>OZ005656.1:267338930-268541192 GCA_963930645.1 Salticus scenicus | reverse complement strand
TTTGTATTCTGTTTACATTTAGAGTCTTTGTTTACGTTTGAAGTCTTTGTTTACATTTAGAGAGTATGTTTACATCTAAGGTAAAGACACCAGTGCTCGTCACCCCTAAAATCTGCACCAGTAGTCGTCACCCTTTTGAAAGAAGTGTTAAAATAACCGTTTTATAACCTGTATGAATTTGAATCTACCCGCATAAGATTCTCCAAAGCTTTCTGCTTCTATGACATAAAAAGTTCGATTTCAACTATTGGGGAAGAGTAGGGAGAAACGAACAAAATAAGGGAAGTATACGTTAAATTACAATTGAATTGAGTCAACGTAAAGCAAATGATTAAGGGAATAGATATGCATTTCTTGGTATATTTTGTTGTTCGCTGCTTTTGACATTGCTCATAAAGCATTGTATGTAATGCTTATGAAATGCAGAATACGATTTATGTGCAACTTTTTAAAATTTGACATAATATAAAGGTTTTTAAGGTATGACGACTACTGGTGCATATTTTGCACGTTTTACCAGTGCTCGTCACCCCTGACGAACACTGGTGTTGTTAGGTATTGATATACTTTTGCCTCACTAGAGGGCGCCAGAGGTCCCGTTGAGATAAGATTCGAATAACATTTTACTCGCTCGCGGGACATTAGTTTTGGTTTTAGTTTTTAGTTCTGTTCTAGAATGGAGAGCAATGTCATGAAATAGTAGTTTGCTCTCGGGGCCTTTTTGGCCTGATTTTATTATTCATGGAGCTACCGTTGAAGAAATAGAAAAGGTAGCCCATAGATTAGTTAGTTTTAGTTTCGCTTTAGTGAAGAGAGCAACACAATGAAATAGAATGCTCTCAGGCCATCTTTGGCCTAATTTATTTTTATGGAACCACCATTGTCATAAGGAAATAGAAAACTGTTGGCTTAGTTATTAATATATTACGAATAGAAAATTGTTTTCGTGAAATTTCGAATATGTAAATACTTTTGTAAATAGTGTTATTTTCATCATGTAACTATTTTAGTTAATAAACTGTATAGATTTTATCATCTTAAAGAAGAAGCTATTATTTCTAGAAAATCAAGTGTCCGTTATTAGTCTTCATTTTTTAACGTCGAAGAATTCTACAGGTAAGAAGAATATTATTATATCAGTTTGAAGATTATTACTTTGAAATATAAAATGATTTGAAATTATTAAATAAGACATTCGATTAAATAAAATAACCTGCAATCTTTATATTACAAAGAATCGAGAAGATTCGCTTGAAGCCATTCAGTAGAATGGCGTTTTATAACATAATTTTATGGCGTCCGCCACATCAGGATGTATTGTTTATACTAAATACAGGATATATTGTTTATATTAACTGAAAAGAAAAGAATTATTTTCATTTGAAACAATAAATGGTTTAAAGATTATATTATTATTATATGAAATGTTTTTCAAAAGATATCTAGATTGAAATTATTTAGAATATAGAATATTCCTTTTTCAAAGTAAATAAAATTAAAAATGTCTGATTGATTGAAATAAAACAAGATTTTTTATTTGCTGTATATTATTTGTACATTTAAAACGTAAATTTATCAAGGTCAAAATAAGATAGTTGTTTTTTTATGATTGAAATAAATAAAAGTAAAAAAAAAAAAAAAAGCAATTGAGTATTGAGTTGACCTTGAAAAGGAAGCATCATTTGATGAAAGAAGGAATAAAAAAGCATTTTTTCATGGTAAATATTAGATGATGTCAAAATCTGGTTGCAGTGAATTTTTATTGTTTTATTTTTTGTTTCGCAATGATTATGAAATAAAGTATTATTTTAGAATTTATGAATGAAAACAGAATGTGCAAGATAGAAGCTTCGATTTTAATTTATTTTTTGGATTTCATTTGGTGATTGTTTAATTCAATAAATTTTTACAGTTATTAAATAAATAAAAATTATTATTCAGTTGGAAATAAATATTTCTATAAGAGTAAAATAAAAAATAATAAATGGTTATTTTCTTTTGTTTACATTTTACGAAAAGAAAATGGCTCTCAAAAATAGAATTTTTTACAAGTTGTTCTTAAAATAAAATCTTCTTGGTAAATAGAAAAGTGAAAGTTTTTACATTCAAATTAAAAGGCATAAATAACGAGTAATTGGTTAATTAACATAAAACTGTTCTGTTTTTGTTTAAAAATCTGAAATGGAAAAAATAAAAAGACGTAGAACACCATTACGATCTTCCTTTACTAAAACTTTAAATATTTTAAAAACAGAACTAGATAAAGAAGATCTTGAGAAGGGTATACTTTTAGATAATTTAAATAAATTAGAGGGTTTAATAACAGAATTAAAGACACTCGACAATGAAATATTAGACATTATGTCGGAAGATAGTAAATGCGATGAAGCTTTGATTATAAAAGAAGCCGAAGAAAGCGAAGCATACTCTGATGAATTTATCACACTTAAAAGACTAATTAATGAAAAATTGAATTCAAGTGTAAATTTTAATTGCACAGGCCAAAATAAAATAGAAAGCGAAACAAACTTGAAAACAAAGCGATATAAATTACCAAAATTAGCTATCAAGAAATTTGATTCAAAATTAATAAATTATTTGCCCTTTTGGGCCCAATTTAAGAAAATTCATGAGGATGAAGAATTAGACAACGCTGACAAATTTCAGTACCTTTTACAGTGCATAGAACCAGGAACTCGAGCCAGAGAATTACTCGAAAGTTACCCCGTAACATCAGAAAATTATTTAAAGGCAGTAAAGGCTTTTGAAGAACGCTATGGGGATAAAGATATCTTAATCGAAGTATATGTTCGAGAATTTTTGAAATTAATTACAGCTAATGTACAGACTAGGGGAAATAGCAAAAATTTGTGTAATTTAGTGACCAAGGTAGAAGCACACTTGAGATCACTGGAAAGCATGGGTGTAAACATTGATCAGAACTCTGCGTGGCTGTACCCAATGATAGAATCCTGTTTATCCGAAGATATTATTAGAACGTTTCAAAGACTTAATGTTGGGGCCAGGGAAGATTCTACTGAGTTAGATGATAAGGAAACCACACAGAAATCGAACTTGTCACTATTGCTGAATTTTTTGAAAAGGGAAGTGGCAGGTGAAGAAATGTTACAATTAGCCAGGGCGGGTTTTGAAATTAATTCACCCAAGGAAAATGTTAAAAATGAATTCCACAAGAGAGATAACAGGGTCCCCACTGCTGCAGGCTTATTCGCTGCAAAAGAATTAAGCTGTATATTTTGCGGAAAAACGCATGAGAGTAAAGACTGCATAACAGCCAGATCGTTCTCCCTTGACGAAAAGAAAAATAAAGTAAAAGAAAAAAATTGCTGTTTGAAATGTTTGCGTTTTGGACACCGGGCAAAAACGTGCAAGGTTTTTATTAAGTGCCACGTTTGTTCGAAACCACACACAGAACTATTTTGTCCAGAGATAAGGAAAGGGGGTGAAAATAGTAGAAGCAAACCTCCCGAAGTAATACAGAACACTGTCGCCAAACAATGCTCCCAGGAAATAGCCCTTATGACGTTAGAAATAAATATAAAAGGGGAAAAAGGCCAAAAAAGGGTGCGTTGTCTTATGGACAGTGGTTCCCAGAAAAGTTATATTTTAAAGAAAACTGCAAAAGAGCTCAAGCTAAAACCCATTGGTACAGAAATAATTGCCCATACAGTTTTTGGAGATGCACAGATAGAAGCTAAACAGCATAATATATTTAGAGTTGCTGTAGGTGCATCGAATAATCGGGTCAATTCCATGCATGAACTTGATCTTCTAGAACAAGAAAAAATTTGTGGTGAAATTCCTCGAATTCCAAAGGGAAATCTGTGCAGAGAACTCAAGAAAAACTAGTTGGCATAGGTGGACTCTGCTCAGTTCCCCATCATATTTATGTTCGCAGAAATTTCTAGTGCGAGACATATTACTAGAGGATCTGCAGATCAGGAGCCTCAACGTCCTATTTGCATCAGACATTATTCAATAGGTCATTTTTATTTATTCCTTATTATATAATAGTATATATTGATCCGATCGACTTATTACCAAAATCAAATACATTCCTGAGGGGGGCTGCAGCCCCCCTCAACCCCCCGTTGTATCTCTCTTTGTATACCTATTTGTATATGATATAAAGTGTTACGAAATTGTAAATAATTGCATTTATTTTTGTATAAATTCTTTCAAAGAGGCTTAGTAAGTTGATAAAATGCTAATTTTGTGCCTTTATAGTCGTTTTAGCGTTAAAATAGCCAAATTTTCCTTTAAAAACGCATTAAAAAGCTCCTATAAGGGAAGAAATAAATTTGGCGCCAAATTTGGCGACTATTTCCCTCCTTGGCGATTTTTTTTGGCGATCTTGGCGAGAAAATCCTTATTAGGGATATACCAAATATGGAAGCTCTAATCTCATTGGCTGATGTGATACGAGAATTTTCCAGAACAGTCTGTTTTCGATAGAAAAGTACAAAAGGAGCATTATTTTCGCCAAGGCGGTCAGTCTCAGATCTATATCAGTTTCGTCAAATGCTTGCTCAATGGGCTCATGAATATGTGTACCAAATTGCAAGTTAATAGCGTTATTTTGGGGGTATCGCGGTACATACAAATTCTTCCCATAGGCCATAATCGTAAAAAAAACTTTAGCGTGTCCCTGTACACGAACTTAGAAATGGAATGCACACCGAAAACTATACAGCTAATTCCGTGAGCATCATGAACATGTGTACAAAATTTCAAGTCAATAGCGTGTTTTTTGCGGCCGCTATCGCATGACAGACAGACAGACAGGCGGAATCCAAAATCCTTTTGAGTCTCAACAGAGGGCCTCCATTCACATTTCGGCAAAAATTGGAAGTCAATAGCTTGATTTTTGCGGTGGCTATCGCGGTACATACAGATTCTTCCCATAGGCCCTAATCATAAAAAATCTTTGGCGTGTCCCTGTACACGAACTGCAAATGGAATACACACCTAAAACTATACAGCTGATTCCGTTGGGCTCATGAACACGTGTACCAAATTGCAAGTCAATAGCGTGATTTTTGTGGCCGCTATCGTGGTACATACAAATTCCTCCCATAGGCCGTAATGATAAGAAAAACTTTGGCGTGTCCCTGTACACAAATTACAAATGGAATACACACCCAAAACTATACAGCAGATTTCGCGGGGCACATGAACACGTGTACCAAATTGCATGTCAATAGCGTGATTTTTGTGGCCGCTATCGTGATACATATAAATTTCTCCCATAGGCCGTAATGATAAGAAAAAATTTTGGCGTGTTCCTGTATACGAACTACAAATGGAATACATACCAAAAACTATACAGTTGATTTCGTGGGGCTCATGAACATGTGTACCAAATTCCAAGTAAATAGCGCTTTTTTGGCGGCCGCTATCGCGCGACAGACAGACAGACAGACACAGCCCAAAACCGTTTTGAGTCTCAACAGAGGGCCTCCACTGACGTTTCGGCAATAATGTTAAAAGAAATCAATTTGACCAAAGCTTCATACAGTGGCAGAATGAAATTCCCGCCTAATAGGCTATCCACCGTTCATTTTGATATATTTATCCTATTCTAATCTATTAATTTATTTTATCAGGGACAATTTCGTTGTTTAGTTTTCATGCTACTATTTCCAATGCAATAATCCTCAAATTCATATTTATATGAAAAATTTACAATTTCGCTATGTTGATAAAATCGTAAATTACGAATAATTTACGAAATTTTCCTATTAGAATATTTGTATTCAATCATGTTCAAACAAATATCATAAACGTAATTTTGAAGTTGTCTAACGTATTTAGGATCCTCAAAATGGAAGTTTTATGCTCAATTTTGCTTTATTCTGACATGTTAAATAAATCGTAAATTCCAAATAACTTACGAATTTTTTAAATTGGAAAAATCCTAGTCTATCATATTCATGCCAGTATCCTAAATAATATTTCGAAAGTGGTTTGACATCTTTACTATGAAAATATCCCTCAAGATTGACGTTTATGTGAAATTTTGCTCTTATTCAGCCATGTTAAGAAATTCGTAAATTTCCAATAACTTACGAAATCTTTATATTGGAAACTTCATAGTCATTAATATTCATGCCAGTGTCCTAAATAATGTTTCAAAAGTAGTCTGACATCTTTACGATGAAAATATCTCTCAAAATTGACGTTTATGTGAAATTTTCCCCTATATTGCCATGTTAAGAAATTCGTAAATTTCCAGTAACTTGCGAAATTTTTAAAGTAGCCTATTTATAGTTACTGATGTTCATTCCGGCATCAAAACTGATATTTTAAAACTGGTCTGACATTTTTACAGTAAAAAGTTTCCATTTAATGCACGTTTAAGTGATTTTTTGTCCTATTCTCCCATGTTAAGAAAATCGTAAATTTCGAATAACTTACGAAGTTTTTAAAATCGAATGTTGCAAATGAATAGGGTTCTTGCCAGTGTCGAAAGTAATATTTTAAAACTGATCTGACCTCTCTGCGACAATTTGTTCTTGAGATATCGTGTACACAGACTAACAAACTAACGGACTGACCCACTAACAGACTAACAGACTAACAGACACCCTACAGACAGACACCATAGAAAGTTTGTCATTTTCGGATTCCTCACACCTGAAAACGTGTAGAAAAGTCAAAAAACCGAGGTCGAAAATTTTCACGATTACCTAAGTTCCCCATACCTATAGTATGATGGGGAACTAATAAGCTGTGGTTGTCCGATATCGGCCCTGGTAGTACGGAAATAGAAATCCTGATCGGGAGTGACGTCTACGGTCAACTATTAACGGGTCGAATCAAGCAATTAGAAAATGGACTCACAGCGATAGAAACCAAACTTGGGTGGACAGTTTGTGGGAAAACAGGGCTTCCATCTCAGGGTTGCTTGAATAGCGGTACAGCAATATTAATGACAAATCTGTACATAAAAGATTGGAATGTTGCAGACTTGTGGCGACTCGAAACGATAGGAATCAACGACCCTGCACAAACCTTGTCCAAAAGAGAAGAAGAAGAGCTAGCCCACGATATGTTTCTTAGACAACTCACCAGAAATGAAGATGGTCGTTATCGAGTGGGCCTTCCATGGATTTCCAACAATGTCAATATTCCCTCAAATAGAAATGAAGCAGAAAGAAGATTATTCAGTACTACCCGAAGATTAAAGAAATTAAATAAATTTGAGGATTACGATCTAGTTTTAAAGGAATGGCAAAGAGAAAATGTCATACAGGAAGTCCCTCAGACAGAACTGAAAGAAGTTAGGGAACACTACTTATGCCACCATCCAGTCATCAAGCCTGATAGTTCTACCACCTCCATCAGACCAGTTTTTGATGCATCATGCAAAGTCGGAAGAGCACCGTCACTGAATGATTGTCTCTTTAAAGGACCAAATTTATTAGAAGAGATTCCCGCAATATTGTTAAGATTCAGAGAAAAGGCGATCGCTGTTGTATCCGACATTAGAAGAGCCTTCCTTCAGATCGAAATAAAAGAGGAAGATCGGCATTTTTTAAGGTTCCTGTGGTGGAAGAAGACGAATGAAATTAAAGTCTATCAGCATAATAGAGTGGTGTTTGGTATTACTTCCAGTCCATTTTTACTTGGCGCAGTTATCAGACATCATTTGAATGGGTGTCCAGAAGAACTTAAGGCAATTGCTCAGAAACTTCAGAAGTCATTCTATGTAGATAACTGCGTCACATCTGTAAACAACACGTCCGAATTGGAAGAATTTAAATCTCAGGCAACAGAAATCATGGCTGAAGCTAAAATGGACCTAAGATTGTGGCAATTCGGTCCTGTAAAAGAAATAGAAAAGTTGTCTTTAGAAAATGAAAAGGAAGACTTCTCAACTCCAATTCCAGTTTTAGGAATTAAATGGGACAGAACAGATGATAGCTTGATGGTCTGCAATAAATTTGACTTAGAAATAGTGAATCCATCAAAACGTCAAATTCTATCCATAACTCAAGGAATTTTCGATCCCATCGGTTTTCTAGCTCCAGCATTGTTACCAGCCAAGATAATAATTCAAGAATCTTGGTCCAGCAAATCAGCATGGGACACTCTGCTTCCAGAGAAAATTCAAAGAGACTTTCAGAAATGGTACAGCGAATTAAAACAGCTAACAGAATTGAAGATCCCGAGAAGAATAGGTTATGGAAATAAAAAAGATTGGACCCTACATATTTTCTGCGATGCAAGTCAAAGTGCCTATGCAACAGTAATTTTTCTACGGTGTGAAGAAGAAAAAAGAGTTTCAATTCAATTTTGGGGAGCAAAATCGCGGTTGGCTCCAAAAAAGGCTCTAACGATTCCTCGTCTTGAGCTGCTTGCCTGTGTGTTGGGATCCAGACTATCAAAGTATGTCGTAGAAGCTTTGGACATCCCTACAATACCAACTTACTTTTGGACTGATTCTTCGACAGTTTTGGCCTGGATTAAAAGAAATGACCAGTGGGGTACCTTTGTGGGCAACAGAATCAGAGAAATATGCCAACTTACGAACCCTCAACAGTGGTACTTAGTTCCAGGAAGTCAAAATCCGGCAGACCTGCCTTCCCGTGGTTGTAGTCCTAAATACCTTCTGGAATCGGGATGGTGGGAGGGACCTAAATGACTAGCAGATGAAAAAAGTAACTGGTCCCAACCGAAGATTGTCCCTAATGAAGTCTTAGTTATGTCGGAAAGAAAGAAAACTGCGGTGTCATTATTTTCGAGTCAAAATGTAGATCCATTTATGAATTATGAAAGAACTTCGAAATTTAGTAAACTTGTAAATATTATTTGTTGGATAAGAAGATTTGCAACAAAATGTAGAAATAGAAATCATATTTTCCCAGCTGAACTTTCGGCAGAAGAAAAGGAAGAGGCGGAAAAATTCCTCTGGTCACGCATACAGTTAGAAAGTTTTGGTGATGTGCGAGAAACAATAAAAGGACTTGTTGTTATGAAGTATCAAGACAATATTCTAAGAGTCAAAACAAAGTTGTTAGATCGAGAAGACACTTTTTCTTTCAAGTATCCTATATTGTTGCCATCAAAACATCATGTTGTAAGGTGCCTAATTAGAGACTGCCACTTGAAGAATTGCCATGCTGGACTTCAGACAGTTGGTTCGATCTTACGTGAACATTACTGGATTGTTTCTGCAAAGCGTAACATCCGAAGTGAATTGATAAAATGCACAAAGTGTAAAATTTTTTCTTCCAAACCATTTGTTACTCCTCCCATCCATTTACCTTTTGACAGAGTCAGAGACTCAAAAGTTTTTGAAGTTGTTGGCATCGACTTATGTGGCCCTCTTTACCTGAAAAATAAATCCAAAGTATGGATAGTCATTTTTACCTGTGCAGTATATCGAGCCATACACTTGGAATTAGTGACGAATCTATCAACAGAGGGATTCATACAAGCGCTAAGAAGATTTGTAGCCCGAAGAGGAAGAATTTCGACAATCTACAGTGACAATGGAACTAACTTTCGCGGTGCCAACAATCTCTTTAAATCTCTTGACTGGAATCAAATTCAAAAGACGAATGACATAGCTCCAATAAAATGGAAGTTCATCCCCCCAACCGCTGCTTGGTGGGGCGGATGGTGGGAGCGTCTCATTAGAAGTGTAAAAAACCTCCTACTGAGAACTCTTGGAAAATCTTCCCTCAATTTTGAAGATCTTTCTACTATCTTGTGCGAAGTTGAGGCCATAATGAACAGTCGACCTTTAACATACCTATCAGAAGAACCAGACAAGTTCATTCCTTTGACACCTTCCTGTTTTATGCAAGACATTCAAGAAATTGGTGTACCAGATCTGGATGCCATTGATGCTAAAAAACTGAGAGCACGATACAAGCACTGCCAAAGTGTTCGAAGGCAACTACAAAGTAGATTTCGAAAAGAGTATCTAGCGCAGTTGGTGCAACGAAGTAGACAGATATGTAAGCCTGTTAAACAAGGCGACATTGTGCTAGTAGAAATCAACAGTGTGAAAAGACTACATTGGCCAATAGGAAGAGTAGTGAAAATCTTTCCCAGCCGAGATGGGCGTGCCAGGGTTGTGGAAGTGAAAATGCATTCTGGGACATTGATTAGACCACTTCAAAAACTCTATCCCTTAGAGATATCAGATGCTGAGGACCCAGTGATACAAGCAGCAAAAGAGACAATAAACTGAAAGTGGTTAAAAACTATAAAAAACTTTTCGAAAGACAATCACAATTGTTTTAAAATTGCATTGAACTTTAAAATATTTTATTTTTATTTTTCTTTATTTTCATTAGTTTGTAACTTTAATATTTTCTATTTGTAGTTTATAGATTTAATTTTTCTTAGTATGTAGTTTTATAAGTTTAAATTTTCTTAATTAATTAACTGTTTAATTTTTTATCTCTCACCTAAAAAATTAAAGGTGGGAGGATGTTAGGTATTGATATACTTTTGCCTCACTAGAGGGCGCCAGAGGTCCCGTTGAGATAAGATTCGAATAACATTTTACTCGCTCGCGGGACATTAGTTTTGGTTTTAGTTTTTAGTTCTGTTCTAGAATGGAGAGCAATGTCATGAAATAGTAGTTTGCTCTCGGGGCCTTTTTGGCCTGATTTTATTATTCATGGAGCTACCGTTGAAGAAATAGAAAAGGTAGCCCATAGATTAGTTAGTTTTAGTTTCGCTTTAGTGAAGAGAGCAACACAATGAAATAGAATGCTCTCAGGCCATCTTTGGCCTAATTTATTTTTATGGAACCACCATTGTCATAAGGAAATAGAAAACTGGTGGCTTAGTTATTAATATATTACGAATAGAAAATTGTTTTCGTGAAATTTCGAATATGTAAATACTTTTGTAAATAGTGTTATTTTCATCATGTAACTATTTTAGTTAATAAACTGTATAGATTTTATCATCTTAAAGAAGAAGCTATTATTTCTAGAAAAACAAGTGTCCGTTATTAGTCTTCATTTTTTAACGTCGAAGAATTCTACAGGTAAGAAGAATATTATTATATCAGTTTGAAGATTATTACTTTGAAATATAAAATGATTTGAAATTATTAAATAAGACATTCGATTAAATAAAATAACCTGCAATCTTTATATTACAAAGAATCGAGAAGATTCGCTTGAAGCCATTCAGTAGAATGGCGTTTTATAACAGGTGTTTTAACATTTTTAATAACTGGGTAACATTTTTGATGAAAAATACTATATTTTCGTTTATAATTATGATGGTATAATTTTTACTTTAATTTGACTATCGGCACCAGTAGTCGTCAGGGGTATTCGTAAATGTAAACAAATGTATTTTAACCCCAAGAACGTGAACTTTATTGCACTTGTAACTTTTGTATAGCTTGTTTAAATAAAGTCAGTCATGGTACCTTTAATTCACTATGACTGACTTTAAACCACCTAAAATTTTCCATATTATTTTGCTGGAAAAATTAAACAATGGCACATAAACATATTTAGTTATAAAGCGCTTTATCTAGTTTTCTGTTATATTTTAGAAAAACAGACATGATTACTCCATACATCTGTCTAATGTATTTTAAATTTTTATGATGTCATGGTTTTGCGAAGTTGTATTTAAGTGATGTTTAAGTTTTTTATTGACCGTGATAATTTAATTTCAATTCATATATATATTTCGAAAATGATAAAATACAAAGGCTTAATTTCATAGTTAGCATGACTGTGAGTCGGTTCAAAATTATGTTAAGGCTTTTTTGTTATGTTAGATGCAGGTGAATAACAACTTATATAGAAAATATTAAACATTAAAAACATTTCTTAAGCAAGTTTTCTGTTTATACACTATATTAATTATGTAAGATAAACAAATAGTTAAAATGTTGATAAAAATTACCCTGTTGACTGTTGTTCTTAAATAATTAAAATTGTAAGATAATATTTGATAACATTAATTAACATTAACATTTGATAACATTAATATCCATAATATTTGATAACATTAGCTTGATGTGTAGAATAATACTAGCAAGCTTTGACACCTTCGCTGGTCCCTATATTTAAATAAAATAGGAAAAATCCCTATCATTATCAAAAATTAAAAAAAAAAAACTTTGAAATCAGTCGAAACCGCAGTTAATCTTCCCGCTGGCTTCTGTAATAGCTTTCCGTCCCGCAATATGATGATTGGCTTCTACTGCCTTCGGCATAGAGTTAACTGCTTTTATCCCCCCCCCCCTCTCCCACGGGTAAATTTAGAATTTTAACGAAATATTATCAAATTCCATATTCCGTACTTTTAACCAATACCCAGACATCAAAACTCGCCTTTCTGAGTTAATTTGGAGTAGAGCTAAGGTTAAAAACGTGTTTTTTGTCCGCTCGGCCGAGGGAAGAGGGGAAGGGTAATTTTGCAAAATCGCCTTACAATGCGTCTAAGGTACACACACACAACCAACCAACGCATAAAAAAAATCTCCTCCCGAAAATAATTTGCAACAGAGTTGAGCTTGAAAACATATATATATATATATTTTTTTTTTTTTTTCCCACCCTCACATAGACGAAAGATCTTCGCAAAATCTCTTTATACTAGGTGTTGGATGCATATGACCAACTCACACATCAGAAATCGCCTTTGTAAGATTGTTTAGAGCAGAGTTATGCGTAGAAATACGTTTCATATATATATTATATATATATTTTATTTCTATTATGTGTTTAAATGTTACTTATTTTATACCATAGAAAATATTTAAATTTTAAGTGAAATATAAATGTTATTGCTCTTGATGGAACATCGCATATTAGGTCAAAGATAAGACAATAATTAAGAATTTAAAAGGACAATTAGACTTTCATGAACATTTATTTAAAGATGAAACAATAATTAAGAATTTAAAAGGACAATTAGACTTTCATGAACAGTTATATAAATTATCCACAAATTTTTGTTAGTAGTTTCATTGTGAAGGCCATTGTCCCTCAAGTGAAACTGGAGGAAAGGAATTGTGGCGACTTCTTTTTTGCACCTGGTTCTTTTCTTCCTGTAAAATCATCTTGAGACACATTAAGACACTGATCACGCTTTGTTTACTTTTAAACATTTTAAATTTACTTACGGCACAAACATAAAATACATAACCAACACATAAATTAACATCAAGTAAAGTATTTTAAAAACAACATATAGAATTGAAACGTTAGTCCATCTTGATTCACATATGCACACGTGTTGCCACATTTTTGTACCAAACTTTTCAGTTCTTGTTTTGGAATACTCTCGAAATCAGAGGTGCGGCGTTCACATGCTTATTTTGCATGTAAGTCTTTCAGAAAACTCACAAATTTGGGGGTTTTCAGACGGGATGGAAAAAAACAGATTTTTCTTCTATATACCAAATCTCGGAAACGGTTAGAGATAGGACAGAGTTTCCATGGTGTTTTATGCTCCCCATGGGCTGTTCTATCACCACCTTTCGTTCGGCAGATTATGTCAAAATCACCCTGTATATGTGGGATTTCTTTGAAGTAATTGACTCTGGTGTTCACGCTATCGTCTATGCTGATGACATTCTTATTTATTGTGCTTACCCGTGTCTTGGCGTAGTTATGATTAAGTTGCAGGAGGCTTTGGCTAGAGTTCAAACCTGGTGCAGTTATTGGCTACTGGCCATCCGCCCGGACAAATATGCGGCCATAAACTTTTCACGTAAAGTCTCCTGAAAGAAATCTCTTTCACCATGGTATCAGTATTGAGTGGCTCACTTATGTGAAAATTCTTGGAGTGATTTTCTCTTCTAATTTCATGTTCCGGGCCCATTTTGATTACTTGCAAAAGAAATGTGTCAAGCGTCTGAATTTATTAAAGGCCATCGCCTCCCCCCTGTGGGGCATTCGAACTCCTCAGCTCTTAAAAGTTATTAACGCCATTATCCGCGGTCTCATTGAATATGCTGCCCCTATCTATAGTGGTGCCTGTAAATATTCATTGAAAAAGCTTGATGTCATTTACAATGTGGCTATTAGGTTCGCGACTTGTTTGCCTAGGTGGACCCCTCTTTTTAAACTCTACAGAGAGTCGAGTCAGGTTCCTTTATTTCTTCGTCGGTCCTACTTAACAAATACTTTCTATGTTCGCTGCACCACTTCCTGTGATCATGACTCATCCCTTGATTATGTTGACGCAAATTTGGAGAGGGATACTGACTACGGCACCTTCAATCTTGGTATGCTCCTTCGTTCGTGCTGGCCAGCCAAGATAGTCACGGACTACATTGAGATTTTTCGGGATGAATTTCTGTTTCAGTCGAGAGCTCTTCCCCCGCCAGTAATTCTTGCCTCCTTTCATCACTATATGATTTGCAACTTTTCTCGGTTTCAAGTTATTGCCACTGACGCTTCTAAAGATCAGTGTAAAACTTTCATCGCTGCATTCGATGTCACAAACAAATCTTCCAGGGCTCATTTGATTCACCATCTCAATTACATCTTTACTGCTGAAGTCCTTGCAATTGACCTTGGTGCTAGTCTTTTTCTCAAGAGTGGTCTTTGCGTCATCCTGACTTGCGTTGAAGCATGTTAATCATACGTATCCTGCGGCTGTGTTACAACTGTATAACACTATTAAGTCTGTTAGGGCTTACGTGGATAAATTGGTTCTTGCCTGGGTGCCTAGCCATGTTGGCATTCCCCCTAATGAACAGGTTGATCAGCTTGCTAAGACTGGGCTGTTTGCTACTTGCACCTACGATGGTATCTCTTCAAGCGACCTCAAACAGCTCTTCAACCGCATCATGCACGATCAGTTTAATAGCTGGTGGGAAGATAGCCTGTACGCCTAATCATCTCCTCACTTAGGCACAATAATTTATAAATTCACTAGGAATAGGAAAGAAGATGTGGTTACTGCCCGTCTGCGAACTCTAAGTGCTGTTACTGAATATCAACTTTTTCGCTTCCATCTCAACAACTCTCCCATCTGTTCTATCTGCCTTGCTTGGATTGGAACTGAACGTCACTATGTATTTGACTGTCGGGCTTCTGCAGCAGAAAGGCTGCTTCTTTCTCAAAAGATGAATGTCTCTCTTTCCAATGTTTCTTGGTGTACTTTCTGGACCATCTTGGAGGTGAATGATCATTTATTTCGTTTGTTTATTCGGCTTTTTCTTGGCACTGGCCGTTTCTAGCATTTATGGTCTATTTATGCTTCTTGGTGTAGTCATCCTGTGTGTTGACTTGTATTGCTGTCTTTTTTAATACGTTGTCTCTTCTTTTCGTTCATGGTTCTTATATTTTTTGTTTAACTAATGTTCTTGGCTAATCTGTAATGAGTGTCTGTTTTTTTGGCTCAGTTTTTCATGTTTTGGGACTGGTTTCTTACACAGATTCTTCGCTTCCTTTACCCCAACACCTTTTGTATTGTATTGTATTGTAATTGTACCATGATGACAATTTCTTCAGCAGGTTTATTCTTAAAACTTCCAGGTCCGATGGACCTAACTATTGTTAGTCCATACTTAGTGATTCCATCACAAAGAATAATTCCTAGCTTACCTATTCTTTTTGGTATTCATCTACTTCTGATCACAATCAATACCTTCTTTTAATGTTACAACAGGTTTGAATGCGTGTCAAAAAGCAACCATAATGTTAATTACCTTTACCGGATTTGTACAATATTATCCAGAGTGCAGGACATAACAGGTCGCACAGCATACAATTCCCGGCAACTTAGTGCAGGACATAACAGGTCGCACAGCATACAATTCCCGGCAACTTAGTCTTTTTGGAACTCATCTAGTTTTCACACGCACTTCTATTCTCAATTGTAGGGGTAATACTTTCCTTGTTAAGCTTTGAACTATTTCCTGTCACATTTCTTTTTGGTACTCATCAAGTTTTGAACCGCACCAATTTTAATTTACTTCTTACTTACTTGCTTAATTCTAATTAATTAATTAATTGCTTACTTTCCTTTACTTAATCTTAACGATTTAGTTAAAAAACTTACCAGAAAATTAAGTAGACAAGATTCAGCTTAGTTTAACCAATTACCACAAATTAACTCAGCTAACAAATGCAACTAACTCTCACAAATTAATGTCTAAAAACCTTCAAAAACTCTTAAGATAAAAAACCGATAAAGGAAATCAAAATTTGTTAATCTTCTGTCGTCGTGCTAGTTATAATATCAGTGCAACTAGTACCTCCGGCAAATTCAAGTTAAAGTCCGCTCCACTTAACTTTCCAGTATTGCTACTGTTAATTCACAGAAAGTTAATTTCTCACTCAAAAAAATTCAGTAAACAAAACTGTGCTCTCTTATCGCTGCGATAGCAATTCGGACAGTACAACAAGAACCCACTGATTCAAAAAGCTACCATCCACTCAGCTTCCTCTTACTTAGACTACAGCATACTTGCCAACTTTCAGAAACTGGCATCAGTAAAACTTTTCGCGGCGTGTTTAATGGAACTGCGATTTGAGATAATTATTAGTACTATGAATTATTACATAAATATGTATAATAAAATATGTAACTGCAACAATGTAACATAATAATGACCATAAATAAAACATTTTTCAATTTGACTTAATAAAATTTTAGATTAAAAAAAAAAAGTTCAAAATTTTTATGTATTAAAATCAATAACATAATATCTAATTTTACAAATAACTTATGACTTTATTTACCTTACTTTACTTGCTTGAAATTGAATTCTTGTAAAAAAAAAAAAAATTCCAAACACCTTTAAAGTAGTACCAATTTAATGTCTTTATACATACCAAAATTGTCCTTTTACTGAAAAATACTATAATACTAATTGTGTAAGATTCTATATACAAGATAAGATGCTAAATACAAGATACGGTGCTATATACAAGATTATGGAATATTTAAAATTCTTCTTCACTATCAGCAGCATGTGAAGAAGTTGAAGCTGCATTTAGAGTAGCTGCAGTAGCTTTTTTCGCTTTTCTTAAGAATTCTTGGTTAAAGGTTTGTTCATAACAAGGTTGAGAAACCCTTGTTTTTAATATTAACAAACTTTCTAAAGTTTTGTTCGACATAGCAGCCCGAGATTCTGTTCTGTTTTTCCTGACGAGGCTAAAAATCCTCTCGCATTCAGCATTAGAATGTGGGATGAGCAAAATAGATAGAATTACATCTGCTACTCTTTCACACTTTAATATTCCATCAGCACCTCTGATCTGTTTTACTTCAGTCCATTGCATGTCAACCTCTTTATTTTGGGCAATTATAGTTGACAAATCTTTTAATTGTAGCTCACAAAACTCTTTTCGAAGCTGATCGAGTGCTTCAATATCTGTTTCACCATTTTTTCGTTTTAGAAGAATAGGAAACAAATCCACAAAGTATTTTATGCTGTTAAAGCTGGAATTTTCAATATTTTTCAGGTCAGCAACTTCAGCATGTATCAGTACATCATTTTCTATAGGGAATTTTTTTAATATGTACTCACAAGCAGTCACAAAATATTTAATTAATGCAGCATAAAATAACTTGTGCTCCTCTTCAGAACATTTTGCAATCAAATTCAATGTAGCACTTCCAATAACTAAATCCTGGAGACCTTTATGGTTTGAAGGCAGGTGAAAATTAACTTTGCTGAGTTGTTTCCCTTTTACTTCAGAAGCCTTTACAAACTTTGAGTACAACTCTTTCAGCAAATCAAGTAAAAGGGCTTTCAGCCTATGAATTTGCGGGAATGATGACTGCAAAATTGTATTGACTTTTTCAAATGAAGGTATTATATGAAGAAGAAATAAGCTGTAGGCTTTATTTAAGTCAGAAGACAAAAACATAAATATCTTTTCTTCTTTCGATAAAACTGAATTAGATTCATTTTTCTGTTTTTTTGCCATTTTTAGACCTATATTTGCATTTTTCCTTTTCTTTGAAGTAGTGGAATTATGTTTGCTTGCAGAAGCAACTTCTTTTTTACTTGATATTTTACCTTCTGTGCATTTAGGTAGTAATTTATCTTTTAAACCATCTTTAGTGAAATTCTTTTGATTAACCTTTGATATTTTGGCCTTCATTTCTTCAGTAACATTTTGATTGACATTTGTTGATGTTTGGGTTTCTGTATCTTTAAACAGGAGCATATCTTTTGACTTGTCTTTGGTGCTACATATTATTTTTATCCACCTTTGGTATTTTGAAAAGCAATAATGTAGGTAATTTATAAGAAGTAGCTTCTGCCCTAAAAAAGCTCATGAGAGGATCCCACTGGTTTACTAACCTGGTTAGACTTCGTCCAAGGGATAACCAGCGGGTAGATACATGTTTTAGTATTTTTTGGGCTTCGTTCCCATACAACTCTTGAAATTTTTTAAGTGAGTCTTTCCTATTAGCACTTTTCTTCAAATAATAAAAAATATCTATTATAGCTTCATCCACCTTAACAGGAAGGGTTGACGCAGCCTTCTCTGAAGCAAGATGAATTAGGTGGCAGCAGCATCCTATAGCAATAATATTTGCATTTTCTTTTTCTAAAAATGAAATTACACCAGCTTTTTTTCCCTGCATAACAGCAGCATTATCAGCACTGAAGGCTATGCAGTTCTGGAAAGGGATTTTATGGTTTTCAAAGACATTTAAAATAAGAGAACTTATATTCTCACCTGTTGAATGTCCTTCCAAATCTGGAATTGCCAACAATGCGTTTTCTATACGTCCAATGTCCGGATTGAAATAGCTCACAACAACCGGGTAGAGTTTATAATCGCTTTCATGACTTCCTTCACATGCTGCTGTAAATGCCTGTTCTTGTAAAATTTTTACAATAGATACCGTACGATAGTTGGCCATTTCATGGACTAGAGCTGATGTTTTAGTTTTTCCGCACCCATACTGTTTCGCAATTTCGTTCTTCGGAAACATCTTCCGAAAAAGAGGGCCAGCGTGACTTGCGGCACTCAAAGGAACATTATGATCGATTAAGAAGGTTGTAAACAATAATTCCGCACATGTTACATCATCCTGAATAGCATTTGGTTTGAAAAAATCTACCAGCTTTTTTTTATGTCCATCCGCAATTTTCACGTTTTCCACGTGCTGCAGGCCGACAACATGACGATGAACGTCGTTCCTCCCTCCATGGGATATATTGAAATCATTCCTGCAAACATCACAATAAGCATGCTTTTCACTTTTTGCAGAATTCCTGATGCAAGGAAATTCTTCAGTGTAAGATTCCTTGTACACTTGAAAATATTTTTATTTTCGATGCCATTTCGATTTCTTATGGGCGAACGCGATGCGGCGAAGTCTACCGCACACGTAGTAGGCTTAACGTCAACGGCCGTTCGCTTCCGCTTGCGCCGCGCATGCAACTGCAGCATTCGATTTACAGGGAGTGATGACGGCGCTTGGATCAGCCACAGCCGATCGGACAGAGAAGAGGAAGTAGCAAACATATTTGGAACAGCACATACTCATTTGAATTTGCTCCCGGCTCTGTTCGCGCCTCCTTAGTCTGTGGTTCGCGCGTTCGCGGCCGCTTTGTATTGGTATTGTAGTTGCACGAGAGAATCAAGGGATAAGCATGGAGAGGCCCAATACGGGAGAAGAAAAAAGAATAAATGAGAAAGCGCGTTTTTCGTAGAATTTCGCAATCATATTTTGAAAGATTTTTAATTTTTATGCATTAGCCAAATGAGAAATTCCTTTTTTTTAAAAAAAATTTGGTTTTATTTTGCATCGTACGAAAAACCGTAAAAATTACAGGTTCGTCCGTAAGTCCGTAAAATTACACAAAAATCCGTAAATTTTACGGACAATCCGTAAAAGTTGTCAAGTATGCTACAGTACTTAGTAATTATTCTTAATTCCTCAATTCTTATTTTCTAACAATAATCTACCAAAAATCTTCAAATAGTAAATAACTTATTTATTTACTTACTTTCTTTAATTAATTTTTTTTTATTTTAATATTATTTAATTATCTTTTTTTTACAAGGTTGTGGCGGTGTCTGGTCCTCGTTAATCTGTGCTGCACCGTCAAGTGCTCGATGGGGTCGTATAGCAGTCATCGGGCTACCAACGCAGATACCATCCTCCCATGGTGAATCAAAATTGCGATGGTCCCTCTTTCTCTTCTCCATTCGGCCTCCCTGCACATAGTACCTAATTTCCCTCCCAATTAGGTGTATTTAGGCCTTGCCACTTCAAAATCTTCTAAATTTTTGCTATGCGCCCAAAAACTATCTTTCATCCCCCAGTGGCTTCACTTACTGAATTTTTTTTTTTAAATATAATCTCATTGTTCCTATCTCGTTCAGCTTCTCTTTCTTAAATCTTGAGTGTTGTTCCCTTCCCCTTTTCAAATGGCCTCCACTTTTGGTTTTAATTATTGTGTGCACTACTACCTTTAGCGGCTGTTGCAAACGATCACTTTTTTTCAAATTAAAAACTTATCTCCCAATAAAATGTTTTCAAACATTGGGTATTTAAAGAACAGGGTTTTCCTCAGGTTTTTCATTGAAGATTGGTTTAAGACAACAATTAGGGGGCTGGTAACAAATTGAGCAAAGTTAATATTGTTTGTGATCACCCTTTATCGTTAAGTGAACAAAATGAACTGTAATTTTAGGATATATTAATATAGACCTAGTTCAATTTGTCAATGAATTTGTGTGTTGATAGCATGTTAAATATTGGAGATATAAGCATTTATTTTAAAACTTCAAAAAAATCAGCATGTTTTTATTTCCTTATACAAAGTATAAGGAAGTATAGTAATCCCGATTTGCGAAATGGATTTTGTATTTCACACTGCTCGAAAACGAATGATCGCTGAATGTTGCCAGTTTATATGTGTGACTGTCATGATGTCTAGTTGTACACCTGCAAGTGTCGTCTTAACACGAGCTCTCGTTTTAGAGATATAAGTGACTTCACACGATTTTTTGTGACGTCTGTATGTATGTGTGTCTGTATGTATGTCGCATAACTCAAAAACAGTTGGATGTAGAAAGTTGCAAATTGGTACATAGGTTTGTTATAACATCTAGTTGTGCACCTCCCTGAAACTTTCAGAAAAGCTCAGAACACATTGACAATGCATTTTTTAAATATTTTTAGCCAACTGTTTTGAATACCTGCTGCCTTCAGCAGCATTTATATGATTCAACAGAAAAATTATTTAACTAACTTCCAGACTAGCTACACATTTGGCACTTTCGGAATAGTTAAGAACACGGTGAAAATGCATTTTTTAAATACTTTTAGCCAACTGTTTCGGATCCCTGCTGCCTTCGGCAGCGTTACCTGTACAAATCTTGCAATCTATTTTTAACTAACTTCCCGACTAGCTAGACCTTTGAAACTTTCAGAATAGTTCAGAACACTGTGAAAATGCATTTTTTAAATACTTTTAGCCAAGTGTTTCGAATCCCTGCTGCCTTCGGCAGCGTTACCAGTACAAATCTTGCAATCAGTTTTTAACTGACCTGCCATACTAGCTAAACATTTGAAACTTTCAGAAAAGGTCAGAACATGTTGACAATGCATTTTTTTTTTTATTATTTTTAGCCAACTGTTTCTGATACCTGCTGCCTTCAGCAGCATCTATATGATTCAACAGAAAATTTATTTAACTAACTTCCCGACTAGCTAGACATTTGAAACTTTCAGAATAGTTCCGAACACAATGAAAATGCTTTTTTTTCATACTTTTAGCCAACTGCTTCGGGTCCTTGCAGACTTCGGCAGCGTTATTACTACAAAGCTTGCAATCGATTTTCAACTAACTTCCTGACTAGCTAGACATTTGAAACTTTCAGAAAAGCTCAGAACACGGTGATAATGCATTTTTTAAATATTTTTAGCCAACTGTCTCGGGTCCAATGACAATGCTTTTTAACATTATGTACATATTTCTAAAGGTGTATAAGAAATTTATGTGGTGTCCACATCAGATTTTTTATTTATAATATACAGAGTTTTTAACGAAAATTATTTCCACTTTCAGATAAGTTGGAAAAACACTTTTAAAACAATATACCGCAATCGGAATACAAATATCTTAAATATCTCATGAAATATGAACATTTTTATGAAAAACATTTTTACTGTGCATGTACGAAAGTTGAAACATTTATTATTGCATCTGGTTGAGAGCTAGATGTATTGGGCACTTTTTCAAAAGTGCATTCCAATAGAATAAAAATTAAGCGAATTGTACGAAAAAGAACGAGCTAGATTTTAGATATTTTCCAAAAGTTGAAATTTCTTAAGGGGTTTTTCACATGCCGCATAATTAATTTGAAGATCCAATTATTTCAACCACTTTCCAAGGGTTGATTTTGGGAGAAAACCCCTTATGATCTCACAAATCATAGTAAATAAACAAAAACATGTTATAGTTACAAGCTTATGGGTTTTTCACAAAAAAAGTACATTTAAAGCATGGTTGAAATAATTGGATCTTCAAATTAATTACGCAGCATGTGAAAAACCCCATAAAAAATTTCAACTTTTAAAAAACATCTAAAATTTAGCTCGTTCTTTTTTGTACAACTCGCTTAATTTTTATTCTATTAAAATGCACTTTTGATAAAAGTAAAGTAGCCCAATACATCTAGCTTTCAACCTATGCAATAAAAAACGTTTTAACTTTCACGCATGGGCAGAAAAAACGTTTTTCATAAAAATGTTCATATTTCATGAGATATTTAAGATATTTGTATTCCGATTCCGATATATTGGTTTGAAAGTATTTTTCCAACTTATCCGAAAGTGGGAATAATTTTCGTTAAAAACTCTGTATATTATAAATAAAAAATATGCTGATTTTTTGGAGTTTTAAAATAAATGCTTATAGCTCCGTTATTTAACATGCTATCGTCACACAAATTCATCCACAAATTGAACTGGGTCTATAAGATATCCTAAAGTTACAGTTCATTTCGTTCACTTAACGATACAGGGTGATCACAAACATTATTAACTTTGCTCAATTTGTTACCAGCCCCCTAATTGTTGTCTTAAACCAATCTTCACTAAAAAACATGAGTAAAACCCAGTTTTTTAAATACCTAATGTTTGAAAACATTTCATTGACAGATAAGTTTTTAATATGAAAAAAAAAAAAAAAAAAAAAAACTGATCCTTTGCAAATTTTTCTAAACTTTTTAGCAGGAGTGTAGTTGTACACCTGTAAGTTTCGTTTTAATACGAGCTCTCGTTTTAGAGATATCAGCGAATTTACACAATTTTTCATGACGTGTGTCTGTGTCTCACATAAATCCAAAATAGTTGAACGTAGAACGTTGAAAATTCATATATAGGTTTCTTATAACATCTACTTGTGCACCTCCCTTTTTTATCTTTCTGTGACTTTCTGTTTTGGGGATATTTACGAATTTTATATTCATAATGACCAAATATACAAAGGTTTTGGCCATTATATATGACCTACCATCAGAGGTTTCAAATTAAGCTAATGATATTATGAAAGTTATCGACATTTTTGCGTGTAGAAAGCAATTTGTAAAGACATAAGCAGGTTCTAGTCGATAAATGCATTTTATTTAATGAATATTCAGCCGGTAGATAGGACGCGTAATGATAATGCTATGAAAGTTGACATTTTTGAGTTTAGTAAGTAATTCTTTTCTTAATATATAAGCAGTTTCTAGTCGACGAATGTAGTTTAGTTTGTTTTAGTCTTGTTTCTCATATAAAGAATTTTCGAAGAATTTAGTTTAGCGCTATAAACCAATGAATCTTTCTGGAAAAATTCAGAATTCTGCTCTTATTGAAGTTTGAGCTCAAAACTTTGGCATCCCTAAACTACAAATTTTTGCCAAATTCGACGCAAAATAGCCAAAATCGATGCCAAGATCAAAATCAGCAACTTGCAGAGATTAGCGATCAAATTTGGCAGGAAATATTGTTTCAGGATAGCCAAAATTAGTAAATATTTTCTCAGTTTTAACTAAATTAATTGTTTCGGTGAAATGTATCATTTTTCACATCTAATTTTCGGCAAAGAAAACAAAAGTAGGCCATCTATACTCGAAGGATTTTCATTAAACTCTAAGATATGAATTTGCGAATGAGAGATTCTGTAATAAGCCATTCCTGACAAAGCTAGTGTATTTGTTTGGCGGTATATATAATCCTGTTATCATGACTTTTGTGGTTAGAGTAGCAGTTTTTCAGGGTTTCTTTTTTCTTTCCGTGGTGGAAACCTGCCTTTTTATTTACGAATCAGTTACCTCACGCCAAAATGTCAATGTTTTCTAACAATATGTATACTCCAAAGGGTGTAAAAGGAAGTCATGTGGTGTCCACATCAGATTTTTTTATATTTAATTTCATTTAAATTCTTTTTAACGTATTACTTCCTTATACAAAGTATAAGGAAGTATTGCAATTCTGATTCGCAAAATGCATTTTGTATCTTGCAAAGCTCAAAAACAAATGATCGTAGAATGTTACAGATTTATATTTGTGGTTTTCATTAAATCTAGTTGTACACCTGTAACTTTGGTGTTAATGAAAGCTCCCGTTTTAGAGACATCTATGACTTTGCACGATAGTTTGTGACATCTGTATGTTCGTATGTGAGTGACAGTGAGTACCTAGCTTAACTCAAAAACGGTTGGATATTGAACGTTGCAAATTGATAAATACGTTTGTTATAACATCTAGTTGTGCACTTCCCTTTTTAGTTTTTTTGCAATTTTCCGTTTTGGAGATATTTAGGAAAATTATATTCATAATGACCAAAAATATAAAGGTTTTGGTCATTATATATGACCTACCACCATAGAGGTTTTCAAAGAAGCTAATCATAGAGCCTGTAATGATATTCTTATGATAGTTGTCGATATTTTTGCGTGTAGAAAGTAATTAAGGACATAAGCAGGTTTTAGTCGATGAATGCATTTTATTTGATTAACCCATTTTCAGCCAAAGGTGCGTAAACGCACCATTTCAATAAATATTTTTTTATTAACACTGTGACATATATTTTTCACTAATTTTATTTTTCTGCTATTTTTAAGGGTTCTGAAGACATCTATAAAATATTCGTAATTCAATTGGAGTAAACACTTTCTCTTGAGAAATTTTCAAAATACGCAAGTGTTCAAACTAGAAACAATTATTGACAAATTCGACTTTTTGAAAATTTATAATTATCCCAATTGAGATTAAGCATATGTTTTTATAATGGATTAATGTTGCAAGTTCTGTAAATAGGATAAAAATAAAACAAATGTCTTAAAAATTTTAGAAATTTTCATTTAAATTTAATTTTTTATTTAAATATGCACCATTTTATTTCTTAACTAAAATATCATTTTTCATGCACAAAACTTTTCTTGTCTCTTAATGAATGTAATTTAAGCATATTTCAATGAAAATAATACCACATTTTATAAAATTTCTATGCTTGGCCTAAAATGGGTTAATATTCAGCCCGTAGATACAGCCAATGATATATTTATGAAAGTTCTCGATATTTTTGGGTGTAGAAAGTAATTCTTAAAGACGTTAGCAGGTTCTAGTCGATGAATGTATTTTATTTAATTGAATATTCAGCCCGTAATGATATTGTTATAAAAGTTGTAGATATTTTACCTATAGAAAATGTACTAAGAGACAAAAAAAGAAAAGCCAATTTTATTGTTTTAAAAGTAAATTCTCGAACAGATTTATTAGGTTGTGTTCCACGTGCAATTTAGGATTGAGCCAAGTATTAAAAACTAGTATGTTGTGGCCGCCACAAGACTTTCTTCTATATTTTTCTATACAAATTCACTAAGTGCAAATAATTTATTAAAACTATTATTTATTAAAATTATCTAACATAATGAATGCAAATGATTTTCACCTTGAGAAAACTAACACTAAATATCCAAAGAAAGGCAGTTTTATTGTCTGTAAATAATATCTTAAAAACTGCATTTTTATAACGGTTATCTCATATGTCACGTTTCATATTACTATATGCCATAGAAATTGAGCCTTCCTGTTTTCGAAAAAAAATTTCAGTATAGCAGCGCCATCTATTGACCGATAAGCAACCAAATTGAATCAGCATAATGCCTCGTAATGGCCTTCTCGAATATCAAGTTTTGTTTGATGATACGCAATAGAATCTGAAATATAGCCTACCGATAAAATGCGGAAATCGCTGTGTAGCAACGCCACCTATTGATCGGTTGATACCAAGTCTACAGACGCTAATTTAGGTCAAGGTGCATCTACATGTAAATTTATATGCAATTCTGTGCAGTAGCTCCTTAGCTATAGACTTGCCTGAACCTGCGGAAATCGCTGTATAGTAGCACCACCTGTTGGCCGATAAGCATTCAAATTAAATTAATATAAGGGGTCTCATAATGGTTTTCTTACATAACAAGTTTTCTTTGATTGTACACAATAGAATCTGAGATATAGCCTACCCTTTAAATTGTGGAAATCACTGTATAGCAGCGACACCTATTGAGCGGTTGACACCAAAAGTTGGTAGACACTAATTTAGGTCGAGATGCATCTACATATAAAATTATATGTATTTCTGTGCAGTAGTTCCCAAGATATAGCTTTCCTTTAAATTGGACTTTTTTTTACTCCTGTATTTTTTTTTTTTTTTTTTTCATTTAAGAGGGCAGAGCGTTGAAAAAAAAGACTGTCTTCTTAGACAATGTCTGGTCACCTTACCTAAGATTAGCATGATTTTACATTTTAAATCGGTACTTATTTATTTATTTTGGTAGTATCGTATGCTGCAATACTATCTACCTACATTTAGACCGAAATTTTACTCGCCACAGTAAAATTTCCACTCGCCAATGGCGAGCGGAAACAACACACAAAAATTTCGCGCCCTGCTTTAATGCATTTAAAATTGCCAGAAAAACTGAAAATCTTGTACTAAAAATGAAAAATATACCTTAAATGAGGTGTATTACCTGAACACAATCACCTCTAACGTATTGTCATCCTTTTCTCTTTCATATCTAATTTTTATCTTTTACAAAATCAATCCTATTTCTCTACAAAAAGGGAAGCTTTAGTATTATATTGCTTGATACTGCGCTGAAAAAAAAAGATTTGAGCTCTGATGCCATTTTAGGGGTTAATGCATGTCAATTTTACTACCGTTTATGGGTACCTTCACAAAAAATTGACCTGGCAAAAAAGGTACCTTCACAAAAATTGACCTGGCAAAAAAGGTACCTTCACAAAAATTGACCTGGCAAAAAAGGTACTTTCACAAAAATCCTGTCATCCCAGCAAAATCCGACATTTAAATAAACACATTTTCAAAGAAAAGTAACTTATTTGTGCATTTCTGTTGATGCGATTCACGAAACAAGAATCATACAGAACATTGGTTTTAATCTACACACAAGCGTTTGCTATTGGCGAGAAACGACATAACATAAGTAAACACAATCAAATGATTCTCACATATCTGCAGACACACTCTTAAGTTGTGGCCACAGTGCATTGTTTGCTGATTCGTCAGGTGGTTTGACGTTTTGATGACTGTATGGTGATGTGTATCCTCCCTGATACAACTCAAGTATACTGCAGTGATACTAGCACAAATAGAAACTTCTACTTACACTCTCTCTACTGAACTGTTTATTTCAGAGAGAAGTGAGTTTTGGTTTCTGTTTTGCTATAAGCCTCAAACTAACTGCTGAGCGTTATTTTTATTATTTTACTTTGAAAAATGTTCCCATTTCCCTAAAAATTGAGATTTCCATTACCCATATTATATATTCTATAATTTTATATATATCACATCCATGCGTAACATGCTCACAAAACCACTGCAATTCAAAAAGTTATACTAATGGGCAAAAATATCTCAAGTTTAAAATTTGGGAGAAATCAACAATATAAAAATTTTAATTTTTTCAATTACACAACATAATAATATAACAATTATTCCTCAAAATGTTGCATTAAGAATATTTATTAGAAAAAAGAATTTTTTTTTTTTTTTTTTTTTTTTGGTTAACTCAGCTAGATTCAACTTGAAAGCAGTCAACCTATGAAATCTTAATTGAGATATCATTTGTCTGCAAGACAAAAATGAGAAGTCCCATGATGCTGGGATACTATTTATGAAATTCCCTGATTTTTTTCTCTAATATTTCTAGATAAAAAAATTCCGTGATTTTCCCAATTGTTAACACCCTGTAGTATGCTTATTTTTAATCAATTTTGCACAGTTTGACACATATCTCCGAAACATCGTTAAACAAATTAATAAAGTCTCACTATATTTGTTAAAGGACATTTTATCAAAGGGCTGACCAACATATTCGAGGCATGTAAAACCTCAAATAGGGCATGTATTCTCTTCCTCTTTCATGCTCGGCCAGGCATGCAAATATTTAATCAGTGATACTTTGCCTTAAAATGTCTTGTTTTTAACTTTGACTTAAATTAAAATGAAATATCAAAATGTAGATATAATTTTGTTAAATTCTTTTCGCCAGGTATGTGAATTTTTTTATTAATATGTATTGAATAAGTTATTCGGGCATGTATCATCCAGATTAGCATGCCCGATGGGGCTTGTAAAATTTGAGATTTTTAAAGCCCTGGAATGAAAAAGGACATTTTCTTGCAAGTCTTAGTAAATATTTGAACAAGAATGCAGAAAAGAGAATAAAAATCAAAGTACTTTACAAAACATATACAAGAATTAAAAATTTAGTTTTATTCATCAAATAATACAGAAATAAAGGTGGTTTACATAAAAAAAAAAAGTAAGCAGAAAATAAAAGAGAAAGAAAATTAACTGAAACAATAAAAAAACCCCTAAACCTACTAAAAATATCCATTAGAAATCAAGCATAAATATATGTAGGAATAATATATAAATAAATATATTTATAGAATAATGCAGAATAAAAACTTATTCCACAACAATCCTTTCGTTTTGTTTTTTTAATTTTGCTATTTTTTTTATGCATTTTTTTTCATTTTATAAATCATGGCATTCACGTGGGGTTTTTTTTTTAATTTTACAATTTTTTTTTTGTTTTTTTCTTTTTATGTATATAATAAAGAAGTCATTTGTCCATGTTTTCACTTGAACACTTAACCTTCTTTCTTCATGCCTCCAGCAACAGACAATGTTTCTTTAGCATGATGGGCTTGCAGTACAGCAACAGCTTCTTCAACCTAAATTGAAAGGACGTTTAAGATAAATTTGTTTAAAAAAAAAAAAAATAATAATAATAATACAGTGAAGCATCCATAATCCGGCAGCACCCATAAATCGGCACTAATGACTTTTTTTCAGTGTGTCAGCTTCCTTTTTTTTTTAACGTCTGCCTGTAAATCTCAGTAATATTGAACTTATTCTTCGCAGCATGCTTGCCAACTTTTATGGATCATTAGTAGAGTTTATAGATTTTCATGTAATTTTATTGATTTACGGACTAGTGTGAATTTTTTTCAGATTAATGCGAATGATGACAAAAATTCAAAAAAAAAAAAAAACCAGAATTTTTGTCTTGCAATGGCAAATCTAAAAGTTATTAATAAAAGAGATTGTTACTATTCCTGACACCGAAAGTCAAAATAAACATGACTGCCCAAAATCTCAGTCAACAGCGTTTAGAAGGACGTGAAAAATATGACTTTATCAGCGATAACCAAATAATGAACGTGCATGTATTAATCAGTCAACAACAAACTGAAAAACAAAAAAGAATGAAACAAATAAAATTGAATGACATATTTAACAGAATGTAGCATTGTCAGATTCCTGATCTTATTTGTTTATTAAGCCAGTTTTAATATCAATTTTTTTTAAACTATTATTTGTTTGTACAAAAATAAGCAATCTGTATTACTGCTTTATAGTTGTTATTTTAAGAACATTAATTTATTTCAAAAGTTGTTTTAATTATTTTCATTTTTGATAAAGGTTTTGTATACATTTTTTTAAATATTTCTTTAGATGCATGCTGTGACTGATACATGATTTCAATATACATTTTCCGAATACCTATAATCTGGAAAAATCTGTAATCCAGCAATGTCTATTTCACCCCCCACCGATGCTGGATTATCGATGCTTCACTGTATCTGCAACTGCAACATAAAAATACAGGTTGTTATTAAATCACAAGTCTTAAAAATGATTAAAAGTGATTAACTCTTTTAGTGCCAAAGAACGATATAGTCATTTGGAAAACTTAGTAAGGTTATACTAATCTTCACTTGTTTTGTAGAAGAATAATGCTTCCCATAAAGTTATCCATAAATTTTAAAGTCTGTTCTTAGTTATTTAGTTAAAAATGATTTAAAATGTAATATTTATATTTCATACTAGGCAATTTTCCCTTAAAGCTGTGATCAAATTATTCTTATGTGCAAAAATTGTTTGCAGAAGAGAATCTTATGTTTATGTTTTCCATAATGTTTTATATTTGTGTTATTCATTATTTTCAACAAATAATGAAATACAATAGGTAGAACAGTTACGGAAATCAACAAGGATCCCAAATATTTAACATTCATGCTATACATGCATTTTTAACATTCATAAGCAGCAAACTTTACCGGCTTTGCTGGTTATTTAAATGAACTCTCAAAATTCTATAATACTTTTAAATAAAAAAATAGTAAAATTTTAAAATCTCAAAATTTTCTGCTATTTACAGCAATGGGTTTCTTGACCACAACTTGCCGAGTCTGGGTACGCACTGTCTACGATAGTAACTTAGCCACCTCGCCTCATGCAATTTCAAAGATGATTGTGACTCAAAGGCAAAAACCCTAAATATTACATCCTTAACTAAAAATAAAACTCAAGTAATTTATACCAGAAGCCCTCAATCTTTTTACAATTTGTTCACATATCACCTACACGATGAATAAACAACCAATGAAAATAAAGGAAACTGTAAAGGAAATATAAATATATAGACTGATTAGATTAAAAACCTTGAAGTCAGGGGTAGCTCCTGAACACAAACATACCTGCAATTTGGAATGATGTTACACTTAAAACTATGTTTTTTACTCTTTTCCCCTGCAAGTGAAGTAGGGCAAATTATCAAAATCCCACCTAACTACATTTTATGAATAACCACACACTAAAACTTCCTACCCTGAGGTAACTTGTGGAGCAGAATAAAGTAAAAAAAACCCCATTTTTTGCCTTTTCCTTTGTCCAAAGGAAATGGAAGTGACAGGGGGAATTTCTTTATAATGCGTTATTTTGAGTACACCCAAATTCAGGGGTGAAACTACCTAGCTTGCAAAAACCCTGAAAACTGTTCCTTGCATGCAGATAGGGGAGATTTATTAATGATATATCATTTCTACGTATATTAAGTGATATTTGCAGACTTCATAATGCATTATAAGGCAAACTAAACATTCAAAACTTGAAATTTCTGTAAAAACAAAGTATTTTAACATGAAATTCAAAGATGGTAAAAATTTCAAGAACCCTGAATTCAGAGGTAGCCCCTGAAAAGTTTCACCCTTGCAAATTATCTACACGACAAAAATCGCCTTCCTGATATAAATTTAATTATGCTTGGGAATTGTTTTATGCTCTTATTACTCCTCTCCCTCTCCTGCCACCCTCAAGGGATGAAAATATGGAATTTTGCAAAATTTCTTTATATAGTGTGTGTTAAGACATGTAATAAATTCATGAACCAAAATTAGACTTCCTGGGAAATTTTTGAGCAGAGTTATTGTCTGGAAGCCTATTTTTTGCACTAGTTGGAGGCACACACATGGAAATGTTTAAAAATCTAAAAAGTTAAAATATTTAAAAATTTCAAAATGTTCCAGATTTACAAAAGTTTTCACTATCTGGTCACTTACGTCATACTGTACATAGGTGTAGCACGCTGAGCGCAAAGCTTATTTCTCTTTAAATTGCACTTTATTATTATTTATTTATTTTTATTTATTTATTTATTTATTTTTTTTTTGGTAGTTTTAATTGCAGTTTGCGCCTAAAAATTTTTCAGAAATGTAAGTAGCAATTGAGCAAAATAAAGTTAAATTATGCCAACATGTTATACACATACTTTTTACAACTCTTTTTTTTCTCTTTAATAAGAATAAATCAGATTATTTTACATTTTAGTCCCAATTAAATGTTTGAATATATAATCATATACTATTTCTACAGAAATATAAATTGAAAATTTTAATCCCTTCTCTAAAAATGAAATTGGTTCATTAACTTAGAAAACTAAAACTAAAAGAATATTTTTAAATCTGAATAAAGTTATGAAGGATCTACAAATACCTTTGCTTTTAAAGACTCGTGATGTTCCAACATATGAAGCAATTCAGAATTGTCAATCTCAAGCAACATGCCAGTGATTTTACCAGCCAAATCAGGATACCAGCGATGGATTACAGGGAACAGACGTTCACCCAGCATTTGCTTCTGTTCTTGTGCATTGGCATCAGCCAGCATAGATGCGGTCAATGGTTCCTGGCCCTGAATGTGCACAGCCTGTTGAGCGACGGCTTGTTGAGTAACAGCTTGTTGAACCGTTTGAGGTTGAGGAGGATTACGCATGTTAGAAGTATACTTATAAGCTGGTCGAGCAGGGTTGACGTTGGCTGCAGCCATAGCTGTAGGTCTTGCAGCAGTCACTCCAGTAGGTCCCATAGCTACTCTGGTTCCTGAAGCAGCAGCAGCTGCAGCTGCTGCTGTTGGTTGTTGACCAGTAATGGGTCGTGCATTCATGCCAGCTCTCATAGCAGGATTCTGAGAAGCAGCAACAGCTGGTCGAGCAGTAGCTCTGGCAGTAAATGGAGCAGACTGCATTGCTTGGAAGGCTGTAAGAGTTTAACATAACATTAGAAATAAAACATTAACACAGTATTCATGACAGATGTAAAAAATTTAAATTTCCTTAGTGGGAAATTTGGTTATTATATTTCAATTAACTTTAAAACATTTTAATAACTAAAACTAAATTTTTTACAAATTATGTATTCTGAATATTTATAACTTTATGATACAAAAAATAAAATTTGTTATATTCCCAAACTATCTCATAAAACCTGTGTTTTAAATTAACCCTTCTAGAAAATTTGACATCTTAATAAATATTTTAATATTTTCCCACCTTAAATATTTACTATTCTCATCAATTAAATCCGAATATGTTTATTAAAGTGATTTTTTTTTCCTTAGTTATTTTTAAAAACAAAACACAAGTACCTGCAGCAGGCTGACCTCCTGGTCTCATTTGTGGCTGAGCCGGCCATCTAGGTGTAGCTCTCATCTGGGCCATTTGTGGGAAATAGCTCCTTTGTGCTTGTGGCATAGTTGGGACAAAATAGCCAGTATTTCCAGGATTAAACATTTGACCAAGCTTTAAAAATTAATGTAACATATAAAATACAATATTTTAGCTACACAAAACAGCATTTTCAAAAGTTTATATGAAAAAGGCTTACATTTATAAAACTAAGAATTAAGATGGCTGAAATTTATTACAGTACTACTTCATACATGCCTAAATGAAATTATGAGGCAAGATTTCAACTTACAGGGATGAGATTAGCGAAAATACAAAAGAGCTGAAATTGTACACAAAGGCAAGACGCCGAAATGAAATACTAGAATTTTGATGACAAAATTTATTATATTAGAGAATAAATACTTATTTTAATCTTCAATATATAAAAGAACAAATACACATCAGAAACATAAAAAAAGCTGCGATTTTTTTTTAAAAAGCTGAAATCAGCTGAAAAATCTCATCCCTGAACTTAAGAAGACTACTTATCATAGCAAGAAGTCAAAGCCAATATTTTTTGTATGGGGAAATAACATTCATCCATTTTTAAATTTTGTTTTCAGATTCAGAAAATTCACATATGTTAAATTGGTTATCCTGTTATTTTATTTTTATTTTTTAAGCTGTAATGCAAATTTCCACCGAGTGAAATTTTCTGAATGTGAAAATGGAATTCAACAACATTTATTAAATTCTTACAACTTAAAGGTAGTAACGAGGGCAAAATTCCCCTAGACTGGCCTTGGCTTTTAGTGATAAGTAACTTTTATAAGAAAAAGATTATTGCACTAGTGTTGATTCTAAGCTAATTTAGTAACGTGCAGTAGAGGTCTATAAGGGTCCGGGCTTAAAATTTTTTGGAGCCTTGGGCTCAATTTATTTTGTGTATACTCGTACTGGGCTGAGCCCGGATGAAATTTTTTATGGTCGGTTGAGTCCAGGTGTTATGAAGGATATAAAAATCCTTCTGCTTCAATTTTTCCTCTACTTTCCAGTGCACTGGATGAAATTAGCATCATTTTCAGGATGTGCAAAAGCATCTTTTCTACTGAAAATGGTTAGTTTATTAAAGTTTTGTTTACCTGATCACATGAGACGATTCTGATATATTACGATACGTAAGTGAAAATTGTTGAAGGCGCATTTTTAATAGCATTAACCTTTTTCTAATACCTTTCTATATTGTTTGATGAAAGCTAATAGTTTCGATTTATCTTTCTGTCTGTCTGTCTTTGTGCCTTCTGTACATCTGTAATAATGAATATCTGTTTATATATAAGTGTCTTGTAAAAGATCAGTAGTTTTCTCAAAGAACAATCTATTGGTTGGCTATATAAAACTTTTGCAAAACACATACTAAAAAATCTTTTTCATAGAAAAGAATGTTTTTTTTTTTTTTTTTTAAATGAGGCTGGGTTGAGGCGGGCTTGAATTTATTGTTTTTTGCCCAGGCCATGTACTGTAAAAAAAAAAAAAAAAAGGGCCAGGCCTCAAAATTTTGGCCCTTGCAAACCACTAACGTGCAGCAACTAATGGTCCTTTGCCAGGATTCATAGTCAAATATTAAAAAATTAAATTGTTTCCTATTCTAGATAATTTTCAAAAAATTATTGGCAATACAATATCTATGGGACCAGACAGGACAGTCTGGACAGTGTCCAACACCAACCTTTATTTCCTTTTAAATAAGACATGAGTTATTAGTTCTTTTCAGTTATATTTTTTCAAAACCCTAAGAGATTGATGTCATGTTATTGCCAATTGCAAAAAAATCTTTAAACATATGCATATTTTTTGAATACTCATTTGATCGAGCTAATCAAGAAGAAAATATATATAGAAAAGGGGGAGGGGTGGTGTCCTCAGAAAACGGTGGGTGGTAGGGCAAAATGGGAGTCATATTCGGATTCAGGAGGTCATTTTACATAAAAATTAGCAAGAATAGTATCGGGGTTGAATTTTTTTTTTTTTTTAGCAGCACAGTGTAATTAATATGTTAAATGTACCACAAATTTGCTTGCCTATTAATATATAGATAAGCTGTCTTTTAAAGCAATTGCAGGAACAATTAAATGTTCTCATCACATGGTAGGAAATGATCTGAATTCCCATGGGATGTACAGAACTAAGAAGTCTATTAGTTGTCGTCTACTGCTAACAAAAAATATTCTATTATTTGACTGATAAACAGCTCCAACAAGTATCGCACAAGTGGCTTCTCCAGATACAAGCGTTTCAACACAAAACAAATGCAGTACATCTCATACTAAAAAAGTGAAATGCTATCGTTGTTATATGAAAATGCATGGTCAACCTAAACTGACATTACTCCACAAGACTTAGACAGTTAACTGAGCAAAGTATTCCATGTTGTGGACTGTTGTAAGCTGGCATAAAATTATCCAGAGTAATCGAAAATAAATCTTGTTGGTCCAAATGCTTGGAAATATTTTTTGTATGATTTTAAAATAGATAAAATAGTTTCTCTAAACGACAGAGGGAGAGAGGATTTAATGCAAGTGGCAAAATGACAACAGGTCATTTTTAAATGCTTGAAGTATTAGGAACTATCAAAGGATTACTTGTTACCTTTTTTAAACAATAAAGACTCAAATGGATAATTTCAACAGACAATGAAATTCCTGTGATGGATTGGCCTACATGGTTTCCAGGCTTTAATCAGATTGAAAACATGTCAGCAGCACTTGTATGCAGCATGCAAGATACCAGTACCATTCAATATCTGAGTTTAAAACGGCCAATCCTTAAAAGCTCAGAAAGATATATCCATAAAACTGTGCTAGCCAATTTACTGTCATTTTAAATTAGTTGTTAAAAACACGTTTTAAGTAACTATACACGTGGCTCTATCATTTGAGACACTTTTTTAGCTACAAATGATGGAAAAAAGTTTGTATTATTTTTTTAATGCACCGACTTACAGCAAATTTTTATGCATAATAATGTAAAATCTATCCAATATTAATTATGCAGGCAATTCCTCATTTATGGCATGGCACTATCATTTTGAGATTCATTTTAAATTTCATTTCTAAATATCATATATAAAATATACAATCCCCACCCCACCCCACCCTCCCAATACACAATTTTTTTTTTTAAACCTTACCTGCATGCGCATGCCTGCCATTCTCTGCATGTACTGCGAAGCCAAGTGAGCTTTGCGGTCTTCTTTACGTTGAGCCAAAGCAACATACAGAGGCTTCGATACAACAATTCTCCCATTCATTTCAGTTACTGCTTTAGTTGCTTCTTCTGGAGAGCTGAAGCAGACAAAGCCAAATCCCTTGGAACGTCCATTACTGTCAGTCATGACCTAAGGAAGCCATCAAGAAAATATTTTTTTTAGATAATATAGAAAAGTGATGCAAAAATTCAGGAATGAGAATACAAAAATTGCAAACACAGAGATGCCAACTTCTAATGACCAAAAAGCAGGAGATTGTTTAACAGAAATCACAAGACTTTTTCCAACAAGAAAGTTTGTAAGAAAAATGAGTAAAATAATGCAAATTTAATTTTAAGTAAAGCTTTATAAGTTTAGGGAGGTATTTACAAAGCATCAGTATTAAAATTAAATGAATAATATGTTTCTTGCAGTAAAACAAACTATTAAAAAAAAAAACCTCAGCCATACAGTTGTTTAAAATTTAAGTCAAAATAGACAGATTTGATCATTCTGCTCCCAATATAAAACAAAAATCTTAATTATCTTTTTAAAAGAAAAGGTAATAAAGAAATGAAAATACCAGCTGTATTCTAATGAAACTTTAATTCTTTAAGTTTTCAATAGTTATGGTATTAAAAAAAAAAAAAATCTTGATAATAAGACATTTTTCATTATGCAAAAATAAAAAGTTAAAAATTTATTCTTAGCAAAAGTTAGTTGTTAGTTTCAAAGCATTGTATAGTAATTCACATTCAAACTGATCTTGATAAATTGCAGGGCAAGATAAATTTCAATTTTCTTTCAAATTTTTTTACCCAATCCCACAAATTTTAAGCATAAATTATGCTAAGAGGGATAGATAAAAATTACATCAGAAAAGCAGGAGAAATGAGTGGAAAAGCAGGAGCATAGAAAAACAAGCAAAAAGCAGGAGACTTGGCATGTCTGCAAACAGTTAAGAAATAAAACTGTCTGAATTAAATATGAAATACATTCACTATAGTATGAATGAATTGCAGATCTTAATTTGTGATCAATAAATACACCAATTTCAACTTGTATGAACAGGGCTGGCTAGATTTTAACCAACCCGAAAAAAACCCGGGTTTTTTTTTCCCCCCAATAATTTCAATTTGCAGATAAAGTGCTCTTAATGATATTCATAGATAAGTTCCTTACTTTCGCACTAGTAATTGTTCCAAAAGGTGCAAATTCCTTCCGCAATCGTTCATCATCAATAGCATCATCTAAATTCTTGACATACAAGTTCACTCCTTGATACCTAATTACACACATAAAAAAAAAAATAAGTTTTAGTTTGATATATATCAATAACAGCACACTAAAATATAGAACTGAATTTAACATAGAGGAAAGAATTACACAAAAAGTTGCGATATAGATTACAAACTACAAAAGGATAATCCCAATTTTGAACTAAGAAAAAACAGTTCCACATCAAAGAGCCATTAAATGCATAGATCCACAAACAGCCAAACAAGGTATATAATTAACAATTGAAATAATACACATCAGAAAAAGCGCCATTGCAGCTGTAATCAAAGTGCATGTAAACTTTTAAAATATTTATGATAAGCCAAATTGGCAAACATATGTATATATATAATAATATATACATGAAAACATAAACAAGATTTTGAAATAAATGAAAAAACTGTTTATATTAAAAATACATTTAAATTAAATGCGCATAAGCAGCAGATGGAATTTAAATGCAAATATAAATAATAGATATCGTAATAAAATTTAATCTTAAAATTTAGCAATTAATAGAACTAAAACAATAACAGCACACTAAAATATAGAACTGAATTTAACATAGAGGAAAGAATTATATATATTTGCCAAGAAAAAAAATTGTAATTGAGACTCAAAGAATAAAAAACAGTACCTGCTCATACGTTCCATCTTCATAAGTTCAAAACGTCGTTTAAGTTCAGCAGCCCTTTCAGATTTCTTTTGTGCCCGTCCTACGTACAATATCTTGCCATTGAATTCTTTACCATTAAGATCTTCAACAGCCTGAAGAAAAAAGTAAAATTTAGTTAAAATGTGGAAAAGTTTATTAAATCAAAACAGTTTCAATCAGAAAAAAAAAAAAAGTTATATTATAGCCAGTACTAAAATGCATATTTTCTCAGAAATTCACACAGAGCAAATTTTTTATGAAAATTATTTTCCCACAGTGAATGCAATTTAGTCAATTTTGAGTCCTACAGATAAAGTAACAGGAAAGGCATTTTTCATTTTAAAATTTCCCTTCAAATAACCTGATTTTATATAAATAAACAAAAATATTTACTGTTTTACTGTACGTAATAATTGATAAAGATAAGAGAATATATGTAAATGACTACATTTATTTGTAACATGTTAATTTATTAATGAAAAAAGCCTTTCCTTAAACTTGTGTCATTATTAATCAGGGGTGAGGTGAAACTACCTAACATGAAAAAACCTTGAAAATTACTACTTGTATTGCAGAATGAACGGCAAAAGAGGACTTATTAATGATACATTTTATTTATATCTATAATAAGTGATGTTTTTAGAGTTAATACATTATAAGGCAAATTAAACATTCAATTTTTTTTTTTTTTTTTTACGAAATACAAATTAATTTACATGAAATTCATGGACAGCAAAAACTTCAAAAACCCTGAATTTAGGGGTAGCTCCTGAATATTTTCACCTCTGATCAATATTTGAGATTTCAATATGCATAAGCATTAGAAAATTAGTATTTTTGCCACAGATTGTTATTTCTACATGTATTTTCTTTCACACTGATAAAATATTTGAAATTTTCTCACTCAACCTAAATCCCCCCCTCCCCAACCTTATCTGCATGCTCATTCTGCATTCCTTGCTACCATGTAAAATGTGGGGGTGGGGGGTTGATAGGAACTAATGTTATTAAGTGATTGAATTCTTTTCTTGTATAATTTATTAACTAAGTTTCTCAGGCTTTAACAGTAATATATTTAATGAATTTAAGTTCTTCCTTAAGGTCTTTCGTTTCATTACATATGAGGATGGCTCTGTTAATATAAGCTTTAACAGCACTAATTTTTTACTGATATGGAGTTTTACTTTTGCTATGGACAATTTCAGTGATGGCAGTTTGTTTTCTATACACTGAAGTTTTAACACAAGTAAGTTTACGGGTTATTCTGACATCGAGGTAGTTAATTATATTATTTTCAATTTCACAGGTAAATTTTAAGTTGAGATCTAATTGATTTAAATAACTTTAAATCAATTAAATGATTTATGAACGTTTTCATCACAGTGTATAATTGGTAAAGTATCAATATATCTGAACAAATACGATATTTTATCTTTTAAGTAAGTCAATAATTAAATTTTCAAAAGCCCTTAATTTGAATTCTGCTACAAACATAGAAATGGGGTAGCTTATCGGGACTTCTTGACCTTGTTAACTTCCCGTTTAACCTAAGTGGTACTTGGAGAGTTCTTAATGCATTATAAGGCAAATAAAATATTCAAAATGAAAAAAAAATTCTGTGAAAAAAAAATAATTTAACATGAAATTAAGAAACAGCAAAAGTTTCAAAAATCCTGAATTCAGGGGTGGCCCCTGAAATGTCTCATCCCTGCTGAATATCAATTGAGGGGGAATAAATTGATAATGTCAAAGATTACAAATTTTAAATTTTCATAGATCTTAATATTGCGCAAATGTTTAATAAAATCCTTGGTAGAACTTAAACTATGATTCAAAAGGGGTAAAAGAGTTGTAAATTTGACAGGTATTTTTCTATGGGATAGGTTGGTCCTTCACTTTTATTTACAATCGGTCTTATGGTTGGACGGGGTTTTATGGTCCTTATAGCCTCCAGAAACATGAGGGGTACTAGGGGCATGATTCTTAATTATAGGGGGATGGATAGATTAAATCGGGAAATTTACTTTCCTTAATTCATTGTTCTTATGCAGGGTTCGCACTAAGGGAAAAAAATAAGTGGGATTCTCCCACTCTAACAAAAAAATTAAGTGGGATTTTGAAAATTTAAGTGAGATTTTTGAAATTTAAGTCAGTAATTACATTTTACAGAAAAAAGGTATTTTCAAGAAATATGCAAATTATACATGTGATTGCTGTGAAATTAGAAATTAGCTGAAAATTTTTTGCTAATATATTGATTGGATGATTAGTTGAATATTGATAACGTCACTTTCAATAAACTGATGACATAATCATTTACATATATCTACATTTTTTATCTACATTAAGCATTTTCAGGATTTTTTCATTATCGTTAAAAAAAAAAAATTCTTCAATATATCTGCAATAACATTTATATCCACATAAAATCTTATTAAAATTTCACACCAAGAGTAAAACAAATTTTTCAAACAATAATAGAATATGTATGTGCATTAATCATTCATATAAAAGTAGCAGTAGGTAATTATTAGTTTCAAACGTGCATAAAACCAACTGAGTATTAATTTTCTTAAACTGATTTTAAAAAAAAATTTCTTACCTGAAAAATTTATTCTTCATTTCCCCCCATGTTTACAAATTTGGTATAGATATGACACCCCATAAAGATTTAATTGAGAAAAATAAATAGATTCATTAAGTTCAGCACTAAAGGTCTAAAAATAATTATGTATGTCAGAAATATTGAGCACTTCTATTGCTTTATTGTTTCTAGAATTGATCATTGATCACAATCCATATTCCGGAGATGGGTAAGAGAGAGGGGGATTAAAAAAATAATTACAGAGTAAGAAATAATCAATTCTACTTCTAGAATCTAATAAAGCAAGTTTAAAATGAATATTATAAATATAATTTATGTTGCAGATGGGTAAAGATTGGGAAACAAGACTTCTGCAGAACATTTGATTGCAGATCGCTAGATGGAGATAAATAAAGGGGAAGGTGGGCAAAAAATAATTACATGAGCAAGAAATATTTAACAATTGTATTTTTTTACAGGTTCTAGAATCTCATAAAGCAAGTTTGAAATGGATATTGACATTTATGTTGTGGATGGAGAAAGATTAGGAATCAGAAGCTTTTGTAGAACATTTGATCGCCGATTGTTCCATTTTTATTTATTTATTTATTTTTTAACAAACGATACCCGCGATTTTTTTAAAACGGAAAAAAATTCACGGAGTTCAATGAATCAGATAAAAAAAAAAAAAAAAAATCGCGGGGAAAAAATGTGCGGGAAAAGCGCGCATATGAATTTTTGTTAATAGTAAACCTATAGTTCCCCGTGTTTTCTTATCGTTATGCTAATTAAATATATTAAAAATTAATCACTCTTAAAATAAAGCTTAAAGAGAAAAAAAACGTTAGTTGAAAAAAAAATTAAACACTTATTAAAAATCCTAATTTCCTTTTAATATATTTTCTACTTACCAGGAAAAATAAATATATCGTTCAATGAAATGCTATGTTAAGGAGTTTTCAAATTTAAATCATCCATCTTAATTTTTCAAACGCGAAACGTAAACAATAGCTAACCTTCCGGAAGTTCCGACTGAGCCGAGTTTCAAAAATTTGCATAAAACATCTCTAAGAATGATAGCCGAAGTCTACGCACGCGCCGCGTCGGCACATGCAGCGACGTACGTCCGGAAGATCACTTTGTTTCTCCCGCGAAACTATAAATAGCGAACGGCGATGGTAGTGGGTGTTCGTGGTTGCCTTTGCGGTTGCTCTTGCCCTTGCCTCTGTTCATTTTTCGCCGATGCCGGCTTCATAAGATATCGCCGTAATATGTGGCGTTTATTTCTTATATTCAAATAAAATCTTTTCATTTTTAGTTAGTTATAACTCACGTTAATCCTTTTTGTGAGTTCGAAATTTAAATGAAATTTATAGGTGTTCATATCGCGACAATAACAAGTGGAAACAAGAACGTCACGTCTTCTACATAAGTGTCACCAGCTTCTTTCTAATGGCACGTAGTAGTCTTTTCTGCAACCTATATGGGAAATAAAAAGATGTTAAATATTGTCTTCGTACTCACCTTGTTTGTCATCCAGCATCTGCTTTGGTATGTTTGTTATATATAAAAAGTATTTGTCTACTTCAATTATCTTATTGTTATTCATATAAACTTATTGTTATATTTATATAAACTTTTTTTGAATTTATTGTTTCAATTAAAATACAAATTAAATTAAAATTTGTTATGGTCATTTATTTAACAATTTCTACATATTTATCTTTCAGCATATTTACTTACTCTAGCTTCCATGTATCTAATTCATTTAATTAACTTTAAATGTTGTTACGCTGGTGTTTACGTCTAGAGTAGGCTCCTCTGCTAATTCACTTAGCCTTGGATCTACTTCACACCAGCTAACAATTTTTTTTAAGTGGGATTTTTTTTTAATATTGCGCGACTCCCGCGCTCTAGCGCGAACCCTGTTATGAGAGTTTTTTTTATTTGGATCTCTGCTGATTTCAATGGTGCCCATTTAATTTAAAATATCGGTCATTTTGTTATTATATTCGTTCTTGTCCATAATGACGATTTTTCTAGTTTTATCAGTTAAAGTGCAAACAATACCTTTGGTATTATTTTTAATTTCACTTCATAATTAATATTGTTTTTTATTAACTTAGAAAATACATCTTTCACTAAATTTCTAACTTCATGTTTAGCAACTTCAGGAATTTGATTAATTGTAGTTTCAATTCAAATTTAAATATGCATGTTTTGTTTTGTTAACCTTTAAGATTTTGTTCTTTAACCAAAACTTCAGTTTCTTTTTATGTTTGAATATAATGATACTTTGTCCTACCTCATTGAATGTTTTGATCTTATTTGCCATAAAATTCCATTCCTGTGGAATGACGCACAACTTTAATTTTCTTTGAATATTTTCAATTTTTTTGTTTAAGTTTAAATTTCCGTACAGCAGAATTAAAGTTCGCTACTATATTTTCGTTATTTATTTTAAGGGATTTAGGAACAACTTTAAACTCTTTACAGTCTTACAAAAATTCAATATGGCCTTCAATTTTAACTTTTTTCTTATTAGCCTTTTCTAGCTTTTGGTAAAGTTCTTTTGGGTCCATTTATTTATAACGCTAATTCTGCTTAAAAATTAAAGAGGAACAATAAAACATCAAACATGGGGGAAAAAATTAAACTACACAGGAAATTATGTTTAAAACACTTTTTTCTTTTCATTCTGTGTATGTGTGTTTCGATTGAGTTGGTGGAGCAACTGCTGAATGCACAATCGAAACTCATAAATGAACTTCTGTAAATGAGACTCAAAAGATGCAAAAAATGTTTTCCTATTTCAATTTCCTTTTCTTCCCTCCCTTTCTTATCGGCTAAAGTAAACAAACATAATCTCTCCCAATCTCCAGTCAATAAAGTGTCTTGTAGCATTTTAGTTAAGATTTAAAAAAATAAGTTAGAGATTTGATATATTCTCTAGCTTGAATGAATCACCAAATATTTTTCAAACTTCAATTACTTACCACTTTTTTTTTTCGGGGGGGGGGGGGGGGGACGACAGGTATTTAAAAGAAATACACTTGTAACAGAAGAATACAGCTGTTAGTTTTTTTGTTTAATATTAGAAAATTTGTTTTTTCAGTATATATTTTTTATTTTTATTTTATTCTAAGAAAATAAATATTAAAAATTTCCGCGAACATAGTTCATGCGCGTTCGGACACATTCTGCACCCCTGGCAGATGACACAGACTGTCTCACTGCCTTCATTATCAACCCATCATGTGTGTGCTGAAAAGTTTTTACATAATGATATGCTAATCTCTGTGAGATATACGATATCTTTCAAATTTTGAATCTGAATCTGTTTTAATCCAAAACCTCTACAGTTGCTTGGCCATGTGAAAGCATGAGTATCACTTTAAATATACCCCCAAAGCACTTAGTATTAGATCAAACCAACACTGTAGTTTCTTAAAAAATACATCAAGTCATTATTTACATCAAAATATTTGTTACTACAATGTTTTCTAAGTTCTTAAACTAATATTAAGGAATCACAAAGTATCAGCATTAACTTTACTCATTTGTGAAAAATAGTTAGTACAACAAACTTAAATTTTGAAATGCACTTGTCCAGTTCTTGCTTATTGAACATGGATAGATAAGACTCTTGACAACAGCAAAATTTACTGGACATTGACCATCAATTAAACTATTTCAATAATAAATGCTTGATAATCATGTTGAAATGGTGCACTACATCTTCTGCTACTTCCTTTATTGCCAAAAGATCTTTAAGCAACTTATCTCCAATGAATCAAACACCAACTTCAGATATTGAAGAATACTGTGCTTTAATTAACCCTCCAAGTGCTGATTGTTTTACTCTTAAGTGGTTGTTCTTTTAGTTTCTGCCTTCTTTTTAAGGCACCGTGCATTTCGAGTGAGACTATTCGCAAAATTGATTGACATCTCGATTTTACGAGTTGTTATATAGATTTTACGAATCGTCTCACTGCGAAACGATAGCACTTCGAGGGTTAAAATTAAATGTTACAACTTTTTCATCAAAAGAAAGATTCTAATGATTTTCACTTTAGTACTTTACCCAGAAACTATTACTTGGTGAGAAATACGTGATTTATTTTTGCATGTTTTGCTAGTTTTTCTCCAAAATAAAAACTTACTTTTTCAGCATTCTCTGGTTCTTCAAAACTTACAAAACCAAAGCCTTTTGATTTTCCCATTTCATCAGTCATAACCTGAAATGTTTAAAGACAGTTATCAAAATAATTGCATTCTATCAAGATACAAGCAATAAAAAACACGATAAAATTATTACATTTAAATGGAGCTAGTATTGCCCAGCGGTCAAACTAACATTTTTTTGGTAAGCATTTAAAAAATATATAAAAATACATATATATATACACACACACATAAAGAATTATTGGTTGCTGTCACACAGTATCTAAGATGAATAGAGGCTTTTAACTAAATAACAAGTCCAGATATTTTATGCAGACGTTTATTTGAGACACTTGGACATTTTACAGGCTATTCAAAGTCATTAGGTCAAAGCACGTTGACGTCTACCATCGGTGGCCAAGTCCGACCGGTGCCATCACTTTGACGATCGCCTTTCGGAACCACAGCTTGTTCCTTCTCCTGGGTCCATTATATCGATGTAGATTTATCAAGCAAGACAACACATAAAAAGCTGTCAATTTTCACTTGCTCTTGCTTAAATACTGCTCATTTTTGGTGCGAACCTAAACCCCTCTTATGATTTCTCATTGGCCAGTTAGCTGAGCTAGTTCCCACCTACGCTTTATCATTGGCCAAGATATCTAGGGATAAGCAATCTGCATTGTTTTACCTCTACAACTGACAATTGCATAAGACAAATTAATTTTTTTCTAAAAGTTGTACTCAAATATGACTCCTGTGTTATGTGTTCTGCCGCAAAACTAATTTTACATGGGTTATAGAATAGAATTCACGTTAAGAATTTTTAATGAGATGTTCTTAAGTTTAAGAGCTATTCTGAGTTATTAAGTTATCACTGAATAATAGTTTAAAATCTTAATTCTTTTTATCCTTTCATATATATGTGTATGTGATAATAAAGATGATCTATTAAGCATAGTAGAAGCCAAGCAACAGATACAAGATCACTGTAGCACCAATGACCAATAAGATAAAAAATATATATATATATAAATCAGTGGATGAAATACACTTATGTAAAGAAACGAGATCTATTAATTAACAGCCTGCAAAAAAAAAAAAAATATATATATATATATATACACCACAGAATATATATATTTTTTTAATTGCACATTTTTAGATCAATAAACTCAGTTTTAACAGCAGAGACATGTTGACATAATTATCGAATTAGCCTTTTATTATTTTTTTTTTAACACTGCACAGCAAAATAAATGTTTTGTGATACTTTTAAGAGAAAATTTGTTTTTGATATCAAAATAAATTAAAAAGAAAAATTCTTTCAACTGCAGCAAAACTCATTAAATAATTTTACAAATGAGTAGTAATTAGTTCACAAAAATTCTTTAATATGTTAAATACAAATGATATATTTTTCTGAATAAACTAACCAATTCAGCATCTCTTTAGTAGTAAAGTATAAATGTGAAAAGGGGAATTCTTTCATGTCAAATTTTATAGCAAGAGATGCATTGTCAGGATCTATTTCTTTAAGTCGCTTCTGAGCTTTCTGCTTTTCTTTGAGAATTCAATTTTATTTGAAAATTCCACAATTCTCTATATTTTGGGTATAAATTGTGTGACTAAATGATATGACTAAGTCAAAAAATATAATGGCTAATTAAATATACTTTTATTTTAACAAATTTAAATGTTTTATACCAAGTAAATTTGTACAAACATTTCCACTAATATTAAAGAATATTTAAAATATAACGCAAGAAGCACAATATTCAAGCATTTAATAAGTAAAACCTTACTTTACTCCTCGAATACGCCTTAGTACTTGCAGGAGCCCCCCCTCCCCTTCATCAGAGGCAGCATCGTGGTGGCTTGCTTGTTCCTTTGTGATGATCTGTTCCTGTGCAGTTCTCCACACTCTACACCAGTTACGGTTGATATCTTGCACCGGGTCGTTGCCATTACAGGAAAAAGGATTAAATAATATTTCTACAGTTTCGCGATTAGCAGAGTAAGTTGCATTATCATAATCAGCGAGTTTGCAAACTTTGCTAAATTCTATATTGATTGGTTCATTAAGCATTAACTTTTGTAAGTGCAGTGGTTATTTTTCTGAATTTTATGTCAGCAGTGTGTTCTTTTATACAGTAGGTAATTTTTCGTTTCGTCATGCCTATGTAATTAATAGCCTGTACTTTTCTTTTGTAAATGAGATACTGTAGATAAAGGAAGCTTCTAGAGAGTTAATTTTAATTTTTTCATTTCGTATAGTTTGATAAATATTTTTATTAGGTTTTATGGAGATTTTAATGCTGATTTTATTGGCAGCATTTTTAATTTTCTGTGAAACTCCGTGATCATATGTTATGGCTTGAGTAAATTTTTGTTTAGGATTTTGAAAACAATAGTATTAAGTTTTATACTTTTGTTAAGGTATAATTTTTCTACCAGATCTTTTTTGTAACCTGCTTTTGTAATAATTTTCCGGATTACATTTAGTTCTTTATTAAGTAAGTTTTAATTGGAGTAGACTGTAATAGTGCAATTAGTATAAGATTGAATGGTATTTAACTTGTATTGGTAGGGAGTTTTGCTTTTATAGTTATGATTTCCTTACTAGAATTTGGTTTATGGTAGACTGTAGTTTCCAGAGTGTTATTGTTGGTTTTAATTATACTTACATCAAGGTAATTAAGGATACAGTTATTTTCCTCTTCATGGGTAAATTGAATGCTTTTGTCAAGTTTATTAAATATGATCGTGGAGTTTCACAGAAAATTAAAAATGCCGCCAATAAAATCAACATTAAAATCTCCATAAACCTAATAAAAATATTTACCAAACTATACAAAATGAAAAAGATAAATTAACCCTCTAGAAACTTCCTGTATATACAGTATCCCGTTTACAATAGAAAATAAAAGTACAGGCTATTACATAGGCACGACGAAACGAAAAATTACCACCCATATAAAAGAACACACCGCTGACATAAAACTCTGAAAAATAACCACTGCACTTACAAAAGTTAACGCTCATGAACAAGTCAATATAGAATTTAGCGAGGCTTGCAAACTCGCCGATTATAATAATGCAACTTACGCCGCTAATCGCAAAACTGTAGAAATATTATTTAATCTGTTTTCCTGTAATGGCAACAACCCGGCACAAGATATCAACCGTAACTGGTGTAGAGCGTGGAGAATCGCACAGGAACAGATCATCGCAAAGAAACAAACAAGCCGCAACGACGCTGCCTCTGATGAAGGGGGGGGGGGGGGGGCATCCCGCAAGTACTAAGGCGTATTCGAGGAGTAAAGTAAGATTTTACTTATTAAAAGTTTGATTAAATAATATTTTTTTAGAAGGCAATTTAAACATTTTTAAAAGAGAAAAAAAACTTCCAGTTGATCAAGAATAATTACATCTTCAATTTTAATTTGTTAAAATTATGATTTAAACAATGAAATCATGTAATTAAAAATCCTTAAAGCCCTGTTTTAAAATTATATTGTGGCTAAAAGTGCTTTTGCCAGGACGGTTTTTTCCACTTTGACAAAAACTAACCAAATCTGGTTATGATGAACCCACAATTAAATTATTAAAATTATCTTCATACAATGTCACATAAGCTCAGTCAGTATTACAAAACCCTTGCAAGCAGGGTTTAAACTGCCATTAGTTTTTTTTAGCATTTTGCTAAAACATGTTGGTCAGAAATTCGCTAAAAAGCTAAAACTGGATAACTGTATAAAATATCTCTATATAATAACTCTGACTTTTTTTTGTAATATTTGCAGGCAAAAACTACGAAAGGACTGAAATTTTTGGGAATCATTATTTATATAGTAATTTGGATTTATTTTTAATTTTTAATGATTGAATTTAAATGCAAAAATATTTAAAAGTATGTCAGAATTCAGAATTTGCTTCATAGAAGCATTCTTAGCACTAGTATTTCACGATTATCTACCACTACACTTTATTTTTAAATTGCTTTTTTATTTTACACGTATGATATGAGTACCTCTTTTTCTATTGTTAAAATCAAAACATAGTTTCCCTAATTCATATTTTTAAAGTCACAAATATGGATGCTTGGTTAAAATGATCAATGAACAAAAGGAATAGAAAACGAAACTGAGGATAACAAAGCTAACAAGGAACATCGTGTCTGGCTGCGATTTTAATGAAACTTCAATTTCTGATAGAGGGCATGTACCAAATATTTTTGATCATAGAAATTTTTGCTATCGTCCATGTTTTCTATATTTATTGATTTTTTAAAATGTTAAAAACCACATTAGCCACATATCAACAGTAAGCTCCGCCTTTGGGTGTGACTTAAAAATACTAAATGATTTAGCAAAATGATTTTGCGCTTTCATGTTTAAGTTACAAATGAAAATTTATAGTACTGCTGAAAATTATTTCAACTGAATTAATTCATTTGAGTATTCACTTGCTGTATAAATACAAATTTTTCGTATATTTTTGAGTAAAATTTGATAGCATATCAAATATGAAAGAAACGCCTCTCTCATTGAAATCCGAACCGGACACTTGGGTGATGTTCCTTGTCAGTAAAAGAAATCAATGATATCCAAAGAATTAATTAATTTTCGAAAAAGCTAAAATAGTGCTTGCTTATTTTCGCTAAAATGCTAAAGTAATTTTTTTGCCAGGTTAAACCCTGCTTGCAAGCCTAATTTAAAAAGCACAGAGGGATGTTTAGATCTCTTATACAAACCTTTGCACTAGTAATTTTCCCATATTTTTCAAAGAGTTCCCGTAACTTTTCATCATCTAGATCGTCACCAAAATTTTTGATGTAGACATTCATAAAACGACGAGCCTTCTCACCCAGAAGCTTTTCCCGTTCTTTACGAGGAATGAACTTGCCAACAAAACTAGAAAGAAAAAAAATAATATATATAATTTGAAATTTTTTAGTACCATTGTAACACTCAGCAGACAAAAGATAGATGAAAATATTAACATAAAATAAATTTTCATTGAGATTTATGCCGATTAAAATTAGTCACAGTATTAAATTAATTGAGTACCAATGATTAGTAAAACAAGTTAAAGTACTTATGCAGAAGAGAAATGACACTAACATAACACATGAAGAGAGAATTTGCAATAAACATTGAATTATTAGTAACAGTCAACATTTGAGAGAAAAAAGAAAAAGGATAAAATCACCAAAGAGTTCCGTTAGAAGGAAAAAAAAAAAAAAATTAATTCATGAATTAAAAAAATATATATACATATATATATATTTGAAAGTATGTAACTGTAGTGAAGAGATATATACTGATTATGTAAATAAAGATTATGGACATGTCATTACGGGGAATCTGGAAGTTGTGAAGGACAAAGAGTTGAGAAAAGTTATGGAATATGGAACTAAATACAGAATTAAGCGTATGATAACAAAAAGTGCCGCAATAAAACAGCTTAATTCTAATATAGAAATATAAAAAATGATGTACAAGTATAATTTACCAGATACTGTTTTCGAAGAATGGAAATATATTTTTAAGGATTTAAAGAGAGAATATGTGAGGGATGGTGACGTTGTTTCTCATGAAAAATATTTTGAACTAATGGAATCAATTAAGGAACTTCGGGAGAGGTTTATAGTAACTTACGTGGATAAAGCTAATACAAGCTATGTAATAATTTGTAAAAGAGCTGTATGGTGAGACTTTAAGTGCAAGTTATAATACAAAAAATTATTAATTCGAAAGTTACAGTTATAGAGAACAGGGTTAAGGCATTTTATAAAAAGTTAAAACTAAAACTGAAAAGCCAAAATTTCCCATATTTAATATTAGCGTCAAAATTTCATAAAAATCCTGTGAAATTTAGAGTGGTGACTTGTGGTTATAGAACTTATCTTGAATTACCTAATAAAAAGTTGAAGGTTTTGAGTGAAATGTTTGAAAAAAATGTTATTGGGAGAAAACTTTTATAATAAAAATAGCTGTGAATTATTGGTTTACTTAACTAGAATAACTAAGTCAAATAGAATTACCAGCCTATACTATACGCTTACGATTTTGCAGACCTTTATAATACTATTGATTTAACAGATTTAAAGGAAAAAGTTATGGAGTTTTATAACAAATATAGTAATAAATAAAGTGATAAAGGTTTCTACATTAATCTGTTAAGTTTGTCGTTCAAGAGAATTATCTGTATGGGGGAACTAAAGTATTTAAACAAGTTCTCAGAATCCCAATGGGAGGAGCCGCAGCTCTATACTAGCTGATATCTACTTACTTACATATTTAAGAAAAGAACACAGAGAAACATGTTGCAGATATCGATGACCTTGTATTGATCAGGTTAAATGGTGAAAATACAGATATTGATTTTCATTACTACCCTAAGAATTTAAAGCTGGAACCCTCTTCCATGAATTGTAAAAATATAAATTATTTAGACGTAAATATAAAATTAGAGAATGAAAATCTGGTAACTAAAATATGACAAAAGAAACGACTCATTTTAAAACAAAGCTAATGCATGTTACATCTAACATACATATTTGAGTTAAAAAGAACGTGTTTAGAAATGGTTCAGTAGGTATAGCTAGATTAAATTCAGACTTGGAAGAGATGTTTGAGGATATGGTAGAATGGTGTTGTCAGAGCATAGCGCAGGGTTTCCATAGAGGTGTAGTGAAAGGTATGATGTACCAATTCGTGAATAAGTTTAAAAGAAGTAATGAGTTGAAAATGTTAGAAAGAAAGGATGGTTTAGAGAATTGGTTTCATGAGTTTTTATCATTTGGTCTTGACAGGTGAGGGGAACGTTGTATGCATAAAACTACTTTAACCCTGCAGTGCATGTTGTAAGCCATGCCGCCTGTCTCCATATTAATTTCAATTTCGCTCTGTTTCATTTTTAGTTTGTTTATTAATTTTGTTAAGTTTCTGTTGATTTGTTTTATTCTTGAATTTTATGTTTAAATATGTGTTTGGAGTTAATTTTATTTTTCAATAGGATTTTTAAATAAATAAATAAATATATATATATATCTTACTTTCTGATCAAAAAACTAACTAGTTATATCTACATTTAAACAATACTTAAAATTAGTGAAATTAATATTTAGCACAGAAATCATTTCTTAGACAGGGTTCATACTCAAATATGGGGAAAAAAATTTCCTGAATTTTTCCTGGGTTCCCAGACAATTTTTAAGACATATTACAAGAAACGCTACTCTAGACAGGACAAAATACAGCTACTTCCACTGTGTCATATTATTGCCGATCATGATAGAAATTCAGGTAGAAATCATTATTTACAAGCGTATTTTCACAATACTTAATCATTTAAATTTTGATACGAAGCTAAACAAGAAAAACATAACTTGAGAGAAAAAAAAAACATTTGTTTTTTTTTCAGATTTTATAACTGATTTTCCCTGACTTTTTTTTATCCATTCCCTGAGTATTCCCTGTTTTCCAGGTTTTCACTGAGGAGTATGAACCCTGTTAGTGGTAAAAAGTAATCATTTGCAGAGATGCATCTAATATTCGGTATCTATTTAGCATAACTAGTGAATGTTCGGTTTGGCTGAATCTAAAACTATTCGGCTACTATTCAACTACTTGAACATATAAAAATTCAATTTTTTAAAATTTTTAATCATTTGAAAAAATTCTGCTATTTTTAATTATCATTAAATTAAGATTTTTCAGGTAATTAAGAAATAGATTCCATTTGAATGAAAACAATTGTTATATCTGGTTTCAAGTAATAATAAGAAAATTATTAGTTACATTAATCACAACACTTAATAATTTCTAATAACAGTATAATGATGTGTAGTAATATACTTATGTGTAGTAATATTTCCTAATATTTTTCTTACATTTATATAAACCACTGTTTTTGAATAGTACTTTTGTAATATTTTTTCAAAATTAAAAAAAAAAAAAATTACTAAATGTAAATGGTATTACTGAAAAAGTTTGCAAAAAATTAGGTATTGACACCTGAATAGAATTGTAAATCAGCCAGCCTAATATTCAGTATTCAGCCGAATAGTTATTCGATTCGAAGGATATTTGGTATTCGGCCAAATAGTTAATATTCAGCCAAAACTGTTATTTGGTGCATCCCTAATCATTTGTTTTATGTATCGCTAATCAAAATTTTGAGACTGTGGGCCAAATATTTGACATTCAGCGAAAACTGCTATTCAGTGCATCCCTAATTTTTCCGAAAGCACTTTTGGCTTTGTTAATATAATGTCCGAAATAAAGATATCACAAAACCAGAAGATTTTATATGGTTTACAGAAAAAAATTTAATATGGAGTAAAATTAAAAATTCCTGAAATGTTTAAAAGTAAATCATAAGTTCACAAACAGGGGATGAAACTACCTAACATGCAAAAATCCTGAAAACTACAGTGAAGGATCCATAATCCAGAATTCTATAATCCGGCAGCACCCATAAACCAGCACTAATGACTTTTTCTTTTTTTCAAATCTCCTCCTGTAAATCTTAGTAGTACTCAACTTGTTATTCACGGCATCCTTGCCATCTTTTATGGATTGTTAGTGTAGTTTACAGACTTTCATTTAATTTTATTGATTTACAAACTAGCATGAATTTTTTACAGGTTAATGGCAAAAATTCCAAAAAAAAAAAAAAAAAAAGTACGAAATTTTGGGTCTCGATATGGCAAATCCAAAAGTCATTAAATAAAAGAGTTTGCTCCTATTCCTGATATTGAAAGTCAAAATAAACATAACCACCCGAAATCTCTGTCAACAGATATTAGGACTTGAAAAATATGATTTTATCTGCAATAACCAACCAATGAATGTGCATATGTTAATGACAAACTGGAAAAAAAAAAAAAAATGAAACAAAAGAAATTGACTGGCATTAAATAGAATGTAGCATTGTTAAATTCCTTATCATATTTGTTATTAAACCAGTTTTAATATCAATTATTTTATTATTATAATTAATTGTGCAAAAATAAACAATCTATATTACTGTTTTATAATTGTTATTTTAAAAAATTTTAATTTATTTCAAATGTTATTTTAATTATTTCCGTTTTTGACAAGGCTTTGCATACATTTTTAAAACTAATTAAAAAAAAAAAAAAAATTTATATCTGTGACTGATATACAATTTCGATATACATTTTCAGGACACCTATAATCTGGAAAAATCCATAATCCGGCAATGTTTGTTTTTTGTTTCCTGTTGATACCAGATTATCGATGTTTCACTGTATGTGCGTTGAGGAATGAATGCCAATGGAAGACATTTTATTTATACCTATAATAAGTGATATAAGAGTTCTCTTAATACAGCAAAAATACAGCAAAATTAAACATTCAAAATGAGAATTTTCCTATAAAAAAACCAAATCTAACATGAAATAAAACCTTGAATTCAGGGATAGCCCCTGAAAAGTTTCACTCTGATAATTTTTAAACAAAACCTGAGCATTATGCAGTAAAGTTAACAATTCAGAATTTATAAAACAAAAAAATAATTTCAGTAATAAGACAGTCCTGCTAATATACGTTAGCAATTTACACATTGTTTTGCAAAGGAGTGGGGGGGGTAAAAAAAAAAACATACACTTTTCTGCCATTAAGAAGCATCCCATTTACTTTCATGATGGCATTGTTTGCAGCTTCTTCAGTTTCAAAATGAACAAAACCATATCCTTTAGAACTACTTTCTTCATCAGTTGCAACCTGAAAACAAAACATGTTTGGATTTAGTATTGTTTTAAATTTTATATCATAATTACAAAATACAGATTATTTTAAAAGTAGGCGCATTTGCTTTAAATTTATAAGCAAGCAGATAAGGATGTACATTAGATTCGCCCTTTCTTCCTTATACAGCGAACCTTGTTAACGTGAATTACTTTTAATACAAACTGTTTCCAGTTTTCACAATCCCCATCAAAATGAAGAGTAGTTACTGATAACATGAACTACTGGTAATATGAACTTTTTTCCCCCACTTGAGATTCATGTTAACGAGATTCGACTGTATAACCTTATACAACTTTTGTTACTTCATATTTTAAAGTTCTAAAAAATTGAATTTATTTAATTCTACTTTTAACAGAGTTGCCATTGAAATAGGAGAATGAAATTCCCTGACTTTTTCAAGTTTTCCCAGACGTGTTCTAAGAAAACTCCAGTCATACATTGTGCATTGGTTATGTTGAGAGCAAAAAAATTAAGGTACTAACTGAAAACACAAAAGTCACATATTACTTTGACTTAAGGAGAAATTACCCTCCAGGGGGTGTTTGTACGAGATCTTGTTTTAAAAAAAATGGCGGAAGCTAAGGAAAAAAAAAAAACAAGAAAAATGACTCTAGGTTGGAGGAATTTTTTTTTGGCAATCATCGTATGAAATTCCTTGACTTTCCAGATTCTGGCTAAAAAATTCAAATTCATGGTCAATTTTCAAATTCCCTGACTATTCCAGGTCCTCCAGGTAGCGTGGCAACCCTGTTTTAAACAAGTCATCTTTGAAGATTTTCTTTTTAAATAAAAATGTTCAATACGATAATGGTCAACATGTTCAAAAAGTGATGGCGGTGGGGGTGGTGGGGATTGCACAGTTATAGGAAATCGTGAGATTTTTTTTTTAATTCAAAAGTGAAAAAAATTCATTCCAAAACAGAAGAGAGGAAGATGGGCTAAATTTGGAAGCCTTGGAATTTCTGCAATTGGATTTGTTCAACAGTTTGAAAAAAAATTTTTTTTTTTTTTTTGGTGGTGGTGGTGACTGAAAAATCCGAGTTTTTATTGAAAAAATGGAAAATAAGAATATATAGTAAAAGTAGTAATAACTCCGGGAAAATCTGGCTACTTGGCAGCTATGAGATTCACATTGTCGTTGAATGGAAGAGTTTTTGTAAAGATTTAGAAATTTGGGAAAATGTTACAACTGGTGGTCCCAATGTTGTGCTTGAAAGTAATGAGAACAAGCTTAGTAAAAGGAAGTATAATGTGGGTAAAAGAGTGGAAGATGAATGAGGAGTGCTTGGTGATGTTGGAACTACACAATGAATAAACGTTTTATGGAGATTATGGAAGATAGAAGTGCTAAAGCCTTGCTAGGTGTGATAAAGAGCTACATTCATCCTGGTATAACTGCAAATTCGGATAAATAGAAGGCCTATGGTTGTGTTCAGGCTTTCGGCTGATCCAGAATAGATCCAACCGGCCATGGATCAATGTGCCCAGTCCTGTGAACCGGTATGGATCAAAGTTGTCCAGTGGAATATATCCCGTAAACCGGCCGCGGATCAAATCGCCCGAAAAAATTTTCTAAGACATTTGATCCATTGCTATGATTGCCCATTGGTTTTTGCGTTAGAGTCGCCATCTACCGATCATTACAAATGCAAATTCCATAAAAAGGTTTATGCATAAAAACTTTTTTTTTTTAATAACTGTATAATTGTTTTAGAATTATAAAAATATGCATACAATGTGTTGAAATACAACACAATAATTCAAATTAAAATTCATCGAAATTTATTTAAATTTAATAAAATAAAATTTTAAAATGCTCCTTGCTAACATTTTTTTAATTTTAAGTTTTTAAAAATATTTTAAATATGTTTGTGTACTAGTTTGTGAATTTATCAATTTTTATAAAACATTTTTATGTTTGAAACTAAGTATTTGCATTAAATTTCAGCATTGAAACAAAAATACTTCTTAAAATATTATTGATTGAAATCTTAATTGAATTTAACAAACCAATTGAATAAAGTCATGATTTTTTTTTTTTTTTTTTTTTTTTTGGGGGGGGGGGGGGGGGGGGGAAATATCAAATTAACCAAAACCCACCAAGAAAAAAACAATAATAATTCAAAAATACAGTTAAAATTGCAAATTACAATAACCAAAAGTATTCTCATTATAGAAAAACAATAGAAATTAAAATAAATATAAGAATTTGTGCAATGGCAATGAGTCTGCAGCAGGCATAGATCACACATGGCACCTCGTGAAGGAAAGAGCTAGTACAAGAAAAACATCAGTAGATTTCACAGTTTCACTGCAAGAAAAGTTGCCGAGGATGGTAGGGATAGGAACCTCCATAAAAAAAAGTTCCCAATATCACCAGAAAATAAAGGTATTATCTAAATATTTTTTAAGACTAATTGCCTGTTAGAAAACTTAAATAGTTGCCAATGGCAAAAATTTGTTAAGCCCTGTCTGGTGACAAAGCTTAAGTATAAGTTTATTTTGGTAAACAATATAATACAATACTTACCTTACATGAAAGAATATTTCCAAATGCAGAAAATGTGTCATACATAGCTTTGTTGTCAATGCTTTTGTCCAAATTCTTTATGAATACATTACCAACACCCGACTTTCTCAGAGAAGGATCTCGCTGTGACCACATGATTCTGATTGGTCTACCTTTTACAGTATCGAAATTCATAGTGTCTAATGCTCTTTCAGCTACAAAGGCGAAAAAAATAATTAATTTTTTGTTCAGGAAAAATCTAAAATTAATAGTTTTCCTAATCAAAATCAATTCATGTATTTAACTAGCACTTAAAATTTTATTAGCCACAATGCATTAAAAAAAAAAAAAAAAAAAAAATATTTTTACTTTAGATACAAGAAAAGTTTAAATATTAACATAGTTGGGTTTTTGACATGACATGTCAAAAATGTGTCGAAAACTGTTTGAAAAGTGTCAAAAATATCAGGCAATAACCTTATTAAAAAGTATTTTGTTGTAAATATACAAAACTGAGTAAATCATAATTTATAAAATAGTTTTGTATTACATACATAAGTGTAATTTTTATTATAATACAAAGTATGTATATATTTTATTATTTAATTATTCAAGTTAGTTACAAATAATGTTATTAATTTTAGAGCTGTACCGAGTACTCGGTCAAATTTAGGCTATATATCTGGCCAATACCGAGTAGTTGTGAGAATTTCACTATTTTTATGCATTATTGAAAAAAATGTGTTAATGAGAGATATTTATTTTATAACTAAATTAAAAAAATATGAAAATATAAATACAGAGTCATAATTAAAATTTTTGCTATAACAGCTTTCTGCAGTTAAAGCGGGCTGTTACGAAACTTAGTATAGAGATGATTCATGATATGAGCTTTTAATTATCTTGTATGTAATATGCATTATTTTATAAAAACTTAGTACATAAAATTGTATCTATAAATCAGACAAAAATAAAATAATTTAGAAAAAAAAGAACCCTTATGTAATATTAACACAAAATTTTAGTTATACACTTGTGCAAATAAAAGTAAGACACTTTCAAATCGGTAAGAAAAGATTGATTTTGAATTTTATACAATAAAATAACGTAAAAAACTATCACCTATTCAGATACAGTCTACCGTTGAGATAAAGGTGCATTTATTTAGTATTTTAAGAACAAAAATAATTAATGTGGGCATTTTACTGCCTATGTAAAAAAGGTAAATACACTAAAATGTTATTTAAAATGTATTTTCATAATCAAATCTGTTGTTTTGCTAATTATAACCCCCAAACCTCTTATCATTTTACATTTCTACGATCTGAAGATTAATGAAGCCTATCATGTTTGAAATTATAAAATATTTTAATGTTCCCCTTTCATATGTAAACTTCATGTATCTTAAATTAAGTCTTAGTGCATAGTAACTTTTATATTCTCTAAGAATTATCTGAGGATTTCGCATCTAAAGCAGATGTTAAGAATAAAGTTATCAGTTATGGTTTTAAATGTAGATAAAAACTATATATATAAATGTTTATGTCATCAGTTTATTGAAAGTGACATTATCAATATAATATTCAACTAATCATCCAATCAATCATTAGTGAAAAATTTTCAGCTAATTTCTAATTTCAGCAATCACATGTCTAATTTCCATATTTCTTGAAAATAAATTTTTTCTGTAAAATTTAATTATTGACTTAAATTTCAAAAATCTCACTTAAATTTTGAAAATTCTACTTTTTTGTTGTTGTTGTTAGAGTGGGAGAATCCCACTCATTAATTTTAATTAGCTTACTATAGTTGGGGAAAAAAACCATAATTCATTATAAAGCACTAAAATTGTAAAAAATATTTGATTATGAATAAATTCTCCAATGTTTTTCCAAAAAATTTTTAAATTCCCTGAATTTCCCCTGTTTTTGCAATAAATTTTGAAATTCCCCAAGTTTTCCCTGTTTTTTAAATAGATTTTGATATTCCCCCGAGTTTTCCAGGTACCGTAGCAAACCTGTCTACAGGGGTGCAGAATATGTCCGAATGCCCGAGCAAGGTTCGGGGGAAATTTTGAATATTTTTTAAAGAGAAAATAAAGATGTAAATAAAAAATAACAGTTTGCTATTTTTAAGTGCTTATACACTAACAGCGATATTTTTATGTTACACTGTATACTTATTCTCTTAAAGATTTATTACATAGAACAAATGACTTCGTATAGCAAAGTAGATTTTTGCATTATTGAGGGAAATTTATACTGTGTTTGGGAGAAATTTCAGAGATTTAAATTTAAATAAAAAGAAAAACGAAGTATATTAATAATTACATATTAAAATATAAAGACCTAACTTTACTTCGTGGTCGTTTAAGATCTTTCGGTACCGGGCACTCTGTCCTATCAGAAAACGCTGCTTCTGTGGTGGAAAACTTTAATCTGTTCACTCCTTTGCTGATTTCTCATCAGGTGGCTCCAGGCTCTATTTGGGGCTACTGCGCCGCTATCGTTGCATACATCGCTATTGGTTGAGATTTCAATTGACTCGCGATACATGGCGTAGTTGTAATTATCATAATCGGCTAATTTTACGATTTTATCAAAGTCTATTTTAATATTGTTTTTACTGTATGTTTTAGCTAACGCGGTATTAAATTTTCCGGTCTTAATATCATTTTCATGTTCTTTAACTCTAGTTTTGATTTTTCTCTTAGTGACGCCAATATATGAACCGGGTTTATTGTTTTCATCTATATATGGAATTTTATAAACGCCGGCGGTTTCAAGAGGGGGGGGGGGTTTAATCGCTTCGGATTAATTTAAAAATATTTTTGTTAGGTTTGATGGGGATATTTATGCCATATTTATTATTAGCTGTATTTTTAATTTTATTAACGGCTCTGCGATCGTAAGGGATGGATGGGGTAAATTTAAGGGGTGGTTTCTGGTGATTGGGTATTTGGTCGATGTTTTTTAATCTATTTTTAATTAATTTGTTAACAATTTTATCAGGATATCCTGCTTTTCTTGTGAAACTTTTAATAAGGTTAAGTTCTTTTTCAAGGTCTTCGGGTTCATTGCATATTAAAATGGCGCGATTAATGTATGACTGGTAAAGGGCAAAATTAACGGTCGCCACCGGCCACATGGCGATTAAATAAAAAAAGATGGCGATTAAAAATTATGCATCGATCGCCACTAAAGTCGCCACTTTTTGTGATCATTAAAAGATTCTAAAAATCGAGCGACGATAGGCAATCGAAGCCTTGTGATTTCCAATCTTTTTCCATCCATGGCATAAATGTCAATGTTCATTTTAAACTTGCTTTATTATATTCTACAACCTATAAAGAAGTGGAATAGTTTAATATATCTCACTCATATAATTTTTTGGATCCCCCCCTTTCCCTCCCCCTAACTATCTGTGATCACACAGCTTATAAAGCTTTATAATTTCTAATCATTCTCCATTTTCCACAAAAATATAAATATCTATTTTAAACTTACTTTATTAGATTCTAGAATCTGTAAAGAAGTAGAATTGTTTAATATCTCTTACTCATAATTCTTGTAATCCCCCCCCCCCCCTTTTCCAACGATTGGCAATCACATGCTCCATTGAAGCCTTGTGATTTACAATCTTTCTCCATAAATAATGTAAATGTAAATATTCATTTTAAATTTTCTTGATTAGATTCTAGAACCTATAAAGTATATAGATGTATTTCCCTCCCCCCCCCCCCCCACACACACACGTGCGCTCCATTTCAACTAGCAGTTAATGATCAAATGTCCTGCAAAGCACAATCTTTTTCCATTATTATCTCCATAGTATTTAGTGTATATTTAACCCATTTAAGATATTTGACAAATGTGTGTATCAAAATTTGATTTGGCTTAAATGGGTATTTTTCAAAAATTTTTGTATTTGCTTTCTTTTGAGTAAAAATCTTCCTTTTTCCTTCCCATTTTAAAGTAGAAATCTCCCTATTTTTAAAGCTACAAATTTGGCAGCTAAGTAAATTATTTTTAATAAAGCAGCTAAGTTTCCATATCTATACTTTTTAAGAGGAAATATTTTAACTCTATTGAAATAAAATCATTTAAAAAAGTGTCTCTTTAGAAATAAGAAAAAATAATAAACTGCTAACTGTATTTACACATGACCATGTAAAAGGTTGTGATGATGATGAATCAACTGATTCATTTACTAGAAAATATCAATGTGAACTGTGAATGATAACAGCTTATTTCACTTACATAAATTGAAAAAAAAAAGTACTACTGAATTATATGAAAGATAAAAACTTTTGCTGTTATTATTACAGCCCTAAGCAGATTTTAATTTAGAATGTGCAATTTAGGATTTATGAAAGAGCGTAATTACAAATTACAATTTTAGTGTCCCTGTGTTAATTGTATTATAAAATGTATTTCTTATTTTCATATTTTTCTTGTGGTGATTATACCGCAAAATGGTGACAATTGGTTTTTGCAGTCTGAAAGAAATAGTCTTATCATGTGAAAAGTGGCCACTAACTTAAAAAAGTGGCTACTAATGAAACTGTCAGTACCGGCCACTGGCCACTAATGAATTTTCCCAGTTTTGCCCTTTAATGACTGGATAGCGTTTGTTTTATAGCGAAATGGTGTTTTACTTTTAAAATGGATAATTTCTTTACTATTAGTGGGTTTTCTATAAACGGTGGTTCTGAAATTATTTTTATTGTGGGTAATTTTAACATCAAGGAAGTTTAATTGTGAATCGCTCTCTTCTTCGTAGGTGAATTGGATATTTTGATCATGGCTTATTGATAAGGTTGAGAAATTTATTAACATCAATATTTTTCTCGACGATGGCGAAAACGTCATAGACGTAACGATACCAATATTTAACTTGATTTTTTAAATTTAATTTAAATCAAATCATAAAAATCATATCTTTTTAAATCAAATCATAGAAAATTTAAAAAATCAAGTTAAATATTGGTATCGTTACATCGATGACGTTTTCGCCATCGTCGAGAAAAATATTGATGTTAATAAATTTCTCAACCTTATCAATAGCCATGATCAAAATATCCAATTCACCTACGAAGAAGAGAGCGATTCACAATTAAACTTCCTTGATGTTAAAATTACCCACAATAAAAATTTCAGAACCACCGTTTATAGAAAACCCACTAATAGTAATGAAATTATCCATTTTAAAAGTAAAACACCATTTTGCTATAAAACAAACGCTATCCAGTCATACATTAATCGCGCCATTTTAATATGCAATGAACCCGAAGACCTTGAAAAAGAACTTAACCTTATTAAAAGTTTCACAAGAGCAGGATATCCTGATAAAATTGTTAACAAATTAATTAAAAATAGATTCAAAAACATCGACCGAATACCCAATCACCAGAAACCACCCCTTAAATTTACCCCATCCATCCCTTACGATCACAGAGCCGCTAATAAAATTAAAAATACAGCTAATAAATATGGCATAAATATCTCCATCAAACCTAACAAAAATATTTTTCAATTAATCCGAAGCGATAAAAACCCCATCCCCCCTCTTGAAACCGCCGGCATTTATAAAATTCCATATACAGATGAAAACAATAAACCCGGTTCATATATTGGCGTCACTAAGAGAAAAATCAAAACTAGAGTTAAAGAACATGAAAATGATATTAAGATTAAGACCGGAAAATTTAATACCGCATTAGCTAAAACATACAGTCATGGGTGAAAGTAAAAAATTTTCGCTGGACTGAAGTATATTTATATTTTTTTGTAATATTGGGTAAAATATAATAAACTCATATAATGTATGTAGATATTCAAAACATACATTTCCAAAGGTTACTTTAATAAGTATGAAAACTTAGCAAAATTATTTATTAACATTATTGAATTAACATTAATAGGGGCTGATTCAGAAAAAAATTGGGACCTTTATTTGCCCCTAACAAAGATTAATTCCATAAAATTGGTCTATCTGTATTATAACACAAAAAAAAGACTAAATTCAGTAAAGAGACTGAAAACTTTCACACATGCATACAGTAAAAACAATATTAAAATAGACTTTGATAAAACCGTAAAATTAGCCGATTACGATAATTACAACTACGCCATGTATCGCGAGTCAATTGAAATCTCAACCAATAGCGATGTATGCAACGATAGCGGCGCAGTAGCCCCAAATAAAGCCTGGAGCCACCTGATGAGAAATCAGCAAAGGAGTGAACAGATTCAAGTTTTCCACCACAGAAGCAGTATTTTCTGATGAGGACCGGGTGCCCGGTACCGAAAGATCTTAAACGACCACGAAGTAAAGTTAGGTCTTTATATTTTAATATGAAATTTCCGAGGTTTGAACATTTTCTGCACCCCTGCTTGTCTACACCTCGCTTTGGGAACCCACTGCCTACGGCATCTCTTTTCCCGCCTGCACTGCGTTCAGATTCCCACTGCCTGCAGAAAAGTGCTTCTAGGGCACTTCCATTTGGGTATTTATAGACGACAGGTGGATCTGCTATTATTTAAGAACTTCAATTTTAAAGATGACTGTATCTCAGCATTTATTAAATATTTTAGTTTTTGAACCATGTATTTCATAACCTCTTTACACAATATATTATATCATTCCGAGCAAATGAAGTAAAAAGTGGATTTTCTTTTAAAAGGAATTGAGTTGGCAATAGATGGCTTTTCCTAAAGTATAAAGTAGCTTGTTGCAATTAGGGTAAGGGCAATAACAGCATTATAATTCTCAGCAATGTTCTTTCACTAAATTCGGTAATAATTTAGCAAAAGTACCACAGCATTAGCTAAAACCACTTTAAACGAAAATATCAATTTCAATGACTTGGCATCAAATAACTACCAATTTAAGAAAACCTTGTATTTCTGCTTTGCCCATCTTAAGTGGGAGGAGAGTAATTTCACAAAATCTTTATAATGCGTGTTGCTACTACACATGACACATTGAAAAATCCCTTTCTTGAGAATTTGTAACAGATACATATTTGAAAACATGTTTTTTGCCCCCTGCTCTTAAATGAGAGAAGATGGTTAGAATTTTCACAAATCCCCATCATATGTTTATACTACATGTTGGATACATATAACGAATCCACACATTAAAAATTGCCTTTCTAAAATAATTTGGAATACAGTTACACCTGGAAAAATGCATTTTGTCCCTCCTCCAGACCCCAAGGAGCGTGTTGGGAAGAATTTTGTGAATACCTTTGTAGTGTGTGTTAGATGTGCATAACCAACCAACACATCAAAAAATCACTTTCCAGATTTAGTTTGAGTACATTTTATTTACTCTTGAAAACCTGTTTATGCCCATCCCTGCCTTTTGGAAGGTTGGGGGGGGGGGGGGGGAGAATTTTTGCAAAATACCTTTCTAGGGTATACTGGGCACAAATAACCAACCTACACACAGAAATCTTATTGTGATAATTTGAAGCAAAGTAGCACTTAAAAACAAGTTTCAAAGTTACTAAATGTTATGCTTGTCTATTAACCATTTAGTAGAATTCTTTCAAGTTCCCAAAGCACAGTTTCTTAAAATACAGTTTTGGACACTATTGAACAATAAATACTTAAAATTTAATGCTTATTCAAACACTGATAATGAATGTTCTTAAGATTTTTTTTTTTTTTATTTAACACTGTTTTACAGATTTTAACAGTTTTACTATGTTAAACATTGGAAACAAAAATGACTTAAAGGTCACTCGCCATACCAGAAAAATTACTCACCAGTGGCACTTAAATAAGTATTTCCTTACCCCTAGAAAGATTAATACTTGTAAGTGCAGGGATCTTGTCAGCACACATGAAATGTCTCATTTTCTAAAGGTAAGAAAACTTACTCTCTTTGCCCAAAATACCATTAACACTAGGCTTCTGCTGAATACTCTGACTGTTTATGTATTCTTTAGAAAGAAATTTTTCTTTCCTTCTTGCCATCAACTTTCTGAATGCCAATAGATTCTCAGATCTGGTCTGAGTCTGACAAAGTTGGAGATTAGAAGCAAGTGCAGGGGGGGTTTCTATAAACTTTCTTCAGTTCAAAATATACCCTTTTAATTTGGAACAGATGTTAAGAGGTTACTATATGTACTCCCATATAACTATTCATAAAACTGTGACAGCACAAGAGTACAAATTCACATATTCAATAACTTTTTTAAAATATAAAAAAATCAAGATTTCTTGCTGTAAATCCTTCAAGGGATATGATTTAATGAAACAATTAACAAATTAAAATGACATAAGGTTTTATAACCAAGTATTTAAGGTATTCTTATTAATTGTAGTTTAAAAGTTTGTACCAGCATTTCAAATAAAGAAGCACATTGCCAGCAGTCAATTGGGTATTACAAATCTACACTCTGCATTTTAAACACCAGAAACTGAAGTTATATGCTCTTATATCAATTTACACTACCATAATTTAGCACAATTGAGCAATTACTTTCAACACAATGTTTTAAAATTAATTTTTTCATACGTCATTTTTCCAGGTTAACATAGTATCGTCCTAAATTTCTCAAAATACATTAACAGCACAAAAATACATTAATATAAGTTAGCAAACATTACAAGTTTTGAAAAACATGCAATACTTACCATCAACAGGTTGCTGAAAGTTAACATATGCATAGCCCAAGGATCGACGGGTTATTAAATCTCTACATACTCTAATAGAAAGTACAGGGCCTGCAGTTGAAAATTTCTCAAACAACATAGCTTCTGTAACATCTTGATGAAGATCTCCAACGTACAACGATGCAATAGGATAATTTGGACCACTTGGATTCATTTTCAGCAAGTAATATGCACCTTTTAAACGCTAAGCCTACAACATTAACTTTTGGAAGTACAGAGGATTTCGCTTGTTAGCTTCAATTTTTTACTTTTTTTTTAGTTATTATTATATTTTTCAATTTTTTTTATCTTTTTTTTATTTTTTTAATTTTTTTTGGTGCTCGTTAGAGCAAATATTTATCGTTATAATTAAAAAATAAGTTACTTAGTTCCGCCCACGTGAAAGGCCTATAAGACTCTGCGGAAAAAGAGTGACACAGATTGGATAGCAAAATATATATAGGTTAGTATTCATACGCAGAAGATTGATGACGTAAAATTAAAAAAAAGAAAACTATAGATAAACATTATGCATTATTAAATTATACATTAAAACCCAAAAATTATATGTATTATTCATATTTATTTTTAATGTAAGTGAATTTCTAATTTATTATTTTTCTTTTAGAACTATTTTACAAAATGGGAGCATATTGAGTAAAATGGTTTTGATTGCATGGGGATTGATGGATTGATATGATGTAATAAGAAATTCTTAGAATGTCGTTGCCAAACACTGTAAGTATTATATGATCCAACCATAGATATAGTAATTTATATAAGTATTTTATTACTATCTGAAGTAATATTAGTACTTTTATAATAGGGTACTTTTTATAGTATCTTATTACTATATCTATGTATCCAACGAGATAAATAACTGTTAAAGACTTGGTACAACATGTCATGTCACTTGCATCATCGTATTCATCTGATTTCTGCCTCACAGACTACTGTTATATAGTAGTCTTACCTTACCTCACAGTAGGGATACGGGATCTGTCGGATCCGTCGGATCTGTCATGTAGTGACAAAACCCCATGTCCAGATTCTTTTGAAATGGAAACATCGATAACCACCAACCAACTCTACCTAAACAAATCTGATAAAAATACAATCATGTTTCTCTTTAGTTTTGGTTCGTATTCGTTTCTATGTAAATGGACGTTATACGGAAAATTCATTGATGTATATATTATTTGATACCAAAAAATAGTAAAAGTTAGTTTGCTTTGTATTAATTCTTAAGAAGTTACATATAATTCTTTCCAATCATGTCAATCATTTATGACGCCCCAAACTTTTAGCTTTGAGGTTGTTGTTTTTTTTTTTTTTTTTTTTTTTTTAGGTAACGTTTTCATTTCTAAATTATCACCTCTGTTGTTTTCAGGTTGTCAAAATTCTCTACTGCATTTGAGCTCATCAATGTGATATATCTTTACTTGTATGTATTGTACTGTGTTACTGTGAATGAAAAATAAAATTGTGTTCAGTTTGTTTGAGTGCGACATTTTATAACATCTATTGATTACTATTATTTAGTTGTGTAAATATATAAAATAAATATGATTATAACCCTACCATAGTCATTTATATTAAAAAAAAAAAAAAAAAAAAAAAAAATTACCTTCTATGAAAATCTACAACTCTTCTTCCAAAGAAAAAATATTGTATTTATTTCTTTAAAATTTTGTCATTTAACATTTGTCTAAAATATCTGTGCTTAAAATATTTTGTTAATCAAAGCAGTACTGATGTGTAACTGAATGCACTACTTTTTATTTATTTTTTTTTATTATTATTATTATTATTATTTTTCTAATTCAGAAAGTATTCTATTTTGAAAAATTGGAAAAACATCTAAATCCAAAGCTTGCGATGTATACCTGTATACTTTAGTTTGATTATTCTATTCTTAGTCATCATGAAAAATATAAAAGAAAATGTGTAGATTTAAAAAAATAAAAAAAAAAATTACCATACACATGTTCCCCTCCTGAATGCAAGAAAAATAAATGATAATTTTCAAATCCTCAAAAAAAACTAGGTAATAGTTAAGTTGTAATAATATAAATTGCACAAATAGTGTGTATATGTTTACTGTTTTATGTTCCTATTTGTTTTGGATTAGTTTTCATTACTAGTATTTGCATAAATAGTTAATAAAAAAAAAAAAATTCAATTTGTTTTCCTAACAGCTAATAATGTTGTTAAGCAACAATTTAAAAAAATCATCAAAATAGTTTTTTTTTTTTTTCTTTTTTTAATAAATCAATGATAATATTGGTTTAACAATAAATAAATAAATAACAAAGAACATTACATATTGTTTGTTTTCGTTAGCTGTGACCCTGCTCACCTATGCGCATGTGTGAGGTCTGCATTGATTTTGTTAAAATAGGGTAGAAGCGTAGAAGATGAGAGAATGTTTACATTTTACGAGTGAGAGATAAGTTGCGGTTTCTTTTTTCTTTTTTTTTTCTTTTCAGGACATTATTGAATTTTGAGGCGATACTTCTTCGTTATATTCGTATAAAGGCAAAATGCTGATTTTTCCCCCTTGTAATTTTTAAATAAGTGTAGAAGATCAGTTTTATTCTTCGATGCAAAATAAAATCCGTAAACTTAAAAGTAAATGCCTGTTTTCTTTCTTCTTCTTCTTTTTTTTTTTTTTTCAGTTAAAATTATTTTTATTTGCTTACTTGATCTCTAAATTCGTACTATATCTGTCATACCTGAACACTTGTTTCATGCACTGATTATAGTAGTAAATTAATTAAAAATGACTTAAATTAGGTAAAATTTACATAATTCATTAATAAAAGAAGAGAAAAAGAACAACGTTTACAGTAGACTTTACCTGTAGTAAAAGTAATATATTTTTTTCTTTTAAATTATACTGCTAAAATAAAAATACCATATTTTTGGATCTCTATTTTACAGAAATTTACAGAAAATCGTATTTAAATCAAATCATTAGATTTTTTTATCATGATTATTTTACACCTTTTATTTTTCGCGCATATTGTCATATAAATTACATTAAATAAAATATTGTTAATTAAAATTAAAAATTAAACTTTAAATTCGCGTAAAAAGGTAAAATAAATATTGAAGACTCATAAAAAGAAAACGAACACGTGTAGAACGAAAAGCGCATTTGGCTAAGTGCCCATCTCATTCAACGCATCACCCCTTTTCCGAGTAGGATCGTTCCGCGAGAGGTAGACATGGTTTACGAAAACGGACAGTATGTCAATTAAAAAAGAAAGGTTAGATATGTTGATAAAAAAAGGCCATGAAAATTTTTTTTGAGGTCATGATTTTTTTTTTTTTTTTTTTTTTTTTTCTGTCAAGTCAGGAGACTCCCTGGAAGAGATCTTGTAATATTATTTTAATTAAGTTCGCAAGAAGCATTTTATTTAAGTAGCTTATAAACTTTAATGCCACATTCTGACATAAACACAATTCTAAACTAAACAGTTAAAACATGATAAATGGTATAATAGTCATAATAAAAATGAAAACAGGCATAATAAAAGTTGTAGTTACTATCATGACATCTCTCTTTTTTTTTTTTTTTTTTTAATGTCCCTTATAAATCAAGTCTTTTAGCAGGTTTCACAGTTCTTTCTGATCGAGTAATCAATCACTGGTTTATTGTCAGGAGGTTGTTGGTCTTTTTTTTTGTCTAAGTTTGGGTTTGTCACAGGTTGGATGATGCACTGGATTATCTGGAGTAGGTTCTGTACTCAGAGGGATTTTGAGATTTTCCTTCTTCTTTCTACTTCAAATTTTAATTTAGTTGGACGAATTTGAGTAATATTCCTTCTATGTTCCCCTTCGGGTGTTTTAATAATGTATGAACGAGGAGCTTGTGACTTAACCACAGGAGAAATCCAATTTTGATGAGTCTGTCTAAGTAGAACATTTTGTCCAGATTGTAATGTTCTACTCGGGAATGTTTTTGCATGCATATAATGGTAGAACATTTGTGTTGAATCAGATTCTAATAAGTTTCAGGGGTCGATCCAGGTTTTAAAATTTGGGTCCCTTTTTTGGGAAAAACAAAATATTTTTGTGAAATATAAAATATTTTTGTGAAAAAGTAAAATATTGTGTAAAATTTTTCGTTTTTACAATCACTTTATGTAATGTTTAATATCAAGTTAAAATAGTTTTGTTGAGCCAAATTGAGGCATTAATTAAAAATAATACTGAAAAACATGAAAACATTTAATAAAAGGATCATTTTTATAAAAAAAAATCTTGTGAAGGGACTCATTTTATGAATTTGAATTTTGTGAAGGGTCCCTTTTCATGAATCTGAATTTTGTGAAAGGTCCCTTTTTACTATGGGGAATTTTGTGAAGGGGCCGCAAAAGGGACCCAAATTTTGCCTGGATCGACCCCTGAGTTTTCAGTAATGCCTTTCATGATCACTGGTTTCAAAAGCTCTTTGTAAATGGGGATGGTTGTTCTTGTGCGTCTAGTATATAAACGTTGAGCAGGTGGCCCTAAATTGTTTCTAGGTGTTAAAACCCGAATAAACTACTACGTCAGAAATGCGAAAGAAAAATATTTGAGATGCATACAGCTGTTTCGGTAGCCTTATGCGCACCGTCTTCAGTGCAAAATTTTTGCACTGAAGACGGTACACTTAAGACTACCGAAACAGCTGTATGCATCTCAAATATTTTAGAATGATTAGAAATTATAAAGCTTTCTATAAGCTGTGTGATATCGGATCATAAAGGGGGGGGGGGGTTCCAAAAAATTATATGAGTGAGATATATTAAACAATTTTACTTCTTTATGGGTTGTAGAATATAATCAAGCAAGTTCAAAATGAACACTGACATTTATGCCATGGATGAAAAAAGATTGGAAATCACAAGGCTTCGATTGGCTATCGTCGCTTGATTTTTAGAATCTTTTAATGATCACAAAAAGTGGCGATCGATGCATAATTTTTAATTGGCATCTTTTTTTATTTAGTTGCCATGTGGCCGGTGGCGACCGTTAATTTTGCCCTTTAAGGATACCCTAAAGAACTCATAGAAAAACTTTTCAAAAAAAGAATTAAACAACTAAATAAAATCCCTAATAGACAGAACTCCCCCCCCCCCCCCCAAAAAAAAAAAAAAAAAAAAATCACGTTCGCAATCCCATATAATCAAGGTATACATCAAACAAAATTAAAAACGCTGCCAGTAAATTAAATTTAAACATTCCAATAAAACCCAATCCCAGTATTTTTCAATTAATAAGAAGTGATAAAGATCAAATTTCCCCTATTAAAACAGCAGGCATATATAAAATTCCACTTATAAACCAAAACAATGAAGATTATTATTACATAGGTGTAACTAAAAGAAAGATAAAAACTAGAATTAAAGAGCATCAGAACGACATCAAATACAATAGAAATACTACTGCTCTAGCCAGATGTTACCAAGAAAATAATATTGAGATAGATTTTAACTAAGTATGGCTGCAACGTCATAAACGACTACGAATCAGCTGAGATCGATAGAGTATGATGCTACCTTTTCAAAAATGAAAATCAAGATCAAGAAACAAACAGTCGCCGTCCACTGCAAATGGGAGGCACCAAGGGCGCGAAGGATCCTACAGCGAAAAAGCTTTCTGCCATGAGTAACGAAGCAAAATAAAGGTATTTAATCTATTGAGTATGTATTCTGCAAACTTGCTTTTAATGGTGGTCAGATCATTTTGTTCTTGAGTAGTTAAACCAAACGTTTTGAAGACTTGCTGTGCATCACGGCCAATAATTGCCATGAATGTTGCTACTTGAACATTTCTTTCTTTTTTACGTAGCAGCATACCATTCAAAACTCTGTAGCCAGTCTTCCCAATGTTCTTTAGAATCTGCCACAATTAACAAAGGTTTTGGGGGATGAATTGAACTTTCACCCATCTTTTAGCATTATTATTAATGAAATCTGGAATTATCTTCTGACACCATGTAATATTATGTTAATTTAAGGGGGTATTCTGGTCTAGAAGCCTGAATTTTAGGCATTTTTTAAAGTAAGATAAAAAAAAAAATGAAAAACATTTTTACTATCCATTTTTTTATATGTTTTTGATTGACATTTTGAGAATGTAAAAAAAAAATTCGCCGAGATACAGGCCGATGGAGTGGGGGCTTAAAAAAAAACGGTGCGTCCTGGTTGACATGATTTCAACCCTTGTAGTGATCTAAAACAAAAAAATCAAACAAATTCTTCATTAATAAAAATGTCGCTATCGGGTTGACCATTTTCAAAAAAAATGACAAAATGGCGTCAACTTGAAAAAAAAAAAAAAAATTTACCTGACTTTTTTCGACCTTTTCGAATTTTTTAAAAATATTGAAAATCAAAATTTTTTTAAATCCAAGGCAGACGCGATAGAGAGTTGTATAAACAAGATATATACCAAATTTCAAAGCAATCGGTTCAGTAGAACTTGAAATATCATGTCAACCACCTCAAAAAAAGTAGTTTCGAGAAAAACGCGTTTAAAGTTTAGGAAACAATTCTAATGGAATAACTCTGAAAATAATATGTTATACTCACTTTGCATCAATCGGCGATCCCAGATCCATACATTGGGCCTTCCTCCTTCTCATAATTCAGCTCTTGAGAAGTTCTTTTTTTTTTTAAATTTCTAGACCAGAATACCCCCTTAAGTACGTGAGAAGCAGTTTAAGTAGCTTATAAACTTTAATGCTACATTCTGACACAAACACAATTCTAAACTAAACAGTTAAAAAAACATGATAAATGGTTACAGTTAAAATAGGCATAATAAAAGTTGTAGTTACTATCATGACAGATCTCATGTTCACTGGATTGTAGCTTTTGATTTTTGTTTTTAGAATAATATAACATCACTAATCTCCTTAGCCTATTATCTGAGTAGTAGTCAAAAGAATTTAAAAAAAAAAAAAACTATGTTGTTTATTGTTATTGAATATTAGTTCAAATAATAACTCAGTCGCATATGATTTCACTTTCTGTTCTTTTTTTTTTACTCACTGGCTGCCGATGAAAAAAGCAGATACATTCTCTTTCAGTGGCATGCCAGTGACACTATCTAGTGAGTACAAAGGGTATGTACAACATGTATGCCAAATCATTCACTACTAGCTAACGAAAGTTACATTGTTGATCAAAAACTTTATGTGCAAGTAAATTTTATTTATTTTAATTTTTTAGTTTTATTTTTGTAAATGTACTTTTTAACAGATTTTAATGTAAATTTTTCTTTTAAGTGAGTATGTACTGTACGTATATTTATTGTGTTTTTTATTTTTTACAGAATGGCAAACAAAATTGTGGAATTTATTTGGTTGCCTTCTGAAAGTGAATTGCTTGATTTAAAGAAAGTTCCTAAATTTGTTGAATTGAAAAAATTAGATCCTGTTCTTTCAAAGTTAAAAGCATTCTTGAAGAATCTATTGGATTTCCCATTAACTATCCAAAGTTTCAAGCCAAAAATCAATTCTACATCCTCAGAAAGTTCGGCTATGTTTTATGCTGAATATTTGTTTACTGTGACTTGTATATTTAATTTTGATTCAAATTATAATTTTAAAAGATTTGACTTCTATAAAAAACTTATTAATAAATTTTGCAGAAATTCAAAAGCAGATTCTCCTGAACTATATTTAATGATCGATACTTCAGTTTTAATGGATAATCATCTAAGTACTCAAGATTACTTTATGCCCTTGAATAGTTTTTTTCTCGGTAACATTGTAAAGTTAAATAAATTTGTACAACATTTTAGCAGTGAGCATCTTTTGCAATCTTCTGATAAAAAAAATTATAAAATAACTCAAGTGAAAGTTAAATTCTTGCACGATAATGAAAAAATGCTTGTGAATTTTATAGTTGGTGAATCAAACGTTAAGGTAAAGAAACGCAGTCCTCAATCCCACCGAATGTTTTCTCTAGAAATTCCGTATTCACTGTTGCATGCTATAATAATCTGCTCTTCAAGTAGTTTTTCAGTTTATTTTCGCTTATATAGACCTCCAATGTTGTATGCCATTCAACAAAAAGATGATGATGACAATTATATTTCATATGATAAGTTGACACCTTTTACTCCATTTGCGAGATCTGTCGGTCTTTTTGAAAATTGTCCAAATGAGATACAAAAACAATTTACTATGAATTCAGTCCTTTGTCTTAATTTTCCTAAAGAAGAATTGGAAATGCTGAAAATTGCGCTTTGTCATAAAAGTGTTCAAATATATTATGCATATATGAATGTTACTCCCTTTTCTCCTGTTAATATTTCACTAAATATTGCAGATTTTGAGTGTTACTATGGTTATCAGTGCCTTCTCAGTCACAGCTATGAACTAATTGATCAATTAATGGTTAAAGAAGAAATGGAAACGTTTAAGAAACTTGTGGTAGAAAATTCACAAAAGGAACAAAAACAGAATTGCAAGATTTTGAGCAATTCACTCTTTAAAATATACTCAGCTATAAGTAAACGCAATACAGTTGTTATAAATTATTCACTTAAGTTCTTGCTAGAGAAATTATCAAAATCCATGGACACTTTAGATGTCATTCAAGAAAAACATCCACATATATTACTTGTAAAACGTGCAATTATTATACCAACTCATGTTCAGTTTTTGCCACCTCAACCGATTTTGAAAAGCAGGGCTTTACGAAGTTGTAATCCTAACTATTCTTTGAGATTATCTATTAGAGATGTTAATTTAGATACTATTAATTTTAGTTTCAAAGGTTTTACAGATGAAAGAAAGAGATTATTAAGGGAATTTTTTGAAACATATTATGTTAAAAAAATGTTAAGAGGTATCAAAATTAGAGAACGCATTTATAAGTATGTAGGCAGTTCTACTAGTCAACTACGAGGACATGGCTTATGGTTTTATGCAAAAGATGAAAAAGGATTGACTGCAGATGAGCTTCGTGAAAATTTTGGCAACATGGATGCAATTAAGGAAGTGCCAAAATATATGGCTCGTATGGGTCAGACATTTTCTCAAGCATTAGGCCACATTAAAGTTCCTCAGAAATACACAAATGTTGATCATCCTGAAAAGGATATTGAAGGTGGTGTGAAAGAGTATTTATCAGAAGATTTTGATGATATTAACAAATTAAAGTATCTTAAAGTTGAGGATACTACTAAAACAGAAGAGGAATCTGAGGCTAAGCCATATAATTTTTCAGATGGAATTGGGCGAATATCTTTAGAAATAGTGAAGGAGGTGAGTATAAATATTTTAAAATATACATTTATTTTAACCACTTAATTTTACTTGAAGGACGATAAATTCATTAAATAAATTTACACAGTTACCTTACATAATGTCCTTATTTCTTTTATGCACAATACGTCTTTCAAGTGCATTGCACTCATCATCAGGTGCTAAGTGACCTCTTCATCTTCATCTGTCTCTATTGTTGATCGTCGTCAGCTCGTTAGTTCTCCTCACTTCACTTCAGTTAAATTTAGTATTGGCTGCCATTCTTTCGGTATTGTTGCGTGTTCTCTTTCGTTAATTGCGTAGGGGTTAGTCAGAATTTCGAGGGCCTCAACTTTTAGGGCATAACTGTGATTATTATATGGATCAAGTTTTTTAGTAGTAGTTGAGTTAATGTTGATAGGGTTATTATGATGGACAGAATAATAATCCTCTGTCCACCATAATAACCCTATCAACATTAACTCAAAATTGTAAATTTTTCATCCTCTCCCAATCTTTTTTCATGTTCAATGTGAAATAATGTTGAAACTTTAAAATGTTCTGTGTTGTTACTATTACAGTACAAAGCCGAAAATCCGGAATCGTCGGGACCGCGGCGATTCCGGATTTTCAGATTTTCCGGATTTTTGGTCATGTCTAAAAAATATAATATTTTGGTTTAAGTACTTGGATAATATGCAAATTCAAGTAAAAAATAATATATTACGATTTTTAAATATATTCTGTAATATTTTTTTTTATCAACTTTAACAATAAATAAATTAAATTAAAAATTAAACTTGAAAAACAAAACAGATTTATTGAAATATTTGCATACAAAAATCAGTACAAGTTACAATAAAAGAAAATAAATAAGAAAAACATGCCATTTTAAAAACATTTCCGTTTATTTATTTATTTATTATTTTTTTTTTAAAGTACTTTAGGTTTTTTAATTAAAAATTTGAGTATAATTGAAATAGAATATGGAATTTAGTTTTCAATTAGATAAATGTTTAAGAATTGTTACTATTATTATAATCTTCTTCTCCCTCCTCTTTCAGACATTGCAAATGCCGGTTTTGAAAATTACTAAGAAATAAAATACTTTTTTGGTTCTTTATTTAGTTATATTTATACTTAAAAAAAAAAAAAAAAAAAATCGCTGTTGATGATGATGATTAACGCCGCCAAAATTGTCCGGATTTTTGGCGATTCCGGATTTTTGGAGTCCGGATTTTCGGCTTCGTACTGTATTATTTTCTGTGCCTGAATAACCTGATACATATTAAAATTTTCTCATTTCCGTTTTCTCTTTTTTGAATCTGCAAGTTGGGATATTGCGGTTCATTTTTCCCCGTTAAGGCTCTCTATCAGAAAGTGTCAAGGTCATCCAAACCCTATGTTAACTTATGGAGAAATTAATCCCTACTACTATTCATTAATAATGCATATTTTTAAATTCCCTTTTCCCATTCAGAAATTTCATGAATTTTCTGAATGTGAAAACAAAATTTATAATTTTGTATTATTTAATAAGTAATAATAGGGATTATTTTCTCCATAGGTTAACATGGGATTAGGATGATCCTGATGCTCACTGATCATTAAAATTTAATCAATTCATACATAATATATTACTATATAGTTTTCGTAACAATACTTTTGAGTGTACAGATTTGAAATGATGCATTAATAACAAAATTTTTGTGCTTTTTATTTCTTAAAATATTTTTCAAGTTTGGATGATGTAAAATAACACTCAAATTAAAAAAAAATTGTCCTAATTTCAGATTTTATGGAAACTAAAACTATCATCACTTAATCTAAACATATTTTTGTTAAAACTTAATTTGCGATTAAAGCCAAACTGTAGAAAATGAAGCTGTTACATTTTATGTTTATGTAATTATTTTACTGATTTTTTTTTTTTTTTTTTTTTTTTTTTTCAATTTGCTATTTTTATATTATACACATTAAGGACACTGAAAAGAGAATCCTTGTAGCAAATTTGAAAAAAAAAAAAAAAATCTCTAGAGCCGTATTTGGGATATCAACTTCAATCCTACTTCTAATTTTCCATTCCAACTTCCTGTTTTGGAATTTTCATCATAACTTGGCAACTCATTTGGACTCATAGATATTCAAGATATGCTTAAATTTTAAAGTTTCATTGTTTTATCTTTTGATGTGTTAGAACTGACTATCCTTCCACCCCCCCCCCCCCTCACACACACACACACTAACCAATTTTTGAAAAACTTTTTTTTTTACTCGGGGCATCTTTAAAAAATGTAAATTAGATTTAAAAAAAACATAATATCAAAATTTTCGACTGAATACTCAAGCATTATATTACATTATTTACAGTAATCTAGTAATGAAAGTGAGAAAAAAAAAAAATAATATAAGAACTATATATGTAATATAAACTATGTGGTTGCGAATTTTCTTTTAATATAAAAAGACATTCATTTTATTTAAATGGATAATAATGCATTCTGTGCTTTACTTATTACTCCAAAAATTTTTTATTGGTTTTGTTGTACAGTCGGTAACAAAAGTGTTCGAACACTAGCAAAAATTCCTATATAAAAAAAGGGATCTGGACATAATATCGCGGGACAAAATATCGCATCAAAAAAATAGTATGATCTTTTTTAAAATATGTATTTGTGTCACGTGGGATCGCTGGTGAAGGCCACAGGGCCTTAGAAATCTAAATTAATTAATTAAAATAAATAAATACATTATAGAATGGAATCTTATTACTTTATATATATATTTAATTTTAAGTTATTGTATCATTTGCTTTTCACCATTCAAAATACATTTTAAAATATTATACTTCACTGTTGACATCGAAGCTGAACACTGTTCAGAAACCTTAATTAAAAATTTTTAAATAGATAAGTATGATTGAATTCTTTATGACTAATATTGAGAAAAGGTAATTAACATGCTCTTTAAACTCTTTTAAGCAAAATTCATAACAATTTTTGAGGTATATTTGTCTGTATGTGAGTGCTCCGACTATGGTATATGTTGACATGGAATTTTATGTAACATTATTAATAATTACCAACTCCGTTTTGCATTCCTTTCATTTATGTAGGCGAGATTTTGTCCCCAACCCATAAAAAAAAGTACGTTTAATACAGTTTTGCTAAATAAATCCTTTTCGAATCCTGTTCTTAGACTGACTAAGAACAGGATTCGACAAGGGTTTATTTAGCAAAACGTATTAAACGTACTTTTTTTATTTTTATATAGGAATTTTTGCTAGTGTTCGGATCGGACCAGTGTTGCCAATTTAGCGAAATTTTCGCTAAAATTAGCAGATTTTTGACACGATCAATGGGAAAATATAAAAGTTTAGTGGATTGGATTTTACACTGCACTGATGCTACACTATGGGCAATTGAAAATTTAGCCGATTTTCATGTGTACTTTTAGCGGGGGAAAAAATGTTTGTGTTGGCAACACTGGTTCGGACACTTTTGTTACCGACTGTAAATGGTCCCCTTGTGCTAGTCGCCAGCGGATTTAATTGATTCTGATTTAGGTGAACAGAAAAGTACATGACTGTAACCTGTGATAATGGTAAATATATGAAGATAATGAACTATACCCAGACAGCACAGAGAACTTGCATTAAGCTATCATCAACATTGACAACTCAAGTCAAGAAACTTGCATCGAGCTTGACATCTCAAGCCTGTAAGTTTAATGCAAGTCAAGATCAAGAATCCTAGTTTACACTTGTCCCACTTGCATTAGACTTGATAGATCAAACATGAATCAAGTAATGTGTATCAAGCATGCACTAAGTTTTCCACAGCTCATATGAATCAAGTAATACACATCAAGTATGAATTATACTTGATGCACCAAGTATGAATTATACTTGATGCATCAATTATGAATTATACTTGATGCAGCAAACGTGAATCAAATTTTACTTGCCAAGCATGTTTTTAATATGATACAGTCAGCAGCAAAAGTACCCTAGTACTAGCAAAAATTCCTATGTAAAAAAAGTGCACTTAATACTGTTTTGTTAAATAAGTTCTTGACGAATCATGTTCATAGAGATAGACTGACTAAGACCAGAACTCAACAAGGATTTATTTAACAAAAGTGTATTAAGTGTTTTTTACATAAGAATTTTTGCTAGTGCTCGGATACTTTTACTGCCGACTTACATCAAACGCAAAGGAACTTTCTACTTATCATCGCCGGAAGCCAGCTGCGAAGAAATAATCCTCTTCTCTACTCTACAGCATACATGAAGCAAATATTGCTTATCAAGCATGCTTTTAATGGCATTGCATTCTTCGCCGATAGCTAAAGCTCATGTTATTCTATGCAGAAATTTATTTACAGAATGACTCATAAGCTAATGTATTTATTTAAATTCTTTTTTCACTTTTGGAAAAACCACAACCGTTAAATACGTTCTCGTTTTCCAAAAAATCATCTTTTAAATTTCAATAACTCCTCGTACAGAAAAAAGAAGCGAAAAATGCAATTGTTTAATTTTTCGAATTTTTAAAGTAAAAAATAAAAACTTTATGAAACTACTTTTATAAAACATATACAAATTTAAATATTGGGAATTTTCCCAGTATGAAAATGGATTTAAAAAAAAAACATAAGGTAATGATTAATTCTATAAATAAATTTCCCCATAGAATAATATGGGTTTTGGCTGTCGGAGAAGATAGTTATTCTACGCTCTTAACCTGATGTAGATAACTTAATACATTCTTATTTCTGGGACGATCAATCACATTTTATGTAGATTTTTGGTGAGTTATCCAAATTAATTTTTACAAGAACAGAAAATGATTTTGTCCAGAATTTGAAATTGGGCATTTGTGTTAACTCCCAACCCTCTTTCAACTGAGTTATAGGATGATAACTCACATGGCTCGTTCATGTGAAAGTTAACAATTTTCAATTTGTCTGTTCTGGGAATATGAACTCAGTCTTAGAAGAAAATTATTTATTTTAACTCCATAGCTGTTTGATGGCAATTAGATATTTAGGATAATAATTTCCACCATTTATACAGTAATTTTTTGTTGTATTGAATAAATAAATTTGTACAGGGAGCGAAAAGTGAGACAGCGTTATGACGTTAACTCAGAGGATCTAGGTCAGAACTTGGCCTGATCCCTTTTCGTTGTTGTAAAACATCGACCAATATATTAAAAATTTATTGCATAAATGATCAAAGTTATTTTTCTTATAACACTGCTTGGTAGGAGAATTGCCTCTAACACAATTTCAGCATATTCTTATGTAAAATGACCTCCTGAATCCGAATAGGACGCCCATTTTGCCCTATCACCCACAATTTTTTAGAAATGGACCCCTATTTTTATCATTTTTGGTGATTTTGTGGCTATAATTTTGATTCTTAGGGGGTGGGAGGATTATTGTAATCGTTAAATATCTTCTAAGGGGCTACAGAGTTGGAAAATTCTAAAACATGGACATTTACGACAAGGGAATTTTTTTTTTTTTAATTTGGGGGGGGGGGGTTGGATTTACCACTGAAATTAAGCATTACGTATCTTACATTGAGGGGAGAGTGGTGTATTTAGAAAACTGGTAAGTTCTGCAGGTAAGTTCTCATTCCCGATTCCTCAGTTGGTACAGCGTTTGAATCGTTAACGCAAAAGTCTTAGATTCAAATCCTGACCTAGACGCTATTCATTCTCGTAAATTTTAATTAGATAAACCATTAAAAATTTATTGCATAAATTGTCGAAGTTATCATGGTAGTTGGACTGGCAACATAAATTTCGGTTGAACTTGTAGATTCCCCCCCCCCCCCTCTCTTTTTTTCTAAGTGTGTGGGCATGTAGTCAAACAACTTTTAGCATAGCTACCAACATTTTAATTTATTCCGGACTATTATCAGCCCCGGCTTTATTTCGCACTACTTCATAGAAATTTTTTCTTCGGTGTGTAACTACAACAAAATAGGAAAAAAATACTCTTAGAAAATAGGTAATATGAAATAAAGGCGGGGCAAAAAATACTTCGAATAAATGAAAATTCTGGCAGCATTGCTTTCATAAAGAAACTTGCCTGAGAATGTTATTTAGTAATGCAAAGCAATATTATTCTCTTATATCTTTTGGAAGGTGATAAAATATTGAGTCAAAAGTTTGAAAGGAGGGGGGAGAATTGCTATACAGATTTTTTTTTCTTTTTTTGCGGCGGGGGGGAAGGGGGGGGCATTATTACATTGGAATCTACGGTTTAAAGTAGATTTCAAACAAATGTGAATGACCATGTGTGTACTGGAATTTGAAAGTGTTATGTCGAATTCTGCTTTAGGCATGGATGTTAGTGGTGGTTAGGATTTTCTTTAAAAACCACAGATTTCCAAAATTAAAATATCTAACTATTTTTCTAACAAAAATACTGAGAATCCACTTATTTTTCTAAATTTACCATTTATTTTAATTTGGAAAATAAATAAAATATATTGTATCTCCCTTAAAAATAAATAAACATATATACTATCAAATAAAATTTAATATTTCTCGCAAAAGATATAAAACTCGTAATTTTTTGACTAGCCACTGAAAACCTTATTAATGTTCAGGGAACCACAAAACATGTAAATGTAACAAAAACTTAATTTTGAATATTTGAACTAAAAACAATACTTTCTCTGCTAGAAGTAAAAAAAAAAAAATGATGACCTAATCGAGCATTTGAAAATTTTATTTAAGTGGTAACATTATATTCTAATGTTGGATAAAATTAGATGTTATTAATAATTAATTAACCTTACATACATAGTGACCCACTGTTTTTGTCATTTTTCTCAGTATGCCTGTATATTATGTACTTATTTTAACTTTATAAACCTTTCCCCTCCCTCAAATAAGGGAGGGATGGGACAATTTTATGACTATGTTAATTGCTTATGAAATTAATATTTTAATAATTACCATCAAATTTATATTTTTAAAAGATGTTAAAGTGTTTCAATTTGTTTCACTGAAACTTACAGTGTTGTACCAGTAAAAGTAAATTTGTAAAAAATATTTTTGTCAAAAGTGTCCCACCCATCCCTACTCTCCACTATATATATAATTAGTAAAAGACGAGAAATATCTATATAATATAAAAATAATATTTTAAAACATATTTAAACTTTAAAACTTCTTCATACACTATAAATTTTAAGCCAGAATAACCGTTGCTTTTGCCTCCAAGGCAGTAGCACATGCTTTTTTTTTTTTTTGCACATGATGAAGAAAGGCTACGTCCTTTCGAAACCGGTTGTGCTATCTTAAAATTTATGGTGTGTGAAGAAGTTTTAAAATTTAAATATTGATTGTACACCACTTTTGAATTTAGTTTTGTGATTTTAAAACATAGTGAAAGCCGACGCCGAGAAACAGAAACAAAATCACTGAATATATTCTTTTATTATCAAAAAGATTATATGGATATTTTTTTTTTCAGGAGTTATAAGACAAATTAGCTAGTATTTATAATAACTTTTGCTGGATTCATATCTTTAATAGTTTGTTAATTACAATCCACTTTTTTTTTTTTTAATTCATGTTTTTACTCTTTTAGTTGATATTCTAAATATTTTAGTTGATATTCTAACAGTTATTTAAATATTCCAATCGTAGTTTCTATAAATGAAGCACACAGCAGGGTTCTCAGCAATCACTATTTTGAATACCTTTTTTGTATAAGGCAATCTTTGTATTATTCTTTCGAAGATATATATACTACAAATGATTAATAATAATTACTTAAAACTTAATAATTACTTTAAAAAAAAAAGTGGTTACCAAAATAGTGACTGCTGAGAGACCTGCATAGAGGCAATGCCTGTCAGATTATTTGTATTTGCTCAGGATTACATTATATCGCACATCGGAAAAGTTGCATCGAAAAATCAGCCTAAGGATAAGGGTAAAGCATTGATTAGCCTACAATAAAACTGACATAAATGTATCTCATGTGGGTAAATTGCGAGATAGAGACATGATGCTTTTCGTGTCCATTGGAGTACCTCATACACATTTTTCAGTTAAATGAACTCAATTTTGCTATTTTTGTCTTATGTCCCTTTTCTTGCCGATATCTCAATCCAAGGTAATTATTGCACTTTGAATAGGTTTTAACGTCAACTTAACAAAGAAAAAAATGTCCTTTTGTTTGAAGTAAAAACTGCATTAAGGTCATATTTTCTTCATTAAAAAATGAACACGCACTTTTTTACTTGTATCCTTAATATAAAATTAGTAATTTTAAATGAGAATTTAAAAGATGATTCAATATTACCTAAAGATTACATTGCTCGGCATGAAAATTGCCTCCAACACCATTTCAACATATTCTTATGTAAAATGACCTCCTGAATTCGAATATGACGCCCATTTTACTCTATCACCCAGTGATTTTTAGGAATGACCCCCTAATTTTTATCATTTGTAGGTGATTTTATGGCTATAAATTTGATTTTTAGGAGGGGAGGAGGATTATTTTAACCGTTAAATATCTTCTGAGGGGCTACAGAGTTGGTTGGTTGTAGGATTTAAGGCCGATTGACTCCTGATGTGTCCTAGGCCTAGAGGGGGAATGTCCTCCGTGGGGGTCTTTCTAAGGGGTCCTAGCCCGTATTTACGCAAGTTTCGGAGGAAACCACGGAAAACTCCGAACGGCTAGGTCGATGAGCGCGACCTGGGATCGAACCCGGCACCTCCCGCTACAGAGTTGGAAATTTGTAAAAGATGGACATTTACGACAAGGGATTTTTTTTTGGGTGGGGGGGGGAGGATTTACCACTGAAATTAAGCATTATGTATCTTACATTTTTTTAATCTGTTATTAATGTTGTTTTTTAAACTTTATATATATATTTCTATATTAGGTGTTAAATTAATTATTTTTCATTCTTCAAATCAAATTCATGGTCATAAAATTATCGAAGAGGAAAAAAAAAAATGAGGGAGGGGGTGATATTTCTAGAAAACGGTGGGTGACTGGACAAAATGGGATCCATATTCGGATTCAGGAGGTCATTTTACATCAATCATAAAGAATGGTATCAGAACTCGATATATATATATATATATATATATATTTTTTTTTTTTTTTTTTTTTTTTTTGAAGAGCACTGTTATTAATAGTTTTACACAACAACTTTACTGTTTCAATATTTCTGGGTTTAAAGGAATTAACAATTTATTAGTTCAAGCTACTTAAGCTTGGGTAAAATTATATTTCCATGATATGGAAATATAATTTTATGAAAATATAATAAAAAAATATATACAGATTCTCATTAGAACTATTTTCTTTCTCTGTATCAAGTCCGGTACATGAGATTAAAATTCAAAAAATTTTGAGGGATTTCAATTGTATACATTTTATTGTTCTATTAAAATGTATTTTTAATTATAAAGTCTGTGCAATGTCATTAATAGTATTTCAAAGCATTGTGTTCTATGAGAGGTATTTCTATAAACCATATTTTCATATCTTTACTGTACACAGATCTTAATGCAATAGAAATACATTATTCAAGTTCATTACTGGATGTTTTCTGTAGAAAATAGAGTAAATATCACCGCTGGTTTATGTACAGGGACACTCGTCAAAGGTATTCCAAAGCATTGCGTTCTATGAGAGATATTTCTGTAAATCAAATTTTAATAACTTTACTTTCTACGAAGTTTTATGAAAGTGAAATATATTATTTGAGTGCAGAAAAGAATGCTTTGCATAGAATATAGCATGATTAGCATTAGATTTACAGGGTGACACAAAAATATTCATTTATATTAAAAGCTATTAATAAAAATTTGCTAGAATTGTACTTTCGTTTACATTAAGCGTTTTTAACATTTTTTAACATTTTTCAAGTGGGAATATGATTTCAATTTGTGTATATGTCCGTCTGTCTGTCTGCCCGTGCTTTAACTCCCGTAAATATTTATGGAATTTTTTGAAACTGATATATGTTATCCAAGTTCACTATCGGGTCTTCCCTACTGAAAACGATGTTTATACCTCTACTAGTTTGTGTACAGGGGCACCCAAAAATATTCGAAAGCTTTGTGTTCTATGAGAGGAGTTTCTATAAACTATATTTTAATAACTTTACTGTATGGAAACTTTAATGAAATTTTAATATGTTATTCAAGTTCCCTTTCGGATGTTTCCTATGTAAAATCGAGTACATTTCTAACTTTTTTGTGTACAGGGGCAGCTAAAAGTATTCCAAAGCATTCCGTTCTGTGAGAGATATTTTTATAAACCAAATTTAAATAATTTTACTTTGCACAAAGCTTAATGCTATTGAAATAAATCATTCGTATTCACAAAAGAGTGCCTTCTATATAATATAGTATGATTAGCATTAGATTTACAGGGCCACACAAAAATATTCAGTTACATTAAGAGCTATTAATAAAAATTTGCTAGAATTGCACTTTCGTTTACATTAAGCGTTTTATCACTTTCTTCTATTTTTAGTGGGAATGTGATTTCAATTTGTGTATCTGTCTGTCTAATTGTCTACCTTTCAATCTGTTTGTTTCCGGCTCCAAGCGTCGGTAAATATTTTTAGAATTTTTTTAATATGATACAATCAAGTTCACTATGGAATGTTCCCTATTTAAAATGACAGTAACAGATCCTGTGCAACTAGTTTGTTTACAGAGACAACAACACACACACACAAAAATAAATAAATAAATGGATTAAGTTTTAGGACAGAATTTTTTAAAAGATATATTTAAAATCTTTCGATTGTAAAAATCATAAAAACATTCTCACGTATTTTTAATATTCTAAAATAATGTTTTGTATAGAATATGATATGATTAACATTTTCAGATTAAAAGTTATTCGATACAACAATTACGTACAGTTGGAAAGTGTTACTTATCAATATCAATGCGTGCTGCATTATTTTTCTTTCTTGTTTTATCTTATGAATAATTAAGTTGAGTTAAAATTATTTTCAAACTATTAAAAACCACCCTAATAGGAATACATTTAATAAAATGGCATCTGTTAACGTAAAAGTAAAGTAAAACTTTAATATTTGATTCCTCGAAATACACTGTGTCCCAAAAGTTTAGATAATCAATAAAATTTGCATTAACATAAAAAGTAATAAGGTACAATTAAAATTCGTGAGATAGGTAAGAAACAAAAACAGTTTTGCTGATATACACATATAAATTATGATCAAAGGTTTGAAATTATAAAATGTACATTAAATTATATAAAAATGTGCTGTCCCAAAAGTATAGACAACTGTAAGTGTTTTTGGCTTTACATTTATAAAAGTAACTAAAAACTTACTTTTAATATTGAATTGTATTGCCATGACACATTATAACATGAAATATACGTTGTTCCATAGAATTAATTAAGCACTGAATTACAGAAGGAGATATTTTATACGCTTTGTCAATTGCAGTTTTTAAGTCATTTAACGCATGTATATTGCTTTCCATTTATATAGATTTTAAGAGATAAGATTTCTCAGTACTTTTTGAAATTCTGTAAGCTGATGCAATTGCGCACACAGATGAATTATCAACTGAAGCCTTATTTAATAACATTCTATCATCACGTTGCGTTGTTTTCTTTGGTTTCCGACTCGCTTTCGAGTATTCCATGTTCCATCTGATCTCCTGACTCTATAAATACTGCTCAAGGATCTCTCTATTCTTCTCAATATTTGTACAGGATTTTGTCCTTGCGTTTTTAATTGTAAAATCTTAATAATTTCATCTTTAGAAATTTCTTTAGAACGTGGCATTTTTTAACAGAATACGCTGGAAACATCTTTTCCGAATCACAAACAAAACAATACATTGAACTCATTAAATTATTATGCTAAATATATAGCAGACGATATTTCAATTAAAGGAAAAAATTATTCTGCATTTATAGAAGCAGACGACAATAAAAATATTTTATTTTGTGAACAAAAATGTAAAAGAAAACATGCAATGCTGTGTTGTGTCTATACTTTTGGGACAGCACATTTTTATACCATTTAATGTACATTTTATAATTTCAAACCTTTGATCATAATTCATATGTGTGTATCAGAAAAACTGTTTTTATTTATTGCCTATCTCACGAATTTTAATTGTACCTTATTAATTTTTATGTTAATGCAAATTTTATTGATTGTCTAAACTTTTGGGACACGGTGTACACTTTAAAACATTACCGCTTGCTTTATTTTATTATATTTAGACAAATTATTATAAAAATAAATCAATCATTTACCTTCACTTTAGTGTCACCCGCACTCGCTTCGTATTTCGCGAGATGACAGACAACAACATGATAAAACCGATTTAGCAAGGCTACTATATGCAAATAAGAAGAGCATGCGCGGACAGTTACTTGACGTCAATGAAATTTTAAGCCAGTAATATACTTGATTTGGCATGCGTAATTTTCCTAACTTGAAGTTGGTCTGAGATATCCTTGAATTAGCAACTTTGCTCTGTCATGGTAAATTCACTTGAAAGCCAACCTTGTTTCAAGGAAGTGTGCTGTGTGGGTATATATATATATATTTTTTTTTTTTTAAGAGCTGTTTGTTTATTGTATGTACAAAAGTTTAAATGAATAAAATATTCTTATTCAAGCTTTTTTTTTTTTCCTTCACTCCTAGAAGTCTAATTTTAAATTTTAAATACACACAAGCTTTTCTTGTGATGTGCTGCCACTTGTACAAAGCAATCAAATTTTACAGATAACCAATTAATCAGTTTCAGTCAGAGGTATAGATAATCTTTATAAAGCCACCGCAGCCTCATGCTGCCATCTCAAAGATAATTTCAGTTCTGGTTTATGGTCTATAAGAAGAGTTTAAAGATAGGTAAAAGAAGGTTTTATAAAATAAGGAGTCCAGTCAAGCCTCTAGTATGGGCAAAAAAGGGGGATACGCTAGTCAAATTTCCAAAACTCTCCGTCTTAGCATGCTCTTGCACTAACCTTTTTCTGTCAATTGACTGAATTTTAAACGAAAAGTTTAGATAGATTTTTGCTATGAATTGATGAATCAGTAGATGAGTGAATAAGTGAATATATTCTTTTATTTATATAAATAGCATTTAATTATGTTTTCATTTCCAGCGTTTAAATTCATGTAAATTAATGATGTAATATTTATTTATTTATTTATCTTTAATAGGTACAGAAAGCACTAAAACTTGATGAAATTCCTGTTGCTATGCAAATAAGATATGCAGGATGTAAGGGCATGTTAGTTCTTGACCCAAACCTGAAAGGGAAACAAATTTTATTTCGTTGTAGCATGAGAAAGTTTGCTTCTAGTGATGATTCTTTAGATGTTATTAAGGTGAATGAACCAAGTGAGTGATTTTGACAGCAATGTTAATAAGTTAATATCAATTTATTAATATATGCATGTATATATTTTCGTAATAAATCTAAATGTAATACTGATTTGAAGAATATGTAGGTATATATAATAAAAACCAGTTCTAGCTGAATGGGATTTTGGACTAGAGTCCTGCATTGTGTTGGGTACACATAGTCACCTGCAAGTAACCCATCTTGCAGGTTGGGTCTGGGTCAAGTTGAACATTAAATTTTGATCCCCAGGTCTATCCACAATATTTTTCTTTGAAGAATTTTTTATGTTTCCTGTTTATAAATATAATTTTTTAAATGCAGAGATTAGATGACATTTCCTTCCTTCATAGCAGTTTAAAGCAACATGGCTCATTACATAAATTTAATTCATAAAGAAGAAATGCATAAATATTAATACGTAACATTTAAAGCATTACATAAAAAAATTATTTACCGTCCAATGCATATTTGCTTCCTTATTTTACCTTTTTTACTTCCATTACCCTACTATCGTAGGTAATAGAAGTGTTGTATTCAGTCCAAAAATTCGATATTGAGATTTCAAAAGATTTGCATGTTTTAAGGTCTCCTGAGTCCAAAAAAGTGGTTTTTGGCAATTGGTCTGTGTGTATGTAGGGAATCTTCTGGCTTCATATCTCAGAAACTAATATAGATAGAACTACGAAACTTTAGAATTGAAACAGGTCTGGTGTACAGATGAATTTTCCAAATTTTGATGAAAACTGGAAAACCGGAAGTGGAACTTTCGAAACTGGAAGTGGGGTCGCCGCAAATCTTTATCTCAAAAACTGCTCTAACGATTTTTTTTCAAAATTGCTATATAAACATCTATTAGATGTTCTTTAGTTGGTTAGTTCAGGAAAATTGATAGGTGTCCTGTATAAATAGTTGAATTTCACATTCTGCAAGTGCATTCCTTTCAAAATGGCTGCATGAATTTTTTTCAAACTTGCCATAATAACCCTCTTTTAAATATCCTTTTTCATGTAATTGTTGTTTTCTGGTCAACAATTAATTATGCCAAGCTTTATTAAAAGTTGGTATCTCAAAAACGGCTCTAATGATTACCTTGAAAATTGTTACATAAATCCATTTTAGATATCCTTTCTCATATTTTACTTGGTAATCACAGAAAAATTAATGTCATCCTGATTAGACAGATCTGTTTTAGATCGCGGAAATTGGTGTTTAAAAAAAAAAAAAAAAATGCTGTGTAAACTCTTTTTTATATGTTTTTACATTTGTATTAACTTTCTATAACTCGAAAAATTTTAGGTTTCTACTTCGTTAGATCAGTTTTACATTTTCTGATCGTATTATCTCCAAAAAGTACATGTAATAGTGGGTAATGGAAATCGTGTGGTTGTTTCACACCAGATTTTTTTACATATAATATAGGAATATTTAAGACAGTGGATATTTTTTAAAAGTAAGATTAATTCACAAGAAATTTTGTTGTACTATACACTGAAGTTTTGTTTATAATTAGACTAGTAATTTTTATTATGATTATACACTAATTTTATTATGATTATATACTTGTAATATATGTATGTAGTAATCAGTGGCGGATCTAAAGGGGGGGAGCTAGGATGCTGAAGCCCCAGCCCCCCCCCCAAAAAAAAAAAAAAAAAAAAAAAAAAACTGACATTCACAATTGAATATTACAATTGTAAATTTTTCATTGATCTGGAATAACATGTTGAAAAATCTTAGCCGCACCCCCCTCCCCTCTCAAAAGTTAAGTCCTGGATCCGGCACTGGTAGTAATAGTTAATTCTCTGAAAGATTTGTTCAGTAATATAGCTGTATTTTGTGAATTTGAATTCTATTTCTTGTTTAATGTAAATTTAACAATACTTTGTGTGTGTCAGGTTGCAGGTCAAAAGTCTTTGTGCTAGTCAAGCTTCCTCAGCCCACTCAGAACTCTACTTTGGACTATCAATTAAAAAATGACTAGCAATGACTACTATGACTAGCAATTAAAAAAAGAAAAAATTAATAAGATGTAATTTGACAATAATAATGTTTGTGCTTTCTTATGAATTAAACTACACTGTTAAAAATAAATGTTAAACATTTTATGCATATACACACACAAAAAAGAAAAAAATGTATAGTAACAATTTAGTTAGTTTAGCTTCAACCAATATTTTTAGTAATGTTTTTGGTTCTGAATTTCGATATTTTAGTAGTGAGCTCTGTTAAAATAGTGAAAGTTAGCACCAAATTTCATAAAATATTGAGTTAAATTAGCAACTTTTTATTTATTTTGTGAGATATTGACCTTAACAACAGTGTATAAAAGTCATATAAAGTATAAATCAGGCCTATTCAATCCAAAAGAGTTGATAGGCTACACTGGAAATGCATTGTATGTATTTATTGGCTGGAGGGCAAAAATTTGAAACTGAATGTATTAAATTTCTTCATAAATTAAGAATAAAATAATAAAAAATTTGATTGTACAAAAAATAAAATTGTAGTAGAAGTAATGTGACTGAGTTTTAAAAGGTTTAAGGAATGCATTGGGTGAAAACATCTAACAAGGAAACATTCAAAAGGTGTCGTCTTCAAAAAATATTGAAAAAAATATATGTGATTCTACTCTTCCTAAAACACCAGAAAGTGAAAAAATTATCAGCTGAAATGAATTACAGCGACCACAAAAAATTGTAAAAATTAAAGCATATTTGGCAATTTTACACTGTTAGGCGATTGATTTTGAGTATTTGGCGGAGAAGCAAAGCACGGTTCTGTTTGTACACAGCAATCTCGATGGTAGCGAACTTATCGCCTAACAGTGCTAAATCGCCAAAAATGCTTAATTTTGATAATTTTTTGTGGTTGCTGTAATTAATTTCAGCCGATAATTTTTTCACTTTCTGGTGTTTTATGAAGAGTAAAATCACATATATTTTTTCAAAAATTTTTTATGACAACACCTTTTGAATGTTTCCTTGTAAGACTCTTCTGAAGATATAAGAATATTATGTACACATGACCTATTTACATCTGGCTCATCTCAAAGATCGCTGCAGAACTCTGCACTAGTTGCTAAATTGTAGCGAGCTAGGATCAGTGTACTAGTGGCACCATCTATTGATCAAATGTTAAATGCATAACAACTCTTCTTCCTTTTTAAAGTTCGGTGAAAAAAATTCTTACATAAAAATGAGTTAAAAACAGTCTTAAAAACAAAAGATCAGGATAAAAAGACTCAATCAATCTTTCAAATAATTCAAATAAAATAAAATGACTAAAAAAACCTACCTGAGTTTCATGTGAGATCTTTTGTTGCTACACTACAGCATTTTCGAATGTCCTCACATCATGCTGTTCAGCGATGAAACTGATGTTTTTTTCTCACCTTGATCTCCAGTTCTCTACAAGTGGCATCATTTCTGGTCTAAGCTTATTATAGATTATTCTTCTTGCAACTGCAATCTCTTGTAAAAATTTATTTCCCGGATCAGCAGATAAATATGATTTTCGTAATTTGCTAATTTTTTAATGTTCTCAAAATCTGTTTTTATTTCATTATTTTTATGGATGTTTTCAAAATCTATTTTTATTTGAGAGCTTCCCATGTTCACTCGTGATTAAAAACTAAAGTTATACTGTTAGATTAAAACCTTTTTTTTTTTTTTTTTTTTTTTTTTTCAATATTTTAATTTGAAAATTTCATAAGTTATTGAAAATTTGGATTTTCTGAACATAAGAATCAGACAAAATTTTATGTAAATGTATGGGTATTATTTTTGTCTTAAAAAGGTTGGACAAGTTTTAAAATATCATTTATAGCACTGACATGAACAGCATTAACTTTGAACATTTTACTTTAGTTATTTGAAATTTGCAATTTTCTTAATATGGCAGAATAGGACAGTATTTCACATAAACTTTCATTATGGGATTATTGCATTGGAAGTACAATGTAATTGCATGAAAGCTGAAATATTAAACTGACCCTAATAAAATTAAACAACAAATTAGGTTAAAGTAAATGTTTTGAAACCAAGGGAGAGATACTAAGTGTGTAGTGAAATTTATTCTGTGGCTGTATTTTGTGATAGAGTTCATTTCTCTTAAGCATAATCTGTAATATAAATTTATGAGAAATATGTCACTGGAAACTGAGCAGAGCTCACCTATTCCACTGGTGAAACTTTTGAGAAGCCTACCCCTAAATTAAGGCTTTTTTGAAAATTTTACTATCTGTAAATTTCATGTTATAATTTATGTTGTTTTTCTAGAAATTTCTCATTTTGAATATTTAATTTGCCTTAAAATGTATTAAAAATTCTCCAAATATCATTTATTATTGGGAGCTATATGATATAATAAGTCTCCCCCTATCTATATGCAAGTAGCAATTTTCAGGGTTTTTGCATGTCACGTAGTTTCACCCCTGATATTCCAACTAGTTCTATTTGTTTATTGTTATGAACATTTTTATTAATTGGATTATCCCCAGTGGCAGAAACACTGTGACACGGTGACATAGTTGTGGACACAGAAAAATGGCTTGCAGACAGTTTTTGTCTGCACTAATAAAAAAAAATTAGTCCCCAACTTTCAAACACTCTTTGTCTGTACTAAGAAAAAAACTTGCCCACAACTTTCAGACAGTCTTTATCTGCAGTCATAAAAAATTGTCTGCAATTTACGAACATTTTTCGCTCGCGAGAATGCGCTACCGATGTATGACGTCTTAGATGCTCTCTGGTAGGAACTCTAGAGCCCCCCTATAGGTGCCTTGGTAGGAACACACAAAACAGTGCTTAACAACGGCGACCTAGGGAGCCTAGATCTCCCTTGATAATCAGTGTTATGCGTGTATTCTTTTCTCCTGTTACCTGTTACTGAGATTCTACGGGAACGTAGAAAAGTGCTAATTTCATTTAAAACTGCTCCAAAACTTCTCCTCCACTTCAAAACTCACTTATAAAAATTTCTGTATCAAAACTAAAACTAATACTTTTATTATTTATATTGTGTTGTGTCAAACATTGCTATAAAATACTTAATTGAATGAGTTCAACTTATTATTTTATAATTGTTTATACTATATTGTTCTGTAGTAAAATTGTATTTCTGTATTGTTGCACGAGATCACCACTGTTGTTAAACTCCTCCCAATCCCCACGATTGCCACTATCAGCTTTCAGGCTTTTTGAGTGTGAGCCATTTTCACCCCTGATTACATGCAAATTTCTCAGACAGCTACAAAACTTTCTGCCACTGAGGGATAATCTAATTTATGCATTTTGCCACTGTCAAAATCTCATTTGTTTTCTCTTCCAGGAGTTGCTTCTCTCAACAGACCCCTCATCACCATTTTGGAGCAGTTAGGTGTCCCTAAAGCAGCTTTCATCAAATTGCAAAAAAAGATGATTCAGAATCACATAAAGAGCATGTTCTACGAACCCGAAGCCTGTAGTTTCTTGCAAAGAAATTCTAAATTGAGGATTGATTTTTTGAAAATGCATAAAAGTGGTATTTCTTTTACAGAAGATCCTCTATTTCGATCCATGATTTATGCTCTTTTTCAGAAGCAGTTAGGCAAGTATAAGTTATTTTTATTTTTCATAAGTTGACAAAAATATAGGGATATTAAAATTTGATCTGTGAACTTGAATTCAGTTTAATGGATAATTTCATGGATCTTACTGAATCTTTTTTGATGATAACTGTTGCTTATAAATTTACAAATTAAAATATTCTATATAATTTTTCTTTCTTTCTTTTATTATTATTTGTTAATTCAAAGAAATTATTTTAACATTTCAGTAGTATTGTCATCTTTTGCTTTTAGTAAATTGTTTTTTTTTTTTTTTTTTTTAATGGCTTTTGTTATTTTGTTAAGCTCTGTATATTTTAAAATGTATTGAAGGGAGAGAACATATATATATATATATATCTGTAGTGCTAAGTATAAAGGATTTAAGTCCATATTCTTGATTTTTCAGGAGACGAAAAATAAAGTTTAACTAGCTAAAAACAAATCAGAAGAATGGATTAGGGAAAAGGTATTTCGTTGATTTTTACCCTTTATACCATTCAGTGGTTGTCAACCTTCATTTAATAACGGGAAAAATTGAATTAAATATTTTATACCATACATGAATGGTAAATTTCTAAATTGGTCCTTTTTTTACCAATGGATTTTCTCAAAGACTAAATGACATAGGATTAAATCCTTTATACCAATCGATAGAGAATTTTTTTCTGAGTCTGACTATGTACTTAACTCAAAATTGAAATTTTTGGACTTAAATCCTTTATACTTATCAGTACAGATATATGCATAAGAGAGAGAGAGAGCTGAGAGAGTGTGAGATTAAAAAAAAAATAATAATAATACATATGTATTTGATATAAGAAGCGAAAACTGTGTGAAAGAAGGGCAAATAAATAAAACAGAAATAACAATAAGAAGGAGCAGAGGCCACCATAGCTTAAGAAGGTGGAGTAGGTTAAACTAGTTTGTTGGCTGCCCAATTTTTTCAAAATCCTCTTTAAAACAAAGAAAAAGAAATTAAAATGGAGATTTTTTTTATTTGCAAAAAATAAATTATTATTTTATAATTATTGATATTTTTTAAACCAAATCTATATAAACTAAATCAATGTTATATTTATATTATATTTTTAAAATAATTATTGATATTTATAAATCAGTTTTATATAAACTAAATCAGTCATGTATATTTTTAAAATATTATACACTCTATACAGCTATACCTTATATGATGACCAAATCAAAATCATAAAATACATTTATACTACAAAGATATTTGAAAAATGTATATATATACATTATATAAAGAAGTTTTTGATAGAAAATTCTTTATTTAAAACTATTAATTGATTTTGATTAACCAATGGGCTCTTCCCACCTGACGTCAGAGGTCACATGATAGAGGAAAAACAAATAGCAGACAAAGTCTTGTTTATCTATAGCGATTGCTGAAATGACATATTTTCTATTCTTATTTTCGATCAATCTATCATTATTCATCACCTTTTGTTTGCTGTATACATTTGCAATCATCATTTAGTTTATATTTGTTATTGATGTTCATGAAGAACATGTTTATTTCTCTGATTTTTGGTACTTAAATCAGTGACAGTACAATATCGTACTGCATAAATCCATTAAGACCATTAACTAAGTTAATTAACTTGTTGTAACACCTTTATGCAATTAAATTAAATGAAAACATTTTAAAATTTCAAATTATAATCCATAAACATTCCACAAGAAGCTATTATTTATTGCTAGATCAGTTAATGTTACAGTTACACTAAAAAATATAAAAATTGATTCTTACAGTTCAAAATAAATAAACACATAAAGTGTTTTTAAAAAATTATTAAATTTACAAATACAACTATTCCACTGTTTACAAATGCACAATATTACTTTTATTTTATATTAAATATTAACACTTTTGTTCTTAAGAACAATATTTAATTGAATTCGATTCTCAGAATTCGATTATTTGTTTTCCTCTATCACGTGATTGAGCAGACGACGGTGGGAAGAGCCCATTAAACAAGATTGTATTCAAAATTGACAAAATATAAAATTGTATCTTAACACTAAACAAATTGATAATATATATTATCATTAAAAGCAGAAAAATTAGAAAAAATTGCCTTACTGCAATTTTAGTAATGCTAAGCATACCATCACTGACGACAATATGCTTAACACTATTGAAATTGCAATATGCAAATTTTGTTTCTAACTTTGCTATTTTTAATGGTTAAATATATTTTCTTTGGTGTGTTCAAACAATTTTTCTTTATTAAATATATGTAAAATTTAACTTACTTTCATTTTATTTAGGAATTGTATATAAAATAAATACATAATATTAATTATTATTATTATTATTATTTTTTTTTTTTTTAATAGTAACATTCTTGTTTGCTGTTCTGAAGTAATAAAAGTGATAACACTTAAATGTAGAGAATTTTATTTTAAAGTTCTTAAATTATAATAAGCATAAGTAAAGTATTTTTAAATAAAAATTTTCCAGACTACATTTTTATTATGTCATTATATAAATTTTTCCCACGAAAGAAAAGGTTAGTGGGTATTTAATTTTCCAGTTATTCCAAAATGAGTTATAGATGATAATGTAAATTTCCTAGCAAAACAAACAATGAATTTCTCTTTGACTATTTTATTTCATAAACCTAGTGTTAAAGAAATATAATACAAGCTTCCAAACTTTATATCTGTTTGTTAATAAAATATTCACATCCAGGGACTGACTTATAAAAATATGTGCCCAGGGCAAAATCATCAGCTGGGTTCCCTCTTTTATAATAAAGTGCTCAAAGTTAGTTTTGTATACATGTAAAATGTTTTAAATTTCAAAAGGTAACTGATTTGGGAGGCCTGTGATCTTGTCCCATTTGCCCCTTGGGAAATCAGGCCCTGTGCACATCTTTATATATTATCTTATAAATCTTTAGAATTAAGAACTTTTTTAGATGATTACCCAATATTTTACTTTTTTGAACTCAAGAAATTCTTGAAAAACTAAAGAAAAATAATCATAAATTTCAAAGCAATTGGAAAATAGATGAAATTCTAGATGAATAGTCAGAAAAATATATGGGAAAATCCCTCATGTGATACATTTTTGAGTGGAATTTTTAAGAATATAATGACATTTTCACAATCTCACCCTCAAATGTGAATCCTGAAACCTTAGCTTCACATTCTTTAAACAATGGAATTTGATAAATTTAAGAGAGAAGGAGAAACTATACAATTGCATTGTATAAAAATTTAATGATTCAATATTAGATAAATATTTTTACTGAGAGTTTGACTAATTTGTTGAGCAAATAAAAAAATTCTTAAATAGAGTTGCAGCTTTTTTTAATTACTTATATTTCCTTTATTTCTGATTTACATGATTTATGAGAATTTAAAGTGCTATTATTATCCCAGTAGCAGAATTTTTTCTGTCAATCTGCGATAATTATTTAGGCATTACAAAATAATCTGCAGCATAATTTAACTATAAGTAACAGAAAAGGAAGTGAGATTCAGTAAATATATTTCTGTCAGAAGTTTCCATTTATTTAATACTAGCAGGTTTCATCTGCTTTATTGGTCACTATATTTAACACATTCATTGCCAGCGTGATTCGGATGAGTTTCTTGCCGGGCCAAAATCTGACCACCGGAGCGCCAGAACGAAAATACAGCCGTAAGGGAGAAATAGCAGGCATGAAACTCGAATAAGGTTTTCAAACCTCCGATTCATTATATTGTTCAGAACAGTTCATTATATAGTTCTAAATTAAATCATTATATAGTATTTAGTTCCGAAATGGGGAGAGCAATAACCTTTTCACTTAGAGGACTACCTGGGATCTCACTGTAATTATCACAGATCCTCCATTTAGTCGAGAAGCATACTTTTTTTAAGACGCACATCAATGAATTTTTTATCCTAGAAATGTTCAATTGATGGCATAAAAGTATAATTGAAAGTGAGGAGAGTAGTGATGACGAAGGGGTGGTTTTAGGAGGAAAGTGATAAACAGAATTTCATAGTATAATGTAATATGTTATCCTAAATATAAATTAGTAAAAAGTATAGTATAATGTGTATATTTTTAGTATTTTTATGTTGTATATGGGTGATGGGGCTCCCACGAAAGCATACCTGTCACCCAGATATAGGTGATGCAACAACGGACATGTTAAATGAATTTTCAAAAAATTTGACTCTCTACTTTTTATTATTATTATTATTATTATTATATATATATATATTGTTACGAATTTGTAATTAATTGTATTCATTTCTGTATAAATTCATTCAAAGAGGCTTAGTCAGGTGATAAAATGTTAATTTTCTTTATTTCTAGTTTGTTTTCACATTAAAATGGCTTAAAAACCCATTAAAAAGCCTCATTATGGCAGATAAGGGATTTGGCACCAAATTTGGTGACTTTTTCCCTCCTTGGTGACCTTTTTTGGTGACTCGGGTGAGAAAATCCTTATTATCAATATACCAAATGTGGAAGGTCTAACTCCAATATTCTGTGAGTTACCAGAACATTCTGGGTTTGATAGAGGGGTATAAAAGGAGGCCCAATCAACTAAATTAGTCAGCCTCATTTGGGTTTTGCCAACGGCTTTCATTGCTTCTGAAAGAGCTCTGCGCCTCTTTGAATTACAGCCTTGCTGTGTGTTAATGCTCTTGTACAGTTTGTACTGTGAATTTGCTGTTGACAGCTGTTATCTAAGCTATATTTACTGGTGAAAGTGAAGTTCACACTTGGTTTATAGACCTGAATTCTTCTAGAATTTTCTGTAAATAAAGTTTCCAGCCTCTGCAAGATTCTCTTTTCTTCCTGAGACAACTCACAAACCCCCAAGTACGTAACAATATATGTGCACAAAACTTAAAATTCTTTTGATATCACTCTTAACCTAACTTTGGGTACTCGTGGCCTACCGTAGCATATTTCCTGGGCACTTCAATTTGGGTATTTTTTTGGATGACAAAAACTTCTACAATAAATAAAAAAAATCTGGAGTGACTCCACTCGACTTTCTGAAAATTAAGTTATTAACGGTTGTATAAATAAAGTAAAACAAATTGTTAAATAAACAGAAGTGAAAATTATAATCGGATGTTTGGGTATTTTACTCCATTGTTTAATTTTATGCTATTGCACTCCAAATAATTTGAACCCATATAATAATAAAGAATTTTCTATTATGTCTTTGTAAAAATCTATAAAGGCTAGATTCACCAAAATACATACAATTTGAGCAACGGTGCCCTATAACACATGTACAAATTTTCAGCTCAATCGAATAAGGCATTTAGATGCTACTCATATCGCACTTTTAACACTTTGACTGCCATGGCTATCATATGTGATAGCCAGTGATGTTTCCGTTGGGACACTGGCTATCAGATATGATAGCCATGGTGTTTCAACACTTCAGTCCTTGGCTATAAAAACGATATCAGTTACATGAAATTGTACTGGTGTTTGATTGTTGGAGGGTGAGAATCTCTTCATATGTTGCGAAATGAATCAGATTGAAAAATATTTTTTTGTATATATAATTTTATGTTGAAAAAATATAAATTATTCAAAAGAATTTTGGCACCATGGTGAACATTTGCAATTTTGGCTTGGTAGTCAAAGTGTTGAAAAATTGGGGCCCATAGACCATAATGATAAAGAATTTTTCTTTGTGTCCCTGTAAAGAAAAAACTAAGCACCAAAACTTGTACAGTTCGGGTGAAGGTGACTTATAACTTGCATATAAATTTTCAGTTCAGACGAATAATGCATTTAGATGCTATTACACTTTAAAGAATTTGGGTTCGCAGGCCATAATGATAAAAAATTTTCTTTATGTCCCTATATAAAAAACTATTTATTGCACATAATATTCTGTGTGAGGGGTGGGTGGGGTGGGGCTACAACCTCCCTCATATCCCCCCCCCCCCTGTTCAATTACAATGTGCCTACATTTATTAATTTTTTTATTATTTTATTTTATTTTATTTTTTATTTATTTTATTTTTTTAATTCTAGGCTGTTATTAATTTGCTTTCAAACTTGCCAATCTTAGTCAAATTTTTCAAGTGCAACCTAACCCAAACTTCAAAATACCAAATATGAATTTCCTGTTGTTATTTGTTTTTAAGTTATGCTGATAACAGATATACCTACAGATTACCACTAAAAATTAGACTTTATAATGCCTCAAAACATAATACTATTTAAAAAAAAAAAAAAAAAAATTCAAGAAATACTTTGCTTACAGTTTGTGTATAAAAAAATAATTATCCTCCCTGAGCAGTGTTTGTCGATATAATAAAATGTAGCAAAGCACTTCCATTAATTATATTTAATAGAAAAGACCTTTTAGCTTGATTTTGGGTAGCCCTATATATTGTCTAAAAACTACATGCACATCACATTGTGCACTTGAATTTTGTTTTATATGAAAAGCACCTAACACAAAATGAAATACATTTCCAGCAATTAAGTTCTGGTATCTAATTAAATGACTTTTAAAAGAACATTGACATTTATGTTGTGAATGAAGAAAGATTGGAAATCACAATGATTCTGTAAGATTTTTTATTGCTGATTACTAGCGAAGAAGGTTAGGGGGATGGGGGTAAAAAAATTACGTAAATGAAAGATATTGAACAATTCTACCTCTTTATAAATTCTAGAATTTAATAAAGTGTGTTTAAAATGAACATTGGCATCTATGCTATGGATGGAAAAAGATTGGAAATTGCAATATTTCCGAACAAAACTGGGAGACTTGAATTTTCTACACAATACTGTTCTGAAAATAATCTGAAGTTTTTTTTTCTTTTTTTTTTTTTAAAATCTTTAAAAAAAAATCTGTGCAACTTACGTCACAGATTAAAAAATAGTCTGTGATGTGAATCGTATGTCTCATTGAAACCTTTGGACAGCCCCTGCCTGCCTGGACAAGCCAAGCTTAACGGGTTGGATGCTGTCCGCCGGAGCGAATAAATCGCCGGATCACTGCATGATAGCCGCCTACTGCCAGACAGTAATCTAGACGCAACAGAGAATGAGCTGTGTCCTATGCTCGTTCAGACTTCTAACGTCAATCAGGAGATGACCACTCTTCAGCTAAGGAACAGGGTGACATCACAAGACAGCTCTGGTACGACAGGTTGCGACATCTTCTTCTGGACACATAATGCTCGACTGACACACCACACCTCCAGATCGCACAAGGTAGGAAGCGCACAGTCACGCTACCTGGATGCGAGAATTTTGAATATGTGCACACTATCCGTGAACCAAAGGGGAAGAAAAAAAAAAAAAAAAAAAAAAAAAAATTTTGAATTTTGGAGTGGGGGGGTACTTCAGGGGGAGCCGAAATGATAAGTTGTGCACTCAGAATTATGCCAAAATGAGGAGGCTAAAAAAGGTAAGGGGGGGGGAGACCTAAACACCAAGACTGCTGAACGACAAACGTGAGAGAGAAAAAAAAAAAAAAAAAAAAAAAAATTTAAGGAATTTAATTCTTGCCACTGGTGGGGGGAAGGAAAACTTTTGTAGCGCATAGTCTAGAAATTGGAAGTGGCTGGGCCGAAAGAAAAAAAAAAAAAAAAAAAAAGGGGGGGGAATAGGGACCATGCGCTAAAGGCCTAAAGGGAGAGGAAAGAGGGACCATCGCAATTTTGATCCACCACGGGGGGATGGTGCCCCGCGTTGGTAGCCCGACGACTGCTTAACGACCCCATCGAGCACTTGACGGTGCAGCACATTTTTACGAGGACCAGACACCGCCACACCCTCGGAACGTTGACAAAAAAAAAAATAATAATAATAATAATAATAATAATAATAATAATAATAGTAAAGTAGAAAAATTAAAATTAAAATGGTTAAATGAATTAATAATAATAAATAATAATGATAAGATAACTAATAAAAAAAAAAAAAGAAAAAAAAATAAATAAATAGATAAATGAATAAATATAAATAAATAAATAATAAATAAAAAAAAAAAAAAATAAATAAATAAATAAATAAATAAATAAATAAATAAATAAAAAAAAAATAAATAAATAAATAAATAAATAAATAGATAATTAAATAAAATGAGGTAATATAAAAAAAAAAAAAAAATTTTTTTTGATAAGATGGAATTAATTTATAATTATTGTTGTGGCGGTTTGTTGTTGTTAACCAAACCTTCGGAGCTTCGGAGAACTGCGGGGAGGTGAGGAGAGAGCAGCGGAGCTTGCAGGGAGCCGGGAAAAAAGAAAAAAAAAAAATAAAATAAAAAATAAAAATTAAATGGGGGGGAGGGGATGGCCGCTCTTGCTTGGCTCCCGGTCACCTTACCCACTTAAGGGTCCGGTTCAGGAAAACCAAGGGGCCCAGAGGGAAAAAAAAAAAAAAAAATTTATTGGGGGGAGAGCCACTCAAGCTTGGTTCCCGGTCGCCTTACCCACTTAAGGGTCCGGTTCAGGATAGCCAAGGGGCTCAAAAAAAAAAAAATAAAATAAAATAAAATAAAAAAAAAAAATAAATAAAGGAGTGGGAAGGGCCGCTCAAGCTTGGCTCCCGGTCACCTTACCCACTTAAGGGTCCGGTTCAGGAAAACCAAGGGGCCCAGAGGGAGAAAAAAAAAAAAAAATTTATTGGGGGGAGAGCCACACAAGCTTGGTTCCTGGTCGCCTTACCCACTTAAGGGTCCGGTTCAGGATAGCCAAGGGGCTCAAAACAAAACAACAAAACAAAAAAAAAAGGAAAAAAAAAAAAAAAAAAAAAAAAAATGGGTGGAGTGGGAAGGGCCGCTCAAGCTTGGCTCCTGGTCTCCTTACCCATTTAGGGTCCGGTTCAGGAAAACCAAGGGGCCCTAAAAAAAAAAAAAAAAAAAAAAAAAAAAGGGGGAAGGAAGGGCCGCACTAGCTCGGATCCCGGTCGCCTTACCCACTTAAGGGTCCGGTTCAGGAAAACCGAGGGGCTCAAAAAAAAAAAAAAAAAAAACTGCAAACCATGACTCTGACCGCTCCCCGCACCTAACCAAACTAACCCGCCGAAGGAAGGGAGGAGAGTTAAGGGGAGAGAAAAAAAAAAAAAAAAAATTATTAATTTTGTTAATGGTATTAACAGTTAAGTAATTAGTTAATTCAGTTAAAAAAAAAAAAAAAAAAAAAAAAAAAAATGTGCATGACCAAGATTTGAATGAGGCACTACGGACGTAAGGTGGCTTGCGAGGCCCGATGCGAGGATTCAACCTTTGGGACCCTTCCTGGGAGTCTGGAGTTTTGTTCTTCTTCTGTTCGGACCTAAGAATGCTGATAGGCGAATCCAAAGCGGTTTGCTGAGCGGTAGTGCCTAGCTTCTTGGTCACGCCAATCACACAGCTAAAAAGAGAGGGAAAAAAAAAAAAAAAAAAAAAAAAAAACTGGAATTTGTACTTAACTGAGAATTATTAATTTAGTTACTTTGTTGATTCTAAGAGAAGAGGAAAAAAAAAAAAAAAAAAAAAAAAAAAGTACTAACTTAATTTTTTGGTTACATAACCCATTCATGCGCGGTCATGAGCGTGGTGCGGACTTACAGACCAATTAAGACCGAGGACCGTTTACATTTTTATGCACATTTTTTATACAATTTTATTTTTTTATAATTTTTTATACATTTTTTTATTATAATAGTTTTTTATACATTTTTATTTTTTTTTAATAATTTTTATTTTACAAAGATTTTATGATATTAACATTTTTATTTTTACCGGGCCTCAGGTAATATCGATGCTAGCCGCTTTAACAACAAGGGCCTCGTTCATGACCTAAAATGAATCGTATGTCTCACATTTTCTGCTGTGGGGATTATTATTTATATAAATAAATATAGTTTATTTAGTGAGCTGAAAATTTTTTACTCTATTGCTTTTGTAAAATTAGTCTTTGAAAAAAAGTTAGAACTGAAAATATATTTAATGGCTCGACTTAGCTCTTAGAACATTTTTATCTAATTTTTAATAAGCATAAATATAAAACAAATATAATATATATCATTATAACATGAACAAAGAATTTTCAGAAATATTGGAAATTTTATATAATATATATCATTATAACATGAACAAAGAATTTTCAGAAATATTGGAAATTGTTCTATAGGACAAAATATTGAAAAAAATCATCTTGAAAAATAATTTATAAACATCTCATTAAAACACAATGAAAATATTATGTAAACAAATAAAAGCAGGGGAAAAACAAAGGTTTGTCTGTATAAAGAAAACTGGATTCCAAAAAAAAAAAAAAATTATATATAAATAATAAAAAAAATCTGAAATTTTTAAAAGCAACACACTGCTAATTAATAGAGGGCAATAAGTCAAAACATTTGATGAAAAACTGTTGAATATGAAAATTTAATAAACAGTACTAAATAATTATTTAAATGTTTTTTATTTTTTATCCCTAAAGTCCAGATAAACAAAATTTTAGGATGTTAAAATTACAGTTTTTAAAACTTCCTTATAACTTAATTATAAAGAGACTTTAGAAACTTTAAAATTTGACTTTTTAAAAAATTATTTTATTAACTAGCCGGCATTTCCCACTTTGTTAGTCATTATATTTAAATGAAATCTCAAAATTCAAACAAATTCAAAGGTACAAACTTTATTAGCTTCCTAATATAAGTTGCATCTATTTCAATAGGAAATATTCTTGTAAAAATTATATATACATAAATTTTAAATAAAACATGATTTTTTATTCTGAATTAAGTTTAATTTTGTCAAAGAAATATTTTAATCATGATTTTAAAAATGTATTTGTATTGTAGAGCTTTTGAAGAATAAAGCAAACATAGAAATACCACCCAATAAGGCTCGTGCAATGTTTGGAACTTTAGATGAGACTTCTTCTTTAGAATATGGTCAAGTATTTATCCAGTATACTAATTTTGAAGATCAAAAGCCAGTGATTTATACAGGTTTGAATGTGCCAAAATTTCTTTCATTATTGCTGTTTATGTTAGTCTATTTATTACACACTTATTCACAATGTGATAATTGGCAAGAAATCAAAAGAATTTTTTTTTTAAACAATGTAGTTTTTATTCTAAAACAAAACAAAAACAAAAACAAAACTATACTGATTTCACATTTCTCAATGCTTCTCCCAAAATGTGCTTCCTATAAAAAGCATTCTTTGGAGAAAGTGTGTGTGTGTGTGTGGGGGGGGGGGGGAGATAACGCTGGAGGAAAAATGTAAATGACAAGAACTCAACAGCCAATGGGTTAAAAATATTTTTGATTAGCTATTCTCTCTTTTACAATACAAATATATCTACAGGGGTGTTTGTGTTCAGGGTTTACCCCTGATTTCAGGGTTTTTACTCTAATTCATCTGTATTTTCATATTTCCTATAAAGTTATTTTTTGCTTTCATTGGTTGTTCATTTGTTATCCAGGTGATATGTGAATGAAATGTAAGAGGATTGAGAGCTTCTGCCCTAAATAGTTGTATTATTTGATATTTTGGGTTTTTTCTAATTTGAAGCTCTAATTTTCAGGGTTTATATTTTTGAGTCACAATCACCCCTGTAATCTATATACACGTATTTATAAAAATCAGTGAATGGGTCATTTACAAAACTTTCATAGGTCAAGGTTTGATGCTCAGGACATAAGCTAACCACCGCTTGCAACTATCTGGTTTTGTAAACAGATAAGAACTGTATGAATATTTTCTTTTTTACATTCTAACAGCAGACCATTAAATTATATTATGTCAGTAAGTTATTCAAGAAAACAGGTGATTAGCACTTGTCTTAGTTAGAAACACACATTTATGCATAAGTATGTATAAATGTATGTGTATGTCATGAAGCATGACATTGCATCTTTAAATTACTCTAATTTAATCCTATTATAAATATTTAATTTTAAACAACTAATGTATTAGTTCAGGGTTGCCATGCTACCTGGAAAACCTGGAATAGTCAGGGAATTTTATACAGTGATTGACAAAAGAAAAAAAAATCTGTCAATGCATGGTCATTTTTCCATTTTTTTTTTTTTTTTTTTTTTTTTTTGGCTTAGCTTCTGCCATTTTTTTTTTTTTTTTAAACACCCCCACCCTTCTTTTGTGCTTGTGTAAGAAATTTCTCATCTCACTTAAAAGCAGCAAATGCTATCACTATATGCAACTTTTGTCATATGTAAATTTTGTGTTTCCAAGTGGTACCATAATTATTTTGCCCTCAGCCACAGTCAATGCTCAATATACAGTTAGACTGGAAATTTTTTAGAATATACCTGGAAAAGTCAGGGAATTCCATTCTCCTGTTTGAGTGGCAACCCTGTTAGTTATTCATTTAATTAATTAATTAAAATATTTTCCACTTCAATTTCAGCAATTTTAGCACATTTCTGCCTTTTTCTGAACTTAGCCGCAATTTCTGTAAAAGCAGTCTATTTGTTTCCCTTGTGCAGAATCATGATCAACTTTTTTATCCTTCATTTTCCGCACCCACCTCTCGTTTCACATAGCCATGTATTTGATTCAACTTGTGTCAGCAAGTTTGTGATCAGCAATATCATTTCTCCATCCACACAGTTGTACGGTTTCATTGCTCATTCTTTCTTTGATGTTGGTAGTGTCCTCCTGCTAGCACTCAAATTTCGCTGGACGAATCAGTAACTCTTGGCCGCTATTTGTTGCTGCATGCATTAAAGAATGTTATAATTTAGTCTAATGCAAATTTGAAATATACACCTTATACTGTAATTAAGTATTTTTATTTATCAATCTATGTACTGCATAATAGAAATAGGTTAGAGTGATGTTAATAGTATTATTTTAATTATTTTGTTTAATAATTAGACAAGCAGATTGAAAATCAAGACTAGTGAAACATGTGGAAATTCAGAATTTTCATCACAGGGTTGCCACGTTACCTGGAGAACCTGGAATAGGTAATTTGAAAATTGACCATGAAAGTCAGGGGATTTGAATATTTTAGCCAGAATCTGGAAAAGTCAGAGAATTTCATACTATGATTGCCAGAAAAAAAACTAATTTTTCCTTCAACATAGTTATTTTTTGTGTGTTTTTTGTTAGCTTCTGCCATTTTTTTAGATAACACCTCTTAGAAGAACTCCCATGGAGGGCAATCTCTCCTTAGGTCAAAGTAATATGTAAATTTTGTGTTTTCAGATGGTACCATAATTATTTTGCCCTCAATACAGCCAATGCACAATGTATGGTTAGACTGGAATTTTCTTAAAACACGTCTGGAAAAGTCAGGGAATTTCATTCTCCTATTTGAGTGGCAACCCTGTCATCATGTCCCCCCTTTTAGCAAGAGCCATCATTAAAAAAAAAAAAAAATGTCAAACATAATGTGTTGTCTTTCTTCATTCAGTTGGATGGGATTTTTCTAGTTTTACTCTATATTTTATACTTTTCTTCGGTGTGTGTAAGGGGGGGGGGGAGTTATTGCAGCAATATTTTTATTAAAGAACCTGCACTTTGTGTTACCCATTTAAAATGATCTCACCTTAATACAAACAACAAAATATTTTTCAGAAAGTAACTGTAGTAATCTTTCACAACCATTTTATTCATCCACTTCAGTTAATTAACTTAATTATTTAATCTATTATACCTATATAGATTAGCATAGGTTACCTCTGCATGAGGTAACCAAACATATCACTTTCACAAAAATTGCAGCTAAGTTCAGAAAATGTCTGAAAGGGGTTAAAGATGCTGAAACTGAAGTGGAATTATAGATAAATTAATAAGTAAACTACATAAATAAATAATACGTTAGTTGCATTAAATATTTGTAATAAGATTAATTTAAAGAAGTGATGTCACGTTTCATGGCCGTGTATGCAGTGGCGGATCCAAAACTTAACTTTTGGGGGGGCTAAGAGTTTTCAAGATGTTATTCCAGATCAATGAAAAATTTACAATTGTAACATCCAATTGGGAATGTTAGTGCTTTTTTGGGGGGTGCCCCCCCCTTAAATCCGCCACTGTGTGTATATGCAAGTGCCTCACATTATCCAAAAGTAATTAGCCAAAGGATATTGAAATTTTTTATTTAGGGTTATTATAACATTTAGTTATGCACAATCTATTTTCGTTACTGTATGACTTCCCATTTTGGAACATTTTTACTTTCTGTGGAACCAATTATGATTATATTTTGTCGGGATGATATGATAGTGATGTAATTAATAAAATATGCAAGGATAAAAAAATAATATTTATAAATGGACAATATTTAAGCACACGATTTCGATCTAATAAGAAAAAATGATATATTTCTTATGAGACCATTTTATGGAATAATGTACTTTTAAAAGTTGCTTCTTCAGAATCTTTGCAAACGTCATTTTAAACCTAGCAATACTTTAAAGATATATACAGAATATGAATTTTTATTATTATTTGACTAAAAAACATAATCATAAAAAGTATAAACAAAATAGGAATTAGTTTTTTTTTTGTTTTTTGTTTTTTAAGCAAACAAATAAAATGCCATCACCAATATGGAGACAAAAATTTTAAAGGAGTCATGGGGGTCTTATACTAAAACAGTTCTGCATGTGGAAGTATGAAAACTTTGTCGTCAACCATGAATTTTATTTTTGAAACCTTTCTTTGAATGATTTTGGTTTCACTATTCCCAATATTAATTTGGTTCTAATAATGATTTGGCTTCTGGTAAGTTAAAATTTTAATTAGGTGGTGAAATCAGTATAATATTTATAAGTTTCAAATTTTAAAAGTAAATGTATGAGTAAAGAAATAAAGTGCAAAAATTTTGCACGGCTTTGCTAGTATATTAATATTATTCTCTTCTAATCCTTATTCTGAAGATTCAGGACTATCTGAAAAACTCCAATAATTCATCAATGTTTTGTTACTATCATTAGAAAAATCTATAGAGGATTCATTCATAAATTTACATGTTTCTTCCTTGAAAAGGAACCTCTGCCTTGAAATGTACCATCACTGTTGTCCCTCTCAGTTGATGGGGACTTCAAGTTTCTGAACTCAGTTGTCTCTCTGACTACAAATGAAACTGAGGGGCATAAAATCCTTGCTCAAATATCTCCCATGATATTCTATTCAAAGTGCAGAAAGAAATTATAAACAACCACTTTAAAATATGTTTTATACTTTCTAGCACATGTTTTTGTTTACATGCATATGATTCATAGACATTTCACCAATTACAACCTGGCCTCAGAGATAAAAATACTAATGTTGGAACCAATCTTTTGAGGGAAACATGGCTTAAAAATTCCTTGTGTAAATATGTTTTATGCTTTCTAGCACATGTTTTTGTTTACATGCATATGATTCATAGACACTTCACCGATCACAACCTGGCCTCAGAGATAAAAATACTAATGTTGGAACCAATCTTTTGAGGGAAACATGGCTTAAAAATTCCTTGTGTAAATATGTTTTATACTTTCTAGCACATGTTTTTGTTTACATTCATATGATTCATAGACACTTCACCGATCACAACCTGGCCTCAGAGATAAAAATGCTAATGTTGGAACCAATCTTTTGAGGGAAACATGGCTTAAAAATTCCTTGTGACAGTAAACATTTTGTTCCAAACACTGAGTTTATCAGTCATTTTGTTGAAAAAGATTTACTATAAAATATGGATTCAGTGTTCATCTCTCAGGAGAATCTAGCACAAACGCACATATTTACCATTTTTCCAGAACAGGATGAATCCAAAACTGTCTCTAGTTTATTTTATGAATTTTATTTAGTTTGTTTTTTGCTAGTAAAAGAATGTCAGGTATGTCAAATAATCATAAGTATAGTTAAAATCTGCAGAATCTTTAGAGGAGAAGGGAAAAAAAGAAAGATATGAAAAATCATTTATTTATATTATATTCACTGCACACTTCTTCAATTTGTGTATAAAGAATTTTCCATGTCAATTTCTTTTATGTAAGTCTTTATTTTCTTTTAATAAAAATTAAAGTATCATATCAAAATCATATTTCTTTTGTGTTTAACAAATTACCACAAAATTTGAAAGTACTCTTGTACCATGTTTTAAATATTTTATCTAAACATATTTAATTTAGGAGGTACAAAAATTTTTGGGATTTTTTTTTTTGTGTGTGTGTGTGTTACACAGATAAATTCAAGAAATTAAGGATATATATTTTTCAAAAATAGACGAATATTTTTAAAAAAGAATATCAAATTGTTTGTGTTCAGGGGTCGATCCAGGCAAAATTTGGATCCCTTTTGCGGCCCCTTCACAAAATTCCACATAGTGAAAAGGGACCCTTCACAAAATTCAAATTCATAAAAAGGGACCCTTCACAAAATTCAAATCCATAAAAAGGGACCCTTCACAAAATTCAAATTTATAAAATGAGTCCCTTCACAAGATTTTGTTTTATAAAAATGATCCTTTTATTAAATGTTTTTATATTTTCAGTATTAATTTTAATTTATGCCTTAATTTGGCTCAACGAAACTCTATTAACTTGATATTAAACATTACATAAAGTGATTGTAAAAACTGAAGATTTTATACATTATTTTACTTTTTCACAAAAATATTTTATATTTCACAAAAATAAATACAAATTTCACAAAAATAATTTGTTTTTCACAAATAAGGGACCCAAAAATTAAAACCTGGATCAACCCCTGGTATTGCCAGTGTGAAAATTTAGATAATTGAAATAGATCATTATAAGTTTTTTATAAACATGCTTTTTAAAAATCATGCTTTTGCTTCAAGCTTTTTTAATTCTTGACTGGTTCTAATATAGATATGTTAATCACCAAAACTAAATTCAAAAACTGGCATACAATCAATAGAAAGAAATTAAAACTTCTTCACACACCATAAATTTTAAGTCAGCACAACCGGTTTCGAAAGGACGTAGCCTTTCTTCATCAGGTGCAAACACGTGCTACTGCCTTGGAGGCGAAAGGGGGACCCCCTTTTGCACCCCCTCTGGATTTTGCCCTGCTTTCAGTCTTGCTTTTGCCTCCAAGGCAGTAGCACATGTTTGCACCTGATGAAGAAAGGCCGTGTCCTTTCGAAACTGGTTGTGCTGAGTTAAAATTTATGGTGTGTGAAGAAGTTTTAATTTCTTTCTATAGATATGTTATTTGTATTTCACCTATATTCATGAATGTCTTCATTTAATCAATCTGATTAGATCTTATTATTTACATTTTAATATTGTTCTTTTAATTTTAGTTATTAAGTTAACAATTTCCTTCTCTTTGGGGATGGGATATGTGGGGATATTTTGTCAGGTTTATAACCCTGACATGATTATCTTAAAGCTTCAAAGTTAAGCAGAGTTGAAATAATAGAGCCCAGTGGAAACTGTATTGAGCAGGTAAAAAGAAATATGACAAGTTTTTCTTTTAGATAAAATCATTTATTTAAAAACTAGATTGATTTATCTAGTGAAATAAAAATATGGCAAACGAAAATAAAAATTATAATACATTTAGACGATTCGTTTAATATTCTTCAGGGCAGATATAATAGTACAGAGTAGTTACTGAAGCCTACACTATTACTGAAAGAAGCTTAAAAGTTTGCAGTTTTAAAATAACTATCATCCTCGAATTAATCTAAAAATATTTACTTAAACCTCATCTGAAAAACAACAGCTTTCTACACAAGCTAATATTGTCGAGGTTATCAAGGAAAAATTTAAACTGAAATATACAAACTACGTTTCATGCCAGCTTCTTTATTACCGGGATTCACATCGGCATCAACACGGAAAAAGCCACACGATTGCTTTTCTGCTACGCTACTTATTCAATTCAAGCAGATGACGTAGACTTATGTCATTTGCATACGGATAGCTTCGGCTATCGTATTAATATTTTATGCTAAAATGAATTTTAAATCAACTATAAGTTTTTAAATATTTATTAACTTAAAATTATAAAAGTAAATAGAAAATAAATTACTTAGATTTTTAATAACCATCGGTTTTAATAAAAAAAAAAGGAAAAATAGTTAAACTAAAGAGGGAGTGAAACTGAATAAAACATTGAGTGTCAAGAACACGCCAATATTTTAGATTCCTAAACCTAACAATAAGCCCCCCCTCTTGACACTCAACCGAGACCATGAATATATATATATATACATATATCTGCCCTGAATTTACAAGTTCACATCATATTATTTGAGTAACAAAAAAAACTTGTATGTAAAAAAAAACATAAATTGACAGATTCAACAACGACTTGCTACTAATCGTCTTTCTTTAGTGTATTTCAAGAGCAAAGCAGTCCAATTTTTGCAATGCTTCATTTTGAAGTTATACAGAAAATTCTTCTTGCTATGAAGATATAATATAAATAATTAAGCATTGACATGTACATAAAATTAACTAATATATGATATAAAACAAGTATATACTTTTTGCAATATAATAAACACTTTGAGAAATACATTTGCATTTTCATATTAAAGAGAAAAACATTCTGTTCTCTTTAGAAATAAATAACTTTTAAAAAATTGAAACTTATTTCCTTAATTCTTCTCTTCAAAATTTACTCCTTAAAATATACATGTTACTCAGTAGATGAAAATAGGCTACTAATGAAAAGAGATAACCCGTATTTTGTTAACGGTTTCGTGAAAATATCTGACCAATTATTTACACTTTTAACATGTTTAATATTAAATATGTTTTTATAAATCAAATCCCTTATAAAAAATAATTTTACGTCGATGTGTTTTGTACGATAGTTTTCAATGGGAGACTTCACGAAATCTATAGCAGCCATGTTATCGACTAAAAGTAAAGATTTTTCTTTAGTACCCTGTATTAGTTTTTTATTAAAGCATTCTTCTAAAATTCTATCGAACCATAATAGTTCTTTTGTAGCTTCGGTCATGGCTACGAATTCAGATTCCATAGTACTTAAACTGATACATTTTTCCTTAAACGTTCTCCAAGCTACGGGTGAATTATCGAGTAAAATCAGCTGTCCCCCCATTGAAGTCCTATCGTCTCTGTTGGCCGCAAAAATCAGCGTCTGAATAAACAGTAATATGTGGTTTCCTGCACTCAAGTTTTAACTTTAAATTTTTGGTATAACAAACATAACCTAAGAGTTTTAACAGGCCATTCCAATGCATTATGCCAGGATTACTTTGGAATTGGGCAAAAATATTAACCGTGTACGATATGTCAGGTCTAGTTCTATTAGAGAGAAACGATAAGCAACCTAAAATGCTTCTATAAGGATATTTTGACATTTCTATTGTTTCAGCGTTAGTTTGAGGACACTGAGATTTTGAGTAAATTATCCCTTTACTAATGGGGAGAGATGATATAGGAAAATTGAAATTTTTAAATCTGTTACATATTTCACTAATATATGAATGTTGATGAATAGTTAAATTTCCATTATTTTCCTCGAATTCTACACCCAATAATTTACGGGTTTTTCCTAAGATTTTTAAATCAAAATTTTTACTCAATAAGTCCACTACTTCATCTATATGATTTTTAAATTTTGCAAACAATACAATGTCATCGACATACAATAATAAAATTACTTTCTTGTTAAAAATATAAACACAGTTACACCATGAAAATTTGTTAAAACCTATATTGATCAAAATTCTATTCATTTCGAAAAACCAGGCTCTACTACTTTGGTGAAGGCCGTATAAAGCGCGATTTAATTTACAAACGAATTTTTCTTTTCCAATCTCGATGAAACCCGGTGGTTGAGACATATAAATATGTTCATCGAGTGGTGCGTAAAGATATGCACCTTTAATATCCAGTTGTAAATGAGTCCATCCTTTACATGAAACTAGCAATGAAAAGAAGAAGCGTATTACTCCAAAGTTAACGACAGGGCTAAAAGTATCGTCATAACTTTCTCCTTTTATCTGTTTATATCCCTGCGCCACCAGTCTAGCTTTAAAACGAGCTATTTCCCCCCTTTCATTACGTTTAAGAGTGAAGACCCATCTACATCCTAAAATATTAGTATTTGGAGGTGATTTAGTAAGGTGCCATACATTACGTTCCCGAATAACATCCATTTCTTCTTTCATAGCCTGCAACCACTGATTTTTATAAGGAGATTTTAAGACCTGTTTAAAACTCGTTGGGATTTGATCTACGTCTAGTCAATCGTTTTTCTTAGTTAAATCAGGTTCAGTAAAATTAAGTTCATTATCTGAATCAAGTTCACTATCGGAATTAATTTCATCAGAATTTAAAGTTTGTTCTGCACTAGAACAAGATTTTTCATTAATTTTACCTACATATTTTTCTCTAGGACTGAAATTAAAAAGGTTTGGTTCATAAATTATACAATTTTTCTTACAATATTTTTTAACATCTTTATGACATTTTAAACGTTCAGTTTTTCCAAATTCACAATAATAAACGTCGATTCTGTCACTAGTTTTACGGGGTACTAGAGTTCTAAACCATACAGCCTCTCTGAGGGGGACTCGTTTAATTATATCTCGACTTGATTTAATTTCCTCGTCAGAGGAAGATTCAGAATGATCAGGGTAAGTCTGATATATATTAATAGCATCTGAATGAGCATTATTCACGCCTTCTGAATCTGACCCCTCATCTGAACATAACCAACTTTCATTTTCACGGCCCATCACTGCTCCACTGTGCTCCCCAATATTTATCGGTTCTTCAATTTTAACATTAATTGTTTCTATTATTTTATTTTCAACTGGGAGCCATATCCTGTAACCTTTTGTACTAAGGGCGTAACCTATCATAATTCCTTTTTCCGCTTTATGGTCGAGTTTGTTTCTAAGTTGTTTGGGTACCCCTACGTATGCTGTTGAGCCAAAAGATTTTAAGTGCTTTACTGAAGGTTTATAACCACCATACAACTCAAACGGTGTTTTCTCTAAATCAGTATGACAAATTCTGTTCCAGGTATACGCAAAGTATAAAGCTGCGTCTGGCCAAAAACTTTTATTTAATCCACTTTCGTCTAAAACTGTCCTCATACCGTCAACAATAGTTTGGTTAAATCTTTCTGCAACAGAATTTTGTTCCGGTGAATAAATGTTAGTAAATTCATGTTTTATGCCTTTCAGCTCACAAAAAGATTTAAAATTATTATTTTGAAACTCTTTCCCGTTATCTGATCTAATAGCTTTTACCTGACAGTTTAAAAATCTCTCCGCTCTTGTTACATAATTTCTAAAGTTTTTAAATACCTCAGTTTTTGCTTTCATAGGAAATATTGTTACTTTACGAGAAAAATCATCGATAATTGATAAGAAATACCTTTGACCGTTTCGGCCAGTTATTTTTCATGGTCCCCATACATCCATATGTAATAACTCAAGAGGATGTCTAGACCTTATTTGACCATGGGGTTTAAAAGAAATTCGTCTTTGTTTATTAAGTTTACAAATTTCACAAGAGGTTTCATTGACTTTTAGTTTAGGAAGCCCCCTCACACTATCATATTTACAAGTTCTGTCAATTAGTTTAGGACTAGCATGAGCAAAACGTCTGTGCCACATATTAAAACTGTCCTTTTGAGTATGTAAAACTTTAGTTTTTGTATCATGAGAGTTTCTTTTACTTGAAGTTTTAGAAACTTCAAATTTAACATTTTTCATTTCTTTGGATGGAATTTTTGGAAATAAATAATAAATACCATCATGCAATTTAGCAGTAAATAAAAATTGATCATATTTGTTAGTTACTTTAATTTTACCATTCCCCCCCTTAAATTTAGCTCCTGAAATATCCATCTTTGGAGCAGATATTAAATTTTTTCTCAATTTAGAGCAATACATTACATTGGTAAATGTTATATTTTGTTGACCAAATCGTAATTTAACATCACCAGTTCCTTCAATAGGAAAATCTATATTATCTATTGCAACAGCTAATCTTTCATTATACAATGGTTTAAAATTAGAAAACAAATTTTTATCACCACAAAAGTGATTACTCGCAGCCGAATCAAAAAGCCAATTGCTTTTGTCACACACATTTTTACTTAAATTAGCAAAAGTAAAAAAAACCTGGTTAGAGTCCTTTCTGGTTCGTCTCGGGAGTCTGGAACGGCCTCTTCTCTGGGAATGGTCAGGTTCTCTCTGGTTAGATCTCTCAGGACTGGAATCACTGGTAGTGGATACAGTTGCCTCTGGAGGTTTAGCTCGCCATGGTCTGTGAGGGGATTGAGCACTTTGCCTCTGGAAAAACGGAGACTTTCGGCGTTGATACACTTTCGATGTTGATCTTGGCTCGAAGTTTTTCCTTGAATTTTGACAAAAACGACTGATGTGTCCCGGAACTCCACAGCGGAAACAAATCACATTAGATCTTGAGTACTGTGTGCTGTAACTCTCAATGAAAAGTTCATCACACTTATCTTGATCACGCAATTCAATCCTTGATTCTTCACTAACTAATTCAACTAAAATATCTTTGAACAAAAATTTATCATCAGTCCACCTAAGTATGCTCTGAACTATACTATCAAATTTCTCTGGGAGATAACGAAGCAACTGGAATGATAGATAAACTTCCTTCATTGGCTGGTCAATTGCTTCTAAAAGTTCAGCTATTCTCATGAGTCTAGCAGCATACATATCAATTTTCTCGCCACTTTTTATTTTACATGAAAACAGTTCGCTGCACAACTGCATGTGGCGTGCTCGGTTATCAGGGTAAAAATGTTGTTTAAGTTTTTTCCATATTTCAGACGGATCCGTTAATTTCTCAATAATCCGACGAAGGTCCTTCTCAGTATTGAGGTATAAAATCGATAAAGCAAGTTTTGACCTCGTATTATAATCTTTTAATTCTTTCGGATCAGCTGATGGTTTCGGCTTTTCCTCAGTTCCGATTACGATATCCCAGGCGTTCTTTTCAAGCAATAAAAACTTCACATCAACTGCCCAGTTACAATAATTCGTAGCATTGAGTTTTTCTATACTATGCTGTATCATTGCCATTTTCGTTAACTGTATTGGCCCCCCCTTCTTAAAGATTCTTATAAAACTTTGGGACCAATACGCCGGAAGAAAACTTTACTTCATTAAACTTTGTCAGTTTAAAACTTTCACTTAAACTGCTCAATACTGGGCAATAGCCCATAACCAAATATGTCAGGTTTATAACCCTGACATGATTATCTTAAAGCTTCAAAGTTAAGCAGAGTTGAAATAATAGAGCCCAGTGGAAACTGTATTGAGCAGGTAAAAAGAAATATGACAAGTTTTTCTTTTAGATAAAATCATTTATTTAAAAACTAGATTGATTTATCTAGTGAAATAAAAATATGGCAAACGAAAATAAAAATTATAATACATTTAGACGATTCGTTTAATATTCTTCAGGGCAGATATAATAGTACAGAGTAGTTACTGAAGCCTATACTATTACTGAAAGAAGCTTAAAAGTTTGCAGTTTTAAAATAACTATCATCCTCGAATTAATCTAAAAATATTTACTTAAACCTCATCTGAAAAACAACAGCTTTCTACACAAGCTAATATTGTCGAGGTTATCAAGGAAAAATTTAAACTGAAATATACAAACTACGTTTCATGCCAGCTTCTTTATTACCGGGATTCACATCGGCATCAACACGGAAAAAGCCACACGATTGCTTTTCTGCTACGCTACTTATTCAATTCAAGCAGATGACGTAGACTTATGTCATTTGCATACGGATAGCTTCGGCTATCGTATTAATATTTTATGCTAAAATGAATTTTAAATCAACTATAAGTTTTTAAATATTTATTAACTTAAAATTATAAAAGTAAATAGAAAATAAATTACTTAGATTTTTAATAACCATCGGTTTTAATAAAAAAAAAAAGGAAAAATAGTTAAACTAAAGAGGGAGTGAAACTGAATAAAACATTGAGTGTCAAGAACACGCCAATATTTTAGATTCCTAAACCTAACATATTTTATTACCTTGAATAAGTTATAAAAAACCTACATAATGCATTATAAATAATCAATTATTTTACAGGCACTGTGGTAGTTACAAAAAATCCATGTATGCATCCTGGAGATGTGCGGAAATTTGCAGCTGTTGATATTGAAGAATTACATCATATAGTTGATTGCATTGTTTTTCCAGCAAAAGGCCCTCGACCTCATCCTGATGAGATGGCAGGTAATATCAAAGATAGATGTAGAAATAATTTTTAACTAGTTTAAAAATAAAAATGTATTCAGAATGGTTAGATCTGAAAATATCCACTCATCACATGGTGACTAAACAGTATAAAATAACAACATAAAAGAATCATCTCAACATTTTTTTTTTTTTTTTTTATCTAATCTAATCACCTTCATAAGCATGAATTTCATTAACTATCTAACTGCCCTGAGAAAATCAAAATTGTAATATTTTAACCCTTTCATTCCAATTCTTTCCCTCCCTCCATAAAACAATGAATCTTATACTTACAGGGTTCATACTCATCAGGGAAAACAGGGAATACTCAGGGAATTTGGAATTTGTTAAAAAAGTCAGGGAAAATCAGTTATAAAACCTGGAAAAACAAATATTTTTTTCTCTCAAGTTATGTTTTTCTTGTTTAGCTTTGTATCAAAATTTAAATGATTAAGCATTGTGAAAATACTCATGTAAATAATGATTTCTACCTGAATTTCTATCATGATCGGCAGTAATATGACGTCATACAGTGAAAGTAGCTGTATTTTGTCCTGTCTAGAGGAGTGTTTCTTGTAATATGTCGCTAATATTTTCTTAAAAATTGCCTGTGAACTCAGGGAATTTTTTTCCCATATTAGAGTATGAACCCTGACTTAGTCATAAATTTATTTCAAAGGTAATATATATATATTTTTTTTAAATAGGAGTAATAGCAGAGTACGAATTAATATAGCTAACAAAGAAACTGAGAGGTGTTTATTTATATTTAATATAACCACTAATGCCATTTAAAATCATGACTTTTCAATAAATAAAAATATTAAAATTTTGGAAGAAATACATATTGTAATTAATTAAAATGCAAATTATAAACATTCAAAAAAAAAATAAAAAATATTTCAAACAGTTAATTCACTTAACCCTTAATATCCCAAATTATCTTATTTTGGGAAAAATTGTTTGAAACTTTTTTATTATATTTCTTTGCTGCATGAGAAACAACTCATATTAAATTTAACATAAACTTTAACTTAACTATAGGAAAAGCTTACACTATAGGGACTCTGAAGTTCCAATGAAATCCTGTAGTAAATTTAGGCTATACTGAGGAATTTTTTTGATGGGACTTTAAAGTCCTTGTGGGATACAAAGGGTTAAACAGAAAAATGGTTTGAGAATCATTAAAAATGAATAATTACAAATGAATAAATCCAGCTGAAACATTTATTTTTCAACCAATCGAAGTTGGATACTTGATGAATGGCATCAAGTTAGTATAAACAGCTTCATTATTTGCATTTTACTTAGAGATTTTTTGGAAAATGTGACTGTATGTGACATGGAGACCAGAAAAGTTTTTCTTTTTTTTTTTTTTAGAAGAATTGCACCTGTATTAATTAATTATCATTATTCGTAATATTAATAGTAATATTAATGTAGATTTCCAAGAGTTAAAAGGAAAACATCATTAAAAGTATCTTTTTCAATAAAAAAATCAATACCTTGCTCATTATATTGTCTGGAAAGATATATTACATCCAGAAAGATATGTAAGCAGAATTTTCTACAGTGAAAATTTCCAAGTGTCTTTAGCCAGCTAGCTGGCAATGGCTGGCTAGTTTTCTTGATTTGTAGTAAATTTTGTGCTGGCACTGGCACCTGAAGTCACTTATTTCAGGCGCCAGCTTTGAAAAATGCATAAACACTGCATATTTAACCTCAGTAGCAGAATTTTCTGTACCTGTCTGCAACAAAACAAACTGTCTGTGATCTGTGAATGCCGGATGATGTCTGGTATCTCAAAACATAAACAATTCATAAAACATGTAAAATTTGCATCTACAAAGAAAATTAAGTACACACAACAAGTAAATTCAGTAAGTTGTTTTTGTATTTTTAAGCTTGATATTTCTTTATGAGACGTTAAATTAATCTGCAGAGCTTTAAAAAATCTGCAGTGCTCGCTGCCGTGCTGCACTGTTTCTGCTACTGGGTGTTTAACGATAAATCATTGTTCAGCAAAAAATGGCAAGTTAACTAAAAGGATTTACCAGTCACTGACAAGAAATTTAAAATTTCAGGTGTAGAAGAGAGATTTTTATTCAAATCAGTGTGTACGAATAAGTGTGAATTGAAAGCAATTTATATACAAATTAATATAAATTAAAATTAATAAATTGTATTCATTAAGATATTTAGAAATTAAAGTTTAAACTCATAATCAAATGTAAATTAGAAATGTTCTCATACAATAATGACTTTAAATCAACAATGATAGATCGGGAAAAAAAAAAACGCTAGATATAAATATTATACGAACATGGGATATGAATTATAAAACGGGGGTAAAATAAAAATGCAAGTAGTTCAAAAACATGGAATTGCATTGTCCTTAACCACTTCACCGGTTGTCCCGAGGTAACTTGGAGAAATGTATCCTTCTACGCACAACAGTAGCCGGTGAAGTGATTAAAACAGCTCATTTAAAAAATAGTAAAATCAAAAGTCAGCAGTCATAACATATACAAATTTAGATGTGGGGAAGGGAATGCAAAAACACATTGGCATTTTATTAAATAAAGTAACTGAGTAAAAGAAATTTGTTTTATATTCTGAAGTTACTTTTGGCTTTTTTGATTTCAGAAAAATAAAGATCATGCAATTTTTTTTTTTTTTTTTTTTCCCCATTCTGTGTGATTTACTGGCAAATGTCTTATTATTGCATATATGTAACAATTTTTCATTCATCTAAATCAAAATTGTAAAATGATCAATAGATATAATTTTAAGCTGAATACAAAGTTAAACCCCTGCCAAGTACCATTCTACTCTGTCCAGACATTTTTATATAATATTTGGACAACAAAGCATTACAGATATGCATATATACACACACATAGAAAATATTCTTCAAGTATTTTTTACTTTCTTAATGTCTGAAATGTAAGTATAACACAAAACTTTTTATTCTGTATGGTTTACAGAAACTACTTTTTTTTTAAATAACCAGTTATGTTTGATATTATGTATGGATTTGTTTTTAATGCTTTTTCTGCTGTGATTGTCAGTTTACAAAAGAAATTATATCTATGTGTTGCAGAAAATAGTCTAAAAAACTAAGGTTTCTTGTAATTCCTCTTTCCTTTGCCTTTATTAATGTTAATTTTCTCGTTAATGTCTCATCTGTAACAGTATGAATTGAAATGTCACGTTGTTACCATTAAGGTAGTTATAAACTTTTGGTAAGCTTTATTAAAAAACATGAATTTTTTAAAGCTTACTTGGTTAAAATATTAATCTTTTGCTATTAATAAAGTATGCTTTATTCAAATGTATTTTATTAGTTATAATATTTCTGTTAATTATTTATTGACAAGGCTGTGGGATTGCTTTTTAGTTAAAACAGCTCTTTCATGCTTGAATCACAGCATCTAAGTTCAGATTGATAGAATATCTGCTTTTTTTGGTAGGTGGCATGATTTGGCATATAGTCATGCCATTAATGTGTTTGATGTTGTATTACATCATTGGCTAGTCAGCCATTTTTAGTGCCAAGGGATATGCAATGTGTAATTTCACTAAATGTTTTTTCTTTCTTATATATTCAATAGAAGAAAGTAATTGGATTAGTAAAAATTTTCAACTTCTGTTTTTTGATAATTTATAAGTTTTGAGAGGTCCAGAACATTATTTTATTTGATCATTTTTAGAAAATATGTGTTCAGTAGTAAAAACACAGCTGCACAGCAGATTATTTAAAGCTCTGCAGATTAATTTAACATCTCAAAATTAATGCAAATACAAATTTTACATATTTTATGAATTACTAATACTTCTTGTGTTACCTGATTGGTCCAGCATATTTGGATCACAGACAAATTTTGTTTTGCTGCAGATAGATACAGAAAATTCTGCTACTGGGTGTGTGTGTATGTGGCAAAAGTTTTGTTCCAGTTATATCTCAAGTACTAATGCATAGAATTAGATAAAAATTTATATGTAGTTGCTCCTTGACATATATTAGTGCCTATCAACATTTAGGGCAAATTGCTCAGCAGGTGACATTGTTATACAGAGATTTTTATCATTAAAGGGAAGGCTGTATCTCAGGTTCTATTGTGTATATAATCAAACAAAACTTGATGTGTATGATGGCATTATACTGATTCAATTTAAATGTGCATTGGTCGATAAGTGGTTCTACTGTGCTGCATTTTTTCCTATAAATGTGAAGGCTATACATCAGATTCTATTGCATGTAATTGCATAAAAAGTAGTATATAACAAGCTATTATAAAACACTTTGTTAGTTAAATTTGTCTGCATAAAACAGTTAATAGTGCTTTTATGCTGGAATTTACCCTGTAATTAGAATGGCAAAATCTCAACTTATGGTGTATACGTACACCAAACTTTATATGTGAATGGGAGATAATCATTATGAAAAGGGATGTTACCTTTTCTGGGGGGTGAATATTGGCCGATAGGTGACACTAATATTACTCACTTTGTTTAATTTTCCAAATTTCCATATCTCAGCATCTGTTGATTAAAATTGCATCAAACTTCACATGTAAAAGCTTTATTGTGAGATATTATGATTAAATTTTTGTGTGTGTTTTACAGTAAGTAGAACTGACATATAGAATAATATAAAACAGGGCTGTCCTAACCAAAACACTTGCTGGGCCACATTGTAAACCTATTTCATTCAGGTGGGCTGTACCTATATTAGCTACCATAATCATTGAAAGGTACTTTCATTTTGAAAGGTCAGAACAGATTTATTAATTTTTAATCTGTTAAGCAAAGTTGTCAAAATTTAAATATTGTTAGTCTTCTCATAGGCCTCAAAAAACTACACAGTGAACCACATTGGCCACCCCTGATATAGAAGAAAGTTTTGTGATAGCCACAACATTTTAATTTATTTCATCCTTCTGCAGTACAAGAAAGAGAGAATAGGAGAGATTTGTTGCTTTAATATTTACCAAAGGAGCTTTGAAATGGATTTAATTAAATAATCTTCAGATTGTTTTTGAATATTGTTGATATAGGATTTTGTAAAACGTATGTTTTAGATATAAGTTGATTTTTGCTTGAATTCAGATGTGCCTAGAAAAGTTTTGTGTCCCTACTCCACAAATAAAATAAGAAAATAAATATTGCAGAAGATGCACTGTATATATTCAAAAACATTAAAAGATAAAAGAAAAATGCAAATAAACTATTTACAAATGAAAAGAATACTATGTAAGCTTTTGCTTCAAAAGTTATCACATGCAGTTGCCATTTTTAATTTAGTGGGCCTTCATATATATATGTGTATATTAGTAACTAAGAAAATGATCCTCAAATAATATTTAAAATTTAATTTTTATAAACACTAAGAATATAAAATGTATCCTTCTTTTCTTTTATTAATTTTGAGCAATACTATTTTTTAACTAAACATAAGAAACATTTTATTATTTTTTCTTAGGGAAAGGTGGACATAGGGAATTGTTCTTGGGAATTCTTGTCTTAGAATTGTGAAAGTTAGCATACATAAGCATTGAAATGTATCAATATTAAGTAATATTAAAATGTCTCAAAAACTATTGAGATTTAAAAAAAATTGAAATTCAAAATTTAATACATATTTTTATTTATGAAAGGATTAAAATTCACTAAAAATAATTAAAAATATCTTACATTAAATCCACGGATTAAGACTATCTATAGGATGAAAAACAAGATAGGGCAGCCAGCACGGAAACCGGAGCTTTCTATTCCACATTAATTCAGCCGAGTGGAGGAAAACGATCCGATCGCCGCCTGGTGTAGTATCTAATAAAGACCAAAAAGGTCAATCTATCAAAAATTTTATCTCAGCAGAAAAAGCAACAGTGAAAACTGTATTTAAATTTAAGTTTAAGGGTTTCAGTAAAGATGACTTGACTAGTGTAAGTAAAAATGTTATAACTCATTGAATACAAAAGTTTAACATTAACAAACAGATTTTATTTATAGAAAAGTATATATATATAGATAACAGTAAACATTGTAAAAATAATGACAAGATTCAAATTACCTTTTAGGTGCAGAATGAACAAACACAATTGATGGATCTTGTAACAGATAATCTAGTAAAACTTGTAGACATGAATCTTGAAATACAAAACTTTTAGTAACCACATTAAGTATTATCGTTGACACTATTAAACACATATTAATGTAGATACGATGTCTCGCGTTCGTCTGTTGACCAACAAGGAAAAGGGAAGACATAAACTCTACATCCCACGGTCGCCGCGTTGACCAGCGAGAACAAAAACAGTTGAATAATTGAAGAAATATATCACCAGATCTTAAAGTCCATCATAGCAAAAATGCACTATTATAATTGTGAATCTGTCGTCACTTAAATTATTAAATTTATGATGATTTTTAACTTGAAAGGTTTTAATTTAATTCATTTAGAAAACTTAACATATGTCAGCGCTAAAAGCTGAAAACATTAATAACATTATCAAAAAAATAAAACTTGAACAAAACAACAACTAATTTTGATTATCTAAATTACTTTATGATTTCAACATCGCGAGATGAATAAAATGATTAACGAGATTAAACTCATTTCAATTATAAAACTTAACATTTGTAAAAATATAACAAAAACAACGGCGGCTATCAGAACTTAAACAATACAGCCATACTAGAGCTGGTAAAGCTGTCAAGATGCCAAGAGCTCACATGCTTAACTGCTCAAAACTGCCAAACTGCAACGTTATTCAATTCGCTGCGATCTTTTATACTACCCAATGTCAATAAATCTGCATATCAACAAACATCGTTAGCACCACTCAATGGTCAAAGCCAAAACATAATTTATAATAATTATTTCTCCAGCAGTGGCAACAGCAAAAATAAAAAAGTTATGCAGACCAAAAGTGGCAATGGCAGAAATGTAAACAAACATCGATAGTTAACACGCGATGTACAAGCAAAATGAATTTGAACTAAAGGAAAATAAGTAAATATCCAAATAGTTTGAAAAGAAAAGGTAAGTTAAAGTTTTTCCTAGAAAAATAAACATATGTATATCTATGAAATTAACAATTTTTATATGTGAGAACATTGATAGTTATCAGTATCTTTGAAACTTATCGGAAGAAAGTGAAAGCCCACCCCTTCGGCTTCTGTCATCATCTGATTTCCAAGAACGACCAATGAACCGTTACAAATTTAAACAAATGTGGTGATTGGTAGATTGTCAAGATCTGTTCGCCCTCTATCTGTAAGATGAAAATTACTACTTTTCTGTAGCATTCGTAACACATCCTAAACTCTTAATCTGTGATTAAATCCTTAAAAAGATGAGCTTTATATACCGGAACCGAATATATAAAGCTCGTCTTTTTAAGGATTTAATGTGAGGTATTTTTAATTGCTTTTAAATTCAAAATTTATTTTTATTTTATTTTATTTCTGAAAATTTTGAAAATATTTTATGCAATTCAGTTTTTAAATTTTCCTTTTGATTTTACATTATTATAGTTTATCAATATATTTATTGTAAATGAGCATTAAAGTGCTAAAGGAATGCTCTGCATGGAAGCATCTAGGGGATCTTCTGAAGATATAAGCATATTTATTATGTACACACTACCTATTTACAAGCAGCTCATCTCAAAGATTGCCACAGATTTCTGGATTGCGAAGAGCTGGTTCCAGATGTGCTAGTGGCGTCATCTATTGATCAAATACAAATATGTAGCAACTTTTCTTCCTTCATAAAAAAAAAAATCATCAAAAGCGCTCTTTTATAAAAAATAAGTTCAAAACAGTCCAAAAAACACAAAAGTTCAGGACACATATGTGAAGCATTTAGGAGACTTGGAAGATATAAGAATGTTTATTATGTACACACAACTGTCTCATCTCAAAGACTGCTATAGATTTCAGGATTAATTAATGAGTTAATTTTTTTTTAATATATTTGCGTTTGAATGCTAAAATTTCACAAAAGTTTCTATTTTCAAACATAAAAAATATATATATTTTTTTTTAATTAACTTATTAATCAATCTACACAAAGTAGTGCCAGAATATCTTTAAAATATAATGATAAATTATAATAATGTAATATCGGGTGGAAAGTGTAGAAACTGAATCGCGGGAAACATTTTAAATGTTTCAAAAAAAAATTTTGAATTTAATATTGTTTAAATTTTAATAGTTTTCGAGAAATTTTACATTTCAGTGCATATGCAAATGTTCGTAACTCTAAGACAATAATTTCAAAGAATAATCTTCAGTGTTCTTCATCCCCTTAAAGCAAATAAATAAAATAAAAAATGTTATAATGCATCTGACATAACTAGAAAGATTTTCAAGAATTAAGATATTTCAAGTGAAATTTTATTTTTTAATGAATTTGTTTTAAAAGTTAGGTTTAAGTGCTAAGTAGCTTTCATCTTTTGGTCCAAGTCAGAGGTGAAAGCATTTTTTCTTTGGAAAAAAATAGAATAATGCATGTTTAGTCCAAATAAATAAAGAGTTAAGCATATATATTTTTTAAGTTTATTATTATTATTATTATTGTGAGACTGTTAATTATTTTATTTCTTTATAGGTTCAGATTTAGATGGTGACGAATATCATGTGATGTGGTATGAAGAGTTTTTCTTTGAGAGAGAAAATGAACCAGCAATGCATTATGCAATGCGAAAGGAAGAACCTAAAGACCCAAATGAGAAAATAGAAGTAAATTTTTTCTTTCGCTCTCTTGTAGATAATTAAATTTAGAATGTCAGGGGCCAAAAAATTATCGAATAGAGTGATGCTCCTACATGCACAAAAATTTTTCCTACTTTGCTTTTACTATTACAAAAAGTTCATATTCATTTCACAACCATTCATTAAAAATTAACTCTCATTATGTACATTTATACAAAATTTATCCTATACTGCCATGTGAAAAATATTGAAAAAATTTAATGACAGTGCTACTAGTTGAGCAATTCATCTCAAAATGAGCCCTAGTTTAGATCAAGGTCCAATTAAATACCAAGTTTGATTAAATTTTGTTCTTTGGTATCTAAGATACAGCATCCGCAAAATTTATGATATATACACATTAAGACACACATACACACTGAGAGACAGAGGCAAACGTTTTCTAAAAATGGTCAAATCGTATTCAGGACATCTTGAAGCATGTAAATCCATTGAAAACTGGATGTCGAAAATTTTCACGAATCCAATACTTTCTTCTTATATACATAGAAGAAAGTAATAATGCAAAATTGCAAGGTCTTTTTTTTTTTTTTTTTTTTTTTTTTTTTGTATTTATAAGTAAAAAAATAAATAATAGCCTGAAATTCTAACTATTTTATAACAAATATTAAACATAGCTAAGAAATATAATATATTGAACTAGCAGATGTCAATCCAGGCAAAAAATTGGTCTCTTTTGCTGCCCCTTCACAAAATTCAGTTTCATAAAGAACAGCCTTTTAAAAGATTTAGTTTTATAAAAAAAATTTTCCTTGTTTCCAGAAATATTTTTAATGAGTGCCTATATGGTTCAATAAACTACTTTTAATTGATATTATAGAGTGACTGATAAAATAGAAGATGTTACATGATATATATATATATATACAGAGTACAACATTGAAAATCCAGAATTCTCCAAACGTCAGCAATCTGGGAGTTTAGAAAATTCCGTATAATAGAATATGTGTAGTGGTGCCATCTACTGGAATGGTTAAAAATAAAAGTACTTATTTAAATAAATATACAATTTTATATTGTTAAAAGCTTCAAACATAAATCAGTAATGTGATCGGATTTGCTATTGAAAATATTTTAGTAAGGTTTGTAAGTTATTTTTTTATTTACAACAATTACTCATATCATTTTTATTTTTTTAAGTTCAAGTTATTTACAAATATAATGCTTCAGAAAGTCTCTTCTATTAAGAAAGTAATAAGATTGCTTTCCTGAAAGACTCCTTTTTTTTTTTTTTTTTTTTTATTAAAAATATATTAAGTATTACTCTGCAAATATAATATAGTGGGGCAGATAACAGCTAAATCATTAACCTTTTTTATTTAGTTATTTAATAATTAATCAGAAATTACAAAAAAAAAAAAATAAATAAATAAATAAAAAGTAGAATGGGAAATTTAAGAAATTCAAGATGGCGGACAGTGAACAAGTACTTTGTAATTCACAGTAAAAAAAAAAAAATCCTTCTGGCTCATTCGGAAGGGTAGGTTGATTTCTTATTATCAAGTAGCCGCAAAATGATGGACTTGGTAGAAATATTGATGTGAGCTATGCACATATGGAGTTTTAAACAAATTGGTTCATAAATACTGTTTTATGTGAATTTGAAATTTTCAAGTGGCCGGCACTTGGAAATAAAATGGTGGGTTAAATTGGCAAACAAATATATCAGTTATATTTGTGAAATAAGTCTACTGTATAAATTTAGTTTGAATTAATTCAGAATTTCAAAAGTTATTGTGTCGACAAATTAAGTGGTAGCCACTTGGATAAAAATGGCAGAGCAAGTTGCTCAGTGAACTAATCTAAGATATTTGTAAGATAAGTCCTCTATCCAACTTTGGTTTGAATATATTCAGTATTTCAAAAGTTGTCTCAATAACAAATTCTCAAGTGGCAGCAACTTGAAAACAAATATGTGGCGAAACTTGCTCACCGAAATTATAGATATTTGAATGATAAATCCATTTTTCAACTTTGATTTGAATTAATTAAGTATTTCAAAAGTTATGACAAAATTGTCAAATGGCCACTGCTTGAAACAATATGACAGGACTTGCCCAGCAAACTCATCCAAAATATTTGAACCATAAGTTCACTGCACAACTTTGGTTCAAACCAGTGCAATATTTGAAAATTATTGTTATGACAAATTTTCAAGTGGTAATCTAAGTGGCTAAGAAAATCTATGTATTTTTTAATTAATAGCAAAGCATCACTGAAAATTTGATATCATTAAGACCCGTATTTCTAATTCTTATAGCCATAAAGTGCAGTGCTGCATCACAAACTTTTAACCCGTTAAGGGTTTTTTGTATTGATATGTTTTTACAAATATTTTAAGAATTTTAAGACTTTAATATGTTTTAGAAATATTTTAAGAGTATTTTAATGAAACGGTCAAAGAGTCATTCATTCTGAATTAAAGAGTCGTCCATTTGGAATTTGTATTTTCTGAATGGCAACAGTTTTGGTTTGTTTTTATCTGGTATTGCGTTGTTTATAATAGCCAGTGATCCGTTATATCTAATTTAGACCTTTAAACATTATAATTGAAGAATTTTTCAAGATTTTAGAAGAAATAAATAAGAATAGGTATGATACAAAACATATACGTATGTTTCCGTAAGTTGAACAAATGGAAAAAAAACAATGGCTGCCAAAAGTTTCTGTTTTGAAGTGGTCTAACCAGAACTGTTCCTGACAGATGATGCTCATTATTATGTTTGTTATACAGGCATGAGAATTTTCCACAAATCCGCGATTTTCTGCTTTTTTGTGATTTTCGTTAATTTCGCGATTTTTTATTTTGTTAAAATCAAACTCCAATAACGATCAGTGTTCAAACGCTCCACGAAAAACTTTAGATTCTAAATCTTTTTCCATCCAAAATATAAATGTCAATATTCATTTTAAACATGCTTTATCATATTCTATAACATATAAAAGAACAGAATTATTCAATATTTCTCACTCATGTAATTTTTCATGTCCTCCCCCCCCCTTTTTTTCATCTCTAACCATCGCCAATCAAACATTCTGCAGAAAGCCTTTTATTTTTGAATATTTATCCATCCACAACAAAAATGTCAATATTAATTTTAAACTTACTTTATGATATTCTAGAACCCATAAAGAAGAAGAATTGTGTTTAATATTTCTCACTCATGAACTACTTTTAACCTCCCACCCCACCCCTTTCCCATTTTCCACCACCAGTCAATGTTATTAAATGTTGATTGCTAGCTAATGTTTTTTTTTTTTTTTTTTTTTTTTTTTTTTTTTAAACACATGTTCTACTGTGCTGATGTGTTATTCTTTTAGTTTAATTCATCACTTTTAAAATATTTTGTATAGTTTTTTCCTGTGAGCATTATTTTTTTCTTTTGAAATAAATTTTATGAACACATTTGTATAGTTTTCCCCACACACGTTATATTTCATTTGAAATTAATTTTATGAACATGCGTGTTTCCTCTTTTTTTAATTTTCTGCACTCTCATGCCTGGTTATATAAATCCATTTCTTTCTTATGTATCATATGGTTATTAGAGGAAAATTAACAGCTACCCTGTTTTGGTAGATTAGGTCGAAAATTGGTGTTTAAAAAAATAACTGTACCATTTTTTTTCTTATTTTTTACCTTGCTATATGTAAGCTTCGTTTTATATGTCTTTACATGTGTATAAAGTTTATCTTACCAGAAAAGTGTTAGGTTTCTACTTTTTGTGGTCACTTTAAAATCTTCTGATCACATTATCTCCAAAAAATGCATATAATATGTATAATAGTGGGTAATGGAAGTCGTGTGGTTGTTTCACACCAGCTTTTTTCATTTAAGACTAATTTAAAAATTGATTTGATACTAAATATTGAATGTGCAAAAGCCAGCAAAATTTATTTTGAAATATTCTCTCTCTCTCTTTTTTTTTTTTTTATGTCTCTATACACTGTAGTGTATTAAGACAATTATTTATATGAGGTTTTGTTGAATTAATTTTCAGATTTTATCTTTTCCTGCTTAAGTTTTTTTTAAATTAATTTTTCAATGTAGTAAGAAATAAGCAAATAAAGTGTACATCTTTTCTGTGGCAAAGACAGCAATAAATCTGAAGAGTTAAAAATTTACATTTGTACATATTTTCTTTCTTACCTAGCCTTTTTTTTTTTTTTTTTTTTTTTTAAACACATGTTTTATTGTATTGATGTGCATTATTCTTATAGTTTATTTTGTCACTTTTAAAAATATTTTGTATAGTTTTTTCCTGTGCACATTATTTTTCATTTGAAATCAATTTTATGAACGTATTTGTATAGTTTTCCCCTTGTGTGTTATTTTTCATATGAAATTCATTTTATGAACATGCATGTTTCCTCTTTTTTTAATTTTCTGCACTCTCATGCCTGCGATAAGAAATTTTCAAGTGGCCACTACTTCGAAACAAAAGAGTAAGATGCCCAACGAAATTATCTGAGGTATTTGAATGATAAATCCACTACCTAAATTGATACGGATTGATTCAGTATTTCAAAAGTTATCATAATGACAAATTTTCAAATGACTGCCACTTGGAAATAAAATGCCAGAACAAGTTACCATGTAAACTTATCCAAGATATTTGACCTGTAAATTCACTATCTAACTTTGGTTTGAATCAGTTTAGTATTTTAAAAGTTATCATGATGGCACATTTTTAAATGGTAGCCTGATTTCAAGTGACCACAACTTGGAAACAAAATATCAGAATAAGCTGCCCAGTGAACTCATCCAAGATATTTATATGATAAGTTCAGTATCCAACTTTGGTTTGAATTGAATCAGAATTTAAAAAGTTGTCATGATTATAAATTTTCAAGTGGTAGCCTGATTTCAAGTTGTCCCGCTTAGTTTTTAACATCCGCACTTTGTCCAAAATTCATTAATAAGCTTGGTTGAGTCCCTTATATGGTCTATGTATACTTCAAAAATCAAGCAAATCTGGTCTTAAATACACATTTTTCAATGTGGATTTGAAATTTTCAAGTAGCCTCCACTTGAAAACAAAATGGTGGAGCAACTTGGTTAACAAACTCATTCAAGATCTTTATAAGATAAATTCTCAGTCCAAACTTTGTTCGATTTGGAGTATTATTTCGGAAGTTATCGTGATTATAAATTTCCAAGTGGTAGCCTGATTTCAAGTTCCCGTTTAATTTAAGATATCTGCCACTTCGTTAAAAATGGCAGATAAAGTTCATCAATAAACTTTGTTGAGACCCTAATGTGGTCTGTATTTACATAAAAATTCAAGCAAATCCGGTCTTAAATATGCTTTTACAATGTGGATTTTGAATTTTCAAGTGGCTGCTACTTGAAAACAAAAAGGTGGAGCAATTTGGTTAACAAACTCATCCAAGATATCTATAAGATAAGTTTGCTGTCAAAATTTGGTTTGATTTGAAGTATTATTTTGGGAGTTATCGTATTGACAAAATTTTCATTTTATATATATATAAATATATATATATACATAGATAAATGAAGTGATTGCAGAAAGTCTATTTCTAAAGAAATCAACCTAAAAAAGAACTGTACTATTGGATGAATAAATCGTAAATTCTTTTGACTCTTAGAGCAAAAAATCCAATTTTATATTAGTTTAAAAATAGAAAAGTAACAAGTATTGTAATTATTTTTCAAAGTAAATAAATAATAATTAAAAAAAATAAATAAATAAAGATTTTACCATATTTTTGTGATGGTATTATCTGTCATCATTTTAGAAAACAAAGATTAAATAAAAATTTCAGTGTCTGCATTGTGAATAAGGTAAAGACACCAGTGTTCGTCACCCCTAAGATTTGCACCAGTGTTCGTCACGCTCACAAAAGACATGTTAAAATAACCATTAATTAATATCAATGAATTTGAATCTGCTTGCATTAGATTCCTTAGAACCGGAGAATCTAGCTCTAGCGGATTCAAATTCATAAATGTTAATTAACAATTATTTTAACATGTCTTTTGTGAGGGTGACGAACACTGGTGCAAATTTTAGGGGTGACAAATGCTGGTGTCTGTACCTTAGTTATGATTGTTAGATGTTTCGATTTAAGATGTTGTACTGTGTGTAAAATCCATATGACTCCTAGTCTGGTCTTGGCAGGCTGGGGGAGTGTTGCTGGCGTGAAACTAGTTTAACCCCACAGGCAAGTCACAAATCTTGCCGCCTGCCTCCTTCCTTCCTTTCTTAAGTTTCTTAAATTATTTTTTCATAAATTTCGATATACTTTATGTTTTTAAGTTAAGATTTGTTGTATTTGATTCATTTGTTTTTGGCAGGCTGTTAATTAATAAATCTGGTTTCTTTAAATATGTGTATTTCATCCACTGATGAAAAAAAAATTTTAATTTTTTTAATTTTTCTGAACTTCTCCTACATAGAGAAAATTTTAATCTTATTGGTCATTGGTATTTCAGTGATCTTGTATCTGTTGCTTGGCTTCTACAATGCTTAATAGATCATCATTATTATATATATATATATATATGGCATGAAACTAGTTTAACCCCACAGGCAAGTCGTCTTGCCGCCTGCCTCCTTCTTCCTATCTTGTGTTTCTTAGGTTATTTTTTCATTAATTTTGATAAGTTTATGGTTTTAAGTTAGGATTTGTTGTGTTACTTTATTGATTCGTTTGTTTTGCTGGCTGTTAATTAATAGATCTGATTTCTTTACATTAGTGTATTTCATTCACTGATATTTTTTTTTTTTTTTTTAAATCTTATTGGTCCTTGGTGTTTCAGTGATCTTGTATCTGTTGCTTGGCTTCTACTATGCTTAATAGATCATCTTTATTATATATATATATATATATATATACACAGCATATCCACTGATTGGCTCCCGATTTAAAAATTAAATTACTCCTAAACGAAGATAGATAGAAGAATGAAACAAACGGCATGTTTATTTTGAAAGCTATAAAAATTTATGGAAAATTTCAATATTTAGTTTCAAATGCCACCAACAGATGGCACTGTAGTCCCACAATCATGTTACTATTAATAGCGCTCTGACTCCAGAGCAAAAGATGGTGCAATTATGTATTCCCTGGAATAGCAAGTTTTTTTTTTTTTTTTTAGTGCTTGAATATCGATGATTAAATCAAAGTCTTATGGCAACAAGGTGAAGTTTCTAACCCTGATTTAAACTTGCAAAAGATCTGCTTTGGACTATCCCTCATTTACTGGAAAAGATTGACCACCATATTCTTCCAATCTTAGCTCTTGTAACTATTTTTTGAGGAGTGCATTGAAGGACACTGTCTTCCAGAAGATTCCTACAACATCGAAGGAACTTGAACAGTTAATCTGTGAGGCATGTGCAAGCACTTCTGTTGACACGCTACAGAAGGTGACTGAAAATTTCATTCTTCGCTTGCATCACCTCTGTACAGCGAAAGGTGGACATTTTGAAAAAACTGTGATGTGAGGCAATAACTCCTCACAGAGGGAGAGGATGAATTCATAAATGCCTTAAACTCAGTTTTCAAAATAAACATGCTGTGTATTCCATTCTTCTATCTATCTTTGTTTAGGAGCAATCTAATTTTAAAATTGGGGGTCGATTAGTGAACATGCTGTACCTGTATGTATATATATATGATCACAAAAATATTATGTTTTTTTGCAAAAATAAAAATTTCACTTTTTTTTCCCCACAATGTGGGTCTTAAAAATTAAAACCTGCATCGACTCCTGGTATTAAGTGTAGAGTGCAAGCAATAATAATTTTGTTTTGCATTCCTTTATTAATCATGTTTTCAAACATGAATAAAATAAGTCAGTATCAATGTTATAACAGATATTTAAAAATAGATTTTTTACATACTTTTTCTACTTTACTTATCCAAATATATATAATTATTTGTAATATGAAAATCATATTTGAAAAGGTTAAAATATTTTGTTTTTGTTACTAGTTTAAATTTTACAAAATAATTTGTCACAGTTTAGTAATTTTTATTTTTAAAGTACTGAATAGTTAGAATGAAATAAAAGTTCATTTTACTTTTATTCCTCTGTTTAAACCAAACCAAACATTAAGAATATGAAGGTCATTTAATTTTCAATTATTATTAATTTGTAATAAGTATTCTTTTAGACAAAAAACTGTTATCTTTTGAAATAAAATTTAAAATTCAAATTCTGTTGTGCTATTAATATATATATATTTAAAAAAAAAAAAAAAAAAATCAAAGCCCCCCCAAAACCTAAATTTTATTAAACCCTAAAAAAAAAAAAAAAAATCACGAAATATGCAGTCTGCTGTTCACCACAAAATTTTCTCTTGTGGCAGGCATCAACATTCCCCATATCGTGGCACCTGATGTGACAACATCAGTCAATCCCCCATATTGATTGTGGCACCTGATGTGACAACTTCAGTCAATCAGCCTATCTGGGCTGGAACATCCAAAATTAATGGGTGAATAAATACTACATTCATTTAAAAGAATCTCTGCTCTTCAACTTCAATAAATAATGTTTAGTCAAAAGTAATAACAAAAATCTTAAATTTTAGTGGAATATGAATCCCAAACTATTTTTTAGATTATTTTTCTATTTTGTTGTAGACAAGTGAAAAATATTCTGCTACTGCGTGTACATAAATGTGTTGGAAGAATAGCTATATACATGTGTGTAAAATGATGTTAATTCTAATGTTTAATAAAGTATTTTAATTTATGCCAAGCAGTAAGCTCATACTTAGAATCAAAACCAAAACTTACACACATTACATATATAAGAATGAAATAGTGTTTCATAAAATTTGATGTGTAATTCAAGAAAAATTATTTTATTTAAAATCACTCATATTCATCATCTATTTATATAATGTTTTTTTTGCTTTACTTATAAATAATTGTTTTTCTTTTTCTTTCTTTATCCTTCAGCCTGCTGATGAATTGAATCACTTATGCAATTATATTGTAAATGATAATGTAGGTTTAGTTGCAAGTGCACACTTAGCATTTGCCGATAAAGACAAACAAGGAATATTCAGTGAGAATTGTATACGTTTGGCTAAAAAATATGCTATAGCATTAGATTTTGCCAAATCAGGAAAAGTAGCTCCGAAGCATCACAAAGATAGCGTGCATTCCTATCCTGATTTCATGCAAAAGTTTGGTGAAAGAGATACTTACATATCAAAGAGAGCACTGGGCATACTTTATCGAAATTGTAGGCGATTAGAGATAGGTTTAGAATCAACTCAGTCTGAGATTTCTTTTGAATTAGATCCAGATTTAGTTTATGAGAATTGGCGTGTATATGAAAAATCTGCCGAAAATGTATACAAGTATTATTCCCGCAAGATTGAATATTTAATGAACACATATTCATTTGCCACTGAAGGTGAGCTTTTAACTGGTTCTCTTATAAATCCGCCAAAGTATTATGAACAAAGACATGATTTAGACAATCTAATGGTATTTATTGAGTATGAAATGCAGTGGATTTTCAAAGACTTAGAAGATATATTTTTTAAGGAGTTTGGTGGGAAGCCTAAAATCGATGATTTTACTGAAGCCATGTTCCAAAAAGCCAGTTCCTGGTACATGATCACCTATAGTAAAAACAAAAGCGAAAATGAACATCGTTATTTTGGTCTACCTTGGGCCGTTGCAAGTGTATTAGTCAAATTAAAGCAAAATAAATGTAGGCTCAAGAAAAACAAAGTTTCTAATAATAAATCTCTTCTTGAAGATACAATAGATAAACATTTAAGCCATCTCATGTGTGGTTTATCAGAAGAAAGCCCAATCAAGGAAATTTTTGACAATCGTTTAAGGGTTTTAGATATAGCAGAGACAGTTTTGAAAAAATGGCTTGATACTCAGAAAGATCATGTTATGATTGAAGACTTAGAAAAATTCAAGAAAATTACTATGTCAGAATTCGATGCTGTAACACAGCTTCTGCAGTCTTGTGGGCTTCAGTATATTAAAAATTTAAAAGCTGCCTGTAGTCTGAAGAAAGCTGTTTCACCAGCCTATTTTATAATTGAAACTTTACTCCGATTGGCCTGTATAAAAATTCCCGAAGAGAAAGTTTCAGTTTTTGATGCAAGGCAAGAAGTAAGTTTGTTATCTTGGGTAACCTTAATTAAACTGGCTTGTACATATAATCCTGATTATTTAGGTGTCAGTGACACATCCCAGGGGATTAGCTTAATGCCTCAAGATAATGTTGTGTCTACTTTTAAGGTGAATTTATTTGAAAAGGATGAATATAATGAAAAATTTAGTACTAAGTTGTTGCTTGAACGAGAAAAAGTTATTAAATATTTACTAACAGTATCGAAAGTGAAACATATAGATTTCAGATATAGTACTGATAAAAGTAAAGACAATAAAACTAAATACATTGCTATATTTACAGTAATGGGTTCCAGGTATGCTATAGAAAAGTTGAAAGACCTTGTTGTGCAAGATGATTTTTTCATGTGGGTGACTAAAGACCAAATATTATTTGCCACGCAGACTTGAATGGATGGTTTTATTGAATTTAATAGTCATTTTAAATATTTTTTTATAAAATGCCAAAGACTTTTCATATTTTTATACCATAACTTGTTGTATTATAATTAAATGCAGAAAATTATTTATACATTCTTCAAATTTCACTAAAGTATAACAGTGTTTTTTAAAGTGTTGGACATAAGGAATTTGTGGCTAAGGGCTTTTTACAAAACTCAGAATTTATGGAAAACATCTAAAAATCTCATTGGAATGATTGAACAGCATTTTTAATTAAGTAATTATCAGTTATCAGGGTGACTAGCATTTAAACCTTTTCTAATTCCCTGACTATTTTTTGAGATTTTCCTCCATTTTTCCCTCACTCTCATGTTTATTTTCGATGAAAATTTCATGACACTAGCAAAAAATTTAGTGATTTAAAATATCATTAATAATTTAATGATTAATACAATAGCTTATTTTCACAAAATTTGTTAAAATTCCCAGACTTTTCCAGATTTTCTAAATTCCCTGACTTTTCCCTGATTCTTTGATTTTCCCTGACTGCTAGACACCCTGGTTATAGTTCAATAAACACCAGCAATAAAAGCACAGTGAACTCTCTCTAAAAGCCCACCTCTTACAAGGGCAGTCTTTTCTTTGCTTCCAAAATTTTCTCATCAGATTTTGTACCAATTCACCTCCATTGAAGTCCCATGTACAAATGCATACCTCAGAATCACATTTTGCAAGAGCAGGTAACATTGTCATAGCTGCCAACTCTCCCGAAAAATTCGGAAGACTCCCGAATTTTGAGGCAATCTCCCGAACTCCCGAAAAACATTAATATCTCCCGAATTTTTAAAAATTTTCGTCACGCGCCATGCCTATCCCCCCCCCTTCTCTTCCCCATGCTAACGTTTTAAGCATGTGATTTTTTGCCGCGAATTCGCAGAAATACGCATTTTTTTTTTTTTTTAAATCGTCTAATTAGTGTAATTCCGATGATTTTCTTCCATTTAAAAAAAAGTTGTGGATATCGTTCGTTTTATAAAAAGAAACCCCATGGAACAATCGGCGATCGAATGTTCTACAAAAGCTCCTGATTCTCAATCTTCCTCCATCCACAACATAAATGTCAATATTCATTTCAAACTTGCTTTATGAGATTCTAGAACCTATAAAGCAATATAATTGTTAAATATTTCTTGCTCATGTTTTTATTTTTTACCCCCCCCCCTTTATTTCCAACTAACAAATCGGCAATTAAATGTTCTGTAGAAGTCTTTTGTCTCCCAATCTTTATCCATCTGCAACATAAATAATAATATTCATTTTAAATTTGCTTTATTAGATTCTGGAAGTAGAATTGAAAAAGTTCAATATTTCTTACTCTGTAATTTTTTTTTTATCCCTCCCCCCTTTACCCCATCTCCGGATAGTGATCAGTGATCAATTTTAAAAACAATAAAGCAATAGAAATGCTCAATATTTCTCATGTGTGTAATTATTTTTAGACTTTATTGCTGAAGTTAATGAATCTATTTATTTTTTCTCAATTAAATATTTATATGTCATATATTTATATGTCATACGCTTAACGCACGGAAGCGGAGGTGCCCGGGTTTGATTCCCGGCTCTGGTATTTTTCACATAGTTGGTAAATAAAAATATCAACCTTTACACTCCAATTTACTTAAAATAAAAAAATTAAAAAAATAGTGCTTTTTTTTTTAAATCAAATGGCAAATCAATAATTTAATTAGCATGTTAGCAGCAGATACAGTTATGTTTTTTTATGATTAAAATTTACATTCGTTAAAGTCATTCTTTTGTGTAGATTAACTTCAGTTTTAAATGTTAGAATGTGTTTTAAAGAAAAAAAGAAAGCAACAAAATCTCATGACATATTTTAAGATGATTTATCTGATTTTAATATTGGTAAAAATGTTACTTTTTACATTTATTTCAATATTATCAAATGCTGCAGAAGAAAAGAAATATATAAATGTAATAAACAAGTCTATGAAGTCTTTAAAACCAATTAATTTTTTAGGAACAAGCCTCAATTTTTATTTTCATAGAACTTTATTTAAAATCCTAGTGCAAAGGGGGGGGGGGAGAAATTCCCTACTTAATTGAGTGCATTTATTCTGTTTTAAATTTAGAAGGATTAGTATATAATATTCTCCTTTTCTCCAAATTTTAAAAGGAAAAGAACATGTTTTATTCAATTCAGTGTGAAAACTAATATTATTATATAAAGGCACTGTACATACATTAGTTTTAATTGTTTTGCTTTTTTGATACAATGATATATTAACATATAATCTTCTGAAGATGGTATTTTTTCCATGTATTATATTTATAGAAAGTTGCACAGACATTTAAACATATTTTCGTTTTATAGGTTAAGTAAAAAATAGTTGAAATATCTATTTTGACTGTGTTGTTCTGTACAGCGTAGCATAAACATCAAAATGCTCCATTATTAAAAATGTACTTTTTAATACTAATGTATTATTTAAAATTACATAACTATCTCTATGCATATGCCAAATTGCACTTAAATTTTTGTAAATAAATAATGCAAATTGTTTGAAATGACAAAATTATCTTGTTATCAAGATTCCTTATAGGCTACTGAAAATAGTGCTCATATTAGTTCTAATTTATTTACTAGGTCCTAAACACTAGAAAAAATGGGTTCAATTACAGTCTTATCATGAGGAAAATTTTGAAACTCAATAATGTAAAAGCATCATTTCAAATTAAGCAAAACTCATACAACTTATCAAATTTATGTTGAAATTTGGTTATTTACTAATTAACGTGTATTTAGTCTGTCTTACAAAAAATAAAATTACTTCTTTTACGAGTTACTGATGATAACTACTTGCAATATGCACTCTTATACTAAAAGTTTTTGATATTTTTTTCAAAATTTCTCCATATAGTAATTACAAATAAATTACTGAAACAGTTTGAGAATGCAGTCTAATGTATCCATGGAATGCACACTAAAATTGCAATTGAAACTTATTTATTGGTCTGGAATAACATCTTGAAAAATCTTAGTCCCTGGTTAAAAATTAAGATCGGACAATACCTAATATTGCTACCAGCCACAGCCCATGCTATTCTATGGGAAAATTTGTTTCTGCGATTTCTCATTAATTAATGTTTTAAATTCTGTTTTCACATTCAGAAAATTCACAACCCTTCAGTTAGTACTTATTTTCCAAAAACTGATTTTTCATATTTTTAACGTTTTATTTTCTAGCTGAAAAATGCACTTGGTTAATTTTTCACTTTTTAACTCAAAAAAAAAAAAAAAATGCTAAAAATTAAAATATAAATAAATATTTTTTTTGGAAAATGAGTGTTGACGATACTTTATGAGTGTACTAATGTAAAGAATGTGAAAATATAATTTAAAAAAAAAAAAAAAAAAAAAAAGGAAAGAAATTAGGTAATGAGTAATTGTAGAAACAAATTTCCCTATAGAATTACAGGGATTGCAGTTGTAGGTAAGAAAGGTATTATCCACTCTTAAGTTCGAAATCAAACACTGGTTGCTTATAAACAATTGAACTCTTATTACCAAAGTTTAAAAAGGTGATACAAGAAACATTCTTCTGGTTGTACTATATTTTCTACTTCACTGAAGTTTTATGAATCTTTTTTCTTTGTCTTTTTGTAAAAGGGACCAATGACAAGAAGTTTGTTTTTGAAATCTAAATTGCATTATGTATATCTATCATGGCATTACATGTATGTACATTTGTAGTACATGTTGTTAGGAAATCTACTTATTATTTAAATGATCAAAAGAAGAAGAAAAAATTGAATATACTGTGATCACACATAGTTTATTTTACTTATTTATTTTGTGATTTAAAAAGTGCTATTAATCATGTTAATGAGTGTAAATAAAATTTGAAGTTTTGATTTTTAGTGCTTACTTTAAATCAAATTTTCTACTTAATGTGTTCAGTATGTTTTGTTATGAAATGTGTAATCTGTAATATATAAAATGTTATAACAAATTAGAGAAAAAGTGCAATTCACACAATATATATATTATATAAGTATTTTTATACTATTGTAAATAAAGCCATTTGCCTGTTTTTTCTCCAAGCCTCTTTAATTTGACATGACTATTCATCATTACACTTCTATTTCATATAAGTTTTTCCTCTTCAGCATTTAGAATGAATAACTGATTTTGCAGGAATTAGGGTCAGTGACTCACAGGAATGGGGGCCAAGTGTAAAACAGCTGTCCAGCGGCAGAATTCACATGACATTGACACAATAAAAAATTTGTTTCTTGTAGAAAGAACTGTTTAAAATTTTGAAGATATTTCTAGATTTCAGTAGAAAACAGAATCTGGTGTCTTACTTCAGAATTCTACTAAAGTATATAGGAATAATATCGGTGTCCTTATAATTAAATTAATAATTATCTTTCATTTATGTTCTGTATAAATTAAGATAAATAATAAACAGTATTCATTTGTAGGAAAGGTTTTCGTTCTAATGAAGCTTGTCACAGAAAGCGTTTAAGCATTCTACAACAAGTGGCAAAATTATTAATTGGGGATGCTCTTTGATAATACAATGCATAGATAGAAATTTGAATATATATAAATGTTTTATATATTATCAAAATACAATTACTTTAGGTTCTCTTATAAATGGGAGAGAGAGGATACTTGCACCATTTCTCCCATGGAAAATCAGCTTCAACTCAGGTTTATATCATTATCATACTTGCCAACTTTTCCGGTTTTCCCGGAAGACTTCCGGTTTTTTAACGTATCTTCCGGTCTTCCGGACAGATGATGAAATCTTCCGTTTTTAAAAAAGTCGCGGATATCGTTTGTTTTAAAAAGAAACCCAAATGTTCTACGAAAACTCCCGATTCTCAATCTTTCTCCTTCCATAACATAAATGTCAATATTCATTTCAAACTTGCTTTGTGAGATTATAGAACATTTAAAGAAATAGAATTGTTAAATATTTCTTGCTGATGTAATTATTTTTTGTCCCCCTCCCCTTTATTTATCTCCAACTAGTGATCAGCAATCTAATGTTCTGCAGAAGTCTTTTGTTTCTTAATCTTTATCCATCTGCAACATAAATCATAATATTAATTTTAAAGTTCTTACATTAGATTCTAGAAGTAGAGTTGAAAGAGTTTAATATTTCTTACTCTGTAATTATTTTTGTACTCCCCCCCCCCCCCCATTCCCAGGATTGTGATCAATGATTAATTCGAGAAACAATAAAGCAATGGAAGTGCTCAATATTTCTCACATATGTAATTATTTTTAGATCTTTATTGCTGAATTTAATGAATCTGTTTATTTTTCCTCAATTAAATTAAATATTTGTATGTCATATTATGCCAAATGTGTAAACATGGGGAAAAAAATGAAGAATAACTTTTTCAGGTAGGAAAATTTTTCCTAAATCAATTTAAGAAAATTAATACTCAGTTGGTTTTATGCAGGTTTGAAACTGATAATTAGCTACTGCTACTTTTTTTTTATATGTATGATTAATGTACATACACAAAAATCAAATTCTATATTTATTTAAAAAATTAGTTATACTTTATGTTTTTTTTGTCTATTGTTAAATAAATTTCTTACAGATTCTGTTTTGTAGATATTTATATTTTGAAGAGGAATAACTTCATTTAAAACTTTTATATATTTAGTATAATCAATCTATAGTAAAACGTTTTTATAGATTGCTTCTAAATATTAAAATTGTAAAACTGTATTGTTTAATATGTCAAAGAGAGAAAAAAAAAATCTTCCCTTTTTTTATGAAATCTTCTGGTTTTTCAACAAAAATCTTCCCTTTTTTTATTGAAATTGGTTGGCAAGTATGCGATTATGACTTAGCTTTGTTTTACAGTTGAATTAAATGATTGCAATATAAACTTACGTCACCAAAAGCTTATTCATCATACTATTGAAATTGGATTGTATGTATATTAGAGTGTCCCGTAAATAGAAGAATTTTGTTTTAATTTTTTTAAAAAATCTAATATGCATACCTTCTAATTTTTTTCTATTTGACCCTAAATCCTTTTTAGCAGAATATCAGCTCTATTGGATAATGTTAAGATCTGCCAAATCGATGGGAAATTTCTGATATTTGTATTAGGATTTTCCCGTCAATTTGGCACATGTTAACATTATCCCAGTGAGCTAATATTTTGCTAAAAAGTGTGTAGGGTCAAATAGAAAAAAAAAAAATTAGAAGGTATGCATATCGGATTTAAAAAAAAAAAAAAAAATTCCCCCATTTAAGGGACACCCTAATGTCCGGTTATCTCCTCATAAACTGCTGAATGCAGAGAGACGCAAGAAGTACCAAAAGATAACAAAATAACCCAAGTAGTTGTCCACCTAAATTAAAATATTCCAATTAGTTAAAAAAATGTCAATTTTAAACTCAAAACTAGTACAATATGAGCAGCACAAACATACTGTTATGTTTACCAAAATGATGATTTTGCAAGATTTCAGTGGAATATTTTTTAGTTTTTATTTATAAAGTTGATATAAAGAAAATTTTTAAAAATTTCATTTAAGTTTTGTGACCAGCAAAACAGGTGAAGTCTGCTAGCAATTGTAATCTGGTGTGGCCCTCACTACTTTCTCCTACCCTGCATTTCTTTATTTAAAAAAAAAAAATTACAAATTAAGGTGTTAAGAAATATTGTATTTAAACATTTTAAAATGCTTCAAAAACAGTTGAAAAGTTTAATAGAATTAAAAAATTGAAGCGTATTTAACTAATTTAAACTTAAAAGGTGACCTTACTTTTCAGCAACGTAAATAAGTAAATAATAATAATATATCAATATTCATAAAGATAACCTTACTTGACTACTTCATTATTTTTCATAAGCTGCTTTTCGCCTGAGGTACCTCGGCTTCATCAGTCATGGCTTGAGTGGAAAGTGGCTGGACTTCCAAAAGTTCGTCGTTATTTGTGACGTGTGTCTAAGTCGATTTTTAATTTGTGGTTATTCATGGAATCACGGTTATGAATAATTTCAATTGTTTCACGGAAAAAAGCATATGTAGAATTATTATAATATCATGGTTCATACACTTAGGGGTAAAAAAAATTCAAGAACTTTTTAAGTACTTTTCAAGCACTTTCCAAGAAATTTTCAAGCACTTTCAACCAGGATTTTAGATGCGTTCACACACACACACACACACACACTTTTTTTTGGAGGGTGAGGGGTAAATTACCTACTTAAATACTCAGTATCAAATGTATTTATTTTATTTATTTATTAACATAACTAAGGGGCTCTGCCTCCTGCTCGTTCCACTCACCTTGCTTTTTTGAATATAGGGATTTCTATAATATTTTTGTTTTATCAAGTGCACTATTTATATTCCTATTTATTGCATAGGAAACAGTGAACAGGTAGGAAGAGTCCTGCAGGGGTTAAAAAAGCAAGGTGAGTCGGGGGTTGGTGAGTGGAACGAGCAGGAGGCAGAGCCCCTTAGTTATGTTAACAAATAAATAAAATAAATACATTTGATACTGAGTATTTAAGTAGGTAATTTACCCCTCACCCTCCAAAAAAAGGTGTGTGTGTGTGAACGCATCTAAAATCCTGGTTGAAAGTGCTTGAAAATTTCTTGGAAAGTGCTTGAAAAGTACTTAAAAAGTCCTTGAATTTTTTTTACCCCTAAGTGTATGAACCATGAATTATAATAACCCTACATATGCTTTTTTCCGTGAAACAATTGAAATTATTCGTAACCGTGATTCCGTGAATGACCACAAATCAAAAACTGGCATAGACACACAGTGGCGCCACCTGATCACAGGTGACGACAAACTTTTGGAAGTCCAGCCACTTTCCACTCAAGCCATGACTGACGAAGCCGAGGTACCTCAGGCGAAAAGCAGCTTATGAAAAATAATAGAGCAGTCAAGTAAGGTTATCTTTATGAATATTGATATAAAAGCTTCGTTTTAAAATAATTTAAAGTTAATATATTTATACTTTTTTTTTGGTAAATAAAGATATTTTTATTTTTCAAATTATTTTAAAGGTATGCAAGTTATGAGCATGCAGCTATCATAACTAATTAAAAATGACTATAATCGAAAAAAAAAACTGACTCGTCATTGCAAAATGAATTATCATTGAAACAAAGAAAAAAAAAAGAGTGAAGTGACCTGATTTAAATTTAACCACTTCACCTTTTTTTTTCCTTTATTTCAATTCAATGATAGTCATTTTGTCTATTTATTTATTTTCAACTTATTCAGTGAGAGTAATGAATGTTTTTCAATAATAGGTATTTATAATTAATTATGATAGCAGTATGCTCATAACTTGTATTTCTTTAAAATAATTTGAAAAAATAAAATTATCTTTATGCATTTATATTCATATAGAGAGGAGGAGGGGTAGGATTTTTATAATGATATTTTAGTTAAATAAAATTCTTGAAGGATAGTATGTTCAGTCAGGTTCCACTCAATGAATATTCCTGAAACAAGCCAATAAAACTACAGTCGAACCTCGTTAACGTGAACACGCTTAACATGAATTACTTTTAACAGGAACTGTTTCCACAATCCCCATCAAAATGAAGATTAGTTACTGATAACATGAACACATTTTTTATTCCCCTTGAGATTCATGTTAATGAGGTTCGACTGTATTACTTGAACCACAAAAGTCAAAATAATAGGATTATACACATTAGAGAGAAAAACTATCACTCGTTCAGAAACAGTATTTCACAGCTTGTTACAGAATCTCTTATTGATAAATGCACAGATCATTATTAAATGAAATTCACTTGAATGTGGGTTGCCTTCTTTTATATTCTTTGGAAAAAATGTTAGTGGACAGATAACTCTTTCAAATTGAGAAAAGGCTTTTAGATTTTGGCAACTCTAAACTGCCATTTTCTGATAAATTTTGTTGTCAATCACAAAAAGTCGCCAATGTAGATCTGCATTGAAGCCAACAGAATGCTGTTACGCTCCTTATACTTGTACATACAAGTAGTTTCACTCCAACAATTTTAATAAAAGAAAGAAATTTTATTCTTTGGAACAATATTGTTGCAAAGGAACAAACCGCTTTCCCGCATCAAAATTATTATTGTGAAAAAACTAGATTTACAGTTAAAGTGGGAAAAGATAGTTTTTTTTTTTTTTTTTTCACAAATGTTGACTTTAGAGAGACTTAGATTCAAAATCAGCAAAAAGATAGTACTTAAGATTTGCTAAAGTTTGTAAGCTCTAACGTCTAGGAGCCAAGTTCTGGAATTTTCCAGAATGATTAATTAGTTTCTAGCACAGAACTGCCATGAAAGTTCTGTAAATCATTAACAAGACTATAAAAATAAGAAGTCACTCTAGAGTTCAGTTGTATTTATACATTGAGCTCAGTGGTTGTTCCTGATGGATGGATGATATCGAGGGTGGGGGGGAAAAATGGTGTGTAAAGCATTTCTCCTTCCCTCTATATTACTTAAAAAAAAAAAAAGGAAGATTCTTAGCAGCATGTATAAAAAACCAACAATAAGTTTCCTCACCATATAAGAATAAGGGTCAGGCAATCCTATTTCACTTAAAATGTTTCTGGGGTATTCACATCCCACCCTTAAAAGAAGACTAAGATATATCTTATCCTTCCTTTTAGGTGCTGAGAGAGAAAATCATTTGAATTATATCTGCAGAAAGCAGATTGAAAAAGGCTCCTGGCTATGTGCCAAACTATATTACAGATGTAATTATTGTCAAGTTTACATAGCTGCCAACTTTGCAACTTTAAAAATAGGAAGATTTCTACTTGAAAATTGGAAGATATGTACTTTGTAAAAGGAAAATTTAAAAACTATACTTTTAAACAATTTTAAGATAAATTTAATTTTTAATAAAAATGAAAAAATTCACAATGTATTGAAAATCCACATTATACATTTCCTATCTCACATCTTCAGCTACTGATATTATGTATGTTGCATAAGACCTATGTTTGGTGATATAGAATGTATTTTAAACTTATTGAAGAAAAGCAAATAGTTTGAAGTTCAGTATTAAAGTTGGAGGATGTTTGATCGTTGATTGCTAGCTAGAGCTGTGGAGGAGGAAATAATTCTGCTTCTTTATTGGTTTTTAAATCTAATAAAGCAAGTTTAACACATTCGCTGCCACCAAAATTTATATATCCATCCTCAGAAGCCGAATTTAAAAAAAGTGTTTTAATGATTAAAAACGTTGGCTGCACAAAAAAAAAATTTAAACACAAAATTTAAAAACCACGCACTGAAAATATAAAAATAATGCTTCACTAACGTGCCACAAAAACCTCATCGTTCAACCTCCAAATCCGAACTAAAACTAAAGCAGTTTACTTATCATACTCGATTGACACCCCAGAGCGTCACCGGCATGGGAGGTAGCGCCATGCTGACGCGCCAGCGCGTCAGTGGCAGCGAATGTGTTAAAATGTATATTAGCATTTATTTTCTGAATGGAGAAAGATTAGGAAGCAAATGGTTTCTGCAGAGCGTTTAATCACTAATCGCTACATGGAGATAAGAAGAGGGGGAGAAAAAATAATTACATGAGCGAGAAATATTGAATATTTATATTTGTTTATATATTATAAAATCTCACAAAGTAAGTTTAGAATAAATATTAACATTTATGTTGTAGGAGAAAGATTGGGTGTCAGAAGCATTCTGTGAAACATTTGATTGTGGATAGTTAATGGGGTTTCTTTTTATTAATAAATGAAATTCGCTACTTTATAAAACTCGGAAGATGGAAGATTAACTTAAATAACAGAAAACTTCCGCCAAAAATGAAAAAGTTGGCAGCTACGAGTTTATAGAGAAAACACCAGACAGAGTATAAACAAGCCTTGCAACAGTTGTTTGTTATAAATAAATAATGTTGGTGGTAAATCCTTATTCACTTTTTTCAGGAACTAATTATGTGTGAAAGTAAAGCACTATATGTATAATCTTACAATTATATATATATATTTTAGGACAGAGGACTATTAGTTTCAATCTGGATTTTTTGTAGACCAGTTTTGTGTAACACCAAAATAAATTAGAAATATCAGTCCTATCATTACAAATTCAGTACCAAATGAAAGGGGTGATTTTTCTGAATCCATGAGTGCAAATAGTTTTTTGACACAATTAGATTTTTTAAAATTAACTAAAGTATGAAATTTAGGTGGAAACACTTCATTTTAATTTATTTTAATCATTTTAAGTATGTGACCAAGTTTTATGGTCAAAAAGTGAGATAAAAAATAAATAAAAGTTAAAAAATAAAAATTTTACAGATTGAAATTAATAGTCCTCCGTACTAAGCTAAATTCTGTCTTCAACAGAATTTTTAATGTTTTTTTTTCCTTTTTCTGTTGAGAGATAATTTAAAAACTTTTACTTTGTGCTGGGGCATTTTCCTCATAATATTGGTAAGAATGCTATAATTGATATGGAATGCAATAATCTTTTATTTTGATTCAAAAAAAAATTTTCCCTTTTTCTTACTTAAATGTGGTAAAGAAAGTATTGTCTTACGGTGAAATTTCTACTATAATTACACAAATTGTGATCTCCTGAATATAAAAATCAGGTTTTTAGCAGTTGGTCCATATGTCTATCTGTTATCAGAATAACTCAAAAACAAATATTAGAAGGAAAACCGTATTTGATATTCTAAATCTGTATGAGACAGGCCATAAACAGAAGGGAAAAAAAAAAAAAAAAAACATCTGGTTGAAATCTGCAGCTCTAAAAATTTCTTTTTTTAATGGAATCAATTAAATTATTAAAAAATAATACAGAGTAATATGCAATACATTGATAAAGCTTTTAGAAAAGCAAAATTTGAAAAAAAGAAAACTCTCAGTCTTATTCATTTCATTCATTCATTGATACTAGAGTGGATAATGCAAGAATGTTTTCCTTAACACATTCGCACCGGCGTATTTTGTTTACATGAGTTAATTCTTAAAACAGAGGTACCGTTGTATTTGGTGAAATGTCCAAGCGAAAGTGTACAGTTCTTGCATCCCCACATTTTACATGCTTTATTGATCTGTGTCGAAGCACTACGGTGACAAGGTTAAGTTGAGTGGGTTTACCATTGCACTAGTACTACACTATAAACCCACTGTGACAGAGAGAATTTGATTACTTTATTTGGGTTTCTGCAATCATTTGGTTTCTTTCCAAGAGAACAAATTTTGGTCTTAATGAAGTTGAGCGTGTTTTACTTTTAGACCTACACAAAGAGCAGCTGGTGACAGTCTGGGATTCAATCCTTTGTTTTTAGTGACTGATTAATTGATTTCATAAAAATATTAGTTTTTCAAGCAATTCAATAGGTACCTTTTTTGGAGCAAACCTTTCCAATTTTTTTTTTTTTTTTTTGATAAATTTTCTATCTTTGAGTGGCTAGCATGGGTGAAAGTTTTCAGTCTATTGACTGAATTCAGTCTTTTTTTATGTGTTTTAATACAGGTAGGCCAATTTTATGGAATTAATCTTTGTTAGGGGCAAATAAAGGTTCCAATATTTTTTCTGAATCAGCCCCTATTAATGTTAATTCAATTATATTAATAAATAATTTTGCTAAGTTTTCATACTTATACTTATTAATGTAACCTTTGGAAATGTATGTTTTGAATATCTACATACATTATGTATGAGTTTATTATATTTTACCCAATATTACAAAAAAAAAAAAAATGTATATATATTTCAGTCCAGCGAATATTTTTTACTTTCACCCATGCTGGCTAGTGCAAGTAAAATCTGTCATGGTCATAATGTCATCCATGTTCTTGTCCAAAATAAAACCTCAGGAGAGTCACTGAGCAGGGCAGCCATTCCCTCCTCTGCATGGATGATCAAAATTGGGATTTCAAGTCCTGGACCACCATTAGGGGTGAATTCCAGACCGTCAGCAATTGTTGGGGTGACCATGTCCTCAAAATTACAAGACAGTCTCTATTTTGAAATTGTTTTTATAGATTGTAGTAAAAAAAATTACTCATACTCTGATTTGGTCCACAGTAATTAAAATTAAGAAATATCTTCTCAAATGGGTGATTATAAGAGTTTTTAACAATATATATTTAAAAAGGTATTCTAATATGGTCAACCAGCCGATCGCCCATAACGGAGCACTGATGCGACATAAAAACCCTCTCATCCGAATATTAAATATTTTTTGGCGAGTATGAAAAAATCGTCAAACATAAACTAGCCATTTAGAGCCTCTGTTTTCAGACAGATTTTTCCGTATCTTGAATTAGCTGTGATCCACACCGGCGTGAATGTGTTAAACACACCCTCAAATCTAAATTCTCTATTTTCTAACTTAGTACCAAAGTCATTTTTATATGTAAATGAAAGAAATTCATATGTATTGTTATGTTATTTCTTATATTACAAACAGAGATGTAAGGTGAGAATATTCTCCTGTTGTGCTCCAAATTCAGAGAATATTCTTATTTTTCTTAAATATACAAAAAAATTTCATGTTTACAACTTAAATTATAAAACTTATTCATAATTATTCAACTATAAAGGCACAACTCAAACAAACTAAGTTTATTTCACAATATTCTCTACAATTCATAATTTTCAATCAGAGAATATTTCCGATTAAGCTCCACAAAGCAATTTTTCTAAATGTTCATTACTTATTCCATGACAAAAAGCATTCAGTGGCAAATAATGAATAATTATTCGCATTTGTAACAAAACCATCACTAAAATTTGAAATTTAAACAGAGTATTCTCCTCAGAAATATTTAAAAAAAAAAAAAAAAAAGGATTTATTTATGAAATCTAATTTACATAATTCACATTTCTGTAATTCTTATTCTATGTATAAACCATAGGTTTATTATCTATTATACTGATGAATTTTAATTAAGCAGTAATTTGATGGTATGTGCATGAAAATTAATTTACTTGAAAAAAATTTCTGAATCCAAAAAACCTCAAATTAAAAAATGAAACTGCACTAAAAAGTTAGCAAATTTAAATTAAACAACATTTTATAGTAAATAATAAATAAAATATGTTCGATTTAAATTTAAAACCGTAATAACAAATAATTTAAGAATGAAATTAATTTTATTTTATAATTTGTTACTTGTTACATAAAATTCAGAAAAGTTAATAGTCAGCTTCATTTTTCGATGAAAGATCTTTATGCTACCTACTTCAATTACAGAACTTATCTAGTTCCTTATCAATGGCATTACTTTGTTTAAACTCAACTGTTTCTGCTCTTTCTATGGCCAGGGTCTGATTATTGTGCGAGTACATAGGGCCAGTGCCCTGGGCATGAAATTTCTAAGGGAACAAAATTTACTGACAGCTAAAAATATATGGTTTAAGTATCCCAGTTGTTCCTTCAATCTATGCTTTGTTTCATTTATATGAATAAAATTTCAAAATAACAGCTCTCATTAGGCTCACTGGGAAATTTTTATTCATCTTTGTCAACAAAAAGAGAGAGAGATTATTTCAGCATAGTATATATTTCAGTTGACCTGTTTGCCTATTGAAAATTGTGTCCGAGTAGAAATAGATTAAGAGAAAAAAAAATTCCAGGGGAGGACAATGGACAGAATAAAATATTGTTTTTAACATTAGATGGCTGGGGCATTCTGTCTTCTTGCACCCCCTGCTAATTACGATTCTTTTTTTTTTTTTTTTTTTTTCCCTACAATTTCACCTATTCTAAGGGGGCACAAAAGTTTGTTATTCAGGCCTTGTCTTTGGCTTGTAATAATTTATGTTGTGAGCTATATATGTCAATTTCTCCCTTCTTTCTACAGACAAACATTTTTTTTTTTTTTTTTAACTGTGAGCAGTCTTGGTAGGTGTTAAATTAATTTTTATTTCATACAGATAACATTTCAAAGCAAAAACATGAACAATTAGAAATAATTTTCATTAAATTCACCCTTTAAAAATAAGTGCCTTTAATGAAATTTTAAAAAATCTCATTTAATAGTTTGTCACTTTATTACTTGGGTTATCACTAGATTTTATGTTCAATAATTTATAAGATTTTATCTTTTAGCCTTGAAGAAATTTTTTTTTAATATCTACAACTAAATAATTTTAATTAATCTGATTATTTTATTGAAAGCAAAATTCTATAAATTTCTAACCTTGCACATAAATTACATAATAATTATACACAGCACACACTTCAAAATTACCTACTATTATAGCTTCGAGGAGAAAATTATCGATTATTCTCTTCGAGGAGAATATTCTCAGAAAGATTATTCTCGAGATATTACAGTAATTAAGCAAATGGACTACTTGCTGAGTGAATCTGTTCCTGTAAATTATTTCTATTATTATTATAAATTATCTCTGAAAGAGATCATGTTGGAGACCATGTGCCATTGATACTTTATAATAAAAACATGTCAATTAAAATTATATTTAATTAAAAACATTTTTTAAATTATATGCAGATTCGAAGCTTTTCACTTTTATATACAAAACATCACATTTTTAGGTTTTATATTAGCAGTTTAAATATATCGTAGTAATTGCCAGTTAACAGTTAAAGGAGCCAAAAGGAGATGTTGAACATGAGAACAAATGGGTAACTTGCAAAGTCTGGTGGAGGTTGTCTTAAGGGGACATCATCTCTGAAAGCCGAAGCCAATGTTATTCTATGAGAAATTTTGCCCCATCATAATTCATTAACTAATACATATTTTTAAATTCCGTTTTCATTTTACGAAAATTCACAACTATTAAACGTTTTATCGCTTTCTAAAAATTGATTTTTTTTTTTATTTTTAAGATTTTATTTATAAGCTCAAAAATGAAAAATTTCATATTGTGAAAAGTTGCATTTTACAACTTCAAAATAAAATATTAAAAATAATAATTTTTAGAAAGCGATAAAATGTTTAATAGTTGTGGAGTTTCTGAATGTGAAAATGTAATTTAAAAATATATATTAGTTAATAAGTTATAGTGGGGCAAAATTCTCCGTAGAATAACATTGGCTCTGGCTTCTAAGGACGATAAGTGAAGAGGCCTCTTAAAAGATGATTTTGACCGCAAATCTGGGAGCAAAAAAAGAAGTGGATCTTGCAAGGGCTACCAAATTGCTGCATGTAGGAGCTGTTAACTACTGTAGGCGTTTACTTGTACTGAAGAATTATACGTCAGCAAACCGGGAAGCAGAAAAGAAGTGGGTCTTGTAGGGCCACCAAAGTGCTTCAAGAGCTGTAATTACTGTAGGAATTTTAATTGTACTGAAGTACCATAAGAGTCTATTGTAGGAATAAAATTTTCAGTGTTTATGTAAGCCATATTGCAGAGCTATAAGAAACTTAGAAAAACATATTAATTATCTGTTTTTTATAGTAGTGTGCCATATTATTGGCAAAATTGCTGCATCTTTAAAACTTATTGCATTTGGACATTTAACTATATTAATGGCTTCTGATTTATAGAGTTCTTGAGGTGGTGCTGGAATAATTTTAGCGTTGTTTCATATAGGATTAGCATATATGAAATCGACAAGAGTAGAGCTTCTTCCTTCTTTAATATTCCAGATATGTCAGAAACCATTAATGTAGTTAAATGTCCAAATGCAATAAATTCTAAAAGATACAGCAATTTTGCCAATAACATAGAACACTACTATAAAATCAGATAATTAATATGTTTTTCTAAGTTTCTTGGCTTACAAACCACTGAAAATTTTATTTCTACAATTGGCTCGTATAGTACTTCAGTACATTTAACCTCCTACAGTAGTTACAGCACCTACATGCAGCACTTTGGTAGCCTTGCAAGAGCCACTTCTTTTTTGCTCCCAGGTTTGCAGTCATAAAGTGCATCTTTTAAGACAACCTCCAGCAGACTTTGCAAGTTACCGATTTGTTCACATGTTCAACATCTCCTCAATTAGCTGAAGATTGTTAAACTGTAGGACTGGCAATTACTACAATATATTTAAACTGCTAATATGAAATCTAAAAATGTAATTCCTGAAGATACTTTGTATATAAAAGTGAAAAGCTTACAATCTGTATATAATTTTTAAAATGTTTTTAATTAAATATAATTTTAATTGGCATGTTTTTATTATATTTTTTTGTCATATTAATTTGGTGAATCTTGTGAAATAGGTACCATCCCATATAAGCCAATTTTTGATAAAAGAAATATTAAAAAAATTATAACTTAAAATGAATTCTTATTTCATTTGGTGTTTGTCAAAAGTAACACTTTTTTTTTTTTGCATTACACTACTTGGTATTAATTTTTTTTTTTTTTTTTTTTTTACAACTGTTAATCAAATGGTCTACCTACAGGAATGTACAAAAGAATTTTAATACATTATATCTATGGGCAAATTTCTAATTGGTACATTTTAATATCTTTAGACTGCCCTAAACATAATGAAATTCGAATACATTTTTTATACACACAAAAGCCTATTTTTTATTAGAATGCAGTATGAAAAACATTCATTATTCAAGGCCACATAAATGAATTTGAATATATAAAAAGCTGTTGGGTTGGAAACTGCTCAAATAGCATTTCAAGTTTTTTTTTTATAAAGTCCAGAAAAAATGCTTAAGAATGATACATTCTTTTGCTCACAGAGAAGTCTATGTAAAAGTTCACTAAACAATTTGAAATTTTTAAATATAATAAACAGTACAAACAGTGGCGGATTTAAGGGGGTGGAGCTAGGGGGCTGAAGCCCCCCCCCCCCCAAAGCACTGACATTCACAATTGAATATTGCAATTGTAAATTTTTTATTGGTCTAGAATAACACTTTGAAGAATCTTAGCGCCCCCCCCCCCCCAAAGTCAAGTTCTGGATCCGCCACTAAGTACAAATGCTTTATGAACATAGACAGGGGTGCTGGTGGCTATGAGCAAGACCTCTCCATTGATTTTCAAGTTAATCTAAATTGTCATTATCTTTCATGATTTTAAAAATAAATACATAAAAAATTATTTAAAATAGTAAAAACATTGTTTCATGAATTTATTTTCTTTCATTTTCTAAACCAAAATTGTGTAGAAACTAATAAAAATGTCATGCCTTTCCCCTTGGATTTTTTCTGCAGACGTCCATGAATGTAGGTAAAATATTCAAACAGGATATGCCTAATAAAACAGTACAGTTCCTCAAACTAACAGGACAAGAGAATGTGGTATGAGTGCTACACCAGTTTCTTGTAGCAATATAATATTAATTTAAATGCTAATGTACAAAATTAATAACTGTATCTTACTAAAGATTTTTAATATACTAATACTGATGGCTTTTATTAGTGACTTTTCTTAAAACACACTTATTAACTGAAAAAAAAAAAAAAAGTATAAATATTAAAAATTTTATGTGGCCTTCACATGACTTTTACCCACATCACTTCTAGCAACTTACTAATTTCAGTCAAACTTTTCAAAGAGCAACATCATGTGATCATCAATATATTACTTTATTACTTTCTTCTACATGTAATATAGAGAAAGTATTGGATTCGTAAAAATTTTCGACCTCGGGTTTTTGATGGATTTACACGTTTTGAGAGCTGTAGAACAGAACACGATTTGACCCTTTTTAGAAAATGTCTGTCTGTCTGTGTGTGTGTGTGTGTGACAAAATTTTGTGGCAACTGTATCTCAGGAACTACTGCACAGAATTTCATACAAATTAGTATGCAGTTGCACCTTGACATAAATTAGTGCCTATGAACTTTTGGTAAAAATTGTCTTACAGGTTGCGTTGCCATCCCGCTTTTTCTAAATTTTTAACATGGTGACATAGGACAAAATTTTGTATAAATGTGCATAAAGATAATTATTTTTTAGTAATCATTATGAAATTTACTAGAATTATTTATAATAGAGGTAGTCAACTGGGGAAAAAATTTTGTATGCGTAGAAGCCTCGTGAACCCCCCTGGGGGTGAAGTCCCCCCTCGAGGGGAGTAAATTTTCAAGATGGGTATCTTTCGAAAGGTCTCGTCGATACCTTTAAAACGAATGGTTGAACTATAAATCTGTGATAATTTAAAACAAAGTTATCGATTTTTTTTACTTTTAACAAAAAGTAACTTAGAAAAAAAATAGTTTTTTTTTTAACGAAATTTAATCAGACTTCGTATTTAGTTGGCCCCTGACATAAACTGGGGCTGATTAGATTTGGGGATCAATCACTCAACAGGTAGTGCTGTGATCGTATTTTTTCTAAATTTTTAACATGGCAGTATATAGAACAAAATTTCGTATAAATGTACATAATGGGAGTTTTTCTTAACCTGTGATTGTGAAATTAATATGAATTATTGATAATAGTAGTAGTTAATTAGGAAAAAAATCTCAGTCATCGCTTTCCTCCCCCCAGGGTAAAGTACCCCCCGGGGGAGGGGGGAGGGGGTAAATTTTCAAGATGGGTATCTTTCGAAAGGTCTCGTCAATATCTTTAAAACGAATGGTTGAACTATAAATATGTGATAATTTAAAACAAAGTTATCGATTTTTTTTTTTTTTTTTTTTTTTTTACGAAAAAAAACTTTGGAAAAAAAAAACTTTTTTTTTTTTTTTTTTAAATATTGTTACTGTGTGAATTTGTATAGGAAAATATAGAAGAAAGTCTTGTGGTGGCCACAGCATACTAGTTTTTTAATTATTTGTTTTTAAGTTGTGCTGACTGTAAACTGCTAAAGAGATCAACTGCTAAAAACTTGATTTTCATTTAGTTAAAAACATTTAAAATACCTTTAAAAAAGATAGGCCTATATATTTCAACTCCTACTGGAGCCATCATCAGAGCCTGACGATAAACAAAGAGCCTGGCAGTTCATTCTTTTCTTCCTCGTTCGTCGATTCTTCACTTTGTTTCTTTATTTCCAAATCTGTTTCCATTCAGGTGGGATTATATACTATGTTCTATGTCATTTACTGCATCATGGGTGGTCAGGATTTCAAGTGCTTCTCTTTTAAGTGTGTATTTATGTGAATTGAAAGTTGAAATTTTACGAAAGTTAATTGATTCAATATTAATAGGGTTAGTGTTATTTCTTGAAAAGGCTGTGGATGGTTTGTTGTATTTTAGGTCCGCAAGGTGTTCGGAAATTCTGTCTTTGATTTTTCGCTTAGTCATGCCGATCAGGGCTGGAGAATATAAGGGCTGGTTCATCGCAGTCGAAAAAGTGAAACCGGAAATACTCACTGATGACGTAGCTGCAAACACACCAGTCCGATTCAGACTATTGAGCAAAATTGAAATTACGGAAAAGATATTAATATACTGCTTAAATCTTTATATTTTCCGCAGGTTTGAAGAGAAAAATATTACAGGGATGGAACACGGGCGCAGAATTCATACCACTATCAATGTAAGAATATTGTCTACTTCTTAAATCAACGATATTATAGATAGAGAAATTTCTTAAACGGATTCCGGTATGAATTCTGCGCCCGTGTTCCATCTCTGATATTAGCAAGCCATGGTTTTTCATAGTTAATATTGAAATCATTAAATACAAAAGAATAAATATTTTTTGATTATCAAAATTTCACTAACTGGAACAAATTTTAATAAAATTTTGCTAAAACGATGCGGTACTGAAAAGCAAGCATATTTTAAATGTTTTATAGACAGAAGTTGAAATTAGATTTGTATGAAATGTTGGCTTTTTTATGCATTTCAAGATTAAAAAATACCATATGCATCAAAAAGCAAATTTTTTTTATAAATAAAACATGAATTTCAAATATATAATGAAAATGCAGGTACTATTTTAAAATAATTTTGATTTCTTTTTTTTTCCCCCAGGCTTATTTGGTTATTTTAAATAGAAAATGCATGGAGATGAATGCTACTGAAATTCAAATGAAGCAATTATGCGTTAGGTTACTTTCTATAATTATAATTTTTTTAATGTAAAGTTTTAACACCAGCATAATTAACATAAGATTTTTGAAAATGTGAAATCTGGTGTAATCATTTATGGTTTAATAAATTTACAATCATCATTCATTAAATCAAAATTTCGGTAAAAGTGGCATAATTTTACGGCATTCATATAAATAACTGGACCAGTCTGATCAAATTTCGGGAAAATGTATAGATATGCCATAGGAAAACAAATTTTTTAGACCTATTGTATAAACATAAAAAAAAGTATATATTGATATATATATACATACATAACAATTAATAAAGGATTTTAAGTTAAAAAAAAAAACAGAAGTTACTTTTATTTATTTATTTTTAATTTTATTTATTTTGTAAATTAAGTATAACAACTGACTTTTTAGATTGCAACAGTAGTTGCTACAAATAACTTTCCCAACGATTTTATTTATTTATTTTTTGTTATTATTTATCATTTTTTTTTTCCATTAAAAAAAGAAAAGAAATGAAAAAAGAAAAAGAGTCTGTGCTAAATACAATTTAGTTTTAGACAAGAAAGTTTTATTTATATTATTTTATCTTGTTTAATACCAGATATTGCCTTGCCCGACATTCAGCTTTATTCAAGGAGGTCTTTTGAAAAAAAAAAATCCACTTTTTTGTCTGTCTGAAAAAAAATGTCCCGTTGTTTCTAAAATTATAGCCTCCCACTAGTGGCTGAGAAATTCTGCTCTCGAAGCTGCAAGACGGGAAGTACAGTGTTCAATCCCAGATTGCACTCGTCGACTTAGCCATTCAGAGTTTTTCGTGGTTTTCTCCGAAACTCGCAAAATTACGTGCTAGAACCCCTTTGTAAGGCTCCCATCTAGGGCATCTCCTTCCTTGGGCTCAGGCCCTTAGTGCAGACAATAGGCCTTAACCTAAACATCAACACCCGATAGTGTATTTTTTTTTTTTTTTTTTTCTTTAATGCAAAATTTATGCAAAAATATAAAATTTTCTTTTATGCAAAAATGTTTAAAAGAAACTGATTCTCATCATCAAAATATGAAGTTGTGTTTCTTAGCAACAGTTACTACGTTAATTTTTAACCTTTTTTTTACTTTAATTACTTCCGTACAGGCTATGATATATATATTTTAAAAATTATATGGACAGTCACAGGTGCCTTCTACTATAATTTTTATTTTATTTTCATTAAATGTTTGTTTAATTGAATGAAAAAGGATATTTTAATTTACGTAAAATTAATATGAAATTTTATCAAATGTACAGTCGGTAACAAAAGTGTCCGAACACTAGCAAAAATTCCTATGTAAAGAAAGTACACTTCATACGGTTCTGTTAAATAAATCCTTATCGAATCATGTTCTTAGACTGACTAAGAAGAGGATTCGACAAGGATTTATTTAACAAAACCGTATGAAGTGGACTTTTTTTATATGTGAATTTTTGCTAGTGTTCGTACACTTTTGTTACCTACTGTACGATTGGAGGAAGCAGAGGAATTTAAATATTTTCGTAACGAAAATTGTAAATTCTTACTATGACATAAAGTACGAGAAACTGAAATTTTAAGTAAAATTATTTACTTACAATAAATAATGTAAATAAAATTTATAAAAAATTGGCCTAAATTAAGTTTAAGGTTTCCTATTGTGTGTATGTGTTAATGCCTGTGTTTTCAAAATGCTACCAGGTCAATATAATCCTTTTGTGAAAAATGGTCACTACAGATACTTGCATTTTTTTTTTTTTTACTGAATCCTTCCTCTGGCATATTCGCATCCATTCTTTACATAAATTTTCATTCTTTTGTGGAAATATATGAAGAATCATACGTTTTCCTTTTGTGTTACGATGCGTATTACTAAACGTAGCAACTGCACAAGGTGGCATTTAAAAACATGAGCATTTAAAAACATAAATTGTAAAATAAAACAGTTGAGAATCGAAGCATGATAACTTCAACAAGTGTGTGTTTTCTCTCTGTCTTCATGGTTTTCCCACAATGAGACAAAGAACAAAACAACTGCCCAGTGTCCAAAACATTTCGCTTTCGGGAAGCGTGTTTCTAGTGACGTCACAAGACATCCGGTTGGGGAAAAAGTCAGTCACAAGGCGGCAAGCACATCTTCAAAGGGATGACCTAGCCCTTGTATTCTATAGTCCTGATGCCGATATAGCTAGCTTTATTTTGATCAGTCTTGAAAATTTATTTTACAAATGCACAAAAAACTAAACCCTCTTTTACTTCCGCGATCCTATTTTGTAAAGGTGCCTCCATCAAAATCAAAAATGAAGCTAAAAAATATAATGTTAACATTCCAATTAAACTAGATAAAAACATTTACCAACGTATACGTAACGAGAAGCCCCTATTCCCTTTATTCAAACTGCTGGTGTTTTCAAAATAAATTTTCAAGACCGTGATCAAAATAAAGCTAGCTATATTGGCATGACCAAGCAAAAAATCAAAGACAGAATTTCTGAACACCTTGCTGACCTAAAATACAACAAACCGTCCACAGCCTTTTCAAGAAATAATAACACTAACCCTATTAATATTGAATCAATTAACTTTCGTAAAATTTCAACTTTCAATTCACATAAATACGCACTTAAAAGAGAAGCACTTGAAAAGAGAAGCACTTGAAAAGACCATTCATGACGCAATAAATGACGTAGAACATAGTATAATCCCACCTGAATGGAAACAGATTTTGGAAATAAAGAAACAAACTGAAGAATCGACGGACGAGGAAGAAAAGATAAAAGGAATGAACCGCCAGGCTCTTTGTTTGTCGTCAGGTTCTGATGATGGCTCCGGTAGGAGTCGAAATATATAGGCCTAACTTTTTAAAAGGATTTTATACGGTATTTTAAATGTTTTTAACCAAATTTTAATCCTTTGTAAATAAAATAATGTATTCTTGTTTTTCATATTCAAGGGATCTTAAAATGCGTAATTATAGCAAAAAATCTAAGTTGAAAATTAGACTTCAAACAATACTTTGTCTGTCATCATATAGGTATGAGAAAGTAATTATCAATCTTAAGCAGTTTTCTTATAATTTATACACATATTGTGTACTTAAATATTTAGCATAATGTGAAATACTTAAAATGCACTTCCAGCAATTTCCAAGTATAGTCCTAATAGATCTTTATTCTTTTATGACCCTGTAAACAAATGGTGAATGATTTTTATAAAATATTCTATGCCAAACATGCTTTTATGCATTTAAAAAATGTATGTTCCTTTCACTTTGTTTAAAGCAGTTTAAAGATGTTTAACAATATTTGAGAAATATTGCCCATAGATGTACTGTATTTGAATTATCTTGGATGTCCTAAACAAACCATTTGTCCTGATTGTAACAAAGTTTTTAAAAGTTTCAAGTAACATCTTCATATGATTCAGATTTAAAATATGGAGATTAGACTTCTTGCTGTTTGTTTTGTGTTATGCTGATAATAAACACACAGAGAGATAGAGATTAACTGCTAAAAACTTAATTTTTGAAGGATTCAGGGGACTTTAGAATCACACTGAATGCTTGTCAAAGCTTACAGTGAGCATGCTCTTGGTAAATCACAGTGCTTTGAGTGGTTTAACCATCTGACTGCCTTTGTAAAGGGCAAAATTGTGATGTTATTTTCACTGCACAGTTTCTTCAATGAATTAAAATAAGGCTTAATTCAACTAAGAATGTAACTATGTGCATCATAATAATCCTCATGACTATTATAAACGACCTTGAAAAACAAGCTAAGAATATATATTTGTCAGCAGCAGTCAGATAGTTAAGAAATTTAAATGTGGCAATTTTGACGTGAGAAATGAAGAATGTGAAAGACTGATGAAAAAGTTTGAAGACAGTGAATAGCAAGCATTGCTGGATGAAAACCTGCTAAAACCATTAACACAGAACCCTACCAACAAATGATCGATTTGAATCGAGCATTGCATGACCAAATCAAATATCAAGAGAGACAACAAAAACTGCTTTTGCTTCATGAAAATGCACCAACACACACAGCAAAACCAGCCAAGGAAACAATTGAGGTGTTCAGTAGAAAAATACTTGTGCATACAGCTCACACACCAGACCTGGCTTCGTCCAACCCCAGTGGCAGAAAGTTTTGTAGCTGTCTGCGACAGGCTTTTAAAATTTCATAATCTGTCTGCAAAATTTGCGTGTAATCAGGGGGTGAAAATGGCTTACAATATCTTCTAATGTATCATTAAAATATTTCATTATTATTTTATCATTTTAATATATTATAATATTTAAAAGTTTGGAGTTCACGGCCATTTTTTCTGATTAAACTGCAGTCTGCCGACGCGAGAATTATGGAACATAAAATATCTCAGTAAGAGGTAACAGAAGAAAAGAATACATGCATAACGCTACTTATGAAAGGAGATCTAGGCTTCCTAGGTCGCCCTATATGGGGGCTCTAGATTTCCTACCACAGAGCGTCGACGTCATACATCAGCAGCGCATTGTCGCTGCTGAAAAATTCCATAAATTGCAGACAATTTTTTTATGACTGCAGATAAAGACTGTCCGAAAGTTGTGGGCATTTTTTTTATTAGTGCAGACAAAAACCGTCCGAAAGCCATTTTTCTGCGTCCACAACTATGTCGCTGAGTCGCAATGTTTCTGCCACTAGGCGTCCAACTACTATTTATTTTATCGATGAGATACCTATTTGCTCAGCAGTGCTTCACTTCTTATGAAAATACACGAAAATGACTGGTTTGCCTCAAAAGAGCAACAGTTTTCTATGGCATTGTAACATTCATAAATTGTCAGACAGATAGGAAAAATGTACAGCTAGCGATGGAAAATACTTTGAACAAGATATTTTTTATTTTCATATAATAAATGTGTATTTTCTATACTAAAACTCCGGTTTCATATTTACGCACCTGGCAAATATAGCAAAATCCCAAATTTAAAAATTTGACTGCAAAACAATACTTTCTCTACCGTTATATGAATAAGAGAAAGTAAAAAAAAAATATCCAGCAATTCCTTTTAGTAATTTTAGTACTATTTACTTCTTGATTAGTGAGATGAGCAGAACTTTATGCAGAATAATTGCAAATAGAGATTTGAAGAAATCTACAATTAGGATTAATTTATATGTATAAAAAGCATTAGATCACAAAAATCACCAAAAGTCAACACTAAAATCAAAAAGTTTTATTTTCTTAAGTATGAAATAAAATCAATGCTATATACAAGAGAGTCCAGTTGAACTTTTAACTACAATAAAACTATCTTTCTTCAATTCTTATGCTTCTAGTAGTATGTGTAGATAAAAATCACAAAATACAATTTTATGAAAAAACATTTTTAAGCGCAATACAGGTGACCAAGTGAAATAGCCCAAATCCAGTAGTCTCCTGAAAAATCTGTTTTATACACTTAACAGACAAAGTAATATTTATTCCATCACATAATGCAGCCAAAAACATTAATAATGAACTTAGTAACAAATAATTTCAGTTTTTAACTTACAATTAGCTGCTCATTTTTAAAAAATACAAAACAAATTTTGCAATCACTTACCTGAAATACAAACTCTGCAAACGTGAAAATATTCTACCACTCCCCGCCCCCCCCCCCACCATAAAAAAAAAAAAAAAAAGAAGAGAAATATATATATATATTAGGGTGTTGATTAAAATGGGAGATTTTTTTTATCCAATAAATATGCATAACCTCTAATTTTTTGTATTTGACTCGTAACACTTCTTAGCAAAATTTCAGCTCTGAGGGATAATATTAACACAAGCCAAATTGACAGGAAAAGACTAACATAGATATTAGAATTTTATTTCCCCATTAATTCAGGATGCGTTAACATTATTCCAGAGAGCTAATAGTTTGTTATTGATGATAATTTTTAAAATATAGAACAAAATGCTAAACATAAATGGTAAGTTAAGTAATATATTTTAATACATATAAAAAAGTTTAAAATGGCTAATAATAAAATATTTGGCTCACAATTTTAGAGTTAAAAAATGTTAACTTTAACCAGAGCATCTGACATTCCACTAAAACTTAGTTAACAGCAATCATTTCAAAAACATTTTTAGACTCGCTTTTTTTTTAAAAGGGCATCTTTTTTGTAATTTCAATTTAGAGATAAATTTAAAAATCTTTTTTTAAAGGATATAGGGGAACAATTCCTGGTAGAAGCAATAAAACAGGGGAAAATAATACATTTATTATTTCTGGAGAATAATGGCAGATTTGGCTTAAACTCTAAAATTATGGATCTCGTTCATTCGTGTGAAAGTGTATCAGAATTGCAAACACAGGGGTAGTACTAGCAAAGTGAAATTTCAGGACATACATTTTTGAAAATTTCAGGACCTTATGAAGAGAAAATTCATGGGCGTAACTAGAAAAAATTCTAAGAAAGGAGAAGGGGGGGGTGGGGGGGGCATGGTCCCAGTACTTTCGAAATCTATTGTCAAATTAGAAAATTATTTACATACATGCTGTCAGTGAAGAATAATTTTTTCGCCTCAAAACAAAATTGCCGTACAAGTGCCTTGGGACACTTCGATTAATGTTTATCAGGGTCAAATCTTGCCCATGAATTGTAACTCATTTCCTGACAACCAATTGAGCTCAGGAGGGACATGGAAGCTGAGGGTACCGAATTTTCCGTAATTAGTTTCATTTTGAATTTTAACCCACTTTCTCTCATCCAAATGAGCTTAAAATTCACCTACATATGTAACTCTGATGTTGATGATACATACATGCTCAGGCAGTAAAGAAATTAGGGGATGGTTCTGGGGGTCATGGGCCCCTACGTTTGCTATCTGTTAGGTTCAAATCATTAAAGTGAATTTTACCTCTTTTCATCCAATTTAGCTGAAATTGTGTATACATACACATATAACACCGATGACAATACATGCTCAAGCAGTAAAGGAATTGGAGAAAGGAGTCTGGGAGCCATGATCCTTTTCGTTTGCTGTCTGTTAGGTTCGAATCATTCAAGTGAATTTTAACTTGCTTCCTTTCATCCAAATGAGCAAAAAGTTTGCATACATGCATAACTCCAATGACAATGCATGCTCAAAAAGCAATAAAAGGCTTTGTTTAGGAGCAGTAAGACATGGGGTTTTCTTTGCTGTTTATTAGGTTAAAATGTTAACCTAATTCTTCTCATCCAGTTGAGCTGAAATTGTGCATACACATATAATTTTGATGACAATACATTGTGGGGAGGGGGGTGATAGCAGCACTGGTTTCCCCTTCTTTTAAAGAATACTTTAAATTTGTCTTCACTTAAATACTATCACTAGAAAATCAATATGCATACCTCCGTACGAACACCAAATTTCTAAAATACACTCCAAATCAACAACTTCCAAAGAACTTCATAGAGTAACTTTTGAAACAAGAGACTGTTCCCAGTGGCAGTGCTAATAACTTGGTAACCTTCCTGCAAAATTTATAAGGGGGCCCCCTTAAAAAGATATCAATGCTTTACATTTTTCATTGTTCACTTCCAGCAATTTATAATTTATAAAATTGTAGTTTTATCTTTTAAGAATTAAATTAGCACAATTATATTAAGGAAAAATTTTATACTTTGGAATCAAAGTTAATTTAACAAACTCACCAAAATTATGCATTTATTTGACATGTTTATTTTGGAATCCCTACTACTGACACAACAAATTACCAAAGTAAAAGGCTTAAGTTGGCAAAGCTGCTTATAAATTTTCTTTTTTACTCGTGAAAAATCACTTTTTGATCCATTGTCAGGACTTTAAATCATCGGGTCACTGCGGGATCTTTATTGCTGCCAGTGACTATTCCTTTACCAAATTAAATATCTATTTTATACTTTTCTCCAATTTTCCAGAATTCCTCTTAACTCTCATGATCAAATCATGAAATCAACCTTGTACATCCCTCCTTCGAAAATCTACAAAATTTTTACAACCTTAGTAAGGTGCCTTGCAGTGTATGCAAAATTTCAGCTCTATCAGATTATAGGAATGAGTTAAAATCCTCCTGTCTTCATATTTTCCTACCTTAAATAACAAGTTAAGTAGAGACGAAACTCGAATGTAATTTTTTTAGAATTAAAGCAGAGGCAAAGCTACTTGCTACACACTAAATTTGTATACTCAAATTAACTTAAATCACCTTGTCTAGCAGCGAAGATAAAGTGAGTATACTATATTTACTAGCATTTTAACATTTATAAGTTCAAACACCTCTCAGCTTCCACAATTTCCAACCAACATGAACTTTGCAACACCTCTTAACATGTATAACTGGGATGAAAATACATTCTCAAACACTAAGAGGGCATTGGACTCCTGGGCTCCTAACTCCAATTAAAAATTTGATTTCAAATTTTAACCCACTTTCTATCATCAGATTAAGTGTAAATTTTTCATCCGTGTATAATCCGAAGACAATACATGCAACAAACTTAAAGGCACTAAACCCTTAGCTTCAAATCAAATTATTTTGGAACAAAAGCATGTTTTTAACTTTTTTTATTATTATTATTTGTGCCTTTTTTGTTTTTTCAATATAAAATTTCATTCACTTTTGTCAAAAATTAACTTTAAAACTTCGTAAAACAGTTCCATACCATTAAGCGGTTATTTAAGACCAATCTTGAAAAGGCATGTACATTTTAAAAAGCTGAAATACATGCAATTTAATCAGCTTAATAAATATTTTTTTCAATTTTCTCACGTCACATAATTATTAATTTTCTATCCGTTTCAAGGAGGCCCAGTAGAACTATGTCAAAAGTCTCAAAAACTGACATTAATTACTTACGGAATATTTTCGTTAGAATCAAGTGATGCTTCAGCTTAAAACAAAACATAGGTTTCTTTTTCTCCCTCCTTTTTTCTTTTTTTCCTTTCCTTTACAAATTTCCTGACTTTTTCATGCCACTTTTATAAAATCCAGGTCACAATATTTGATTTGAGACGTAAAGGTTGGGTGCTGTGCAATGTTGAAACGTAAAGGATCGCTAATGTCTTGTAATAAATTAAATTCAATTTTGTGTTCAATTACTAATTTTTTTTTTTTTTTTTTTTTGACTACAATTTATCAGAAGTGTTTTATTTTTTTTAAAGAAGTGCTGCAAAATAAACTGAAATTATTCTTTTAAAATGCAATGAAGTATTTTCTTTTTACTTAATAAAATGTAAAATAAAAATTTAAGCAAAAAAACATTTTTTTAAAGTAGAAGCTGTGGAAAAAGAAAGTGGGGGGAAAAAAGGAAACAATTTGCAATGATCTTTCTTTTTTACAAAATTTAAGACACATATCCTTAAAGCTGTAAATTAGCTAGATTCCCCCTTTTTTCCTTCCCATGTTATCCTATGGGATTTTTGTTGCTTTGTATTATAAAGGTATCTCATTCAAAAAGTTTTCTTTTTATTCCATTTTTTGAGCATGTCGCCTTTTATCATAGTGAACAAATTATATTTAAATAAATTTTTCTTTTGAAGATTGGAAATTAAAGCCCTGAGTTTATTAATGAAATAAAATACTTATTTTCCTTATTTTTTTAAATAATAATACATAAAAGGCGACATGCTCAAAGAGTGGAATTTAAAGAACTTTTTTGAATGAGATATCTTTAGAAAGCAACAAAAGTCACATAGAACTAAATGGGAAGGAAAAAAAGATAAATCTAATTAACAGCCTTAAATATGATTTCTCAGATCATTTATCCGTTATATGTATTTCCACAGGCTTTATTATCGAGAAAAAAGATTAAGCTTTCTTTATTTTAGTTCCCCATCATACTATTGGTATGGGGAACTCGGTTCGACCTCGGTTTTTTTACTTTTTTACACGTTTTCAGGTGTGAGGAATCCCAAAATGAGAAAATTTGTATGGTGTCTGTCTGTAGGGTGTCTTGTTAGTGTGTTAGTCTGTGTACATGATATCTCAAGAACAAATTGTCGCAGAGAGGTCAGATCAGTTTTAAAATATTACTTTCAACACTGGCAAGAACCCTATTCATTTGCAACATTTGAATTTTAAAACTTGAGCAGTTATTCGAAATTTACGGTTTTCTTAACATGGGAGAATAGGACAAAAATTCCTTTAAACGTGCATTAAATGAAAACGTTTTACTGTAAAAATATCAAACCAGTTTTAAAATATCAGTTTTGATGCCAGAATGAATATCAGTAACTATAAATATGCTACTTTGAAAATTTCGCAAGTTATTGGATATTTACGAATTTCTTAACATGGCAGTACTAAAAATATTTAAAAACAAACCATTTCTGATACCCCAAAATTTTTTTATTTCTTATTTTACACCACAGATGGAAATAGTAGACTATTTAAAATGTTACTGGAAATAGGTTTATTTTAAACTGTTAGCACCATCAAATTTTAAATATTTGTAATACTAATACTTAGTTTGTAATCTTAGCTTAGTTAGGCTTTTGAATGCACGGTTGTTTTATGCTCCATGGTAAAATACATTTTTTAATACTGTGTACATTATCTATGTAGTCAGAATCACAAAGTGACTCTGATTCTAATTTTAGTACAAATGCAAGTTCAGATAGCGAATATGTGAACAGTGTATTATACATGTAGTGTCGTATTATACGTAAAATTCTGTTTTAATGTTTAAAATGCATATCTCTTTTTTCTACTTACTGGAAAACCAACATTCAGTCATAATAACTCGGATTGTTGGTTTTTCTGCACAATTAAATTTCTTGCTTTCAAGCGAAAAAAAAAATTCCAAAAATTAAAAATGAATATATATTTTTTTCATACACTTTATTTTATACAATTTTCTTGAATAAAAAAAAAATAGGCACATTTTTTATCGTTTTCTTGAAAATTATAATATAATTAAAGGGTTAATATTGGTGAGGTTTTCTTTCCTTGGAAAATCTCACTGATGTTTTGCTGTAAATTTACTGTAAGCACTATTCGATTAAAACAGATATTTAAAATGATATAATTTGCAATATTGTCTAGTTTGAATTTATTATACATTTATATCAATATCGCTACATAAAAACAATAAATATATCATTTCTAATCGCACCCCCAGTTTAGAACATACATTCATTGTTTACTTATTTTAACATTGGAATACTGTTTAGTTTATCACTTAAATTCATTTTAAAAACACTGGATTGTTGAGCCGGTTGCACTTTAACTTAGTATCTAGAAATGAAATAAATTACTCTGGCACATTAAGAAATGTACCTACACTAATTTACGTATATAAAATAATAATAATCATAATTTTGTAATATTTGACCTGCAAATTATCTTTCCTTTTCAATACACAAACATTTATTAAAATAAGATAATGTCAATACTTAAATCTTTTTAAAAACCTTATTTTTAGGCTTTAGCCCGAGATTCTTTCGCATGGAGGCCCCTGGCATCCTCGGAGGGAAGACTTACAAGGTCAACGCTGGCTTGTGAAGTGTTTCTTTTCAGTTCTGCCACTTCCTTGAAGAAGTGGCGCAACATTTGATCTACATTGGTCTTGGGCTCGTTATCATTCACGGAATCAGTATTTTTAATAATTTTAAGTGTTTCACAATAAAAAGTATAGGTGTGGTTTTCGTAGTCTGCAAGTTTTTTTATTTCATTAAATTGAACTTCAATATTTTCAGTTGGGGCAGTTTTAGCCAATGCTGTAGTATTTTTATTAAATTTAAGGTCTGAAAAGTGTTCTTTAATTCTACTATTGATTTATTGTGAAGTAACAGCTGTCATTTTGCTTTTTATCGTGAAACATTTGAAATTATTAAAAAGACTAATTCCTTGAATGGTGCCAAGGCCAACACAGATCAAATGTGGTGGCACTTATCAAGGAAGCAGCAAAACTCAAAAGAAAAAACACTTCACATGATAGCGTCGACCCTGCAAGTCTTACCTCTGAGGATGCCAGGGGGCCCCTATCAGGGTGGCTAGCATTTAAACCTTTTCAAATTCCCTGACTATTTTTTGAGATTTTCCTCCATTTTTCCCTGACTCACGTTTATTTTTGATGAAAATTTCACGACACTAGCAAAAAATTTAGTGATTTAAAATATCATTAATGATTAATATAGCTTAATTTCACAAAATTTGATAAAATTCTCTGACTTTAAAGGAAATTCCATGACTATTCCAGATTTTCTAAATTCCCTGATTCTGTGATTTTCCCCGACTGCTAGCCATGAGAAAGAATCTCAGGGTAAAGCCTAAAGTATGCTTTTTAAAAATGCTTTAGTTTTTAAAGGCTTTATTTAATAGTTAATACAGAATAGTTTTAATAGCATAAAAAATTGAAAGCACTATAGAAATTTATAAAAATTTCAATAATCTGTTATTAAAATATTTAATCTTTAACCCTTTTTTTTTAAATATATTTTAAACAAATATACTAATGTATGTGTATTATACGTATATATTATACATATAAAGGAACTGGGAGTCTCATTTATCCTGTCGACTCTGGAGCCTTGATGCTAATAAATATACAAATATAAAATCGGTTGTATATTTTCAGCCTATTTTTAATAAGAAAAGGGGCTAAAAAGAAATATTTGAAAATCACTTTGAAAGCTGAAAGGGAGCAAAAAGAAGTCTAAGCAAGTACTCTTACCTATTTCAAATATAAAATGTTATCAACTGAAAGAAAAAAAGCTTGTAATTTTGCTGTACTAGAGAACAAACACCCAAAATAGCTACGACGTAGATTACATGCAATCATACAGCATTAGAATCTAATACAAGTCAATTGAACATATCACAGGTATATTAATTTTATAAACTTACTGTAGTTGAAGAAAATCATATAATAGACTTTTTTCTTCAATATAAAGCTTTAAAAAAAAAAAAAAATTCTTTGTAATATAAAACTAAACAATTTAAAGTTAAAACTTAATTTTTTAAATTATCTGAATTTTTCTGTTTTTGCAATAAATTTGAGATTTCTTATTTTTTTAATTAGATTTTTCAAATTCCCTGAGTTTTCTTTAAATCCAAGGTACTCTACTGCAGCAATTATGTTAATACCCATGAGTAGGGTTAAGATTTTTATTTTCTTCCATTCCTGTGTCCATAAAACTTCTTTTGCACATTCATAGGAAAAAATCAACCCCTTTTTTTTTTATAAATTTTAACCAAAAAAAAAAAAATTATCTTACACTAGAAATCAGTATATTGAAAAAAATAACTAAATCCCATAATATTCTGGAAAATCTAAGACTTGGCAGATATGAATATAGTCATTAACTTTTGTTGCAAAACATTAGAGATTGAAATAAGATAGTATTTTTGCTAGATTAATTTTTTTTGTTAAGCTAAAAGAAAATGTGAATATCTACTTGGACACATCATCAATATAAAGTAGAATTGCAACATTCCGTTTAGTATATACATGTTATACTAGATCATTTAGTTTTGCATGTAACATCATTGTAATTCATTAGAAAGAATGTAAGTGTTTCAGTGATTTCCATTCACATTAAAGCGACATTTGCAAGATAATTTAAATATACTTATTTTAGTTTTTAAACTACAGAATAACTTTAAAATCAATAAAACTTTTTTTTTTTTAACTCTTATTATCAACAACTGGTGAAATATCAATACATGTATAAATTTAGGACCAGGAAAAGTTTAAGGCCAGGAGTTTCTTTTCTTTTTTATTCATAGTAACTATATTTTTTTTATGGGGGAAATAAGAGGGAAGAGTGATTTTAAAAGAAGGGAAAAAAACTAACTAATAAGCCTCATTCATCGCATAAAACATTTTCTATGAAAATTTCCTGCTTTTTAATTAAAAAATAATAATAATCATAATCTATTACAAATCAAAACATAATTAACACTTTTTAAAAAACTTTACAAAAAGAAAAATTCAATTTAGCAAGAACTAGTACAATTAAAAATTATAAAATAAATTACTCTACCACACTAAAATGTACCTAAACTGATTATTGTACACAAAATAATATATCCATAATTCTGTTGGCCTTCAATTTATCTTTCCTTTTTGATGCAGACATATTTATTAAAACAGAATAATTTCAATAGCATAGAAAATTGAAAGCACTTATAGAAATTTATAAAAATTCCAATTTATCCAGCTGTTTGAAGAAAAAAGTTTCACAAATTTAATAACTTAATTATGTTTTTTAAAGCTCTTCTACTTAAGAATGTGCTTATTCTTTAAACAAAAATAAAAATCCACAAATAAATGTTGAAAATTATTATTACAATGGTGTAAGCTTTAAGAAAAATTATTATGCATATTTCTTAAATATTTAGTTAATCCATAATACATTTGCCATCAGATTATTCTTTTAGTGTTATGCCTCATACCAGATACTACAGCACAGATCATTTTACACCTCGTCGGTCAATTTAACACAACATAGTTGTATTTTTTTTTTCAAAACTTATTATTTTTACAAAATTCATTCTCTTAATGGCTAGCAAAAATAATTTTCTAATGTATGATTGTAAAAATTTTGTAAATTGTAACCTGGTAATGAAATTAAATCCAATTTAAATCCACCTTGTACTACTACATTGTTACAAATTTGTAAATAGTAGTCATTTTTATTAACTTCATCTATAGAGGCTTAGTCAGGTTATCTTGTTTTGACATTAAAATAGCTATTTTATTTTAAAAACTTTGCCATGGCAGTCATGGACTTGGCGACAAATTGAGTTTATTGTCCCTTAGTGACAAAACCCTTATTATCAATAATCTAAGCTCTAAATCAAATATTTTGTGAAATACTGGAAAATTCTGGAGATGTAAGAGGCCATACAAAGGGATTGCATCCCGACTGTAGTAGTTTCATGGCACATCACTGCTTTAATTTTTATTGTACTGCTGACATTTTCTTTCAGTAGTCTTATTAGCTTTTAGATTATGACAATTACATTGTCTGCATAGATCATGATTTAACACAAACAATTAAAAAAAAATTAAGTGGCAATTTAAAATTTTAAAGAGACAGGTAAACATTACAGCGAGGCAAATAAAGTAACAGATTTTTTTCTTTTATAATTTATGAATGTCTTTACAATATTGTACTATTTATTTTCTTGCTCTTGATCTTAGTGAGTAATTTCTTGAGTTTACTAATTAAAGTAATTCCCAGATTAGCATACTTCAATGATGAACTCTTTAATCTTTCTGTGGAATATACTGTAAACAAGGATCAAACAAATTTAAACCTTGATTTAGACCTGCTTAAGTTTTCAAAAATACAAGTAAAACATATATTCTGAAGTACGAAATAATGTCTCTCAAAGCCACCGAACAACGTTGTCGAGATGAATCTATAGTTATTTTTAATGCAACGTTTGGCGATAATTTACCTCAGGGAGGTTTGAAAGGAGATACTCTGGAACCGTGATTCACTGATGGAAGAAATTCATGCTGAAAACTACTGTATGAGATGTAAACAGTCAAAGGTTCATGATTGAAGAATATACGTGAAGCAAGTTGTATCAGACGGGAATATTTTGACTGTTTCCCTCATGAAAAACCTGTTTATGAGGTACTATGCGCAAGTAACTCTCATATCTCACTTCATGTGATAGCGCCTTAAAGATTGTAAAGAAATATAAGATCTTTTGTTTTATTTTATTTTGCCTTACTTCTATGCCAGCTTATTTTCCTATCTCTTTTAACTGCTTCAATTTAATATAACGTTCATATATGCACAATATTATGCAATTTTTTGCTTTTTATGAGTTACTACAATTTTCTATATTGTGTTTCATTCTATATTGTTTCAGGGGTCACAGATCAATTCAGTTTGCTACATTAATGCTGTAAATTTACATGGAAAATCATTAGCATGGTATTTCACTTATGCAATAAAATTGAAAATTTTATTTAGTTTATATAAGTTTTTTTTACTAAAAAATCAGAGTGAAGACCTTTTTGAGTGGAATAAATCTTACAACATTTTTTAATTAAAAACAGTGTTTGATTCTTAGTATCTTTTAAAAGCATAATTTTGTATATTTTTTAAAATCAATAGCAACTATATTTTAAAATATATACTGCAATATTTTTTTAATAATAGGCAGTATAAATTTAAAAAACATAGTGCATATGGATCTATATTAACTTTTCTTCAAATTGATACAGCAGCATAAATTTTTTCCCCATTAAAATGTAAAGTTCAATATTATTTTAAGGTCATTTGTTAAAATATAACATTCACATTTAGATAAAATAAACATTAAAATTTAAAAAACTGGTTAGTGACCAGTGGCTTCCATTTTGTAAGTGGCCACATTTTTTTTTTTTTTAACTTCAACATTTTTATTTTTTCATTATTAAAAACACAAAGTTTTATAAAAAACTATCTTGTGCTCAGAAAAATAAGATTCGTGAAATCATATGACAGACTATGATACTGTAAATTAAACTTGGGAGTTAGAAAAATAACCACTTAATAATTTTCTTTAATCATTGTTCCCACTAAAACACAAGAATCTCGCCTTTTTTTTTTTCATTTCTCACATAAAACTTTTAACACAAAGAGAAATTTGTGTCTTTTTTCTGGGACAAATTTATTAAAATTTTTGGTCCAAAACAGTTCATTCATAAAAAATAAACAAATCTCGAAATGAAAATCCTTTCCCCTTTCATAAAAATCAGCAAATTTAAACAAACTTTTTGCAAAAGTTGAATGATTTTAAAAAGTTTTCAAAAAACTTGGATGAGAAAATTTTGCTGATCAGTTGCAAAAAACATTTGTACAATGAAACACCAGAAAAATTGGAATTAGGTAAATAATCTTGTATTGAAAGTATATAAAAAAAGTGCAAGTTTCATCAATTTGCAGTGCAATTGCTGCCTATTTTAGTGATATGCAGTGAGAAAAAAAAAAAAAAAAAAATCAATATATTTAAGCAATTAAACTCTAATTATACCAATGAGCTATAAAATTAGACATCATTAGCAATTTATATTAATCCAGAACTTTCAAAAGTATTTTTCTGTTCTCATATTCTTTTTAGAATCTCTGTTTCAGAGTTCAGGTGAGAAATTATCACATAGTTTTTACCTCTTACCCTTGTTAATGATTAATTTTTAGGATTAAGTCATCAAGTAGTGAGTGGCAACCACTAATTTTTCTTTATAAGATGAAGTTTTCTACAGAGCCAAATCATGACAAAACAATATTATGTTTCACTCACTAAGAAATTGTTGATATATTTCAAATAAATTCAACATACCTTACTTTTTAAAAATTTAAATGTAGATAATAACCAAAGCTTTTTCTCTTTCTTTAGGTAAATAAAAATTATCCTATAGTCAATTTAACGATGCAGTAGAATGCAATTGTGCGACTTTGTGTTCCATTTTCATATTATTCTTGACAATAAATGTTTACAAAGTGTGTCACAATCAAAGTAATATTTTTTTTTTTCTAACCATCTTAGGCTTATAAATATTGGTTGATTCTTTTAGCTTACTACTTATAAAAAAATATATACTTGCTACTTGACCGCAGTAAAAATTACAAACATAATACAGGGTGGCTAGCGCTTATATATTTTTTAATGTATCCTGACTTTTCCATGTCATTTTCTTCTGTTTTGGTATGTGATATTTAAATTTGTAATTGAAATTTCCTGGGTTCAATTGAAATTTAACAATATTCTTTTTTTCAAAATTTAATCAAAATTGCCTACCTTTTACAGATTTTAAACAAAATCCCTGACTTTTACAGTACACTGTAAAATTTCCTGACAATTTCCCAATTTCTAGGTCGCTAGCCAACCTGTAATAAAACTATCAAAATATTGGCAGTTCATCTGACAGAACAAATAACTTGAAAGTCATTTTCTCTAACAACATATTTACGGAAAAGAACTGTCTTAATATTTTTGCTATATTACACTTTTTTACTTGAGAGAATTTGTATGAAATTCTTACTAAAAAAGGAAGGAGTATCTTGATTACCTAAAAACTATTTCCATTTCTTTGGAAATTAATATTACTTCAGTAAGCAACTACACATTCTGGAAAAAGTATTAAATTGGCCATATTTAGATCAAAAATTTCCACTTATTAATAGCAAAATGTCATCCTAATTTGTATCACTGGAAAATTTAGATTTGCTGAATAAAGTTGTTATTTAAACCATTAATTACAAAGGAAAGCTTTTTCTCCCAATCCAATTAATCACATGAATTTCATACAAAATTTTTTATACTGCATGCATCTTTTTTTTTTTTATCCTTCAAGCTAGAAAATATAGCATATTTTACAGACAGTAGAGTAAATCTATATTTTCTCAATATTTAAACACTATTTTTCTTTTACAATAAACAAAAGCACACCTTTCACTGGAAAAAAAACCCATCGAAAAAAATCCTAGTATGTAAAATAATTCAATATAATTTACTTTTTCCCATATGAAACTGCTATTTACTTAAAAGTAATTCTATGTCTCAAAATTTCAGGGTGGAGTTTGATTTGACAATTAATTATTACACTAGTCATGAAAGCTGTAACTTGGATTAACAGATATAAAATTTTGTAAATTACTTTGATAGGTTTTCTTTTGTTTTAATTGAAATTTATGTTGGTGCTAAGCTATTATCCACTCTTTTTTTCCAAATGAAAAATTTACTTATTGTTCATTCAATATTTTATCAGCAGAATTTTTTTATTTATTATCTTTGACACTTGAAAGCAGCACTGTATATCAATAGGATAAATCCTTATATTCATACTTTTTCTTGAACTAAATTGAAAGACAACTAAATTTCATTACACAAAAATGGCTTTATTTTTAACATTCTCACAAAAAAACATGATTTTAAAGCTTCCACAATTCAAAGGAATCGTTTCATTAAATCATTTCATTACAACGTATCTTCAGTACATAGTAGAAGGTAATATTACTTGCAGACACAACCACATTATAACATGTTTTACAACTAGTAAGTGAAAAAAAACTGAGACAGAACTTTCTACACATGGAAACATAGCAGCTATATATTCATAACAAAGGAGAAGTTGTTTAGTTAAACAATTTCACACAAGTATGTAGGTGATACAAAATGCAGTCATCAGCCAATCATATTAGTGCAATAAACAAAACTACGGGAATACTGAGTTTGAATTCACTTTTTAACGTTGAAGAAATAGAACAAATTCTTTCATATAATGCATCAAATGAATACTAAGATGAAAAGTGATACGTGGTTGGTATTTTTTTATGTTACACTTATTTAAGAAAATAAAGTTTGGACCAAAGTTCACAGCTGATCACTTTTTTTTTTAATTCTTGTATTGAGGATAAAGATAAAAGAATGACTTGAATTTAAATCCTTTATATTGCTTACAACGCATTAGTAAAACATATTACATTTAAAATTCTCAAAATGAATCAAGAAGCTGCTGCTATAAATAAAGTATTCATAATCAATAATAAAACTCTAAATCATTCTTAAGATGTATACAATACAGTATTAAAGCTCGTCATACCTTAGTCAAGTATTTAACATACTGAATGAATTACTAATTAAATCATACGAAATTTTGGATATGATGGAAATATATATATTATATCAGTCACTTGCAGTTTTCAGTTTATAAATGTTAAACAATTCTAAAGAAATAAATGCACATTCTAACTCTAACATACATAAAATGTTGATCATAAATAACCAAATTATACTTTTTCTTTTCTTTTAAATTAACAGCCAGTTGTCTTCAAAAGTTTTTCTGAATTGATTGTTCTTCAACAATTAGCCCAATCACTATTTTCATAAGAACCTTTTTTATTAAATATAAATTCAAATAAGAGGTTCACAAATCAGCAAATTAATAAGTTAAAGTTACAAAATTACTTATTTGAAAAATACTTTATAGCATTAATATTAATGAATTGAATGGAGAGCATTAATTATGATTTAAAATTTTCTTCTGATCAATTGTCTAATAATAAATAATGATTCAACAGGTTAGCTTCTTACTGTCAACATTTTCTTGAAAAAATAAATATTTGAAAGAGGGCCTAAAAGCTTGGCTTTTAGCTAAATTATTAGCAATATAATAATAACCCTCCATTTAGAAAGAGGGAGGGGAGGGATGTAAGGAAAATAAATTAGAAAATTGCTTACCTGAATTTTGCCTTAAAAAAAAAAAGGAAAAGAAAATAATTTACATTAAGAAAATCCCTCAATGTTTGTCAAATTTAAAATAATAACAATAACAGTTTTTTAATTTAAGAAAAATTAATGATTATTCTACATAGGTATGTCAAATTGTCAATCTTTTAAAAAATCAAACAATTAAAAGTTTTTTTTATTAAAAAAAACGGGGGAAAAGAAAGCATTTTTAGAAAAGGGAAACAAATCTGAATTTATTTGTTCAAAAATTAAGAGAAGGTTTTAAAATAATAGCACTACTAAGATATATTAATAATGATTAAAACATAGTCAATTAATCTTACCTGTTAATAATGGAAAACATACAAACCTGGACTGAATAATTCGAAGATTCTTTTAGAATACTTAGCACCTAAAGGTTATAAATTTCATGCTTCAAAAACTGATGGCAGTTCCAATGACACAAGTTGGCATTTGATTTAAACATTAACAATGAATACTTTATGTAGAACAACTGCTGATGATAAAACATTCTACATTACTTAAGGCAAACATATTTAAAATTCAAGTTGTGTTATGTTTTGTACTAATACAAAGTCTTCAATCAGCTGATTGTAAACATGTTTCGTCAGATTTCTACTTTTTACATTGTTTATAAAACATCAGAATATGAAAAAACAATGTAATAGATTTTTTTCAGAAATTCTATAAGTTTACTCAATTTCTATATGAAACTTCTTACAAAATAATCATTTTGAATTTTTAATTGACATGAATGCTATTGATTGCAGTTGTAGATTGGCAAATCATAAAACAACATCTGATGTACAAAATAAAAAATTGGCATACTGAATCTCATAAAATTTATCATACTTATTCAAATAAATTAGATAAAATTTGTATCCAGATCAATATTTTGACACAGAAAGAATTTGTTCTATGAAATTTCTAATAAAATCAATATCCACTGATAATTAAAGTAAATCGGTAAATTAAAAATAAAACATTCACATAGCAATGTTGTGAACTTTTCTTCTTCAATATTATAGAAGTTATCGGCAGATAACTATGTAATACATCTTTTAATGTATTTAAAATGCTTAATCATACTTACAATAGATTTTATGCACATACATACATTAATTTCATAAAATCTTATAATTTTTTACACAGCAATAATGTTAAACTTCAGTTTTTTTTTTTTTTTTTTTTCTGCCAGAAATTTTTCTTAAAAATAAGTTCTTACAATGTCTTCATTTCTAAATAAGCATTCTAAATTATAGTTGCACATTTAAACAATGAGATATTACGACATGAAAAAAAAGACTTGATTACATAGAAAAAAAAAATAGATGAGAAGGAATTTTTCATACTACAAGACAGAAGATTCTATATGCATATATAAATGTAAGTTGTTGATTTTTGTTTTTCAGTAGCACAAAAATTTTCATTGAGCTACGAAGTTTCCATCAAAATTTAATAATACATGCGCTTGTGCCCTCCCCTTGGTGGATATGGGGGTTTGTCAGTCCTGCGCTCATGAAATTTCCAATCTTCACGAGGAGGTTTGCTTCTTGGAGGAAAATGCTTAGGAGGAGAAGAACTAGGACCAGGACCTCTAAACTCACGAGAATAAACACGTCGATCAGGAGCACTATGGTAAGTAACTTCACGCCTTTCTTCTCTTTCGCTAAATTTAGGATGAGAGGGAGGAATATCAATTTTTTCTCTTCTGAATTCTTCATGATGCTGAAAATCAGGCTTTTTATAACTAGAATGCTCACGACTATATGGGAATTTGCCCTCAGCACCAAATTTTTCACGGTTAAAGCTACCAGAAGGACTGCTTTCATAAGGAGATTCCCTTCTTTTATCTGCCCACATATGAGAAGGCCCACCACCCCTACGCATAAAAGGCCGTTTTGATGCATGACTCATTTGAGCTTGGCGGCGTAACTTTTCACGCTCAGCTTCTATCTGTTCTCTTTCCATGCGCTGCTTAGCTTTTTCAATTTTCAACATTTCTGCTTTTTCCCGTTCAAGCATTTCTCTTTCCAATCTTAATTGATGTTTTTCTCTCTCTAACCTATATGCTTCCTCTCTCTGTTTACGAACAATCATTTTATGTCTGTAGATTTCTTCATCCCGTTTCATTCTCATGTCTCTTTCACGCAGAAAATCTCTGGGAGGCAAGCGGCCACCTCTACCTTTGTATTCAAAGCCATACCCTCTAGAAAAGCTTCTAAACCCAGAACGTTCAAATGGTACTCTTCCAAATGGCCTTCTGAAACTTCCACTAAACCGACCACGACCTCTAAATCCACCTCTTCCACCACGAAAACCAAATGGGCGCCTAAATGGAGGCCTTCCAAAGCGTCCCCGAAAATATGACCTACCTTCATAACCACGATAACCTCTATCAGCACTTTCTCTTTCATCATCACTTTTATCCTTTTCTTCACCAGCTTCTGTCGAACCACTCTCTTTTTGTTTTTCATCATCTCCATCTTGAGATTTTTTAGAATCATGATCAACCTTTCCAACAACAGAATCTTTCATACTATCTTTGACAGCTTGCTTTTTCACAGTAGAAGTTTCTGACTTTTTAACAATTGGTGCTGTTTGTCTTCGCTCAACAGATATTACATGGCCACCTAACTCAGTACGATGCAATTTCTGGATGCATTTTGTTGCATCTTTACTCGTGGCCATAGTAAGTAATCCATACCATTTTCTTTGTGTACCTTTTGTACTCCGTACTATTTTAGCAGTTGTGACTTTGCCATGCTTACTGAACAAATTCTTTAAATCAGATACTTTTGATGTACTGGATAAGCCGGTTACCCAAAGTGTCCGTGCGGTTACAGCCACATTCTGTACTTTATCTTTACCTATTACTTTCAAAACTTTACTTTTACTACTCTTAGAATCAGTGCTATTAGCATCGCCAGCATCCGTATTTATATCATTGCTCTCGTTTTCCACTTTATTGATATCAGACTCCTCATTTGTATTTTTAGTACCATCAGAAGTATTTTCATTTTCAGTTGATACATTTATTTCATTATCTTCATTGGCTTCTTTAACGGTTTCTTGTCGAGCTTGAGTAGCGGTCCGAAATCGAGCACTTTCAGTGTCTTCTTTGTGTTTATAATCATCCATTTCTTCATCACTACAAGGAGTATCGTCGTCGTCATCTTCAAGTGTTATTGTTTTCGGAGAAGAATTTTTCTGATCTACTTCAGAGGTATCCATTTCTTCATCGTCACCAATTTCAGAATTCACACTTGTGTCACCCTTGCGCTTAGAACTTCTAATATTTGTCGCTTCAGTAAGCGGTTCGAATTCAAATTCATCAGGATCAATACCTTCGTCTTCCAAAGCATTTCGCAATCTTTCTACTAAAACAGATTTTACACCCGCCTTATCTAAACCTCTTTTTTCTAGCTCAGCTCGGAGATCGGCCACTTTTAAATCTGAAAGCTTAAAACTCATTTTTATAAATCAATGGTAACAACGCATAAAACATTGAAAGAAATGGCGCCGATTATCACAAGATGATAGACGACAGTGTTAGTGTTGCCAGTTCAAACTTTGCTAGTCCCTACATTGATTATAAAAGTCCCTATTATAGTACTGAGGATGTCCGTAGAACGTTTTTCAATCTTTATGGTTTCCTGAAAATGTCCTGGGGAGAAAGGGTGCCTCCAAAAAGTCCCTATTCCATACCTGCATGCACGGATTCTTCTGTGCCTGCATGTCACGGATTAAAAGAGATCCTGATCCGTGCTGCATGTGAAGAAAATTGCTAAAAGTCCCTACATGGAGGGACAAATCCCTACAGTTGACAATACTGGAAATGAAGCAAATCCGTGGAAGCAAGCAAAGCCAAAGGCACACCGCTCAACGATACTAAGTATACAACGCATGCGTGAAAAGAAAACGGGGGTGATTCAGGCTTTTGATCAATCCAACCGGTCATATATCAACACTGAGCTGAAGAACAACGGAGGAAATTTGAAAACAGTTTAAGGGAGGCATACTATTGTAACAATCGCAGCTATCGTAGATCACAAGTCGGATCGTAGTCGTAATTTTGATACAAATGTAACGCCATCGGCCATATTGGATCGTAAAGTTGTGATTGTTGACATAAAAATTTGCGACTGCCTGCGCTCTCCCGTAAGCTCTCACAAGCCTCTCACAAGTAAGATGGCGGATAGTAGGGTTGATCAATGAAAAATAAAATATTTATTTATTTATTTATTTTTGTGTGTGGAGTGTTATTATTGATACAGAAAATGAAATTAAAACCTTTGTATAATTTTAAAATGACAAGATTTACTTCATTAAACATGATATCGCACAAACACGAAAACGTCCAATATTGTTCATTTATGATTCATTATTAAAATAAATTGTATAATAATGTGAGATGAACAGCATATTTCTGATTTTTTATAATAATAATAATTATTATTACTATTATTATTAACTGTATGTATATTATTTTGTATCGTTTGTTCCTTGTTAAAAAAAGTCATACTATATTTTTACACTAATGGTACTGAATGCGTTAAGTACTCCTTAAATATCATTCACAGGTATAAATGAATTCTTTTAGTAATACATATATGATATACTTATTAATAAGTCTTTCCTCGCCATTCTTTCTGCAGACAAGTAGGAAGTTTTAGTGATTTTGCATGTTAAGTAGTTTGACCCCTAATTTATCACAGAAGTCATTAAATAATATAAAGCAGAGGGAATTAATTTTGTATCTAAAAGTAGATTATGAGAGAGTTACTTTCTAGAATTTTTAAGCTATTGATGAAATGCTAAAATTCATTAATGTAATTTTTTTTTATTCACAAAATTTATATACAGTCTCTTTTTTATAAGATTATTGTAACTCCTACATTCTTGAGATATTTTAACTCCTACAATATTTTAAGCATTAAAATTCAGAAATATTCTTTAAAGTTTCAACTTTCCAAATTTAGGTATATACTATACATTATGTTTACTTTTATTTTTTTATTGAATTGAAACATTTATGTTTAATAGTTTTAATGTAAGTAATGATTTAAAAGCATGGGATAATTTGGGTACACATTGCATTTTATTAATTAGGGAATGAAAAATAATCATTTTATACTCCTGCATCATCGTTACTTAAGGTTGTATATGCTGAAAATATGCTTGCAATACTGATATTGACAAAAGTTTTCTTTTCTAAAGATAGCAATGTAAACATATCCATATATTATTAATTTAAATTAAGGTATACTGATTCAAATTCATCATTTGTGATAAAAATGTTTCCACCACTTGTGCAAAGTAGCTTTTGAATTGGTTTTTATAATCATTTTCATTCAATTTTGTGTCCTCTAAAATGACCTCTTTTTCAAAATTGAATGTTTTCTATTTTCTTATAAAATAAAAGACATTGCATATTTTCTCCTCTTTTAACAATAAAAAATTCTCATCACCTTATACGTAAAAAATAGAGTAAGATAATCATATTTTGTGGCGAGTAGTTTTTTTTTTTTTTCAGTGAGTATAATATAAGTTGAAATTTTGGGCTCTGATACTGCTATCCCACTTAAATTTTAAAACACTTTATTATGAAAGGTGCTACATTGAGTAAGAAAATGTTACATATTTTTTTTTATTTCTAATTAAATCTTCATGTAATGCAGAGTTAAATAAATGCTTTGCTTAGTAGGGGATCTAATAATATCTTATGTGTTTAAATTTTGAGTTATTTTTGAAATATTTCTGGGTTATTCTTTTATAGATAAAATAATTTATTGTGCTTTAAGTTATATTGAAATTAAAAGGTTTGTAATCCAGCTATCTCACTGTTTCAATTAATTAATAAATTGCTTAATTTAAGATTTTAAATAGTGTTTTTTTCATGATTTAAGGAGGGGGGGGGATATGAATTTTCTTGCTGTTAATTTAGATTTTTTTTTTTTTTTTACTTGTTGCATTGGCATTTTAAAAGATAACTTGTTGTTACAATACACTTTTAAAGCAAAAAAAAAAAAAAAAAGTCAAATAAATTTGGGTTTTGCTTTGTATAGAGGGCACGCATAATTTTGATTTACTTATTGGTGAATTGATTCACAAGAGTTGTTTTTCACTTTTAAGATTTTGAACTTTGTGTGTAAAATGATTTTTTTTTTTTTGGGGGGGGGGGGGGTGGGAGGGGGGAACACTGCTCTGCAAAAAGAAAAAAAAATTCGACATCTGATACCATTCTTGCTCAACTTATGTGAAATGACCTCCTGAATCCGAATGTGACTCCCATTTTGCCTAGTCACCCACCATTTTCTAGATACACCACCTCCTCTCTGATTTTTTTCCCTGTTTGATAATTTTATGACCATGAATTTGATTTGAAGAATTAAAAATAATTTAACACCTAAAAGCAAAAAATATATAAAGTTTAAAAAATAACATTAATAACAGATTAAAAAAATATAAGATATGTAATGCATAATTTCAGTTTCCTACCCAAAATTTTTCCCTTGTCGCAAATGTCATGTTTTAGAATTTTCCAACTCTGTAACTCCTCAGAAGGCATTTAATGGTTAAAATAATCCTCTCCCCTCCTAGAAATCAAATTCATAGCCATAAAATCACTGAAAAATGATAAAAAATAGGGTGCCATTCCTAAAAAACGGTGGGTGATAGGGCAAAATGGGCATCATATTCGGATTCAGGAAGTCATTTTACATAAGAATATACTGAAATGGTGTCAGAGGCAACTTTCATGCCGATCAGTTTAATGGAACTAGCTGTTTTTGTTTAAAAATGCATCCAATTTTAAAAGAGTCTTTTTCTGCATCACAATCACATCTTTTGCACCATAATATTTGCATATTTTAGAATCCAAGTGGTTTCAAGAATGACACATAATCCTTTAATTTAAGTGTTATAATTGCCATTTGGTACTTTCATATTAATCGCATGCTGGCAATTTATACTTTAGTATTAACTTGGCTCATGAAATACAGTCGCCTGGTTACCATAGCCAACCAGTATATTTTAACTGGCAACATGGTTTTCAACTTTGAAACTTAATTTAAGAAAAAAAAAAAAAAATTGGTTCTAGATTCGGGCTCTGATTCCACTCACGATATAAGCAAACTCTCAGCGTTTTCATTCTCGCTTCTCTTACTACATTTTGAGACACCATGTTAAATCAATACACTATTAGGGAAGTTACACCACTTTTTTCCATATATATTTCACAACTTGATGTTAAACTGCTGCGTCATTTTAGGGAATTGGTCTAGACAGCTCCTCGTTTGCATGTGCTTTGCAACCAGGAGCTGAATCGTTGTGCAGGTGTAATGATATATTGATAGTGATAGTGTATTAATTTAGTGAAATTATTAAAACTGTTATTTGTATAACTTAAATAGTTATATTACTGTTATTAATAAACTCATTATTTAAATGTATTTCAAGTTAAAACGTCCAATAAAATTTATGACATTTCACTTAAAAAATTTTTTTTGGAAAAATGCTTACAAATAGAAATACTATATATGACATCACTTTCTACAATGTACTGTCAGTGTGACGTCAAACTGACTCCAAAAAAACAAGCTATCTTTATTTTCTATATCGTTTAATACTAAGACTACATGTTATGATAATAACCTTAAATTTGTATGATATCTTTAACTCTATTTTGTTTGAATTTCTATTTTTAAATAAAAGCATCACTAAAAAAATAATCATCTGTAACAAAAAAATTATCTCAAACCAAACAGAACAAGGGCTCGTAACCCCGATGCCTGTAGCAGCTTATACGTGGGCTGCTAATAACATGAAAAATTCTCAAAAATTAACCTTGAACCGAATGAGCCTCTGACTCGTGTTCCCGCTGCCTGTGGCTGTGGCACTGTATAGCAGGCAACAGTCAGGAAATACCAAGACCTTTAAAATAAGGTGTAACATGATAGGGCCTACTACAAAATCACCTAGTTCCATTTTTCACCACCAGGAGGCACACTATATTGTATTCAAACATATCCAATCAACATGAAATTTCAAGAGCTTTAAAATGACGTGCTACAAGTGTGGGTCTAGACCGGATTTTCCTCTCAAACTAATCCCCCCTATGCACAATTTCTTCACCGTGAAGTAATTTGGAACTGAGTTAACTCACAAACATGCTTTTAACCTCTGCTCCCCCCCCCTCCAGGGGGTGACCATTCGGCTTTTTATATTTGTCTCTTTTGATGACACATCTACAGACCAAGACCTTTTTTTAGACTCCTCAACCAAATTTTTACACCTAGCCGTTCTCTCAATTTAGTGGATACAGATAAAACACGTTAAAAATTAATATATAGATAATTGAAATTTCATTTAGAAAGATTGGAGTGTAAGGCTGATTTTTTATACAAACTATGTGAAAAATACCAGAGCCGGGAATCAAGCCCGGGTTATCTGCTTCCAGTGAACTACCCAGGCTGATAACCAGCTCGGCATTTCTCACATAATATCCATTGGCAAGGTCACCGAGTCTGCAAACACAGATATAACAAGTGAGAATATTTTTCGTAGCACAACTCCATTAGACCACAAATTTTCCGATTGGAAATTACTAGCTGGAACCCATGTAATGTTTCAAACATTGTTGCATCATTATTTTAATGATAAAAACATCTAATATAAGCTACGACATTTCACTTACAAAAAGAAATGCGGAAAAATTCTTATAAATAGAAATAAACCTTAAATATGTATGATTTCATATCTTTAACTCGATTTTGTTCGAATTTCTGTTTTTAAATGAAAGCATCACTAAAAAATAATCAGCTGTAACAAAAAAATTACCTCGAAACGAACAATACTCTGCCTTGTGACCCAGGTGCCTGCGGCAGTGCACACACGGCCCACTACTAACATCAAAAATTCCCAAAAATTAACTTTGAACCGAACGAAACCACCCGGCGTTGACCAGGCCCATGATAATAACCTTATATTTCTATGATTTCATATCTTTAACTCGATTTTGTTTGAATTTCTATCTTTAAATGAAAGCATTGCGAAAAAAATAATCATCTGTAACAAAAAAATTACCTCAAACCGAACGGAACGTGGGACCATGGTGCCTGCGGCAGCGTATACGCAGGCCGCTAATAACATGAAAAAATTCTCAAAAATTAACCTTGAACTGAACGAACCTTTGACTCGTGTTTCCGCTACCAGTGGCTGCAGAATGCTACACAAAATTCACTTTCTTCCACCAGGTGGCGTAGTATGTTGTATACGAACATCACCAGTTGCCTTAAATTTCCAAGACCTTTCGAATAAGGTGTCACATGGTGGTGTCAACTGCAAAATCCTTTAGTTGAGCTTTCAACCGCCAGAGGGCACAGTGTGTTCTGTACGAACATCACCAATGGTGAGGAAATACTAAGACCTTTAAAATAAGGTGTAATATGATGGGATCTACTACAAAATCACCCAGTTCCATTTTTCCCCACCAGGGGGCACACTATATTGTATACAAACATCCCCAATCTACCCGAAATTTCAAGTCCTTTAAAATGTGGTGCTACATGTGTGTCTAAAAGGGATTTCCTTCTTAAACTAATTCCCCCCCCCCAAAAAAAAAAAAAAAAAAAAAAATCTACTTTTCCTCTTTAAAATCGAAAATTCCAAAATCACAGAAATTGATTTTATAGTATTCGAGTCTAGTCCCCCCATGTTCAACTTCTTCACCGTGAAGTAATTTGGAGCTAAGTTAAGCTCGCAAACATGTTTTTATCTTCTGCCCCGACACCTCAGCCAAATTTTTACACCAAGCTGTTCTCTCGATTTAGTGGATACAGACAAAACACGTGTCAAATTAACCCCTTTCACTCCAGGGACGTACGTGCATACGTCCAAAGAAAGTATACGATACTATTTCAAAATTATATCTGGTATTTCAGACATTTACACTACAGCTAGCCTGGAGCGGAAGGGGTTAATATATAGATATTCAATAATGCATCAACCATGAAATTTCATTTAGAAATATTGTAGTGGAAGACTGATTTTTTTTTTTTTTTTTTTTTTTTATACCAACTACGTGAAAAATCAACCTCACACTCCAATCTTTCTAAATGAAGTTTCTAATTTTACAGCAAATTCAGAAAACTTTCTACGAATTATTTTCACACATTTATCTTGATTTATAGAAAACTGGCCCTTCAGAGAGGTGGCCTTTCAAAAAAGGTTTGTCCTATGGCACAATTTGCCAGTGTTCTAAAAATTACTACCAAATCAATATCTGACTTGCACTCGACTATAAATATGTAATCTGACAAATAAAACAAAGAGTTAAGTTGTAATGAAACTGTTCATTCTTATCCAGCAAACATTAAATAAAACCTAAGAGAAAGTACTAAATACTGTGTCTATATTTATCGAACAGGTCAAAAGGTTTCATCTTTCTACGAGTTAATATTTTAGATGTTTACCAGAAAACTTAGTTGGTATAGGGGATTAGAATCTGCGAATAATTCTGATTTAGAATCGATCAATAAAATAACTGATTTAAATAAATGTGTGATGAGTGAGAAAGAAATTAAAAATTGTTAAATAATTTTTTATGTAAAATTTTGTAGTAAGGAAGAAAAAAAAAAAAGCGAGAGGAGATGTGTTATTTTCTTCACTGGCAACAAAAAAAAAAAAAAAAAAAAGTTTTAAAAAGATAAATTACAATTTTTTAGCCATCTGTAAATGTAATATGGTTAAAAAGAAAAAAAAAAAATGTAATACTGCATTTGTATTTACATAAAGAAAAGAAAAATCTATTTCATGCGAATGCTACGGTAAACTCAAATATTGAATGAGAAGATCCCTTTGCAGAACAAGTTGCACAGCAAACTTACTCCAAATATTTGAACTGTAAGTTTACTTTCCAACGTTGGTTTAAATCAGCCTAGTATTTCAAAAGTGGTGAATGTGCGAGGGTAGGTAGGTGGTAGGTCGCTCCTCAACTCGTCTCGACGTGGTTTGTTTTGGCCGCCATTACTATCGAACTTGTGCTCTTGTGCTTCTGCTGCTGCTGGTTACAGGTTTTTCTAACTATTCTGTGCCAAGTCAGTGTATTTTTTCTGTTTTATCGTTCTTCCCTGCCAGTGTTCAGGTATTTCCTCATTCTTTACCCTTTTAACTTACTTTTCTGGTTGTTATTTTTGTCTTCTGTGGTTGTCATCAGTTCATGACAACAAAAACTAATGATGCAATGGCAAACGTGCGCTCTCAGTCAGAGTCGCTATCCCATGCCAATATATATAGCAATGCTGCCAATTTGAATGATAATTTATCAATTGCTCTGCAAGACGGGTCAGAAATATCTCTTTTTATCACTCCTAAAACCGGCAGTTTCCCCCGCGCCCACCCCCGCCAATTGAAGGAGGAGTTAGCTTCTAAGCTGGTGCATAAGGATAACATAGATAATATTAAAATAACCCGTCAAGGCAAAATCCAGCTAACTACGAAATCAACTGAAGTTGCCCAAAACGCTTTAGGCATACAAACTCTACTTGGTATTCCAGTAGAGTCTTACATTCAAACGGAAACTGTCACCACACGCTTCTTATTGCATGGTATTGACGGTTCTGTTACTTGCAAGGATATTGCGGAGGAACTCGCTGAGCAAGGTCTATACACGCTTGAAGTTCGCCGGTTTGTCCGGAAATCCCAAGGCGCCGAACTCCCCTCTTCGACTGTTCTAGTAACATTGCTAGGTACTCATCTCCCCTCGGAAGTCAAGTTGTGGTTTCAACTGCACAGAATATCGCTGTTCATTGACAGACCCCGGCAGTGTCTAAACTGCCACCGATATAATCACTCAACTAAGGCTTGCCGTCTGAGTAACAAACTGTGCATCACTTGCGGTGAATCCCACAATGACCCATGTACGGCTCCCTCACCCAAATGTGCCAACTGTAAAAATGCCCATCCAGCAAATGATAAGAACTGTCCTAGCTATCAGCGAGAGGCCCGTCTCCAAAAATTCAAATGCCAAAACCACTTGTCTCTCAGCGAGGCACGGCGTCGCTTTGTTGACAAGGAAGTCTCACCAAATAGGTCTTTTGCATCTGTGGTTACTTGCCCCCCTCCCGAAGCGGTCACCAGAACAGACTTTGAATCAGCCCTCCAAGAAATCACCTCTCAGTTCACAAACATGGTCCAGGCGATGTGCGTGGAGCTCACAAATTCATTTCAATCCATGCTTCTATCTGCCACACAGTCACTCCTGGAGTGCATTCAGGAATCTCAAACCAAAAAAGTGCAAAAATCAACTGCGTCTGTGCTTTCAGAAATCCTCCGAAGTAAAAAACCTCGTATCACGGAGCCCAATCAAAAGGACATCTGCCCGATGGATATTCCTCTATCGGATCCTCAAGGGGCTTCTGGGTATCACCCCCCGGTCAATCTCACCACTCCAGGGACTTAATCTCCTTGTTCTTGCCTTCCTGTTCTTGTCTCCCTGCTCATGGGTAAGTCCCCTTTTCTTTTGCTTCCCTGTTTCTCTGTTTTTGTTTTTTATGGGTTTAGTCAATTTTTTGGTTCAATGGAACTGCCGCAGCCTTAGGGCTAATGGCCATTGGCTCCGTTCTACCCCTGAGCTCCATGCTACTCTGCTTTGTCTGCAGGAAACCTTTTTATCTCCCCACGACACTTTTGCCATCCCTGACATGACGGTATACAGGGCTGATAGAGTTGATACTCGCGGTGGTGGTCTCCTCACTGCTATTCATGCCTCTAAGGCTTCCTACCTGGCTACTCTCCCTCCTTGCCCTATCCAGGACTTCGAAGTTCTTGGGGTAAAAGTTTTCTTGGACAACCGCTGGACTCTGGTGCTCAACTGCTACTCCCCTTCAGGCAACTTCCCGTCGGATTGGCTTACTGAAATCCTATCCTCGGAGAGTGTCCCCTTTATCATTGTTGGCGACTTCAATATCAACATCCTTTCCCGCTCCCCCCCCGTCCCTAGGCGGGTCCAACAACTGCTTGACTGGGCGAGCGACCAGGATATTTGCGTCCTGAATTTTGATCACCCTACTCGCTCCGGCTCTTTCGGCTCCTCCTCTCTCTTAGACCTCACCATGCTGTCTCCCTCCATCCAGTCCAGAATTAGATTCTACGTCCACCCTGACTTGTTCGATTCGGACCACCACCCCATCATTCTCTTGGCCAACTCCCCAGTGGGCTGCCCAACGGCCCCTCGTCGAGTTTACAACTGGACTAGAGCCTCCACTGCTCTCAACATGATAGACAATCTCCCGACTTCTTCCTATCAGGACTTTGAGCACATTTGCAGAGAGGCTATGGACTCCACTGCCTCTCAATTGAGTTCGCCCAGTCGCTTGGGCCGTCCTTGGTGGGATTCTACCTGCCGGTCACTCCTACGTTCGAAGCGGAAACATCTCCGCCTTGCCCGTTTGCATTGCTCTAGGGAAGAGTGGATTCAGTACAAGAAGTACGCGGCCAAACTTCGAAGGTATATCAAACAGGCTGCTCGCAACTTCTGGGACTCCCTCTGCCAAGGCAGTTGCGAAAGTGGGAGAATCTTTAAAATCCTGAAACGCCTGGCTAGCCGAGACCTCCCCTCTGGCGACAATATTATCAAAGACCCGGTTCCCATCGCGTCCATTCAAACCCAAGCTCATGCTTTCCTGGAACATTTCTCTAAACCCAACCTGCCTCACCCTATACCAGTTGACCTCGGTGATGGGGACCCGATCCTAGACGCCCCCCTCTCCCTGGAAGAACTTCGTCACGCTCTAAAACGCTCTCGTCCGACTGCTCCTGGCGCTGATGGCATCTCTATTAAGCTCTTTCAGAAGCTTTCTGAGAAACACCTCGAATCCCTGCTGAACACCTTTAACCTTTCTTTTGGTTCGGGGGAAATTCCTAACTCCTGGAAACTTGCCACCATCGTCCCCATCCGGAAGCCTGGCAAACCTGCTCATCGTGTTGACTCCTACCGTCCGATAGCTCTCACTTCGGCGGGGTGCAAATTATTGGAACGCATGATCCTCCGCAGACTCCTTGCTTGGGGCGGGCAGCGGCATTTGTTCCACCAAGATCATTTCGGATTCATCCCAACTAGGGACTGCACCCTAGCTTTATGCACCTTCATAAATGATATTGTCTCGGCCCGCTCTCGTAAATGGTATGTCGCAGCAATCTGTCTTGACATCAAAGCGGCCTATGACTCTGTTCATATAGACACCCTTATTTACAAACTTGCTTCTCATGGAATTAGAGGCATCATGGGTCGTTGGCTATCCTCTTTCTTGGACTCTCGGGTTATTCAGGTTCGCTGGAAGGCTATTGTTTCCGACACTGCCCCTTGTAACCAGGGCGTCCCTCAAGGCAGCGTCCTTTCTCCGCTTCTTTTCATTTTCTATATGCTGGACATCGTGGAGACGCTGGAAGACGGAGTTCGCATGATCGTTTACGCAGACGACCTCTTGATCTATGTCATGAGTCCGGAGGCTACCCAGGCTCGGAGAAAACTTCAGGATACCCTTTTGCGTATTACCTGCTGGTATTCCTCGAACGCGCTTAGTATAGCCCCAGCCAAATGTTCGGCAATTAACTTTACTCGTTGCAGGGACCCGGGGGCTCCGTTCACCCTTCGGGGCGTGGAGGTCCCTTGGAGTTCCCCGATAAAAATCTTAGGTGTCTGGTTCTCTCGCACTTTATGTTTCACCCCTCACTTCACTGCTATCAAGTGCAAAGCCCAGCGCCGGCTGAATTACTTAAAGGCTATCACGGGCCGCTCCCGTGGCATTAATAGTTTCCATATGCTAAGGATTATCAATTCCATCATCCGAAGCATTCTAGAATATGGGGCTCCTCTGTTTTATGACTCTCCTGTTTCGGCCTTGAATATACTTGAGATCAGCTATAACGCTGCCCTCAGATTGGCTACCGGTCTTCCCAAATGCACCCCTATCCCGGTTCTCCGTCGGGAAGCCGGGGTTCCTAGTGTGTCCAGTCGCCTCCTCCTGCTCACGAAGATGTTTCTTCTCCGCATCCTCGCCGCCCCTCCTGGACTGCGCCTTAGTGAAGCTGCTCATGCTGCGCTTGCCCAGCCTGCTCCGTTGTGGAAGTGGTGGCTACCATTACAAGAGTTACAATCTCAGGTGGGCTGCCCCCTCTCGTACATTATTCGTCTGTGCTGGCCTCCCCCCCCATGCTGTGCCCAGTTTCGGGTGATTTCGAACGGTCTTGATTTTCAGTCCCCGGACTTCCCTGCTCTTACTAAAGTTCACGCCTGGCATCAATGGTTTTCCTCCCTCCCCCCCTGCTTTTTCGCTGCCACCGACGCATCGAAAGACGGTGCTAAAACCGCCATCGCTGCTATAGATCCTATCAGCAACACTTCTGTCGCAACCTTGGTCCCGCATGACAACTCGGTTTTCACTGCCGAGGCTCTTGCGTTATGTCTTGCTCTCTCTGCTCTCCCCTTATCTCATCCGAATATTTTCATCCTGTCTGATAGTCTGTCGGTGCTTCGTGCCCTTGAGGACTGGTCTTTTCGTTCGCCGAATGTGATCCTACTGCTGATATCCCACATCCAGAAGCTTAATGCTCGCGGCTTCCATATCACCTTTGTCTGGTGCCCCGGTCATTGTGGTATTCCTCCCAACGAACTTGCAGACTCCCTTGCCAAAAATGGGCCATATCTCTGCGCCCCTTTCCTTCGTATAGCTCCAGAAGATCTCCGATCTCAGGTCCGGAAGACCTGGAGGGTTGAACAAGAATATGCTTGGATAAACTGCGACTACGCGAACTCTCTCCCCTTCCTTCTTCCTGACAGGTCTTTCCCCAACTGGGTCCCGTCTCGCAAAATGGATGTTCTGATGGCTCGTTGGAGGTCCAAAACTATTCTTACCAATCAACGTCTATATAGGATGAACCTCATCTTTTCCCCTCTCTGTAACTTTTGCTACGATTTGGAAACTCCAGAACACATCTTGCTCCGCTGCTCCAAGCTCTCTACCCCTCGCCGTAATTTGTTCAATGCCCTTCAGTTGGGCCCTAACCCGTCGTATGGCGACGTTATCTTGGCTGCTTTCGGCTCGAAATGGTCCTTAGCGCATCTGATTATATTCTCACGACTAGCTTTCTCGTCCTAACCTAGCTCTCTGTTTGGTTTGCATTTTTGGATTTTCCGAGATGAAGCTGTCTCCTGGGACATAGCACAAATCTCAGTATCCCCCCTACCTACCTACCTACCTACCTACCAGTATTTCAAAAGTTATCATGATGGCATATTTTCAAGTGACTGCAACTTGAAAGCAAAATGGCAGAGCAAGTTGTCCAGTGAACTTATCAAAACATTTATGTAAGTTCACTACCCAACTTTGGCTTGAATTGATTGATTAATTCAGTGTTTCAATAGTTATTGTAATAATAAATTTTCAATTAGCCCTAATTAATTTAAGGTATCCGGGTTTTTTTTTTGTAAGAAAAGAGCGGATGAATTTCATTAATAAACTTGGTTGAGACACTTATATGGCCTATGTATATATCAAAATTCAAGCAAATCCAACCTTAAATACACTTATCACAATGTGGATTTGTAATTTTCAAGTGAACTCTTGAAAATAAAATAGCACAGCAACCATCGTTAATGAACTCATCCTAGATATTTGTAAGATAAGTTCGCTGTCCAATTTTGGTTCGATTTGGAGTATTATTTTGGAAGTTACTGTGATGACAAATTTCTATTATATATAGATTTAAAAAAAAAAAAAAAGTGATTGTAGATTGATTTCTAAAGAAATCAACCTACCTTTAAATCAACCTTGATTTCTAAAGAAATCAACCTAAAACTGATTTACGTACATGAGTGCTGGCAGAGAAGGAAATCTAAATATATTTAATACTATTTATTTAATGTTTTGCAAAAAAAGAAAAAATCAAGGTTTTTTTTTCCCCTTAGCTTAATTCAGGATAATTCTTTAAATATAAAGTTTTTAAATTATAATATTTAATATAAATAAAGCTTTAAGCTTTTAAATTTTCTTTTAGGCTCTTTCCGTAGATTTTACCAATTGCCCACTGCATAGCTCTGCTAGATTAATATGTAATGTCACAGTGTAAAGTAAAAGAAAAGAAAGAGAAAAACAGCACTCGCTGTTGATTTCATTCTGCCATCATCTATATGTTTACATAAATCTTTAAATAACATAGATAATTTTTGGATGTAATATGCACTAAAATGGATATATCTATATTATGTTCACATGTTTATTTATTTTGGCTCAAAGACACTTATTACATAAAAATACATTTCAAATATCTACAAGATCTGGTGAAATATAGACTAAATCTAGCTGTAATATGGACATATATTATGTACTTTGACCTAATCTACATGAATTTGTGTTGACTGGGTTCTTTCTTTAATAATAATGTTCTATATACTTTTTAAAAACCAACTTCAAACTAATAAATAACTTTTTGAAACACTAATCAGTAGAATAATAGTTGTAGTGATTATATAATTATATATATTAGATAACAGATGTATAAAGACATTAATTAGAATCAATTTTTCAAAAGATGCTTTTTGATGTTAGAAAATGAAATATTACAAGGAAATATTTTTAAATATCTTGCTTTTAAACAACTTCAAAATTACTTTTTGACACTTTGTTTATAATGAAAAAATTAGACTAACCCCTCTATTTCCCATTTTGTGTAGGACTTTTACAAAATACATAAATAAAAGAGAAAATATTTTATAAATAAAACACTCTTAAATGAACTTTTTATTACGAAAATAGGAAAAGTAGTATATGTGTAAGTTTAGCGAATTTACGCATTGTACTCGAATGGACCAAATCAAGCCAAATGTTGGCGAGAATGATTTCGCCTGAGCGGGAGCAGGGTTGCACAAGACCTTGGAGCCTCAGAGATCGAGAAATCTTCTTGACATTTGTTCTGCGCATCTCGTCAGTGGTTTGCGTACGTCATGGAATGTTTACACCACGGAACCAATCAGCTTTGCTGACAAATACGAATTCCGCTTAACTAAACGTATTTGGAAGGATAGTTTGTTTTGTTTGTGTGAGCGATTTGAGAGAAAAAATTTTTATTATTCATTTAAAATATATTTATATTTTTTCAAGTTATTCCTTTTCTTTTGATTTGGATACTTTGAAATTTAATAGATTTTGTTTGATGAATATCTCGCGGGTGTATTGTTTATTTGCTGCAACTCCATTATTGTATCTTTAAGACTACTTTTATTCGCAATATATATATTAATCGTCTTATTATAAAATACTCACCAAAATTTATTGTAAACATATATTAAAATTATAAATTTTAAAATGAAAAATCTACATAGAAGTATTTTTTGAATAAGTTGAATGCGTTGAATGTATATCTTTTTCTTTCATATATAATCTTATCAGTGTGCCTGACATTAATTTAATTTTATTATATAGCTGTTGATTCGTAGTAAGGCAATTCCACGGAAATGTCAACCTGAACGTCAATATTTCAAATTTAACAAAATTTTGAGTGTGATTGATACTTGCATATTTTTAAAGCTTCTAATATATATTTTAGTAGCGTGAAGTTTGAATTATATAAATTGTTTTGTAAAAATGGGTTCGTCCATGTGTTTTCAGATTAGGATATTTAAGAAACGGACTTGCATAAAATGCTTAAGTATGTTGCTTGTTACTTGTACATGTATAATTTTAAATATTTAACTGTTTAATTATGTATATATCTTTTGTTAATTAAAAAGGAAAGAAAGACAGATTAGTTTTGTATTTGATTTAATTAAGGCTTTTTTATTTTGGAAAAGAAAAAAAAAAAAAAGAATGATGATGTAACAATTTTGTCAAAAGTTTACTCTTTAATAATCCTCTTGTAAATATTAATTTTACATATTTACTTAACGTATTTGAAGCTGGATGCTGTTAAATTAAATTAAAAAAGAAGCAGATTACGTTTAGATTATGAATTATCGTTGTTTTATTGAAATACAGTGTAAACAGATAAAAGTAAGCTTAATCGCAAATTTATCATCTACCACTTGTATTTAAATTAATTTTTAATGCAGTATCTATAAATAAAGGTTAATTTGCAGAAAATTATGCATTAAAAAGTTTAAAAGTACTGTGCAAAGCCCTGTTTAAAATATAATCTCTAATATTTATTGAATTAGTTAAAGGCAGGCTATTTTGTGCTACATACATGCTTTACAAATTTTTTTGTTTGTAAAATCAACCCATGCCAAGTGTGTTTTAGTTTTAAACATCCAGGAATCATTCCTCTTTTTGAAAGAAATGATAAAATGCTCTTAAAAATATTTTATATCTTTTGATTTTGAAAATTGGGCATTTTTTAGCTTAAATAAACACATTATGTTTTATAAGAGATAGAGAAATTTCGGACTCCTCATTTTAAAGAGAATTTCATAAGATTTAATTTGATGTCTACTTTGATTATGTTAGTTAAAAAAATATTTTTATTTATTTATAAAGATAGTGTTTTGTAAACTTTTTGAAAAAAAAAAAAAAAAAAAACAAAAACAAAAATAACTTAAACTTTTTAATAAGGAATTATGACAAGTTACTGTACATGTAAGAATATAATTATAAATTTTACTTACATGGTAAAAGACCTCATTTTTAAAATTAGCAATCTATAAAAGATGAATACACGTATGGAATTTACTATAGATGAAGTCGAAGAATCCATAGCCTAGTGTAGGGAAGGGGCCGGCACCTGGAAAACAACTAAACCCCTACACAATGCAGCTATGGACAAGACTCCAGGTGTCAGGTTGAAAATCAACCGTCAAAGGCCTATTTTTTTCTTTACAATCTTTTGTTATTATTGTTCTTAAACTTTAAAGAAATTTGTCTGTTAGGTTTAAAACAAACAATAACTGCTAAGCTTACATTGTAAAATACAGAAAAATAACTTTAAAGTAAGCTTTAAATATCAATTTATTCTTTTTAAGATATTTTGTATTTTCTTTTTTCCCTCTCTGTTAATAAACACAAGGTCATAGTAAATTTCTACATCATTTGTCATATGTTTTTAAACAGTACATGAAAGAAATTAGGTAGTTAGATAATTTAAGTACTTAAGTTAAACTCTTAATAGAAAGTATTGTTAGAGTATAACACATAATTTATTTTAACATTTTTACAGTATATGTTTCATGTATAGAATTATGCAATATACTTAAGTTGTATGAAAAGTATTTTGAACATGGAGGACATTCTATACTAGATATTATTAAAAATCATTGCAAATTCAGTGTAATCATTATAGTAGATATGTATTGATTATCATACTAGTTATTTTTCAATTAAAATATTCTAATATCTAAAATAATTAATAAGATAAGATCATTTTTAAGTCTTTATATACATTGTTTTTTTTTCTTTCACCTTATTTACTAAGCCTAACTGTGAGTATTTTTTCCTGTGATTATTCTTATTTAAATGTTTATAGAATACTAATTCTTTTTTAATTTGTTAAAGCAATACTGTATATTTTTTTTCTCTTACATGTAACATTTAGTATATAAAATAATACAAAACTTACCCGTGGTTTATCTTTCAATCCTGATTTTTGCTCATGTCATTATTGAAAGATTCAAAATGGCTGCTGACCATTATGAATGATGAAATAGCAGTAAGATCTGTTTATTTCATTAGACCTGTTTTTAACAGTGCCAATATTTAATGTAATTGATTATTTGAGTTTGAAAGGGAGTGCGAGCTATGAGATAAAATTTGTATCCATCACTGTATTTTTTTTTTTTTTTTTTTTAAGAGTATTTTAGAGCCCAATGCTTCTAATTTTTAATGTCAATTTTTCATCAAAGGTAAAAACTGTGTGTCAATTAATGAATGCAAGAGCAGAAGAGTAAAAAAAAAAAAAAAAAATCTGGATTAATGTGAAGAAAAGTACTATATGAAGAAAAGTACTGATACACCATATTATAATTTTTTCTTTTGTGTATGTAATGATTTTTCTTACTTTATTTTATTTATACAACCGTTAAGTGCTTAATGTTCGGAAAGCCTAGTGGAATCACTGTAGATTTTTTTTTATTTTGATAGTCTAAGGGAATGTCCCTCACACACACACAATTTTCGCTTAAGTTACACCTATGCGTAAACATGTACAAAGGTCATTGTGTTCAGGTATTTTACCTGATTTTTTTTTTTTTTTTTTTTTTTCTAGTACTATATTTTCTGTTTTTTTCGTAGTTAAATTTATATAATAAGACTAAAATATAAATTTCAAATGGCTGCTAAACCTAATTAAAATTCTTATTTTTTATAATGAGGGGATTGGAACTCTCTGTAATGAATTATATATGTTTTCTACCTATACGAAAAAATTTTCTCGCCGAAATTTTAGGTATTTTTTTCATGAATTCACTATCATCCCTGCATATAATAAAGACTGTTACTTACAAGTAGCAGACTTCAGAAGCACATGCTTCTGCAATTTCTTAGGGAGGAAGAGGCATTGTACTTTCCAAAATTTTCTTCCTCACTTTATATAAACAAAAATTAAGTTTTTTTTTTTTTTTTTAATGTTTATATGCTTTTATGGTGTATTGAATGAAAGCATTTTTTTTTTTTTTTTCTTCTAACACAGATGAAAAATGTGTTAGAAGCGAGTTAGTTTAGTTGATCTACTAGGGGATGGGAGGAGGGGGTGACTTACATTTATTAGTAACTAGCAGGCTACGCCTGCTTCGCTGGTCACTATTTTTAAATGAATCATTATAATTAATGAATTCTCAAAATTGCATTTTTTCACATGAAAAAAAACTGATTGGGAAAAATGTCGTACCGGGTCCCCACTGTCTTTGGCAGCGTAGACCCGTGCACAATGCGCATGCACAAATGCATATGCATGAGTGCTGTGCATGCGTATTCCTTCACCACCCTTATGATTTTTCTAAATTCCATGTTATTACTCATAAACCTTAAGAAAAGGAATAAAAAAAAGTCATTTCTTATTGGGTAAAAACTCATACCGGGTCTCCTCTGCCTTCGTCAGCGTAGACCTGTGTGTGCGTAGTGCTCACGAATTCATATATACGCTTGCTGCGTGCGCGTATTTCTTCACCACCCTTCCTGTCCCTCCTTAATTTTACACTTTTGAAAATATCCTCATTTGACTCGTAGGCACCCAAAACCTATATATACCAATTTTGAATGGTCTAACTCAATTTCTAATTTTTTGCCCCCTTTGAGAACATCTTAAAACATATAAATCAGGTGAAATCTCAAATAATTGTGATTAGCGCCCTCTATTGGATAAATTTAATGTAGGTTATTCGATAATTTTAAAGTACTTTAAAGTAACTTTCGAATGATGTATTAAAAATAATTTAATCATATTTAGAATTCGAAATATTGAAATTTTAAACTATTGCAGCGCCATCTAGAGGTAGAAATTTCTGTAATCTACTGTTCAATTCCAAATCAACAAAACTTTCAAATAATGTATTACTTATAAAATTATTTTAATCAGTAGCTGAGATACAAAAGAAAAACCTAATCAGGACACCTTAAAACGTGTAAATCATATGAAATCTCGAATTCCATTACCTATGGTAGTCGGTTAATGGAAGGTGACAGAAATTTATGGCGTCTACTCTTGAAATTCATTTCAAATAAGTTTCAAAATGACATATTACTTTTGAAATTATGTTAATTAGAAGCTGAGATACAAAAATGATAAACACTATTATAAAACGATTTATGTCTGACTTTTTCGTGGTTTTCTCCGAAACTTGCATAATTCTGGGCTAAATACTGTTAAAAATCAATAGTATGAAATGTGAAAGGAGTATCAGAATTTGAAACTCTGCAAAATATAAAAGAATAAAGGCGTTCTGGGTTTTCCGTTGTTTTCTCCAAAACAACCATTCCTTTTTGTCCCTTCCCCCTCCCCTTTCCATCCCTTCTAATAATTTTACACTTGAAAATATCCGCAATCGATTTATCTTTCCTTAAAACCTAATGATACCAATTTCAAACGCTGTATTTGGCCCCTTCGCCCTCCCCCTCCCCCTTCCTATTAATTCTACACTTTCAAAAATATTCAGAATCGAATTATCGGGCGTTAAAACCAAATATTACGAAATTTCAACAGCATACCTCAATTTAAAATACTGCAAAATATAAAACAAAATTTAATCTAATATTTTTGTTTATCCACATATTTTCATGAAAATTGAACAGTAGCTTTATAATATGCTGTCTAGGCCATATATTAATTCAAATGTAATGTGAATGAAAATTTGAAAAGTGCAATTTCTCCCCCCACTATAAAACACGTGACATCTTGATTGGTTACAATCATTTCCTTTTTCATGGCAGATGGTCGTCTGGCATTTGAAATGATGTTGCCACAAAAAATTCATAATTTTTAAAAATCTAATTGTTGTACCGATAAGTCGCTTGCACACATAGATTCAGAAAAAATTCCCCTTTCATTTGGTACCGAAATCGCAACGATCGGACAAATATTTTAAATTTATCTTCCACTTTTTCTGCTTTTAACTCCGTTAAAATATCTTTTTTTAAGCAATGGCAGTGAATTCTTGGTCAATGAGATCGCTTTTAGATTAGACATGAGTGAACATTTTAATTAATATCTCCACAACTAATTAAAAATTTTAAATTCTGTTGTCAGGAGGACCTCGGAAAGGCTCCAGAGCATCTGTATGTCAACTCTTGTACTTCTGCGTTTAATAGGGGCTGAACGTATAAAAGAACAGACAGACAAACCTTTCCATTTATTATTATAGATGTAGCTTGTAACTAATTAAACCACATTAAATAAAAAAAAAAAAAATTGGAAAACTTGTTTTTTGCATTTAAATTTAAAAGGCCCTACTAGTAACATGTGTTCAAGTATTGATTTTTGTGCCATTTTACTTAGCTTAAGTAAAGAAAAAAAAAAATAATAATAATAATTTTTGTTTAATTTTTCCATTGTTGAGATTATATATATATACATGCGCAAGTTGCCATCAGATTTTCATACTTTAGATAATTTTAAAAAAATCTAATTGTCCATTAATTAATCAGACGGATTCAGAAAAATGCCCCTTTCATTTGGTACCGTATTTGTAACGAAATTTTGATTAGATTTTTTGAAATTAATTAAAATATGAAAATAATAACCTGGTAAAAGCTTTAAAAAGGGACATTTAAATTTTTAATTGTTGAAAAAAAAAAAGATATTGTTTGTTTTGATACTGATTATTATTAATTTTCTTTTCTTTAAAAAAAAAAGATTTTGACGAAATTCTGGCAAAAGCAGAATTTAATTCTGTGGATTCGAAAGGAAGTATCTGTCATGGAAAAAACTCACACAACAGTTCATATTATATACAAAACAATAATATTGTGAGTGACTTAAATAAACTATTCATGCATTAATCATGTAATACACAAGTTTTTTATTTTAATCCTTTCTTTCGTCCTAGTTTAAATAATTTGTTTCCTTCCCATTCAAAGGAAGTAGTTTTCGTTATGCAGTATCCAAAAGAATTGAAATTTAAGTAGTTAATTTCTGAAAGTTTTTAAAAGACCTAATACCATAGGGAGAAAATGGTCCAGATGCTGTCTATTAAATTTTGCGGTTTCTGTGACGCCAACACTCAATAATGTCCAATTTAAAATTTGGACTGTAACTGAGAAGTCACAGAGGGGGATCAGCACCTCCCCTTTCCAACAGTACACTCTTTGTCATACTAACATTTAACCAACTTGAAATTTAAAATTTCATAAAGTTAGGACTGTAACTGATAAAGCACAATTGGGGGAAGAGGAACAGAACCTGTCTCCTTCCAATTGCACAGTCTTTGGAAGACTACCACCCACTCAACTCCTAATTAAAAATTTTGTGAAGTTTAGAGTTTTCAAGATAAGGCTTCAAGGGGGGGGGGGGGATGCTCCCTATTTTAATGATTCAGTCTTTGTCATATTAACACCCATTTAACTCCAAACTTAAAATTTTGTAAAGTTCAGAAAATGATTTTTTTTAGATAAAGCACCGTAGATGGTAAGATGTGTTAAGATCCTCCCCCTTAAACTCATTCAACTCCAAATTCAAATTTTTGTGAAGTTCGGGCCATGATTTTTTATGATAAGGCATGGGGGGGGAGGTTAGAGCCTCCCTCCCTTTAACGATGCAGTTTGTACCATTCAACTCCAAATTTAAAATTTCAAAATTCCATGTAAGTGGAATGGGTGTTGTATCATACGGTACGGTAACACCCATTTAACTCCAAATTTAAAATTTCATTTAAGTGGGGAGGAGGTCCTCCCCCTCTTTCTACGATCCAGTCTGTATCATACTAACACCTATTCAACTCCAAATTAAAAAAAATTTAAAGTTTAATCCATGATTTTTCATGATAACGCATGGGGGAGAGGGGTAAGACCCTCCCCTCTTTTAATGATGCAGTTCATATAATACTAACTCCCATTCAACTCCAAATTTAAAATTTTATAGTTCAGTTTGAGATAAAGCACTGTGTGTGTGTGGGGATGGGGGGGGGGGGGTAAGTGGAGTTAAGACCCTCCCTCCTTTTAATGATGCAGTCTTTGTCATACTAGCACTCATTCAATTCCAAACTTCAAATTTTGTAGTTTCAGACCATGATTTTTTTAGATAAAGCACGTGGGGGGTAAGAGGAGTTAAGACCCTGCAGTCTTTGTCATATTAGCATCCATTTAACTCCAAATTTAAAGTTTTTCAGTTCAGACTATGATTTTCTGAGATAAAGCATCATGGGGGGTAAGAGGGATAAGACCGTCCCCCTCTTTTAGTGATGCAGATTAGAGTCCTGCGCGGGTCGGGTTTTACCCGACCCGAACCCGACAGATGAATTTTAAATCAACCCGACCCGAACCCGACAAAAAAATTTTCATCAACCCGACCCGAACCCGACAAAAAAAAATTTCATCAACCCGAAAACCGACCCGAACCCGCAGCAGAGAATTTTTTGCGACCCGAACCGAAACCCGAAAAATAAATCAACATTACTTATTCATCTAAAAATCATGCAAAACAAGATAAAATGATATAACATGATATAAAATAAATTAAATTTTCATTGTCACACGGTAAATTGTAAAAAAAAAAAAAAACTAGTATGTTGTGGCCACCACAAGACATTCTTCTATATTTTTCTGTCAAATTCACTAACAAGTGCGAATAATTTATTAAAACTATTATTAAAAAGTTTAACGTGATGAATGCAAATAATTTTCATCTTAGGGAAATCTAACACTAAATATTTAAAGAGAGGCAGTTTTATCGTCTATAAATAACTTCTTAAACAATGCGTTTTTATAATGGTTATCTCACATATCATGGTTCGTACAGTTATATGGCATAGAAGTTGAGATATAGCTATGCTGTTATCGATGAAATTTGCAGTATATCAACGCCACCTATTGGCCGACAAGCATTCAAACTGAGTCAGCATAATGTCTCATAATCTCGCCTTCTCACATATTAAGTTTTGTTTCATGATACACAATAGAACATGAGATATAGCTTTCCTTGTAATTGTGGAAATCGCTATGTAGCAGCCTCACCTGTTGAGCGGTTTACACTAAAAGTTGACAGGCACTAATATATATTAAATGGCATACAAATAATATAAAGCATACAAATTTATATGAAATTCTGTGCAGTAGTTCTTGAGATATAGCCTTTCCTTAAATTGCGGAAATCGCTGTGTAGCAGCGCTACCTGTTGGCTGATAGACATTCAAATTGAATCAGCATAATATCTCATATTAGTCTTCTCACATATCAAGTTTTGTTGGATTATACGCAACAGAACCTGAGATATAACCTCCCCTGAAATTGCAGAAACCGCTGTATAGCAGGGTCACCCGTCGAGCGGTTGACACCAAATGTTGATAGAATCTAATACTTTCTTTTACTGAATATAGAAGAAAGTAAAAAAAAAAAAAAAAAAAAAAAAAAACTTGTAAACTGCGAAATCTTTTCAATTTCCAGAATGTAAATGCGAGGTTATACTGTATTTGTATTTCTTTAATTTATATATTAGCAACAGTCGAGAAAGATTTATAATACATTTCTAATTTTGATACAATTTCTACAAAAGATACATATTAGTTTCGTTAAAGAAAAGAAAACAGATCCAGATACAAATACGGATCTATTTTTCTGGCGGATATCCGCGGATACGAATAGGGAGATCTGGTACATGTCTGCCCACAAGCGGCCGAGCGGTTCTGCACTCGAAGCTGGTAGATGGGAGGTGTCGGGTTCGATACCAGGTCACGCTCATCGACCTAGCTGTTCGTAGTTTTCCGTGGTTTCCTCCGAAACAAGTGTAAATACGGGCTAGGATCCCTTAGAAAGACTCAAACGGAGGGCATTCCACCTATAAGCCTAGGACACATCTGGAGTCAATCGGCCTTAAATCCTCTAACCAAACAACCAACCGATACATGTCTAGTATGTGCAGAATGTTTAAATTAGTTACATAGTTGTAAACATGCTACAAATTTATGTTTATAATTGTAAAAAATATTTTGAAATGTGTTCTCAAGTCGACCCGACTTGTTGAAAACCGAACCCGACCCGCAAGAAAAAGAATTTAGTCAACCCGACCCGCACGAAAAAAAGATCAGTCAACCCGACCCGCAAGAGAAAAAATTCTGTCAACCCGACCCGACCCGCGGGTCGGGTTCGGGTAAAATCGGGTTACCCGACCCGATGCAGGACTCTAATGCAGATTGATGCTTCACATTAACTAAGATGTCATACATCGGTAGCACATTGTCGCAGGCGAAAAATGTCCGTAAATTGCAGACAAAGACTGTCCGAAAGTTGTGGGCAATTTTTTTTTATTAGAGCAGACAAAGACTGTCCAAAAGTTGTAGACAAATTTTTTTATTAGTGCAGACAAAAACTGTCTGCAAGCCATTTTTCTGTTTCCGCGACTATGTTGCAGTGTTTCTACCACTGGAACATGTCTATGGATATTATATGGGAAATACCGATTGATAATCAGCCAGTATAGCTAAATGGTGGTAGAGCATCTGCATAAAAAGATATTTATAGTTCATATAATTGCTTATCAAAATATCTTTTACTTGTTAAAAACCTCAGTTTTCTGCTAGAAAGGCCTCCATAAATGACACTCCACTGAGGGCTACAACTCTCATTTGTTAATCAGTCAAAGCACCAATATATCCGCTTTTTTATCTACTGTCTAGAGCTCCTTATGCATGAACAACACCTGACCTTCCCAGAAGCCAAACTCGTATTATTCTATAGGGAAATTTGTTTCAACAATTTCCCAATTTTTAATGTGTATTTTACTTTCAATAGAAGAAAGTATTGGATTCGTAAAAATTTTCGACCTTGGGTTTTTGATGGATTTACACGTTTTGAGAGCTGTAGAACACGATTTGACCATTTTTACTTTCTTCTATATTCAATAGAAGAAAGTATTGGATTCCTTAAAATTTTTTACCTCGGGTTTTTGATGGATTTACACGTTTTGAGAGCTGTAGAACACGATTTGACCATTTTTAGAAAATGTCTGTCTGTCTGTGTGTGTGTGTGTGAGAGACAAAATTTTGTGGCAATTGTATCTCAGGCACTACTGCACAGAATTTCATACAAGTTGGTATGTAGTTGCACTTTGACATAAATTAGTGCCTGTCAACCTTTTGGTAAAAATTGTCTTACAGGTTGCGTTGCCATCCCGCTTTTTCTAAATTTTTAACATGGTGATATAGGACAAAATTTTGTATAAATGTGCATAAAAAGAATTAATTTTTAATAATCATTATTAAATTTAAAATAATTATTTGTAATAGAGATAGTCAACTGGAGGAAAAAATTGTGTATGTAGGAGCCTCGCCTCCCCCCTGGGTGGAAGTCCCCCCTCGAGGGGAGTAAATTTTCATAATGGGTATCTTTTAAAAGAGCTTGCCAGTACCTTTAAAATGAGTGGTTGAACCTTCCATTATAACTTAATCAAAATAACTTAATGAATTATAACTTGATCAAAAGATTTTAGAAAATTTTAATTTTAATTTACTTTTATACATTTTAATTTATAGCTTGTATTCAAAATAGACTAAACATACATACAGTATATATGTGTATTTCTGATAGATTGGAGTGGAAGGGGAAAACCTGTGGGAAAAATAACAGACCCGTTAAACGAACCTGGGCCTTCTGCTTAACGTGCAGATGCTCTAACCATTGACCTACCCTGGCTGATAACCAGCTCAGCATTTTTCACATAATATACGTTGGCAAGGTCACCGAGTCTGCAAACACGCAGCTATTTCAAGTGACAAATTGATCATGGCACAACTCCAATAGGCCACAAAATTTTAATTTAGTTATTTTATACATCAACCTTGAAAATTCATTTCTAATAGATTGGAGTAAAAGGCTGATTATTTATACTATCTGAGTGAGAAATACCAGAGCCGGAAACTGAACCCAGGCCTTCTGCTTTTTTGGTGATATACATTAGTTTATTTAAGCAGAAGGCTAGGTTCTATTACCAGCTCTGGTATTTTTCACATAATTCGTATTAAAAATCAGCCTTTCATTCTGATCTACTAGAAATTAATTTTCAAGGTTGATGTATAAAATTTCTAAATAAAAATGTATGTATGAAATAGCTTCAAAACATTTTAAGGCATAGTTCATAAAATTTTGTTTTATTCAGAATCACTCTTATGCTATTGTGCATAAATAGCAAATAATGAGGAATTAAGAAGATATCAAAAGGTATTGATACAGCAAAATCTAACTTCAGTTTTTTTCATGATTACAATGCTAATGTATATTCTAGAAGCAAAAAGTGGCTCATTAAAGGACCACTTCACTCACCGTCGCCATATAAGCTGAAGCTAATATTATTCTATGGTAAATTTTCTTTATTTATTACTAATTAGCTAATACATATTTTTAAATTCTGTTTTCACATTCAGAAAATTCCGAACTGTTAAATTGATGCTCCTTTTCTGAAAACATATTTTTTTCATTTTTACTATTTTATTTCGAAGCTGTAAAATACAAATTTTTAATATGTGAAATTTTTCATTTTGCAATTTCAAAATAAAAAATTAAAAATTAAAAAAATTCGTTTTTAAAAAAGGAGTGTCAATTTAACAGTTGGGAATTTTCTGAATGTAAAAACAGAACTTAAAAATATATATTAGTTAATTAGTTATAAGTAAAGAAAATTTCCCATAGAATAACATTGCCTCGGGCTTCCGACGAGGGTAAGTGAAGAGGGCTGTTAAGGTTGCACATCAAATTCCCTGTTTCTTCCTTCCTATGTTATCCTATGGGATTTTGTTGCTTAGTTGTATAACAATCTGTCATTGAAATATGAAGTTTTTTGAAAGTTATTCATTGAACTTTTTTTTTTTTAGGTTAATGAGCTAAAAAAAATTAAATCAATTGATTAAAAAAAATGCTCATTGATTATGTTCAAAGAGTAATATTTGTTAGTTATAGAATATTACTCAATTCAATAATTATTGAATATTAAACAGAATACGAAAAGCTTCATTTTTGAATGAGAGATCATCAAACTAAGCAACAAAAAATCCATTGAATAATATGTAGAAGAATAGTTGAAACTGACTGCAGGGTTGGCAAGTTTCTTCCAAGGCGGAAAAAACCGGCCCGAAGAAATAGGTTTCTTTCAAGTGGAAGAAACTGTTTTTCTTAAAAATTTATCTTATAAATTGCAGATTTGTAAGATACAATGGATGCATTGATCTTATAAACAACTTTAAGTAACTTTAAATATATCTATATAAATTTAATAACATATTTAGTTAATAATTGTGAGTTTTTTTTATCAAAATGAGCTAATGAGCCTCGGTATCTGATGATCACGTTCCAAAATACTCAAAATCCAGTAAAAAAATAAATTTCAATTAAAACAGTATAAAGTTTTATAATTTAGACAATTTTATTCCTTTAACTGGTAATAAATAATAATTTGGATCACTTGCTTATATTTTCTAATAAAACAGCTCTTAACATAATCCAGTTAATTAAAAGAACCAGTATGCAATAATTACTGTATTACAAAATGTCATAAAAACTTTATTTTCCTTATAGTCACATACAGTACAGTCAACTCCCTCTAATCTGCAATCTGCATATTTATAATCTGCAAATCCTTTTAATCCGTAATTGATTTTTTAATCTAAAAGAAATTTACATCTCATATTTAAAAAAAATTCACATTTTTACTTTTTATTACCATGTTTTTATTAACTTTGATTCTTGTTTGTTGTTTGTTTGTCCGGTACAAATCTTGCAATCTATTTTTAACTAATTTCCCTACTAGCTAGACATTTGAAACTTTCACAGTAACTCAGAACCCGGTGACAGCACAATACTTCAAAGTCAGATTTTCAGATTTTCGAATAGTTTTTTTTTAATTAATTAAAATATGAAAATAATAAGCTCTTAATAGCAATAAAAAATTAGCTATAATTTAATTGTTGCCAAAAAAAAAAAAAATTATGAGTTCATTTTCTTTTGACATGAAAATAAATACATTTAATTCAATGTGAATGTGAATGTGAAAAAATTATAAAAAGTTAAATTATTCATTTCACAGAAATTGACGTCATTATCAATTTTAAAATTTTATACACACTGATAAGTGCTAATAATATATGTTGTTCTAAAAGGAGTAATATTTTATTTTTAAAACCAACTTTTTTTTTCACAATCATTATTATTTCACTAAACTGATTCCGCATGCTTAAATATTATTTTTTAGCCTCACGTATTTTATTAATGACTCATCAGAAAATTTAAAAACATGGTATATAAAAAGTTTTTTTTTTTAATATAATTATTTTTTATCAAACTTTTATCATAAATCCTTACTACTTCGAAACACAAATGGAGAAGGGGAGGGGGGGGGAGGTAACATTCTTATATTTATTATCCTGCAATTCATACGACTAGCACTGAAAATGAACCCTATTATACATGAATGTTTAACAAAATAAATCAGCGATGAATATTGTTTCCAGACTTTCAAAAATATTTTGTTTCATATTTTTTAAATATGTTTGTTTACATTTTATAGGTACCTATTATTTGAATATGCTTAAATTATTATTTACCATCATATATGAATGTGATAGATTAGTTTTATTAATATTGAAGAAATATTTATTCTAAAATTTATTAAAAATCCTCTTTCCGTTCGTATGTCTATTTAATTAATAATAACTGACTTTGTATTTGCAAAAGAAAACTGTAAACAAAGGCAATGATCTCTAATTTGCAAATTCCTATTATATTTATACTTTGAGTTTATATAGTTCATAAATTTTAATTTTGAACATCTGTTTTGTCTTTTGGTTGGTTTCTTCCGGTTTTTTGCAGTTTCTTCCACTGTCCTGGAAGAAACTAGTTTCTTCCGGAAGAAACCCAACCCTGACTGACTGACATACTGCCATTAAGTCTGATGTTCTGAAATGTTAGAAAAAAAAAATCAAAAATCCTTTCTCTGAATATATATTCAGATTCCCCAATATTGATATACTTTTTTTGGTGATATACAGTCGGCAGCAAAAGTTTCCGAGCATTAGCCAATAATTCTGATATTGAAAAAGTACAATTAATACTGTTTTGTTAAGTAAATCCTTGTCGGGTCATGTTCTTTGACTGACTAAGAACGTAACTCGACATTGGTTTATTTAACAAGGCAGTATGAATTGTACTTCTTTTGTACAGGGATTATTGCTAGTGCTCGGATAATTTTGCTGCCGACTTTTTATCACCAAAAAATATATATAAATACTGGGAAACAATATTCACGAATCTAAGAAATTGATATTGAAAAGTATCAAAAAATGTTATTCAGAAATATTTGAAAAAAATATTTTAGAATATCATGAAGTAACATTCAAAGACCTCAAAAATAGATATAGCTGAATATCTAAAAATATTATTCAGAAATATTAGAAAAAAATATTTCTAAATATCCAGAAGCAATATTGGAAAATCTCAAAAATTAATATAGCCAAATATTTAAAAATGTTATTCAGAAATATTAGAAAAAGATATTGGGAAATATCTTGAAACAATATTCAAAAATCTATAAAATAGATATTGCTAAATATTTAAAAATATTATTCAGGAATAACAAAATATAATATCAAGCAATATCTGAAAATGTTATTTAATAATGTCAAAATACAATATTTACAGATGTCTGTAAATATTGGCCAACATTAATAAATGTCAAAAAATAATATTCCTGGATATCTTTTGGGGGGGGGGGGGGTTCACATCAAGGTCACTACTTCAATGGTCACCCCTTCCCCATATGGTTGACCCCTCTTGTCCTTGAGTATGAACTAGAGATGGGCGTTATTTCATGTAATATAATAAATAATGCTGTTATTGCATAAGAAGCCATTCACATCAAAATATATTATTGAAAAGTTCATATTAACTAGGGATGGACCGGATATGTATTTTACCGGATACGGATATCCGGCATTCCGGATATTTTTTTACTTTGCCGGATCCGGATATATCATCGGATATCCGGCAGTCCCCTTCCCCAGTTCACTTGAAATTTTCAGTTTTTTAAGAGCACACAATAATTAAACTAGTATATTGTGGCCACCACAATACTTTCTTCTATATTTTCCTATACAAATTTACTAAGGGCAAATAATTTATTAAAACTATTATTCATTAAAATTATCTAACATGAAGAATGCAAATGATTTTTATCTTGGAGAAAACTAAAACCAAATATCCAAATAAGGACAGTTTTATTGCCTATAAATAAATATTTAAAAATGCGTATTTATAATGGTTATCTCATATCTCATACAAGTTTAGATATAGTCTTCCCGTTATCGAGGAAATTTTCAGTATAGAAGCGCCATCTATTGGTCTATAAGCATCCAACTTGAATCAGCGTAATGTCTCATAATGTCCTTCTCACATATCAAGTTTTGTTTGATTATACGACATAGAACCTGAGATATAGTCTTTTCTTAAATTACAGAAATCTCTGTGTGGCAGCGGCAGCTGTTGAGCAGCTGACATCAAAAATTGACAGAAACTAATTTATGTGAAGATTCAACTACAGAAAAATTTTTATGCAATTCTGTGCATTAGTTCCTGAGATATAGCCTTCCGTTAAATTGCGGAAATCGCTTTTTTAGCAGAGCCACCTGTTGGCCGATAAGCATTATTTATTAAAATTTCCCACCACGATAAATGCAGGTGATTTTCATCTTACAGCAATCTAAAAAACCGCACTATAGCAGCATAACCTATTGGTAGATATACATCCAAATTGAATCGGCATAATGTCTCATAATGGTCTTCTCACATATCAAGTTTTGTTTAATTATACCCAATAAAACCTGAGATATAGCCTTTTCTTAAATTGCAGAAATCGCTGCGTGTGCATCACCTGTTGAGAGGTTGACACCAAAAGTTGACAGATACTAATATATGTCAATGTCAATGTACATATAAATTTATATTCAAATCTGTACAGTAATTCCTCAGATATAGCCTTCCTTATATTGCAGTATAGCAGCGCCATCTGTTGGACGATAAGCATTTAACTTGAATCAGCATAATGTATCATAATGACCTTCTTACATATGAAGTTTTGTTTGAACATACGCAATAAAACCTGTGATATAGCCTCCCCTTAAATTGAGGAAATCACTGTATTGCAGCGCCACCTGTTGAGCAGTGACACCAAAAGTTGATAGGCCCTAATTTAGGTCAAGGTGCATCTATATACGAATTTATATACAATTGTAAGTAGTGGTTTCGGAGATAAAGTTGCCACAAATTTTTTGTCTCTCTCTCTCTCTCTCACACACACACATTTTCTAAAAATTGTAAATTCATGTTCTTAGACATCCCAAAACGTATAAATCCTTTGAAAACTGGAAGTCGAAAATTTTTACGAATCCCATACTTTCTTCTATTGCATGTAGAAGAAAGTAAAAAAGGTATTTGCATTTTGTTTTTATACAACTGAATTCCATTCGCATACATAACTAGTACCTATGATGTGGCCACCACATGAATATAATTTACACAACATTCATTGAACATAATTTTTTTATTAAATTATTTTTTATTATAAATGCAGATGATTTTTATCTGAAAGAATTATATCACTACATGCCGAAAGAAAGTAAATTTTTTTGCCAATATCAAAAGAAATAAGATTTTTTTCTAATTTTTTTTCGTTAAAAGATAAAAAAAATCTATAACTTTGTTTTAATTTATCACAGATCTATACTTAAACCATTTATTTTAAAGGTAATGACGAAGTCTTTCGAAACAAAACACTCATATTGAACCCCGGGGGGGGGGGGGGGGTAACTCCCCTTCCAGAGGGTGAAGCTATGCTGCAACATGCACAATTTTTTTTTTCATGTTAACTATTACTATTATAAATAATTCATATTAATTTTACAATCACACATTTAAAATAACTCTCATTAAGTACATTTATACAAGATTTTGTCCCATACTGGCATGTTAAAAATTTAGAAAAAATGCGATCACAGCACCACCTATTGAGCAATTGTTCCACAAATCTAATCAGTACCAGTTTATGTCAGCGTTCAACTTAATACCAAGTTTGGTTAAATTTCGTTTATTGGCTCATGAGTTACAGCGTCCACAAAATTTGTGATGCACACACACACAAACTGACAGACAGACAGACATTTTCTAAAAACAGTCAAATCGTGTTCAGGACATCCCAAAACGTGTAAATTCATTGAAAACTGGAGTACGAAAATTTTCACGAATCCAATACTTTTTCTATATATACATACAGAATAAAGTAAAATTGTAAATATCATTGGGATAATAAAGCCATAACAGAGTTATTTTATTTTATTACGTTATTCTCTATTCAATAGAAGAAAGTATTGGATCCGTAAAAATTTTTGACTTTCGTTTTCGATGGATTTACACGTTTTGAAAGGCCTAGAATACGATTTGATCATTTTTAGAAAATGTTTGTCCGTCTGTGTGTGTGAGAGAGAGAGAACAAAAATTTTGTGGCAACTGTATCTCCGGAACTACTGCTTAAAATCACATATAAATTTATATGCAGATGCAACTTGGCCTAATTTAGTGCCAATAAATATTTGGTGTCAACTGCTCAAAAGGTGGCACTGCTATACCACGATTTCCTCAATTTAAGGGGAGGCTATATATCTCAGGATCTATTTCGTATAAACAAACAAAACTAATATGTAAGAAGGCCATTGTAAGTCATTATGCTGGTGCAATTTGAATCCTTATCAGCTAACAGGTGGCGCTGCTATACAGTGATATCTGCAATTTAAAGGAAGGTTATATCTCAGGAACTACTGCACATAAATGCAGACAGTTTCATACGCAGATGCAACTTGACCTAAATTAGTGCCTGCCAACTTTTGTTGTCAACCGTTCAACAGGTGGCGCTGCTATACAGTGATTTCTGCAATTTAAGGGGAAGGCTATATCTCAGGTTCTATTGCGTACAATCAAATAAAATTTAATATGTAAGAAGGCCATTATGAGACCTAATACCAGTTCAATTAGAATACTTATCGTCCAACAGGTGGTGCTGCTGTACAGCGATTTCCGTAATTTAAGGGAAGGCTGTAGCTAAGGATTTACTGCACAGAATTGCATATAAATTTACATGTAGATGCACCTTGACGAAAATTAGCACATACTTAATTTCCCCCATAGACGCAATGTACTTGAATTCTCTTGGGTGTCCCTGTATACGAATCATTTGTTTGATCTTCATGAAAGATTTAGTGTGGAATCCCTATGTCATAAAATTTTATAATACCATGTTTGAACTTTCTGCTATTATTTGTTCTTGAGATATGCTGATGATAGACACACGCACAGACCAACCGTTAAAAATAGGAATTTTGGATTCAGGGGACCTTAAATCGTGTAAATAAAAAAAATTTAAAAAAACTCGACTTAAAAAATTTGACCCCAAAACATTACTTCTCTACCATTTACATGGGTAAGAGAAAGTAAAACTAGTATGTTGTGACCACCACAAAACTTTCTTCTATATTTTCCTATATAAATTCACTCAGTTAAAATAAACTACAAAGATTATTATTTATTAAAATTATCTACCATGATGAATGCAAGCGATTTTTTATCTTGGAGAAAACTAATACGAAATAATCAAAGAAACACAGTTTAACTAACACCTTAAAAAATACGTTTTCATACTGGTTATCTCATGTATGAAGTTTCGTACAGCTAAATGCCATAGAAGATGAAGCATGCATTCCCGTTCTCTGGAAAAAACTGCACTATAGCAGCGCAAAATATTGGTAGATATACATCCAGATTGAATCGGTGTAATGTCTTATAAAGGCTTTCTCACATGTCAAGTATTGTTTGATTATACACATTAGAACCTGAAATTTAATCTTCCCTTTAGCTGAGGAAATCGCTGTATAGGAGCGCTGCCTACTGAGCAACTAGTTCCAAAAGTTGATCCGCTGTAACTTATGTCAAGGTGCATCCACATGTAAATTTTTATGCAATTTTGCACAGTAGTTCCTGAGATATTGCCTTTTTTCAAACTGTGGAAGTTGCTGCATAGCAGCGCCACCTGCTGATTGGTTGACACCAACTGTTGATAGGCACTAATTTATGTCAACCTGGCATCGGGAACACAAGAAGAGCTTTTGAGCGATTTCAGTATTTTTTAATTCTTTTTTTAATAAAGCGATATAGAAAAGAGTTTCCTTAAATATATAATGACCAGCGAACCGGGCAAAGACTGCTAGTCTAGTACACAATAAAACTGTCGTTCTTTGAATATTTAATGTCAGTTTTTTCTAAAATGAAAATTATTTGTATTTATCATGTTAGATAATTTTAATAAATAATAATTTTAATATATTATTTGCCCTTAGTGAATTTATATAGGAAAATATAGAAGAAAGTCTTATGATTTCCACAACATACTTGTTTTTAATGAAAAGAAATGAATTGCAGGAATCTACATCTATAAAGGCAGATCTCCTGACTGACGTGCTTGCTCGCTCAGCAATGCCGAGTCAAACTAACGGAGACACAAATGTGTAATTTTATGATATTATTGATTAGTGACGTGATTTAAGAAGCTATTTTTTGAAGTTTCCCCGCAAACGGAGGGAGAAAAGTTGCTTCTCGCATTTCTTACCATATCTTAATGAAAGAAAACAAGAAAAAAAGCAAATATTAAAAAACCGGATATCCGGTGATTTTGATCCGGATATCCGATATTTCGGATATTGAAAAATCAGCCGGATACTGGATATTTTCCGGATATCCGGTCCATCCCTAATATTAACACTTTAATTTTATCTCTCTGCATGCAAAAAATGAGAGAGAGAGAGTGATATCTTTGGCAATCTGCCAATAAAACACAGACAGAAATCAGATTATTCGTTGGAACGAAGCAGTGAAATATTTTCACCAGCTTTCATGTAACGAGTTAAATAATAATCAATTATTTCGTTGGTTCCATATCAGTCAAATAATTTTTTGAAATAAGTAATTGCTTTGATTATTTTACATCTTTCTAATATTTTGTTGTAAGTATTATTCTAAACCGATTGTTATGGTTTTTTTATCGCCACTTTTTCAAATTAATTCGCCACGTGGCAAGTGGCGACCGTGAGTCTTGACCTCTATTAGCAGGCATTATCAGTTGTTTATTATATTTTAGTGTAATATATCTGTTTAATTTAACATAAGTGATTTATTATATTTTAATTAACCAATTTGATTTGTTGTTTATTTTCATTAACATAAAATTACAGTTTGTATGTTATTATACTATCACAAAAAATTAGTTTTCAATAAATCTCTAAAATCTGGTCCCGCCAAATCTGGATTTTCGAGATTCAACTGTAATTATAATACAATTTAACATGTAGAATAACTAAGTTTTTTGTAATAACTTCTGATCCCATTCTTTAAGTTTCAGGTTATATAGCTTTCAGTATAACCAAAAACATATTTTTAAAATTTTTCAAAAAACGCTATCTTAAAATTTTTTTTAATTTAATAATTTTTAAAATTTTTGCCCAACATAATGATGTTGCATATCAAATTAAACCTTGGAAAATACTCTTTAAAATGATGGGTCATAAACTTCTCTATCCCTTATAGAACTTGAGAAATTTGAGATTGAAAATGCTTACACAAGCTAAAAAATGCTGATTTTTCGAAATTAAAAAAATTAATTTAAAAAAAATTGAAAGAGAAAAAATTTCTAAAAATATATTCTCATTTATATCATCAAGGAGAATGATTCCTGCAAGTTTCATAGATATCTTAGGTGGTCAGGTTAAAAATTGAAATTTTTTGGTTGATTTCGCATGGGATCGCTTCACCCTATGTGAGAAATGCCTAGCTGGTAATCAGCCCGGGTTCGATTACCGGCTCTGGTATTTTTCACTTAATTGGTATAAAAAATCAGCCTTCCACTCCAAAATTTTCTGAAGTGAACTTTAGTTACATATTTGTGCAAATAAAAGTAAGACACTTTTAAAAGTGCAAGAAAAGATTAATACACTAAAATGTTTTTAAAAGTATATTTTAATAATCAAATTTGTTGTTTTGCAAATTATGGCCCAAAACCACCTATAATTTTTACTCTTATATAATTGGAAGATTAATGAAGTCTATCATGCTTAAAATTAAAAATATTTATTTTAATGTTCTCATTTCATATGTAAATTTCATGCATCTTAAATTAAGCCTGAGTGTATAGGAACTTTTATATTATCTAAGAATTATCTTAGACTGATTTGCATCTGAGAATATATATAGATGCAGAGAGAAGAGAAGATATACTGAGAAGATATAATAAAGAATGAAGTTATCAGTTATTATAGCTTTGAGAATCCACTAAATAGGAAGTATCAAATATAACAATGAACCTAATTGTGTATATATACACTACTAAAGTTCTGAAACATTTCATGAAAACAAGCTGTTTGCCATTTAACTTAATTTTGTGTTCAAAAGGCCTTTTTTTAATTTCAAGATGTGCAAAATTCTTCATTTGTACATCAATTATTCTTTCTTACAACTACTCGGTACTCGGGCGAGTAGAAAATGGCCGAGTATTCGGTACTTGGCCAAAGTGCTACTCTGTGCAGCACTAATCACAAATATTGTTACCATCTCATTAAGAAATATTGATTCTTTCGATAATTTATATAAATTCCGTCTTTCTTTTAATCACTCCTAACATTCTTTTGGCCATATTTAGAATAAAATTAGGAAAACATTAGGATTTTCTTTTTATTAAGCGGAGTATGCTTAGATTTTGTATATTTAAATTTCAAATTTCATAAAATTATCCCTCCTCCCTCCAACCAAAAGATAATTGATTAAAACAGAGTGTTTTAAACTGGTTAAGAGTAATGCGAAATATTAAAGCAAGGGTATTTTAAACTTTATACTGTGAAAAAATCTCAGTTGAACACCATCCGTCATATTTTGACGGGTATTAACTAGTATTATTTTAAAAATCACAAGAATTATAGCATGTTTTTTTTTCTTTGCAACCTTGTTAAAAAAAAAAAAATTCTAAAGTAACATTAACAAAAAAAAAAAAAAAAAAAAAAAAATATCCAGAAGAAAAAAAATTGGGTCTATATTTAAATGTTTATGTTGTAAATTTTACAATCATATGTTTGTAAATAAAGGTATTATTTACACATTCCTAGATGTTTTTTTTTTTTTTTTTTTTTTTTTTTTTTAAATAACAGATGATAAAAGTACTCATTATTTAAAATAATAATTTCATAACTTTAGAAAAGCAAAAAGATTAAATTACTTTATGGACAACATATGCAACAAACATGCTTAAATTATACAGTATATAGTTTAAATGGATACAAGATAAATGATTAAAAAAAATACCTGTATTAAATTCTTTAAAATTTAAATTGGTAATCTGAACTTTACTTGCATGAAGTGAAAAATCAAACTGCTAGCAAGCATACATTTTCAAGACACAAAAAGCACCATTATTATTTAGTGCCTTGAAAAATGCAGCCAGCTGGCCAAAAGAATAGTATTTACACACAACTCTGACCTAAAAAAAAAAAAAGCATATAATCAGTATTGCATAAAAATAAAAAATCAATAAAATAAGAACGAAAATAATACACATATACATTTTTAGAAAATATTACCTTTATTTAAATTAAATAAGAAATGGTTATCGGAACTGTCGCATGCCGACTATATATATCTTTTTAATTCAAATCCTACAAATTGGTGTAAGAACACCTAGATATAGTACAGAACATTTGGAGAAAAACCTCAAATCCTTAAATGTAGACAACATTTTTGAATGTAAACAAATATACTTTAAAGAAAAATTCGATGACAAAGTTAATGACCAAAAGAAAAAAGAAATTCTAGCAGTGGCGGATCCAGAACTTGACTTTTGGGGGGGGGGGCTAAGATTTTTCAAAGTGTTATGCTAGACCAATACAAAATTTACAATTACAATATTCAATTGTGAATGTCAGTCAGTCAGGGGGGGGGGGGGGGGGAAGGGGGTGGCTTCAGCCCCCCCCCTCCTTAAATCCGCCACTGAATCCTAGAAACTGCCATATGAAATAGAGTTAGTATTTGATATGAGGTTGTTATTGAAGACAACCGAAAATTTCACTAGTGAACAAATGATCACAGGTAATGAAATAACAAATGTACTAAAATTGTAACTATGCCCTAGTTCCCAGAAACAAGCGATCCAGATACATAGGGCTGATTGTGACTCTACTTTAAAATTCCTGAAGTTAAATAAATAAAGTATAAGAGATTCAATAGCATATAAATTATTTTACGATTATATATTACATAATTTATAAAAAATTATATATTTCCATCTGAAGTAAATCTAAAATACCAGTAAATTACAAAAGATATTTCTGAATTTATAATTTACAAGGTTTTCCCTAACAGTTACTGAAATAGTAATTGCAAAAAAATCCTAAGATCATTAAAGAAAATTTACACACCATCACTGCCAGTTACAGAATCAGATTGCAAAGAAGAAATATTCAGGGTTCCCACTCAATTTCAAGAATAAAATTACCTGACTTTTCCAGATGTATTTTTAGAAAATTCCGGTCACAAAATTCGATTTGTGACCAAAAAAAAAAAAAAACTCACAACATAAGACATAACATAGCTTGTGACATAAAAGACAAAATAGTAATGAAACTCGTGACCCATGGGAACTCTATATTCACTTTCAGCCAAGGAATAGTTAGAAAATCAGTAAGTATTTGAAATTTCAGAAAAACAAAGTTGTGTTACATAACAAGAAATTAGCACTATTATACAAACAGCAATAAAAAATAAACGAAATTTTAAGGTCTCGAAACTATCTACTATTGTGAACTTGTGTATACAACTCTTACTATTTGAAAAATTGTAAGAGAATGTGTAAAATGAAATACATTAAATTCTTACGAAGACTATTACTACAGTATATCCGTTTTTTTTTTTTTTTTTTTTTTTTTGAGTATCACTTATATCGGTATAAGGATTTATTATAAATATTTTTAACAAAATCACTAAAATATGTAAAATTCTAAAATTCGCAAACATATCCGGCCTCAATTAGTCAGGTCACATATACTGTATTACAATGCAAATAAAGAAATGATCAATGAAACAATTCTTACTCTAATATTTTGATAAAACTGCAAAAAAAGAATTAAATAATTTTTTGTTTGCAAACAGTCGTAGTACAGTCACATTTCGTTCCACATGATTTTGTTTTCATTCCTAATAAATATGTAACAAATACTTTACATTACTTTAAATTTCTGTAAAAGATAAAAAACAGTTTACATTATTTATATAATTTATGCTTATCGAATAATACTCAAAACCTAGCTTTGAACTTAAAGAAATTTACAGCCTCAAGACAATATAGTAATATAGAAAATGCAATATCATTGCACATGCTCAATTTCAGAATGCAAAACAAATCTGTACCACAGACTAATAATCAATATATCATTATACTTAACTTATACAGTATATATATATATATATACAATACAAATATATTTTAAAAACACTTACTTACTGATATAAATATGATTAATTATAATTATTATTAGTTTTTTACTCGCAGAAGCCAATTCCTTTTCTATCCCATTAATGCGGTAAATAAAAATGAGTAAAGACATTCGCTGCGGACGCGCACGCGCTCCGATTCCCAATATTAAACGTTGCCATATTTTGTAATTCATCAACCTTACGCCAAGGCGTTTTTCGCCAAAATTTGGCTTGATTTGGTCCATTCGAGTACAATGCGTAAATTCGCGTAAGTTTAACTAGGATGTTAATATATAGTTTTATTATATATTTTTTTCTCTACTTTATACATCACACAAAAGACACTTTTTACTGAAAAATGAAATTAAAATGAAATGTAATCAATCACTTCATTCGTATTTAAAAATTGGTAAATATATCATAATTTTTTTTTTCAAATGTTTGTAAATATAAACATTGTATTGCACACGGCACACCGGACACACCTACATATCAGCCAATCAGTGAAGCCAATCGTTAAAATAATCGAAATGCCAGTTACCGGAAATCACAAATTTGCGATCGAAGGGTTGCCATTTGTGATAGTCACAAATGTTACAATAGTATCATAATTTGTGAGCCGATCGCAAATTCCAGGATTTGTGATCTACGATTACGATAGCTGCGACTGTTACAATAGTATGCCACCCTAAAGCAGGCTTTATAGTGGCCGTTCTGTTCCGCTGTACGCAAGAAGAGAGCTAGAGTATAAGGAGTGATAACTTCAAATTCATTTCAATTCTGTTCAATTTCTTATTCAATAGATAGTTATCACTCCTTATATTCTAGCTCAGTGCTTGCGGACAGCGGAATGGAACGGCCACTATAAAGGCACCTTAACGCAGTTCACTGACGGAATCTCTGCGGACGACGGACAGCGGAACGGAACGTCCAGTGTGAACTCGCGTCAGCCTCAATCGAAAATATTTATCTTAGAATTCGATTCAAACCTTTAAATTTCGATTATTTAGTTTCATTCTGCCTATGTTTTGATTGAAAAGCGCCATTTTCCTTAAAGAGATATCTTTTTAGAATTTAGTTTCGTGTACTTGACAGAAGAATTTATTCTGAAAGAATTAGTTCAACTTTAAAAAAAAAAAGAATAGCTTTTGGGAAAACTAATATTAAGAAGTTATGGCTGCCGCCTCAGAAATTACAGAAAATTCTGAAGAAAATAATCAAGAGAATTCCACGGAATCGGAGGTTAATTTTAGTGATAAGAATAAAATTAAGTTAGAAGATTTGAAAGTGAATGATTTGAAAAATGAACTGGAAAAGCGTGATCTTGATAAAAATGGTGTGAAGTCTGTTTTGGTTGAAAGATTGAAAACTGCTATAATAGAAGAGGGTGGAAACCCAGAAGAATATAGCTTCGATGTATCTGATTCAGTTAAAAGTCCTGTTGTTAAGAATGAAATAGAATCAGTGGAAGCAAATGGAAATTTTGATGTGACAGAAAATATAATGCTACAAGAAGAAAAGATAGATGTTACACTTCAACTGTCAATAGATGAAGAAGAGGCACAGTTAAACGAAGAAGAAAGTTTAATGGATATGCCAAAGACATCAGAAGAAGAGAAAAAAGATTGTACTGTTGAACCTGTTAGTGATGTATCTGATAAAGTAAATAAGGCTAATACTGAAGAGAAATCTGAAAAAGAAATTTCACCGACAAAAGTTGTAAAAGCATCTAATGAGGATTCAAAATCAAAAAAAGTTATAAAGCCAACAGTCCATAGCAAAAGCACTGAAGGTTCAACTGCATTATCCCCTAAAGTTGTCAAAGTTATTGCAAAAAATGATAAAGTCAAAGGAACTACTGTTACAGGAGCTAAATGTTTATGGGTAACAGGAATTCCAGATTCTACAAGAGCAGCAGATTTAAAAACTCTGTTCAGCAAACAAGGAAGAGTCCTAGCAGTAAAAATTATTAAAAATGCTAAGCAAACTCCAAGTAGATGTTATGGATTTGTAACAATGGCTACTAGTAAAGATGCTACTAAGGCAATTCAAAATTTACATCGTACAGATTTTAATGGTCGACTTATATCTGTTGAACGAACACAAAATGAACCAAGCACATTGCTAAAGAAAGCTGAAGCCAAACTCTTGACAAAGAAGCCATCAATTAGAAAAGAAGCTTTAACTCCGAAAAAAGCTACATCTACTGCAACTGAGTCGAAAAATGAATTAAAAGAGCCAATTAAAGAAGAAAGTAAAAATCTTGTTAGCAATAAAACCTCTGTAGAAGAAACAACTAAGAAAAAAGATGAAAAGGCAGTTTCAGCTGATAAAGAAAAATCTAAAGAGAAAGATCGAAAATCAAGAGAAAGACGAGATAAAGAAAGGGGTGCAAGACATCCTGTTAGACGTCCAGTAGGTTTTAAACCTAGAAAATTTGGCTATGGGGGAAGATCAAATTATGAAGAATTTCGACAATCCTTTAATCGTAAACCGTTTACAAGTCGTTTTGGCTTTAGTTCAAATTTTAAACCACGTACTAGTCTTTTCATCCAGAGGCTCAGAGAAGAGCGTTACCAAAGAGAACGCTTGCATGAAAGAAGAGAAGCCGAACATAGAAGAGTGGATGAGATAACTAGACGTAGATATATTGAAAGAAAACAAAGAGAAGAGGCCTATAGGCTTGAAAGAGAAAAAGAAAAATTAAGAATTGAAAGGGAACTATTAGAAAGAGAAAAAGCTGAAATAATAAAATTAGAAAGAGAAAAACAAAGACTTGAACGTGAAAGAATTGAAAGAGAAAGAGAAGAACTGAGGCGGCAAGCTGAACTAAGAAGAAGTGCTAAAAGACCTTTTAGTCGAATTGAGAGAGAACCTGAACATTTGTGGGATGAAAGAAGAAAGTCGTCAAGATTTGATGGACGCTTGAATTATCATGCTGAACCTCCTAGCAGCTCTCGATATGAGTATCCTCCTCGGGATCGTGCCAGCTATGGTCGAGAATATGAAAGGCATCCTGAGAGAGTCAGCTCACAGAAACATTTAGAAACTTATCCTCGCAGTGAATATGGTGAACGTGATACAAGAAGGGAAGTTTCTATTCGTACTCGGGAAGAACGTCATGTGTTTAATCGAAATGATTTTAAAGACAGAGATGCAAGACGGAGCTTTCCACCCAGAGAAAGAGAAAGACATTCCTCTTCAAGAAGAGAACCACCAAGGGATGATTGGAAACAAGTTCGAAGAGTTAGTGAAAGAATAATACCTTCCAGTGCAAGTGGACATAGAAGAATGACTTATTATTAAGAAGAATTTGACTGAATAATTGTACTTTTTTGAAGCTGTATCTTTATTTGTATGAATGTATACAAAAGTATCCATATTGAAGTGAAGATTTGTCATTAGATGTATTTTATTCTTATCATAATACAGTGTATTCAACTAAAAGAGCTATAAAGGTTTCTGTATTTGGAAAAAAAAAAATGTCATTATTAGCCTCTGTTCACAAAGAAGAAGTTTGTTTTTAATTTTTCAAGTAGTTTTTGAAAAGAAAAAATACGAATCAACAAGTTAAAAGAGGTAAAAAAGGTATATTTTCAACTTGCTTTTTATACTACTAAATATAAATTGATTTTCAGCATTTGGTTGAATTCTGTGAGTAAGTATACATTTTGATTTTAAAGTTATTTCTTTTGAAAGTAAAACACTTGTTTAAATGTGATTAAAATAATATTGAATAGAAGTTTTTCTTTCTCAGTTGTAGTAGCAATTGGTTCTCATTCAGCAGATCCAGATACTGTGATATGTAGATTTAAGGGTAAATGCTCCTTTGCTTGCTTAACTTTCTTCTGTGGGTGAGTTTTAAGTGTTACAATCAAGAAAAATTGATGTGGGCAGTTCTCAAAAGGTGGGCGCAGAACACACACCATAATTTTAAGCTTTAATAATAAATATAAGTGTAATTCTTTTTGACTTGAATTTTTTTTAACTAGAATTCTAATTCTGTTCAAGGACAAGAACTGGTACAATTTATTGTAAAAGATTTTTATAAATATCTTAAGATTTTATTATTCTGTGCCACTCTTTTTTACACAGGCCCGTGTAGTTATAGGTTCATTTTTAAAGGAACACTCCCTTTCCGATTCCACACGTACGTCTCTTCTCTGAAATCAATAAATCCTATGAAAATACTGACAAAGTCATTTTATTGTGTTCTAAAGCCATGGGACTAGTTGTGTTCTAAAGCCATGGGTAGTAGCGCAACACAAAGGATCATACATTGGAAAGACATATATATCAGGTAAGCAAGCTGGATATATTATATACACCTGGGGCAATTAAGGGTTAAGTAAGTTGTCTAAACACTCTCATCTTTCTTTAAAATAATTTCTTAAATGTTTCTAAATGTAAATATTTGCTTCTGTAAAACCTTTTCAATAAATAAGCTATTCCGAAATAAGAAACTTCAGTGTCCAAATCCACGGGATCAAAATGGCAATTTTTTTCAGTTAATAAATAACAATGATCTGATATCCTGAAACGTATAAAGACTAGTTGGCATAGGTGGACTCTGCTCAGTTCCCCATCATATATATGTTCTCATAAAGGGTCTAGCAGGATAAGGTAGGGTCAGCGGCCCCAGAAAGGTATTTTGAAAATGACTCATGTGGACATCAAATGACACATCTGCGAGGTATAAAACTACCATTGACACAAATTCAGCCTCTCATCTCGCTGCATTCTGGCGATAATGGATCAAATAGACGCTAGAGGAGGTAATTTTTAAAATTGATTTTTATGAAAAACTATTACAGCTACACTAATGAAACAAAAACTGTTTGTTAGACAAAATATTAGTCTACATTATATATTTTTTGTAGAATTTTTCTATCGTATTTACTATTAATAAAAAATGAAAAAAAAAAAATTTCAAGATTTTATTCCTAGTTCACGCAGAGGTACAATCACAGAAAAAATATATAATGTAGCTTACTATGTCTAGTAATACTACCAAAAAGTGCATAAATATAAATTAGATGCAACACTTCCAAAAAAAAACTAAAACTTCTTATGACCGTCTTAGGTACTAATGACTTTACATTTGTCTTTTGATTGAACTTTTTATTACTGTATTAAAAAGCAGTAACATGTTTATTAAGAACGTACAACTTAGTAAAAGCTCTAAATTACAGTTATTATTCACGTTAAAAAAGAAATATGCTGAATATATAAAAATTAAGTTAAAGAAAATATTATTTATTGTAATACAAAATATATTATTAAAGTATAATTAATCTTCATCACTATCCTCATTAATAACTGCGTGAATCTCTTCTGATGTAAATATATCAGATAAAACTTGTGCTGGACATAAGATACGGGAAAGATATCGGGCATAAGACAAGTAATAAACAACTGCGGCCATGTGAGAACAACATCCTACTGTTCTTAGATCTTTAGGACAGTTGCAGCAATATCGGCATATGCTTTCGATTGTCGTTCCGTTTGGTACATATTCCATATAAACATAAGTTTTACGGTTCACATGCCTTGATATAACTTACAGTTTTAATATGCTGGGTGTGGTTTTAACAAACTGTACTGTGAGGTTGCATTCTTCATCCATTATCTCCGCTAAATAAGACACAGCCTGTGGAAGTTGGTAGGAGCCAGTGAAAAACATAGTTAGCTGGTCTTTATTTGACTGAGGGAAATCTAGAATTTCAGACTATTTAAGTTGCTGAAAAGCCGACTTTCGAAGATTCCAATTTTTTTTAATGACTTCTTCACTAAGAGTATTTACGACACTCATTCTGCTCTCCATGTACTCAAGCAGCTCATCATTTTTATCGCCTTCAGAATTTAATCTTTGGCCATACTTTTTTTTGTAAAAATCCAACAATTTTACAAAGCACTTTCAACTTCGGTATAAGTTTGTTATCCAAAGAATTGTGTAGAAGGCGATATTTTTGAACTATTGCACCATGAACTGCTTCTACAACCCATCTCAATTAACTCTTCTTGATTCATTAGCCTCTTCCATTGTTAGTTGTGCCCTGTTTCCTTTTAAAGTAGGCATAAATACTGTATAGCTTTACTTTGTAGGAAATCAACTGAATCGCAAAAACTACGATCTACAATAAAAATATCATTTGGTGATAGTAATTAGTAATGTCTATAAACCAGTAGAATCTTGTAAAACAAGTTTTAGTATTGAAGCATCATTTTGAGTGCCATAGAAAGGTCCTGCAAAGTCTATAATATAACCATTTATAGTGAAGAAAGGGTGAAAGGTTTGCAAAGATTAATTTTTTTTCTGCCCAGAGAAAGATTTTCTTTGATAAAAATTATTTTGACTTCTTTGATCTCGTACATAAGTACCATCGCAGATAATAACAAGTTGATTATCAGATAAATTTAATAACTTCTTGCCTGTACTGGAGGTGTTAGAAATAAGATCTTGACGTGTAATATAGCACCATAACTAAAATATTTTGGTAAAATATCTCTCCAGGGGTCAATCCAGGTTTTAAATTTTGGGTCCCCTTTTTGTGAAAAACAAAATATTTTTGTGAAATTTTTATTTATTTTTGTGAAAAAAAAAAATATCATGTAAAACTATTTTAACAGTCATTCTAAGTAGGTACTTTTTAAATATCAAATTAACATAGTTTTAATTGAACCAATTAATTAAAAATACCAAAAATATAGAAAAAGGATCACTTTCTATATATATAAAAGAACACTTCCTGAGTGAGGGGGGGGGGGGTGATTCATCATCGCCCAGACCAAACCCCTGGACCTAGAAGCATGAAATTTTGTGACAATGTTCTTTCTATGACATAGGCATCCACTAAGAAGCGATTTTACAAAATTCGCCCCCCCCCCCCCAAGAGGGGGAGGGGGGGCAAAGCGTGATTTCACAAAATCCTTCATATCTCAAACAAAAAAACAGATATCCATAAAATTTTTGCTTTAAAATATAGCTAAAACAAATGTCTAAAAACCAATTTCTGGAATTTTCCAAATTCGGTCCCCAAGGGGGGCGGGGGGGCAAAACGTGATTTCACATGCGTAAAACGTGATTTCGCATAATCTTACATATCTCAAACAAAAAAAATAGATATACGTGAAATTTTTGCTCTAAAATATAGCTAATGCAAATATCTAAAAACCAATTTCTGGAATTTTAGAAATTCAGCCCCCAGGTGGGGGGGGTGGGGGGCTATGGGGCAAAAACAAATAGAAATACAGTTAGGGCGTTCAAAATTGATACAAATAGGTTTTTAGAGGCCTGCAAGTCAAATGAGGATATTTTCGATTGCGTAAAGTTATTAGGAGGGCCGGGAAGGTGGGGGGGAGAGGGGGGGCAAAAAAATAAAAATAGAGTTAGATCGTTCAAAATTGGTATATAGAGGTTTTCGATACGTACAAATCGATTGCGGATATTTTCGAAGTTGTAAAATTATTAGGTGGGGTGGTAAGGGGGGGCTATGGGCAAAAACAAATAGAAATACAGTTAGGCCGTTCAAAATTGGTACAGATAGGTTTTAGAGGCCTGCAAGTCGAATGGGGATATTTTCGAAAGTGTAAAGTTATTAGGAGGGCCGGGAAGGTGGAGGGGGGGGGCGGAGGGGCAAAAAAAGTAATATAGAGTTAGATCGTTCAAAATTGGTACATAGATATTTTCGATACCTACAAATCGATTGCGGATATTTTCGAATTTTTTAAATTATTGGGAAGGGGGGAACGGAGGGGCCAAAAAATAAAAATAGAGATAGATAGTTCAAAACTGGTGCATAGTGGTTTTTGATACCTACAAATCGATTGCGGATATTTTCGAATTTGTAAAATTATTAGGATAGACGGGAGGGGGGGCGAAGGGGGAAAATAATAGAAATAAGAGTTAGAGCATTTTGGGAATTTTTTCCGAAGGCAGTGAGAACCCGGTGCAACATTTTTCCTAATCAGATTTTGTTTCTCTTTTCTTTTCACGTGATAAAAATGAATGCAATTTTGAGAATTCAGTAATTAGAGTGATTCATTTAAAAATAGGGACCAGCGAAGCGGGCGTTGCCTACTAGTTATAAAATAAAAAGGCTCATTTCATAAATTTGAATTTTGTGAAGGGTCCCCTTTTATGATGTGGAATTTTGTGAAGGGGCAGCAAAGGGGACCCAATTTTTGTTTGGATCGACCCCTGCTCTCTCAAAACCTTTCATGACCTCGTCAAAAAATTCTGATACGTATTGTTCATATTGCAAACCCAAAACAGCAGCAATGGTCTTATTTGAATTTCCTGTCCTTAATTTGAAAAGAAAAATGATTAAGGCTTGCGTCACAGTCCGAGTTTTTGTATTTCTCATTGAAGGTAGCATATGTTTGAGCTCTATAATGTTTTCCCAAGTAAAGCCTGTCAGGGATTTAAGTTGATTTTCTGATAATCCATTTTCTATTCGATCGAACAATGTTAGGTTAGATGTTTGGGAAAGTACATTTATAATAGTAACTAATTCTGATTTTTTAATTTTACTTGTATTAGAAATGATGCATAAGCAGGACAAATCATCTTCATAAATTCTATCACCAATCATATGTTCATTGCAGCAACGATCACCATTGGGGATAAAAATCATTTTTCTTGAGAAAATGTCGCATCGTGTTTAAAGAGATATTGCTCGTAGATTTACTTCTACTCGACATATTATACAGAACCGATGTGTTCAGGACTAGTTATGCGATGCACAAAATCATCGTTTGTATCTACAGGTTCGACTGTCGTAGAATCACTGTCAGTCTCGGAATCACTCACAATAGGCTTTGAAGTTGAGGCTACCTTTTTATAAAAGCTTAGACGACATTTGTTGCATATTACGTCACTTACCGAGATATTCTTATTAAAACAATCACTGTATGTTTTAGCTTCATTTTCAGTTTTGATAACTTTTCTATACTTGTTATCTTTACAGTTTTTACATTTACCAGACATATTTTGTGTACAATTACTCACTAAAACACAATAAAATAGTTTTCTGTAGAAAAATTAAAAGTTGAAATACTCCGAAACAATATGCAGAAGATTATTTAAGTTGAACTAATATACTGGTGGGGATAGAAGAATAACAGGTATATTGCAGCCACGTTCCTTAAAACTACCAAGCGACGACGTGTCCAAAATGTTGGATGTGTGCCAGCTTGACCGGCAGGCTGTGATTTGGAAAACATCCAATAATTCATGCTCTGTTATCATTCGTTTTCTCTGAGCCAGATGACTGTCACCACTATTTTAACAGTGAACACGTTGAAGTAGCACTTGGGCAGAGGCTTCCATAGGTTGAGGAATAAACAAAATGCTACAAATTATACACAGGCAACTAGCTGGAAAGTGACAAGTTGCATCTTGTTCTTTAACACGTTAATCGCCATGGTAACTTTATTAGACAAATTAGTTAAAAATGCGTCAGGCACATATGACTGACATGGCGATTAACGTGTTAATAATTACTCGGCGTATATCATATTCCTTTTAGGGTTATTTCCTAGTTAAAAATGTGTCAGGCACATATGACTGACATGGCGATTAACGTGTTAAAAACGTAGTTCCACAAACAGTTTTCAACTCTTTATGTCAAAATCAACGTCTTACTTATATTTTTAATTACTAAATAATATATTTTTTAGTAATAAACATGCTGCTACTTTTTAATACAGTAATAAAAATTTTAATCAAAAGACAAATGTAAAGTCTTTAGTACCTAAGACGGTCATAAGAAGTTTTAATTTTTTTTTTTTTTTTTTTTTTTCTTGGAAGTGTTGCACCCATTTTATATTTATGCACTTTTTGGTAGTATTACTGGACATAGTAAGCTACATTATATATTTTTTCTGTGATTGTACCTCTGCGTGAACTAGGAATAAAATCTTGAAAAAAAATATTTTCATTTTTTATTAATAGTAAATACGATAGAAAAACTCTATAAAAAATATATAATGTAGACTAATATTTTGTCTAACGAACAGTTTTTGTTTCATTAGTGTAGCTGTAATATTTTTCATAAAAATCAATTTTAAAAATTACCCCCTCTAGCGTCTATTTGATTCATTATCTCCAGAACGCAGCGAGATGAGAGGCTGAATTTGTATCAATGGTAGTTTTATACCTCGCAGATGTTACCACATGAGTCATTTTCAAAATACCTTTCTGGGGCCGCTGACCCTACCTTATCCTGCTAGACCCTTTCTATTCTAGTGCAAGACATATTATGATCATGTTAAGAGAAATGAATTTGTCCAAGCACTTGACGCAGTGACAGGATGAAATCCCTGGCTAATAAGATATCCACCGTTCACTTAGATATATTTATCTTATTCTAATCTATTAATTTATTTTATTAGGGTCAATTTCGTAGTTTAGTTTTCATACTATTTCCAATGCAACTATCCTGAAAAAGCATATTTATATGGAGTATCGCCCCATTTTGTTATGTTGATAAAATCTTAAATTACGAATAACTTGTGAAATTTTCCTATTAGAATATTTGTAGTCAATCATGTTCAAACAAGTATGTTATTTTGAAGTTGTCTGATGTATTTATGATGCTCAAAATGGATGTTTATGCTCAGTTTTGCCCTATTCTGCCATCTTAAGTAAAACGTAAATTCCAAATAAATTTTGAAATTAAAAAATTCATAGTCAGGGATGTTCATTCCAGTATCCTAAATGATATTTTAAAAGTGTTCTGACATCTTTACGATGAAAATATCCTTCAAAATGAACGTTTATGCAAACTTTTGCCCTATTCTGCTATATTAAGTAAATCGTAAATTTCCAAAGACTTATGAATTTTTTAAATTGGAAAATTCATAATCAAGGATGTTTATACCAGTATCTTATGTATATAATATTTAAAAGTAGTATGGCAACTTTACGATGAAAATATCCCTCAGAAGGGATATTAATGCAAAATTTTGCTGTATTCTGCCATGTTAAGAAATTTGTAAATTTCGAATAATTAGCGAAATTTCAAAGTAGCATGTTTATATAGTTAATGATGTTCATCCCTGCATCAAAATTCATAACTGATATTTAAAAGCTGTTCTTATATCGTTACGATAAAAATATTTCTTTTCATGCACATTTAAGTGAAATTTTACCCTATTCTCTCATTTTCAGAAAATCGTAAATTTCGAATACCTTCTGAAGTCTTTTAATTAGAATGTTGCAAATAAATAGGCTCATAAGAAAAATATTTTAAAACTGGTCCGACCTCTCTGCGATCATTTGTTCATGAGATATTGTGTACACAGACTAAGAAACTAACAGGCACCCTACAGACGGACACCATACCCATCAGGGCTTGCGCTGACCTTTTGAAAAATGGGGTCCTAAGACCCCGTCACTATGAAAAATGTGGGTCAAGTTTTTGAAAAATGGGGACACCTTTCCCCCCCCCCCCTCGAAAAAACTTTATTTTTTCTTTCTTTCTTTTTTTTTGGGGGGGGGGGGGAACCTTTTAACTGCTAATATTTTTAACAAACGCAAAAAGGTTTTGAAACATTGCGTTAAAAAAATAAATAAATAAAAACTTTCTAACTTATTTTTTATCATATGAAATCAGCATTTACCTTTGTTAAACTTGCATTTGATTATGTAGTTATAACAGCACATTACTAAATTAAATTAATAAAAAATGCAAAGAATATTGTTTAATGCAATTGAAGGTTTTGAAGTAAAAATTATGATTATTTTGACAATAGCTATAGACTTCAAACAAGATTAATAAAAATAATCTTAAAAAAAAAAAAATTAAAGAAACTTACATTTAGCAGGTTAAAAAAAAAAAAAAAAGTATAGGACCCATTATCTAGGACCAGCAGAATCGGAAATATTCAGGGTTTTGGAATTTTCCAGATTTTTTATTTTTATTATTATTAATTTTCCTTGAATTATAAAGCACAACTCACTAACAATAGAATATATATAAAGAAAAACTTACCTTTTGTGCATGTTATTTAGCTGAAGAATCTAAAAATTCTTTTCCCTTTTTTTTTTTTTTTTTTTTTTTATAATAATAAAAGTTAATACCTTAGATCAGCGGTTCCCAACCCATGGGCCGCGGACCACAAGTGGGCCGCGGGCAGTGCGGTACTGGGCCGTGGAATATTGAGGTCAAATACCAGTTTTTCAGGACGATTCACTAGTGAGATGTGGTGTTACTCAAGATTTCCGTGGTCCGTAGTAGTCAATAAGGAAAACGCGTTGGCTGTTGTTCAGGGATTTCATCAGATGAAATCCAATTGATCAGAAATCCCTTTGAAGAAAATCACCTAAAAAAATTGAAATTATCTTAAAGAGTGGAAGACACGTTAATAGAACTATCATGTGACCAGATTCTAAAATCGCTTTTTAAAACAACACCATTGGTCCCGTTTTGGATTTGGATAAACGTTCGGCAAGATTATCCAGCTATTGCAAAAATTGCACTGAGACACTTGATGGGCTTTTCAACAACCTATCTATGTGAATGAGCTTTTTCAACTTTAGTTTTTTTTTTGAAAAATAAATATAGTAATAAATTGAATGTTGAGAGGGATTTGAAGCTAAAATTATCCAGTTTTAATACAGATATGGCCTCACTCGTGGAGGACAAACAACGTCAAAAATCTCATTAAGTTTTTTTTTTTTTTTTTTTAATCACTTGTTTTTGAAATTTATTACAGAGGTAACAGCTAAGTAAATACAATAAAGTTATTATTATTATTATTAATTCTTCTTGCACAGTATCTTTTATTAATTACTGACATATCTGCCCAGTATATACATCTATATATAACATATATAGATGTCTATTTGCCACTATATTTTTTACTTGTATATTACGTAGTTAGTGGGCCTCAAAGTCTTTTTTTATAAAATTTGTGGTCCGCACAACTAAAAAGGTTGGGAACCGCTGCCTTAGATGCATTATTTAATATTCATTTCAACTCTATCATTAAATATGAGTAATTTGTATTTTAAATTAATTTCGTTTAGGATATTTCATACATAAGCTCTCTCTCTCTCTTTTTTTCTCTCTTTAAGTAGTAGTGGTGGTTTTGTTTCTGAAAAAGTTCCTGAATCCAATACTTGATTACGGGTCCTTAGGACCTGCGATTAAAAAAATTTCTGCACCCCTTTCATTAAAATTGGGGACAATGGTGCGCTATAGAGCACCAACGCGAGCCCTGCCCATTTTGATATTTTTTGATTCCTCACACCTGAAAACGTGTAAAAAAGTAAAAACACGGAGGTCAAATATTTTCACAATTACCTAAGTTCTCTGTACCTATATTATGATGGGGAATTAAAATTTAGTGTAATTCTTTTTTCTAAACTGTTCTAACTAAATAAAGCATATTTAATGCATCGCTTGTAGTTAATATTTAATATTCCCACATTTTGAGAATCACTCTTGTTTGGTTGTTTTATCTACATTAGGTTAATAAACGTTAACCATGTTTCTTGCGACCACAGGAGCCTTCTGCACAAGTGTTGACTAGGGACGATGAGTGATAAGGGAATGCTGAAGGAACCACAAAAGGAGGGGGGAAACTATATTAATCTTCTATTTTTTGTGATTGTTTGATTTGTATATTAATATTTGTAATTCTTAAAAAAGAAAAAAAAAATCTGGAAAATGTTAAACTCTGTAATGTCTCACTTAAAATTGAAAAATCCCACTTAATTTTTTTATTTTTTATTTATTTATTTATTTTTATTTTTTTTGTTACAGTGGGAAAATCCCACTCACTATTTTTTTCCTAGTGTGATGTGAACCCTATAGCATTTAATTCTTTCATAGGAAAGTTTGAAATAATCGTGGGTGATTGTGTTCTGGGCTATCCTTGATTCCAGGGGTTTACATAGATGCCAACATTTTAATTTATTCTGAAGTCCCGTCCCCCCGCCTCAATTTCACATCAGTTTATTTATAGAAAAAATTTACTCTTAAAATATAAGCAGTATGAACTAAAGGCGGGGCTTAAAATACTCCGAATAAATTAAAATGTTGGCATCTATGGGTTTAATATACCCTATCCATATTTTCATATTTACTACAAAGTTATCTTTTGTTTTCATTTTTTAGTTGATATGTGATTAATGAATTGTATATTTTTATTGATTGGCTGATACATGATACAAAAATATTTAGGGCTCCTAGTCTGATTAATTTGATAACACAGGCCTGCAAAATTGAAGTTTTTGAAAAATACAAGAGAAGTTTTCGCTGATTTAAAAAATGACCTCCATTTTTATCCATCATGTCAGGATTTTTTGTAAAATCGATATCGATATTTTTTTTTCTTGAACAATTCATTCTGCAATCAGAGGTTAATCTAGAACAAATTTAGTGCCGCATTGAGGCACTTTCACAAAGTCAATTTTTGGCAATGAGGTACCTTCACAAATTCAACTTTCAGCAATATAACTGCATACTAAAAAATTTTATAAGCTGCACTTGTGTTGAACTCATAAAAACACTCTCAATTTGGATATTTACTGTGACAATGGTAAATATCTATTTAACCACCTTCTTATTTATTGAAATTTATTTTTCCGACTGAGTGAAAATAATGCCTGGACAGGGAGTCGAACCCCAGACCTTTGACTTACAAGGTCAAGGCTCTACCAATTGAGCTATCCAGGCTGACAACCAGTGGACATTACTCACTCAGACAACCTTTAGGCAGAAACATCTGGTCTATCATGTAGATAGCTCGACAGAAATAAGCTGCAGGTAAAAGAAAACACCGTTAAACAATAGGAGAAAGAAATACAATATATTAAAATCACACAATCAACTGATTGGGAAGAAAATCATATTTATTGAAATTTATTTTCCCGGTCCAGGCATTATTTTCACTCAGTCGGAAAAATAAATTTCAATAAATATGATTTTCTTCCCAATCAGTTGATTGTGTGATTTTTAATATATTATAACCACCTTCTTATCTTATATATAAGAAATAACTTGATTCGCCCATATACATATTTATTTTACAAGTGTTTCATTTTATTTTTTAAGTGTATTTTAAAATTAAAAAAGCTGCTTTGCATATTTTGATTAATTGCTCTGAAGCATTATTAATTTTCACATATTTTATAAATTCACAAATGGGGTACCATTTTTAAAAAGCTGGATTAACCATGTACATGTACTATCTGGCAACAATGGTTTTTATCCATTTAAATCTATGTAAAATGATCGATTCTTGGTGTATCAAGTTGATTTTTCTGCAATCTTTATTTTTTTATAGGTTTAAAGTTTAAATGGATGAAAACCACTGTTACTAGATCCTACGAGCTGCCTGTTGTTGCGAGAAAAAGGAAAAGTTCCCTTATGTACTTACTGCATCAAATTATGGTGCAGTTTATAAAAGAAAATCACCAACATACTGTTTTATTTGTTTATATTGAGGTAACTTACATAAAATAAATGATTGACCAAGGGGAGCAAATATTATGTATGTGTTAAAAATCTAAATAAAATTGAAAATTTTTCAAGAAAACGTGACGTGATAGAAATTTATTATATTTTTTTTAATCAGCACCAAAAAATACATAAAGTTCAGCTATCAATTCCCTTGTATTTTTTTCATCGCAGGCCTGTGTAATTTTACATTCTGGGGTTTTTACCTTTAAGCAGAGTTTTAAAAATAACCTTTTTTTTTTGGGGGGGGGGGTAATATTAATTGTAGAATAACACTATTGGATTTGAATTTTAAGTTTATTTCAAAAGAGAACAGTTTTAGATTAAAAGAAAACTTATTACAAAATAATAGTAAATAATTATAATTAAATAAAAATTAAATGACCATCACATTGTTAATGTTTGGTTTGGTCTAAACTGTAAAATGAACCCTCATTCCATTATATTCAGTATTTTATCACAATTTTGAATTAATTTTTTATTATTAAGGTATTTTGTGTAAAATTAAAACTAGTAACGAAAGAAAAATATTTTAACCCTTCCATTTACAATTTTCACATAAATAATTATACATGTTTATATGGTTAAAAGTAAAAAAAAAATATGCAAAAATTTTTTACATTTTTGTTATTATTGATACTGACATATTTTATCCATACTTGAAAACTTATTTAATAAAGGAATAAAAAACATTATTATCACTGCTTGCATTTTACACTTGCATGTCAGGAGTCGATCTAGGTTTAAATTGTTAGGGCCTGTTGTTGTGAAAACCAAAATATTTTTCTGAAGTTTTTATTTTCGTTGAAAAGCCTTCTATTTTATCAGTCATTCTAGTGTAGAAATGTTTATTATCAAGTTAATAGTGTTTCATTGAACCAAGTTATAGGTAATCATCTATAATAATAAAAGATGTCTCTCTGTCTGTCGGAGCATCTATACGTTCAGCCCCTACTGAACGCAGAAGTATAAAATTTGACATACGGGTGCTCAGAAGCCTTCCCAAGGGGATAGTGAAAACAGAATTTAAAAATTTTAATTAGTTGCAGAGATATTAATTAAAATGTCGATCGAAAAATGATCGAGAAACTACGGATAATAGCTTAAAAAGAAACATTCTATCAGCAGACGATTTTCTAATCTGTCTCGATCGGAAACAAAACACATGCGAGACAACTGTCTGCGATAAAAAAGGAAATGAATGTAACCAATTAAGATATCACACGTTTCATAGTGGGGATAAAAATTGCAATTTTCAAACTTTTTCAAATTTTCATTCATGTTACATTTAAATTAATATTTGGCCTATACAGCATATTATAAAGCTACTGTTCAATTTTCATGAAAATATCTGAATAAACAAAAAAAAAAAAAAATACATTTTTATTGGGAAAAGATTATATTTTGCAGTATTTTAAATTGAGATATGCCGTTGAAATTTCGTAGTATTTGGTTTTAATGCCTGATAATTTGATTGTGAATCTTTTTGAAAGAGCAGAATTATTAGGAAAGCTTGAAGAAGGGGCAAAGTTACAAATTTACTTTTTATTTTACAATAATGATTAAATTCTTTTTAATACATCATTCTAAAGATATTTTAAAGTACTCTTATATTATCAAAAGTGGAATTCGAGATTTCACCTGATTTACATGTTTTAAGGTGTCCTGATTAGGTTTTCTTTTGTATCTCAGCTACTAATTAAAATAATTTCATAAGTAATACATCATTTGAAAGCTTTTTTGATTTGGAATTGAACAATTACAGAAATTTCTACCGCCAGATGGCGCTGTAATATTTTAAAATTTTAATATTTCAAATTCCGGCGCCACCGAGCGGGACTTAGCTGAAGTCAGAAATTTTAAAGATCATCACATGGTGTTTCACAGGCTGTTTCAGATATTGAAAAGGGAAGAGGGCGCCGAAGGCGCTGCCGCACGGGAATTTACTGCGATTAAATTTTTCAATAAGCTATTTTCACTATTTATCATAAGCTGTTATTAGACCTGAAATGGGAAAAAGGTGCCACTAAGCAGGAGTTTCATAAAGTCGAATTTTTCAGGGATCGCGAACCAGCTGGTTGCCGAAGGCGGCTAGTTAAAAATAATTCTGGGGAAAAAATTTATAAAAAGATCATTTTTATAAAACTAAATCTTTTAAAAAGGCTGTTTTAATGAATTTGAAGTTTGTGAGGGGCAACAAAAGAACCATAATTTTTGCCTGTATTGAACCTTACAAGATCAATATAGTATATTTGTTTGTTGTGTTTAATATTTGTTGTTAAATTCGTAGAATTTTAGGCAAAGTATTACTTTTTTTTTTTTTTTTAAACATATGATACAAAAAAGGCTCACAATTTTGTTCATTTATTTTCATCTTTCTTTTTTCAAGCCTGTTCCGTTCAAAAGAGATATTCTAGATTGATGGTTGAAATGAAAGGAATTTTTCTAATAAAGTTGAAAAAATAATTACATAATCTCAAACTGGCATGTATGTCACTTATATGATATACTATGTTATGTAGATATATATATAATTATATATACAGTTGAAGATCTTTAATCTGCACAACTTGGTTCTAGAACTTGTGCAAATTATGGATCAATGATGCCATTTTCTCGCTATATGAACTAGTATAATGTACATAAAACAATAAAGTTTATTTAATGAAGCTAGAATTAGAATTGTTTGTTTTTAGATAGTGTAAAAAGGTAATAAATATATAAAACAATAAAATTTATTTAATGAAGTAGAAGCAATGTACAGTGTAAACCTTTAAATGAGTAATTCATTAAAAAAATGTATTCCTGCTTCAGCAGTATGCAGCCAGATACTTACAATGAAATTAGTTTGCAGTTTTTAATGGCTGCATTGTGGTGCTTATCCTCAATACAAATGCTGATATAAATTTTTCCTTAAATAGTTTTGTGTATTTTTGAAATACCACTTAAAAAGAACATTTACACTAATGGTCCTTAAACATCTGGGAAAATATGCAATCCCACAAGCACATATGATGTCATTCTTTTCAACAAATGTAAACTCATGTCATTACTGGCAGGAGTTAGAAAACTGCACTTGCATGTGTTTTATTTGATCCGTAATTAAATATTATTCAGACAATGTTCTGATTTGCTAAAAAAGTATAAGGCAGTAAAAGTATAATTTTTTTTTCCTTTAAAATTAATTTTGTATATCTAAATTAAATTTTGCACTCATTTTTTTTTTTCGTTTTAGTATGTGAATTAACATATTTTCTCATATACATCCAAAATGTCAGATTTTCGTTACTTCAAAATCTTTTGTTTACATTTGGAAAGTGAGTGTAGATTATAGACAATTGCGAATTATGGGTATGTGGATTATAGATCCTCAACTGTATATATATAATAATGTCAAGTAAGAAAATATAAGTAAAAATAATAAATTATTTTTTAAAAAGTGAAAAATGTTATTAGATTTGAAAAAAAAAAAATATATATATATATTTTTTTTTAAGTGGATTAATCCCCCCCCCCCCCAAAGAAAAAAAAAAAAAAAAAAACACCCGGGTTATATTTTTTTGGAGGGTATGTGAGCGGGTCCAAAACCCTGCCTTTGTGTCACAATCTCCCCTGAATATAATAAACTGTGTTCTACAGAAGCCAATAATAGAATGTTCACTAAATTATTTATTTAAAAGAAAAACCTAAAACTGATTATGTTTTGAATTTTTCGATTTTCCCACAAAATGGTTGGTATTGAAATTTACCTGCTAGATTTTTTTTTTTTTTTTTTTTTTTTTTTTTACAGAGATACACAAAAGAATTCAGATACATTGTTGTCCATTATACAAATATTTAAACTTGAGATAATATATTTCTCTATTATACTTAAACAAATTGAATGAAGGGAAGGTTTTATCACATTTACCACATACACACTTAAGTACCATATACTTTTCTGTTTTGATTACTTACTGGCAGGGGTGCAGAATATGTCCAAATGCGTGAATGAGGTTTGGGGGAAATTTTAGAAGCCTGAATGAAAACTGAACAAAAAAAAAAAAAATACTGGGGGAAAAAAATCTAATATTAAACAGCTAACAGCTATAATTAGAAAGCACCAAAGAACTGGCATTTTAAAGTAATAAGTACAAAACTTTAAATAAACACCATAAAATTCAATAAACTCACAACAATTGTTTCGGGTCGAAGGAGCACACAACCCTTTGTCCGGCAAACAAAGTAGGCACAAGTGCTGCAATCAATTAGGCAACTCAGCGGTATTCTTCTGTTACAACATGTATCTCTTTCAAATACCTTATCACATACCCCCCCCCCCCCAAAAAAAAAAAAAATATATATATACATATATATATATATATATACATATATATATACAGTACACTCTCAAAAATCCACACAGCTTAAAACGAAGTGTTTTGCAGATTTCAGAATAATTTCTTTTATTTACATCTTAGAACCTCATTTGAGTAGCAAATCTTTAAGAAACAATTTATGTGTTATACATGCAATGCTGAAATAAAGTGTGCCTAATAAAAGCACAAATATTTCAGGAAATTTTAATTTAAAGAACAATTTTTATACATCATATTATAGTTGCAAATTATCTAGATTTTTGAAAAGTCTGATCAGTAGTAGTTTAAGTAAGAATATTTATATGTAGTATTTATTTTCCTATAACCTACAAAAAAGTCAGCAATTCTTGGTCAATCACATGAGTTTGTGCTAGAATATTTATCTTCATGAGAGAAAATCTTTCATGAAAACTGTCTTTCTCCTCTAAATTAATGATTTAGTTTTTGATAATTATATATAATTGCACTTATCATTTCCTCCTCTGTAACATGCTGAGTGATTGGTAATTCGCCAGCACAAGTTTATAATTGATTTATCTCCTCATACAGCTGAATTTCTGCAATCCACTAATCAACAAATCAGTTGTGACAACGTTTGTTTACATTGTAAATGATATGCGGATTTCAGAGAATTGCGGATTTTAGGGTTGTGGATTTTTGAGAGTTGACTGTATATATATATGTATTTGAAGTTTATTTTGTATTCAAGCTAAAGAAAATATCAAATCTCCAACTTTTTTTTTTCATTCTAACTGGAATGCCACAAGAATCATTACCCAATCCATATAAATAAACAATGATGTGTTTCCTTACTTAAGCTGATAGTGAAAGGGAGGAAGAGAATTAAAGAGGAAAAACATTTTGCAGTGTTCTGAGTCTCATTCAAGTGATAAACAGAAGTTCAATTTCGATTTTTCATTCAGCAATTGCCCCCCCCCCCCCCTCCCCAACCTAACAACACATGCAAAAAAAAAAAAAAAAAGAAAGTGTCTTAAAGTTTAGTTTTTAGCTAACTATTTTAATCTTAGCAATTAATTAAAACTTCTATTGTTCTTTTATTGATGTTTATCGGAACCCAATCGTTTCATATAAATGTTATTAATCTAAAATTATGTTTAAGCTTTTTTTTATATTTACTCAGTTAAAAAAATTTTTTGCATTAAAATAATATAATTTTTTTTTTTTTACTTCTGTATTCAATAGAAGCATTATATTTGTAAAAATTTTCGACTTCTGTTTTTTAATAGATTTACACGTTTTGAGAGTCTCAGAACACAATTTATTATTTTTAGAAAATGTCCGTGTGTAAGTGACAAAAATTTTGTGGCGACTATATCTCGGAAACTAAAGCACAGAATTGTATATAAATGAATATACAGATGTACCTTGACATAAATTAGTGTCTTTCAACTTCGGTGCCTATCGCTCAATAGGTAGCGGTGCTATACAGTGACTTTTGCTATTTTAGAAAAGGCTGTATTTCAGGAACTACTGCACGAAATTGCATATAAATTTATATGTAGATGCTTAGTGCCTATCGACGTTAGGTGCCAATTGTACAGCAGGTGGCACTGCTGTACATTGATTTCTGCAATTTCAGGGAAGGCTATATCTTAGGGACTACTGCATAGAATTGCATATAAATTTATATGTAGATGCACCTTGACATAAATTAGTTTCTATAAGTTACCTATGTACAAGTACTTTCTGCCGCAATCCGCGGCCGCCTTCAATAAAGCCAAAAACTTTTTTACAGGCCAGTTAAGAACAGGAAGGTTGCAGATTGCATTAGAAAGTGCTTGTATATAGGTAACTTAAAGAAGGCTTTAAATGTTTTTAATGTATTTTAGAGTTTTAACTTTTAAATAAGTTAGTTTGTCAACTTTTGATGCCAATTGCTCAACAGATAGCGCTGCTGTTCAGCAATTTCTGCAATTTAAGGAAATGCTATATATGGTTCTGTTCGTTACATGTAATCAAACTAAACTTGAAAAATGTAAAGGCCATTATGTTGATTAGATTTTGGGTGCATATATGTATGCGATAGGCCTTTCAAAACTACAATTTTTGGAAGAATGTTATCTGCACTACAGTTGCACTGAATTTGGAATTTTGTCAAATACTGAGTATTTAGTCAAATCTTTGACTAAATATTTGGTATTTGGCCGAATGCCTAAATTTCAGTGTTAAGATTCTTTCACAACCAGAATAACTTACACACAGGGGTGCAGAAAATGTTCAGATCTTGGAAATTTCCCCCAAACACAGTATAAATTTCCCTCAATAATGCAAAAATCTACTTTGCTATACAAAGTCACTTGTTGTTTGTAATATACTTTTAAAAGAATAAGTATACAGTGTAACATAAAAATATCGCTATTAGTGTATATTATAAGAACTTCAAAGTAGCAAATTGTTATTTTTGATTTACATTTTTATTTTCTCTTAAAAAAAATATTTAAAATTTCCCCAGTCAGTTTAAATTTCCCCCGAACATCGTTCGGGCGTTCGGACATATTCTGCACCCCTACTTACACACACGCACATCTATCTGTGATGTAGTTTACACACATATAAAGTGCAACCTAATATAAGAGTGCATGGGTGAACCCATGGGAAATCTATATATGAGTTTCCCATGGGTTTAAAAAAGGGTAGGACACTGATCAGTGGTGTAGATATGCCCCCCCCCCCCCCCCCCCCAGTTTTCGACAGATTTACATGTTTTAAGATGTCCTGAACACAATTTTACTGTTTTTAGAAATGTCTGTCTGTGTGTATATTAAACAAATTTTGGACCAATGAACGAAATTTAATCAAACTTGGTATTTAGTTGCACCCTGACCTAATCTGGTTCTGATTACATTTGAGAGTCAATCGCTTAACAGGTGGCACTATGATTTCATTTTCTTATAATTTTTAAGATGGCAGTATAGGACAAAATGTCCTATAAATGTACATAGTGAGAGTTGTTTTTAACGGATGGTTGTAAAATTAATTATTTATAATACAGTAGGGAACCAATTATCCGGAATGGTTTTTACAAGGCTATTCTGGATAACTGGTTGCTGATCAAAGCTCAAAGCAACCCTCATTAATCAGAATTTTAGAATGCATATGGTTCTCATTTAAAATATTTTAAATAAAAAAATTAGTAACTATTTTTTATCAATTAATCAAATTTAAATATTTAATTAACCCGATTTTTTTTTTTTTTTTTTTTTTTTTAATAAAAGTATTAAAATAATTTTCAATCAAGATAAATTATTAATTAAAATGTAAATAAATAAATAAAATAAATGTTTGAAATTTATTAACCTTACATAAAAATCAAAATCTGCCCAAATCCAAGTATTTTTAACCATGATTAGCCAATGATTTTAAAACATCGAATATTTCTAAGGATTTGGAAAAATAAGACCTGATTTTAAAGGCTTTTCTTTTTATTTCTTATGTAAATTCATGTTTTTATGTTCATGAAAGTGCAAAATATTCATAAATTTTAAAAGTTACTTGATTTTATTTATCACCTCCCCACCCCCCAATAAATAAATAAAATAAATTCAGAAAAGGACCAATTATCACCATTTCACCCAACCCTTTCCAGATAGATAAAATCATCAGTTTTATGGTATCGTGTAGTGGCGCCATCTATCGACATTTTTCAAAACTAAAAAACTCTTCAGTTTACACTGCACTTACCAAATAAATAAATACTACTTTTAAATATAACAAAATAAAATGGAATTACTATTATTTATTAAATATTTCTTTTATTTTTAATTGTTTTATATTACAATGCTAAACCATTTAAAAAAAAAATACTTATGTAAGTTATTTTTTTTATTTTTTAAAAAACAATATACATTTGAAGTTAATTGTTTAAAAATATAATTCCAGATAAACGGTTCCATACTGTAGTAGTAAACTAGATAAAAGTTTGTGTGCGTGTAGGAACATTGCTTTCCTTCTGGAGGGAAGTAAATTTTTAATATGGGTAACATTCAAAAGAAATCGGCAACACCTTTTAAAACAAATAGTTGAACAATAGATTTGTGATAATTTGAAACAAAACTGTCATATTTTTAATGGGAGGGGGGAAAAAACTTTTCTTTTGATGTCAGCACAAGTTGACTTTCATTCGGAATTTAGTGTTTTACTTCTCTGATATAAAAATCGTCTGCATTTATCATGGAAAATAATTTTAATAAATAATAATGTAATAAATATTTTGGTGCTGCTTGAATTTTTATAAGCTAATATATAGAAGAAAGTCTTGTATGGCTACAACATGATACAGTATAGGATCTGTTATCCAGAAAGCTCGGGACCTGGGATATTCTGGATAAGGGGTTTTTCCGTAATTTGGAACACTTTATTATATGTATAAAAATGGTACAAAATAATTTCATAAATAGCAGTGATAAACATGAATAATATATATATAAAAACTTTACCTATGTATTTGTTCATTTAATAAATTATTTCCACAAAATAAAAAACATTCTTCGTTAGAATTTTAAACTATAAATAATATTAGTAATAATAAATGAAAAATAAACATATATAAAATTTAATTTTGGACCTGAGAGTATCCTTTCATTTGGATTTTGCAAATATTTCTATGATATTTTTTTTTTTTTGCTTATAGTGTGTCTCTGATACTAATTGTTCATAAATGTTTCAAATATTTTTAACATATAATGCTAAATATTTTATGAAATTAATTCTAAAAATAATGGAAATTAATAAAAGCTATTTAAAATTTTATAACAATTGGGACTTCATGCATGCGACCTGAGTTCAAGGATAAAATTTATCTGCTATTGGGCACTTTAAGAAGTATGTGTTGTTAATGTTTATCTATTAAAAAATACCATAAAAATTCATTTTCTGATCTAAATTTGCAAAATTTTCATTAATTATTTGGACAATTTTGTGCTCACCATATTTTCTCAGAATAACACCATAGAATTAAAGAAAATAGGTTGTAAAACTAATAATTCTGACCGCTACTATTGTATAACTTTAATTCTTAAATTTTATGATAATTAAAAATTTTGGTAGTTGGCATTTTGCATTCTGGTTTTCGGAGCATTCTGGATAATGGGTTTCCAGATAACGGATCCTATACTGTACTAATTTTTTATTTCATGTGCATGCATACAGTACAACTTCTATAATGGAAAACGTGTGTAAAACGGAAAGGTAATGAATACAAACTTTGTAAGCAGTGCTATAAATTGCAGAAACTCACAACAATTGTTTCAAATCAAAATAATTGAACATAGCTGTTCATCAGAAGTAGTAAAGTAGGTGTACGAATGCAATATGAAAGTTACAACCCACACCAGTTTTTGAAAATTGTTGTTTTATATTTATACCTATATTGAATTCGATTTTTTTATATAGATTTTTTTTTTTTTTTATTATTCGTTAAATGATATTTTATTTATTTATTTTTTCATTATTATTTAAGACTTAAAATGTTGACCAAATTCCTGGTGTCAAAAAATTGCCAATGCTGTATTATTCTTTTCTTAATTAAGGCAGCATCTTCTATCCTTGAGCTTTAAATCTAAATAATAAAACCCAAATTATCTCTCTAAAACTAGTATTTCTTTAAAAACTAGTATATTGTAGTCATCACAAAACTTTCTTCTATATCTTTGTTACGGCATTTCTCCCTTCCACAAGCTACTATTACTAAATATTCTGTGGCATCATGTAAGCCCTTTTTGATACGCTCTCTAGTGAGACAATGTAAAAAAGTTTATATGATGCCACAGAATATTTAGTAATTGTGGGAGGGAGAAATGCCGTAACAATATTTTTGTATGAGAGCGCCACTTAATAATTTTTTAGCACATTGACATAAATAAAAGTTTAACCATAGCTTTTCACAATAACTATTTTAAGTATGCAGGTTTACGCATTTTTAATCAACAGCTGCTGAGATGTAGTCATGTGGAAAATCATAGAAGATCAGTAATAGCACTGCCACCTATCAGCTGATATGCACCCAAGTTAAGTCAGGATTGTTTTCATAATGGTTATCACACATTATCAAGTTTGGTGCATATGCAATAGAAGTTATAATTTAGCCTTCTGTAATTTGCAGCACATCAGTGCCACCTGCCGGCCGATATGCACCTGAATACAACCAACAAACTGTTTCATAATGGGTTTCTTATATTCCAAGTTTTGTGCAATTATATACAATAAAGTCTGAGATATAGCTTTCCCGTTAACGGGGAAAACTGCAGCACAGCAGCGCCATCTATCAGCCGATTTGCACCTAAATTCATTTAGTATAATGTTTCATAAAGACCTTCTCATATTCTGTGTTTTGTTCGGTTATATACACAATAGAACTTGAGATATAGCCTTCCCTTAAATAGAACAAATCACAGTGCCACCTGCTGAGTGATCTGCACCAAAAGTTGATCAACACTAATTTATTAGGTGCAACTACATATGAATTTAAATGAAATTCTGTGCACTAGTTCCTGAAATACAGTTGCCATAAAAATTTTTGTCACACATTTTCTAAAAATGGTTAAATTCAGTTCTGGACCTGTCAAAAGTGTAAATTCATCGAAAACCGGAATACAATACTTTATTTTATTGAATATACAAGAGCGTAGAAATAATTATATATTGTATATATTAAACAGTTTCACAAGAAGGAGATTAAAAAAAAAAAAATTACCTCCCCCCTCTCCCTCCTTTCCAAAAATTGTGGTGTAGCTATGCCAGTGATGCTGATAATGGAAAAAGGGCACTTATTAGGATTTTAAAGGCAGTTTTGGATTCTTTTACATTTAAAATCCACACTCATTTTATAATTCTGTTACGAATATGCATATAATGAATATTTTTTTTTTATTTTAACTTTCTTTACTTTAGCTTGTTACTAATAAATAAATAAGTGTTAACGGTCATGCACTATAGTTTCACATGCATATAATTTATGTTCAGTATTTTTAGTTTTGTAGGTTTTCTCTCTAAATTTGTGCTGTAATATAAGGCAAAATGGGTGCAAAATTTTCACTAAAGGGGCAAGAAGGGCGTTTTTTTTTTTTTTTTGAATGAGGAGCAAGAAGAGTGTTATTTCGCCAGTTAAAGAACAGGAAGGGTACAGCACCCTCCTGAAATTGTCCAGAGGAAATTCTGTGTATAAACTACTAAATTTTTGTTGTAAGTTCCAGGTGTCCAGAGTAAAAAATTAATCAAAATTATCTGATACATACTTCAAGTTCAAACACACACAGAGACACATATATATGTTTGTAAGTGTACTATGCATTTCAACTCAAAATAATTTTTAAATATAATTTCTTTTTCTACTTAAAAAAAAAATCTACTTCCATACAGGACTTAAAACAAGTACTGTATGGAATATTTTTTGAAATTTTGACTAATGATGAAATGAAGGTTAAGTAAATATTTATTCTTATTCTGAAACATATAAATAATTTTTAAATGTAACTTCATAAATTGTTCTTTACAGACAGTTTTACTAATTAAAATTGTTATTCATAAAACTGATAATTTAAAAAAAAAAATTAAAATTAATTTTATACGATAAAAAATATTTTTACCAATTTCAATTTAACTTTATATTTATCTCCACTATTTAGTCACCGAATATCAAGATATTTGGTATTCAAGATTTTGAAATTCTGTAATAAAAAGATATTTTTAAATTTTTAGAGACAGCAATTTGCAATAACGCGAAGCAGCATTAATTAATTTATGATTATGTATTATATAAGAATTATAACTTTAAAAATTATGTTACTTAATTAGTCTAATTACCTTAAACTCTTTAATTTTCCATGTGGTGGCACATTAATAGCAACACTGAATTTTGATGTTTAAGAAAAAGAAAAAAAAAAGTTAGAAATATTTAGCTTATAAAAATCTCCTTCAATATTTGGACTCCTTCAATTATGAAAGTTTCCCCCATCCACCCCCTGCCCATAAAAAAGATTTAAAAAAAAAAAAAAAGGTGGGTTTACATTATTTTGGGGGAGGTCTGAACATTTTCTGCACCCCTGCTTACTGAATCATTCAATGATTTAAATTTGTTTAAATGTTATTAATGAACTATTAAATGTTTGTAAAATCAAGTGGAGCCACTCTTTTTTTTTTTTTTTTTTTCCCTTAAAAAAAGCAAAAAAAAAAAAAGCATATTTGGCATGAAACTGGTGTTAATATCACTTAATTATTATTAAAAGTTTCAAATAAAAACTTTTATTTTTCATTAAAATTAGCATTCCCCCCCCCTCCCAATAAAGATTATAGATAAATAAGTTATCTATTATGTTCAAAGAACTTCTGTAAAAGCCATTTTATTTTATTTGTATGTGTGGAGGGGAGGGGGTGGGGTGGGGGGTATTAAACAATATGAAAGTTACTTTTGTTCAAATAAACATAAAATATCAAACTATTATTATTATTTTTTTAATTAAATATCAAAATTTTCTCTATTACATCAATTGTTTAGAAGAAACCAAAAATTTTTAACTTTGTTTTCAAAATATCTGTATAATCGATAATGTTAAATTGAAAATGATTATGTAACTTGTACTGACATAAGTAAGAAAATTTTTATGAATCCAATACTTTCTTCTATTGAATACAGAATGGAAAAACTGAATGCTCCAAATTTGTACAAGGAAGGAAAAATGCTGCCAAAAGTAGAAAAACTAAAAATTTTGTATTTTTCCCCCCAAGAAATTTTAGGAGTATGCCCCGATGGGGGGTCACAGACTCCCCCCCCCGGCCCACTAGCTGGCACCACCCCTGAGACTTAGCTGGTGTTCCTCCATTTCCTTATCTACAAAATGTCCATAGGTATTGAGGTTGAGTTCTGCTCGATGTACTGAAGTGCAATATCAAAAGTCTCTTGTGTAATGTACCTTTGCTGATTGGTGCACAGTGAGATTAAGGGGGGTACAAAAATATATGTGCCCTTGGCCTCAAATGAGGTTAATTAGGTCCTGGTAAATTATCATGAAAAACGGCAGTTTTTCTAGTGACGCAAGCGCAAAAACAAACGAACGCCACGACACTCAGCGGAAACGGAAAAACGAACGAAACTGCGACACTTATATATACACGAATTTAAAGATCAAAGTAACCGCTGAAAGCCGACACTTAATATCTCAGGAAATATGGGAGGTTATGTTCTGATATTTTCAAAATAGATTTTCACCTTCTGTCCGATCCTACCCTGAAATCCCTACATTTCTGCGTGCAATATATTTCGAGATATGAATTGGCTCATTTAAGTTGTAAATGGACGGCGTATGTAAGGGACAAATTTTTCTCGAATATGGCTCGAGCGAATTTAGTTTAATTGATATATGATATTAATCACTTTTATCTGATGTGCCTGACATCTCCCTTTTCCCTAGGAAAACTCTTGTTTTTTTTATAACTCAGTTTAAAAATCGAACTATTTTTTACTCCGAAAATACCGTGATGCGGCAGTTTCGCGGACGAATACAGTCTTCCCTTCCATCTGAAATACGGAATATCAAATAATCGTTTTGGCTCCATCTATCGGGGAGCGTCAAAAATAAACACAAAAAATAAAATAAAAAATATTTTTCTTTTTTTAATATATATATATTAAATGAGTTATTTATTTAGGTACTTGTATTTTATATGACATTTGTTTATCAAAAATATTCTTTGTATTTACATTGTTTTCATGCTGATACGTTGTTAACTTTCAAAATTGGTTCTATTTTAAAAGGTGATTGCAACAACAAAAAATGTTTCCTTTATTTTCATAAAAATGACAAATAATATGATAATCATATGCAAATATTTGTAATTTTTTCAAAATTAGGTGATAAATCACTTAAACTACGGATTGAAAAAATTCTTAAAACAGAATTTGAAAATAATTAATTTGCTCATTAAGTTTCTAGTATATATATAATATATAAATTACAAAATGTTAAGCTATAATAAAATTTTGAATAGATTAAGATTTTTTTTAAATTAAATTCATAACAAACTATACTACTTAAATATTTACCAGTATAAAATTTTCACTTTTTAAAGATTTTTCTATTATTATTTATTTTTCTCTTTTAAATCAAATCTATACCTAAAACATTATAATAAGAAATAAATATAAATAAGAAATTTTTGTCATTTTTAAAATGTACTATATTATGCCTTTGTAATGTTGCATGTGTCCATCTTTTTTATCACTTTTTATAAAATTTTGAAATTTTATTTAGTTTGTTATTTTGTTCGAGTGTGACCTATAAAACAACACTTTTAATACAGTGTTATTACCATGCTCCTTTACTTTTGCGTTTTGATCATTAACCCCTAAAAAGTAATGATATCAATACAAAAAACCCTTAACGGGTTAAAAGTTTGTGACGCAGCATTGTACTTTATGGCTATAAGAATTAGAAATACGGGCCTTAAAAATAATGATATCAAATTTTCAGTGACGCTTTGATATTAATTAAATTATACATAGATTTTCTTATTTGAATTTGCTTTTTCCTTTTATTTATATTTACAATGTAAACGTTATTTTCAACATAAAATAATATATAGCATTTACTCATTGATACCTTTCCATTCACATCTCTTATACTATGAAAGCATGTGTTTTAAAAGAAATTATATGAAATTCCAGTAACGCAGTGGTGTTACATTAAGTGATTTGTTTTTAAATTTCTCTGCAATTATTTTGTTTTGCATATTAAAGTATATGTGCACATTGAAATATTGCTTTTAATTTTCAAATACGCTGTCAAATATATCACTTTCATTAAGCTTATATTATGTACTGAAATATATTTATTTCAATGAATTATTCTATCTTTTGCGTCACGCCATCCAAAACTGTAAGTAAAATATATGGAAATGTTTACTTTGTGTCATTTCATCCAAATAAATTGAAAATGCATGCAAATAAATATCGTGATGCAAAGAAAAAAACTGTGAAATTTTTTTCAGTTTTGGATGGCGTGACGCAAAAGATAGAATAATTCATTGAAATAAATATATTTCAGTACATAATATAAGCTTAATGAAAGTGATATATTTGACAGCGTATTTGAAAATTAAAAGCAATATTTCAATGTGCACATATACTTTAATATGCAAAACAAAATAATTGCAGAGAAATTTAAAAACAAATCACTTAATGTAACACCACTGCGTTACTGGAATTTCATATAATTTCTTTTAAAACACATGCTTTCATAGTATAAGAGATGTGAATGGAAAGGTATCAATGAGTAAATGCTATATATTATTTTAAGTTGAAAATAACGTTTACATTGTAAATATAAATAAAAGGAAAAAGCAAATTCAAATAAGAAAATCTATGTATAATTTAATTAATATCAAAGCGTCACTGAAAATTTGATATCATTATTTTTAAGGCCCGTATTTCTAATTCTTATAGCCATAAAGTACAATGCTGCGTCACAAACTTTTAACCCGTTAAGGGTTTTTTGTATTGATAATATTAAACAAGAGATCTCTCAAACAGTATCAGGTACGACCACTCCAAAAACTGTTCTGGACAATCTTTTTATTTTGATGCAATGGATGCCATGTTATGTCAGGTTTTAATTTACTATACAAAGTACACCATTCAGTTGATTGTTACAAAAATTGGTATTCTTATTAAATGAAGACAAAATCTAGCTAATGCCATATTTTTAAAATTCAATCTGATAATTGGTTCAAAAGATATTAAATAAAAGCCCCTTTTAACATTAAAATAAAAAAAAAAAAAAAAAAACTGATGCCAAAAATAAAAAAGTGTTCATAATTTTTTTTTTTTTTTTTAGAATAAAAAGAAACATTTCTTTACAGGTGAATAAAAAAAATAAAATATAAATGAAAAATTTAACCTGTATCATCAGAATTTTCTGATAAAACTAATGTCTGATAGTTTTAAAATTTTTATTTTTCAAACATTAATTTCAGTTAATGTTATTAACGATTTATTATTAACGATTTATCATCCCCAAAGTAATATGGGCAAAGCTTTACCCATAGCAACTTTTATTATTTTTTACACTTTTGGTGATGAATTAAAATAGCTATTGCAATTGCGTAAGTAAAGACCTTTGCGAAAATTGTCTGAGCTACTTCGGTTTTAAATTTCACCTATGACTAAAGCTATTCTCTAATGTGAATGTATATTTAGTTTATTTTAAATTAACTGTGTTTCTATCCAACATAATGAAACTCAAATAATTAAATGTCATTTACATATCCTTAGTGGCTGTATATCACGGTATTTGGCCATGGTTTTGATTGGATGAAAATAGTTTCCAATCTAAATATATTTAATTAAACATATGAACTATTCAAATTAAAAAATAAATCATCACTTAAATATAGTGACCAGCAAAGTTGGAAAACCTGCTAGTCTCAAAAGATTTATCATGGAATTTTTATATTTCCAAACATGTATTTTAAATGTTATATTAACTGTTATTGTTGCAATGAATAATTAATTGTTGCTGTGCATTTTTCTATATTTTGCCTCGACAGGTTTGTTATTATTTAAATGACAATACACAACCTCTTTCTCCCAGACAATATGGAAAGTAGTCTGGTTTCTACAACATTCTCAACCAGGCCCAGGCAATAATCACTTGTTTATCTAATTACTGCAGATGGTCTACTCTCTTTCTAAACCAAACTTCCATTTTGCTTACTATGAATATTATTTTTTTTTATATAATGAAGTTAAAAGGCGTTTTCCCCCCTTCTTCAGGAATGGATTGATATATAAAATCAAAATAAATTTTCTGATATAACTATTGTTTATCATTTTCCTTATTGCATTTACCTACATTTGCAAAATCATCCTTTATTGTGCATGTGAATTTAGATATATTTCTCCAAATAATCCCATTTACTTTGTATTATTTTTAACTCAATGTTAAAAAAAAAAAAAAGTTTTATCAAGGAGTCATAATGCCCTCTTTCCTGCATTCCAGTAGGTAAGATTTGTCTGTCATTTGAATGTTAACAAATATAGTATTTAAGTGAGCACTGTAAAGCACTAATGCTCTTAACAATGTTTAGGATTATTCAGAGAACTGCATGCTGTACCTGTAGTAATTGTAAATAAATATTGTTTTAAAAAGTTAATTTGTTTATTTGGTTATTATGCAGAGATTTTTTATACTCATTTGTATTTCTAATATTTTTCAAACAATTTTCACTTCATTTAAAAAACATAAAGTCTAGTGTCTTGCTTTCTTTCCTTTTTTTTTTCCTAACAAGTCTTAATTGTTAAAATCAAGACTATTGGGTTGATGCAAAAGTCTGCCATACAAACTGCTTTCGATATGTAAATGTTTTAGTTTTTTTTTTTTTTTTTTAAATAAAATATGGCAGATAAGACATATTTTCAATTTATATTTTATTTTCAGAAAAAGGATGCCTCTCAGACACAAAAGAAGTTACTGTCTTTCATGAGGGTACCATTGATAATTCGATACGTCATGTGGCTCAGGAAGTTTTGTGAAAAATTTAATCTTTGGGATGCATTATGTTCTGGCTAACCAAAAGACGCAAGTAGTAATAATGTAGTGGGTCTTATTGAAGTGATTCACATAAGCTAGATTAAGAAATCAACAAGGCATCTGGTAATAAAATGATTATGTCAATTCGGAATAGTTAGCAAAGCCGATGTATGGGTATGACATGATTTAAAAGTATTTGAGGAACATTTTACTTGTGATTTGCTGTTGAAGCACAATTAAATCATTCATTTGAAGCTGCCGATTACAGATGCTGAAAAATAGATAATAATTTGTTTATAAGAACATGGTCTAAGTATAGATTATACTCCTTGAAGAAGCACAAAAATCATTTACTCTGGAAGAATGTTTTTGCTGTGTATTTGATGGTGCTAGAATGTGATTAATTGGTCCTTAATATGCTGTAAATCAGACATTGATTTGGAGACTAAATGAATTAAAAGGCTGTCGACCAAAACCAGCATGAATTAACAAATCAAAATGACATATCCTATCGGTACAGTGGTTAATCACAAGTTTTTAGTTACCTGGCAAAACATTTAATTTCCTGTGACTTTGCATCTCTGACTATCATTTATTTAAAATCACTTTAAAACAACTTAAATAGTAAAAACTTTATTTCAAGGGAACACTCATAAACTCACCTGGATCAGTTCTTTAGCAAGAAACATTGGAAATTCATTGAATTGGGGATTATGCAGCTGCCAGGAAAGTAGAAAAAAAGGTAAATAGAAGAGTAAATACTTTTTTCTTTTTTCTTTTTTTTTTTTTTTTTTTAAGTAGGGCAAACTTTGTATCAACCCAGTATTTTATTTCATTTTTACTTCCTTTACCCAGTTACCCAGTGGCAGAAACATAGCGACATAGTCGCTACAGCAGCAGACAGCTTGCAGACAGTTTTTGTCTGCACTAATAAAAAAAATTAGTCTGCAACTTTAGAACACTTTTGGTGTGTACTAATAAAAAAAATTGCCCACAACTTTCGGACAGACTTTGTCTGCAGTCAAAAAATTGTCTGCAATTTATGGACATTTTTTGCCTACGACAATGCGCTACTGACGTATGATGTCTTAGACACTTTCTGGTAAGAACTCTAGAGCTCCCCTGTAGGTGCCTTGGTAGGAACACACAAAACAGTGTTTAACAACGGCGACCTAGGGAGCCTAGACCTCCCTTGATAGGCAGCATTATGCATGTATTCTTTTCTCCTGTTACCTGTTACTGAGATTCTACGGTAATGTAGAAAGTGCTAATTTCATTTAAAACTGCTCCAAAACTTCTCCTCCACTTCAAAATTCACTTATAAAAATTTCTGTATCAAAACTAAAACTAATACTTTTATTATTTATATTGTGTTGTGTCAAACATTGCTATAAAATATTTAATTGAATGAGTTTAACTTATTTTATAACTGTTTATACTATATTGTTCTGTAGTAAAATTGAATTTGTGTATTGTTGCACGAGATCACCACTGTTGTTAAGCTCTTGCCACTGTCAGCTTTCAGGCTTTTTGAGTGTAAGCCATTTTCACCCCTGATTACACGCAAATTTTACAGACAAATTATGAAATTTTAAAAGCCTGTCACAGACAGCTACAAAACTTTCTGCCACTGGGCCCAGTTACTGTATGTAATGGAAGTATTGTATTTTGTCCAAAAATTTGATATTAGAGTTTTCACCTGATGTACATGTTTTAAGGTTTCCTGAGTCCAAAAAAGTAGTTTTTGGCTATTGGTGTGCGTGTGTGAGAGAGAAAGAGAGGAATCTTCTGACTACCATATCTGTCAAACTAATAAAAATAGAACTATGAAACTTCAGAATTGAGACAGATCTGGTTTACAGATGAATTTTCTAACTTTTGGTGATAATTGGAAAATCAGAGTTGGGATCGTAACTCTGTATCTCAAAAGCGGCTCTAACGATTTTCTTCAAATTTGCTATATAAACACTCTATTAGATGTCCTTTCAAGTGATATAGTTGGTTCAGGAAAATCGTTATGCATCCCGCATAAATAGCTCAATTTCAGGTCTCGCAAGTATGTTTCTTGAAAAACGGCTGTATGGATTTTTTTTTTTCAAATTTGCCATATTAACCCTCTTTTTAAATATCATTTTGCACGTATTTGTTGTTTTCCAGTCAATAACTGAGTATGCAATGTTTTGGTAAATGCCAGTATGTCAAAAACGGCTCTAACAATTTTCTTGAAAATTATTACATAAACCCATTTTATATATCCTTTCTCATATATTATGTGATTATTACAGGATATATTAACAGTCATCTTGATTAGGTAGTTCAGTGTTAGACCTCAGAAATTGGTGTTTCAAAAAATAACTCACCATTTTTTTTTACTCGCTATGTAAACTCGGTTTTATGTGTCTTTACACGGGTATTAACTTCCTCTTACTGGAAAATTTTTAGATATTTACTGCATTAAGTCACTTTTTTTTTGTCTTCTGATCACATTATCTCTAAAAAATGCATATTATACATACAATAATGCGTAATGGAAGTCGTGTGGTTGTTTCACACCAGACAGTTAAGATTTGGTAATGCTTTTTTAAATATAATAATTATTATTTTTAAAGAAACATTTATTATGTTAAAAATTTTAAAAATCAAAGTGAAACATGATTATTAATGAAATGAGAATGAATTGTTCATCACTGCAACGTCAATGACTCGTTTATGTAATTAGGTTATTTTGATCTTTTATTGTTCATTACATATTGAGAAAAATAGTAACTGAGTTAGAGATACGCATGAACTGGCACAACTAAAGCGAATTTTCAAATGGGATAGCAAAACAATAAAGACCTTTTTATTTTTAATTCGGGAAAAAAGAAATCAGATTTTTTTTTTTTTTTTTTTTTCTCCTGAAAATAAAAGTTTAGAATTTTTTATATTATGTAAAAACTTTGTAAATGGCAAAAATTAAAGAAATATCTGTTGCAATGAATATACATCATAATATTCTTTCTTTCTCAATCTGCTAATAGTTAAACTTTCTTATTTGTAATTTCATCTTAAAGTAGTTATGTTTGTCATGTGAAAATCAACGAATAGAGTAGGATATCCAGTCATAAAATTACTGTCTCTTTCCTAATTTTTTTTTTTTTTTTTTTTTTTTTTTTCCAATCAAGCTAGTCTTAGCCTATATTTTAGCTCACAAAAACTGTTGCTTTCAGTCTGTGATAAAAACATTGTTGCTCACAATCATGAAGAAAGTAGATCAAAACAAAACATTTCTTCATATTATAGGATGTTGTATAATTAGACAAACATAGACATACATGCATGCACCTAGTAAAATTCTGCATCACTCAAAAATTCTGAAACACTTCCACTATTTGTTAAAAAAAGAAAAAGAAATAGCCATTGTGAGGCGAAAATATTAAAATTTGTAAGAGATTTCAATTTTGGCTTCAAATTCTGTTTTTTTTTTTTTTTTTTTTTTTTTTCCCCTGGCTAGGCTAAAATTATTACCATGCGAGTTTGTACCAGGCCTAGAATTTTACTTCTGGTTAGTTTAGTACTGGGATTTTACTTCTGGCTAGTTAATAACAGCTGTATTTTTATGGTTGCAGTATACTTATTTATTTTAATCGCTCATTATTTACAATAAACAACTTTGTAAAACATAATAATGTTTGTGTTGTGCAGTTTTGGGAAAATTTTCTGAAGTCTGAACAATTTCTTCACTCCTGCATACCGGATAATAAACAGGAATATTGGCACCTAAATTGTGAATACTTACACCCTTTAGGATGACAGGATGGTTCTAATCAAACCTGTGAACTGATTGCCATCAAATTTGGTTTGTGAAATTTAGAAAATATGTTCAAAAAATGTCTACTAGGTGGTGCTTTGCAAGAAGAAATAGAAAATGATTTGTATGGAATGAATAAACAATTTAAACACTTATTCAATAGTTTCTATGTGGTAGATTTCATTTGTTAAGTTTACCATTTTTCTTGGTAAAATGCTATATTTTTTGGAATTTTTTTTTTTTTTTTCAATTATTTAGATAAACACATCTCATGAATCATTCATATACTAAATTAGGTGGCATTCTGCTCACCTGTTTTAGCTGCAAGCTATTGTTTATAGCAAAAATTTAATTATGGCCTTTTTGTAGAAACATCAGCACCTTAAAAGGACTTTCTCCCTATTGTCACATTAAACCAAAGCCCTTGTTATTCTGTGGGGGAAATTTGCTTATAGAATTGCACATTACCTAATGTATTTTTTTAAATTCTATTTCCACATTATGGAAATTCACAACCATTTTGGAAAATTAGTATACTAATTTAATGGTTATGAATTTTTAGAATGTTAAAACGGAATGAAAACTAACCACCATTTTGAAAAACAAGTAGTACTAATTTAACGGTTGTGAATTTTCAGAATTAAAAAATGTACATAAGGTAATGAATACTTCTATGAACAAATTTCTCTGTAGAATTGCATGGGATTTAGTGTTGTGTGTGTACAACTTCAGAGGTGGATTTAAGTTTGCACCCTAGGCCCATTTCGCTATGGCACTCCCTGCACACACACACGTACATACTGTACTTTGAAACATGATGCATACCTTTCATAATAATAATAAATGTAACTAAAGAAAATTATATTATTATTCTACACATCAACCACCATGCATCATTGCATATAACAATCAACTTGTAGTTAAAAAATATATTAGTCCAGTGCAATCATTAAAATAAATTATTTGATTTTTTGTATGAAAGTGTGATTTACTGGGTTAAATTTAAATTTTCATTTAAAATCAGCTGGATTTATTCTGGAAGAAAGTAGCTCCACCCCATAGCTTCATACTGTCAGAGTGATCAACTGTACAAATATAGTGTTACACTGCATACATAAAGTATTTTGTGTGTTTGATATGGGTACGGAAAAATTCGTAACATGCCAAAGGGTTCTCGAAGTCAACGAAAAATCCTATCGATGTCCAGTTTTAGTCACTTTTTAAATCGGAGTTCCTTTTCAATTTTTACTGATTTTAAATTCTAATCTCCGCTACCATTCAAATTTAAACACTTTTAAAAAATTGGCGCCCCTAGGCTCGGTCCTCACAGGCCTAAGCCTAAATCCGACACTGACAACATTAGCGACTGGAGATTGGGGGAATTGGAAGAGAGAAAGATGAGCCTTTAATGCCTTGTATTTGAAAATGAATGATTAATTATACTTCATTATTTAGCTCTTAATTGAAAATTTATATTGAATTAATATTTGATTTAAATTTGAATGATGATTATTGACTTCAAAATTGTGTGCTGCGTGTGTAAACATTCACTGTTAAAATGCAAAAGATTGTTTTCTTACTCTGAAAGTTGTTAGATATTGTTCTTAGAAAAATAAAATAATCCGAATTTTGATTTTGTTGAGTTGAAACGCATGCTAACTTTTCATTAGTTATTTATCTTAACACAGTTGTATTTAAAACTGTAATATATGACATTAAGACACAATTAAGCCATAGAAAAAGATATTTTATCATACATTGCATTATTACAGATAAAATGGAACATTAAAATTAATTCTTGCATTTAAAAAGAAGAGTTTTTTTATATATTAAAAAGAGTGTTGCAATGTGAATAGAGAATAAATTATTCCTGCTGGCAATACCAGACGGAGGCAATAAAAAAAAAATTTGATTTTTTACTTGAGATTTTTTGTAATTCTAAATTTGTTTTTACCTCTTATCAGTTTTTAACATATAAGTGTAAAACTGAAATGGATCATTTTCATCCAACAATAGTTTTCTGATCTCATAGGGATTTGTTCTGCTGGATAAGGGAGAAAATTGTAAGAGTAGCCTTAATAATTATATGTATAAAAAGAATGGAAGATGTTATTTTTTTGCTTATACCTAAAACCTAAATGTGTTATTCTGACTCAAAATTTATATTAGTGACTTTCTCTGTTATTCTCTGCCATTTTATCAAATACATGAAAGTTATACATTTAAAACATTTTTTTGTGAAATGATATAATAAATATTATGTGGTGAGACTTATAACCTGAGACTCCCTTGTGTATGAGTCAGATGCAAGGACTCCAGTTCCATTATATTTTTTTCTGTTTACACTAGTGTGCAGTCTTTAGATTCCTGGTATTTTAAATAATTTATCTTTATAGTTTTGTTTTTGTACAATATTAATATATTGATCATTTGAAATTAGCACAGACCCATGTATTGAGAATAGTTATACCTTATTTCGAGTGATTTTGAATTTATATTTTCTGTAAAATAGTAATTGAGAAATGTGTTTATATCATCTTTATAATCATCACTTAAAGGCAGACATTTCTATTGTATATAGAAACTAAATTTATTTTTTTTTTACTGTATTACACCTTAGCATCTTTGTAAATCTGTCAACCACTATTCATTTAGTAATGTCTAAAAATATTTTTCCTTCACACATTCATAGCTTTATTAACATGAATATAACTAAACTCAAGATTTTGTTACTGTGTGTATATAATATATATATACAGTAACTGCCGCTTAATAAATTCACTGGTTAATAAAATCAGCCGCTTAATCATATCAAATTGCCAGGACCGGAATCAAATCAATACAAACCAATTTTAAAACCGCCACTTAATAAAATCAACAACGCCGGTTAATAAACTCAAAAAATCTTTTCAGCAGCAAAAATACCATTTATGCATGCTAAGCAAATTTTTATTTTCAAATTATATTTTATTTATAAATTATTATTATTTAATTTTATTTTATTTATAAAAAATAAAATAAAATTCAGCAATTTTTCTGTCACCAAAGTTTACATTTAAAGCATACTTACAAATTAAACACGCCCCATCACTTGTTTTAGTAACAGTTTCAAGGAATGTATTTTTCAAAGTGCCTTTACATTTTTAATAACACCTTTTTTTGGATTTATGCAGAATTTAAAAAAGAAATTGTTTTGTATATTTATAGTAGATTTAAAAAAAAATATATATATATATTTTTTTTTTTTTTTCTTCATTCCAAGTGTCTTTAGCTGCTTGTGTCTCTCTTGCTACTTTAACATGGTCTTCATTTGTCTATATGCTAATTGATCCTATGCATTGATATTTAAATATTTTAAATTTGCATTATCTGATCCTAATAATTCAGGAAATATAAACTTTATTAATTATAATGATCTTTAACCATTGTTTTGGCTATAAAGAATATTTTGTAAAAAATCTGGGAAAGCAAATAATTTGTAATGTTTAATGTGGAAAAGAAATTTTCCATTATTCTAAAATGAAAATTTAACTTTAAAAATTCTCTTCTTCCTACTTTGCCAGGTTTAATTAATAAGTGTCTCGGTTTTATTGCATTTTATCTTTAGAAATTATAATAAATTACTTTGACATATATAATACTTACGTGATTGTTAAATGTCAGTAACAAGACAAACAAATCTATTTCTCTAATTATTTTTGTGTTGCACATGTTTTCAGACTTTTCATTCATTTCCCATTCCCATATATCTTTGATGTCCAAAAAAGAAAAATCAATTTGATTCCTTTCTACCTCTTAAAATTTCCTGCACCTCCGGCCACCAAATTCCATATAATTCTACGAAAAAATTTGTTACTAACATTACTCTTTACCTATTTTTTTTTTTTTTTTTTAATTCCATTTTCACATTCGGAAATTAACCAGAATGTGAAAAAAAAAAAATGGTAATGAGTAATTCTAGTAACCAATTTTCCCCATAGAATTGCCTGGACTTTGGCTTCTGGCAACGATAAGTAAAGTCTCTTTAAATGACTGCCTTGAGAAAGGACACAATTGTAATGTTGATTTCACTGTGTAGATTTAGAGTTTGTTAAAATTATGGTAGTTTCAGCTTGATATTTTATGAATATTTATTTTTAGAGATGATTGTAAGGTAATTTTTATACCAACTATGTGAAAAATGGCAAAGCTGGGAATCAAACCCAGCCACTCCGCTTACCTTTCCAGAGCAGACCTTTCTGCATGGTAAGGAGAGTGCCCAGGTTTAATTCATGGCTCTGGCATTTTTCACATTAGTTATTTAAAAATTCAATTTTATACTCCATCTGTAAAAAAAAAAAAATAGTAAACAATATAGCTGATAGTGAGGGGGGGGGGGTGGTCAGAAAGTTAAATCAAATAAATAGCGAATTAATAACCTAAACAATTTTCTTTAATTATATTAATTAAAAGAAGTACACTATACAAGCTTCATTTTATACAAATTTACTTTTGATAAATTATAAAATAAAGTCAAAAGAAATCTGACATTAATTCATTAAAAAAATATTTTGATTAAAGATATTAAAAGATTTTATTTATTAAAAAAAAAAAAATGAAATTGGGTAATATATTGCTTCTATACTTGTTGCTTGTATATTTACAAATTTAACAACAAAAAACTTCCAAAATTATAAAATGTAACTATACAATATTCAATGTAATTATACAGTAGTTACATTGAACAGTTTTATTACCTAGTTAAATTTATTTTCAGTTTATATCAACATAAAATTATTTTTATATATCTGTTTCAGCTGGCACCTGATATCCAGAGTTTAATTACTCTATTTTGTATACTCTTTTATTGTTAATAAAATCTTTTCACTTTATTGAATTAAATTTCTTGGCTATTTTTTGTAATGCCATTTTAAATGTTTATTTATAGTTATAATAATAAATGAAGGATTGTAATTATAAATCCTGATATATATGATTTAAAATTCCTGGAATTGCAAGTGTATTATTTTTGAGAATATAAGATTTATTATTACACACACACATATTTATATATTACAAGAGTTTGAAATAAAAATATTAAAATTCAGCCTTTTAATGTAAAATGCTGTATCAAATTAGAAATATTAATGTTTGATATATAAGGGAATACTATACTGTTTTTAATGTTGTACATCAACCACATTCCCCATTTCTTCCTTTCTATATTACCTTATAGGATTTTTATTGCTTTGTTTCATAAGGATATATCATTAACCCATTAACGCCGACTTTGAAATACTTAAAAAAGTATATTTTTTATTTCATAACTTGCCTATATATGTCAGTCTGAATATGTTATGAGGTTTTAGAATTTTTCAAAACGTTATTTCAATGATTTTTTTTTTTTTTTTTTTGGCAAGTTTTTTTGCCAATTGGCGATAGAGTGCACAAAAAAAGACAAAAAAATTAAAATGGAACATAATGTTATTTAAACTTTAATGGCACAATAATAAACAATGAAAATGCATAAAATATTAAAAAAATGACAAAGATCAGACGTAATTGTTTAATAAAAGTAAATATTCAATTTACGATGCGACATGGTACACTTTGTGACACTCTGGATGGAGTGGCATTTGACATTTCTCACATCGGTAGATTGATCGTCTACCGCAATTTTTGCATCTTCCAAACTGTTGGTCGGACTTGTACAACCAATGATTCTGTCGATCATATCTCTGCTGCTTAACCACATTCTTTTGCAGGACTAAAGATCGTCCAGGACCAACAGAAGGTGTGCCAAATTTTCCTAATAACTCCTGAGAGCCACTCACAAATAAACTGAAGCAGTGAAATCTAATTTACTAAAACTTTATACAGTTTCCATCCATTTACAACAGCTGCTTCAATTCCCCATGAAAATAGGGGCCACCACCATTTTTTTGAATGAATCCTAATTCTATACTGCGAAACAAAAAAGCAAAGTCCCTTAACATTTCACCTACCCCCCCCCCCCCCCCCCCCCCAAAAAAAAAAAAAAAAAAAATTTTTAGACGTTTTATAGATTCTAAATTTACTATTTTTATTATATTCTCATCTTACGAATATATTTTGTCTAGTGTCTCCCGCCATTATCCTATGTAACAAAAATATATAAGTATTGACCATGTCCCCTACCCCCTAAATTTCCTAAACCATAACTTTTGATTTTAAAAAGTAATGAATCGAAACTAGTTTTATGCTCCAAAAATAAGTTTATAATAATAAGCATATTATCACTGATACTCAGGTATTATCAACTGCTGATGTCAAAAAACATCATACATCTGACAGTTGGTAAGATTACTTGCCAACGAAAATAATCAGTGTAATGCTCATATATAAAATTTATTTATATACTTTACTGATAACAATACATCGAAAACAGACTCTTATAATAATGATACAACACAAAATATAATTTAAAAGAACAAATTAAAGAATATTTTTTACCTAGACATTTTCAGAATCTCGAAAAAAAAATAAATTCACGCAAATCTTACACCAGGAAAGTAATAGGCAGAAACCAAAATAATACATATTTTGAATTCTTGTGATCTTGAGATGATAAAAAAGCCAAATGGAACCATTAGCACCCTCTATGAGTAGAGGAAAAAAATAAAATATCTAATGGCAAGTTTTCTTGCCAAGCGGCGTTAATGAGTTAAAAAATGAGATTTTTAATTCCATTCTTTAAACAGGTCGTTTTTTTAGCTTAGTGAGCACTTTTTTAAAATAATAAATTTGAATATTTTTTTTTAGATTGAAAGTTAGTCCTAAGTTTACCTAATGAATTAAAATACTTAAATTTATATATTTTAAATGTACTCACTAAGCTAAAAACATGTTCAAAGAGTAATATTAAAAAAAACTTTATTTTTGAATGGTTGGTTGGGTTTTTTACGTCACACTAGTGCTGCACAATGGGCAATTGGTGACAATCTGGGACTCACCCCTAGAGGTGATCTGGAGACATACCATCACAATATTGATCCTACACAGAGAGAATGGCTACCCCGCTTGGGTAACTCCCAGAGTATTTTTGAATGAAATACATTAAGCGACAAAAAAAAAAAAAAAGCCACACTGCAGAAAAATTGACTTAATTTTGGGTTTGTAATAGTTTAAAAACTAGTGATTGCAACAAATAAAATTGTTATGTTTGTATAATACGAAAGTCATAACATCATACCTATGTACATTTTCGATTTAATAATTCGTTTTATTATACACTACGAAGTATTTAATAAAAATCTATTATATTATGTTTAAAAAGAAAATTTTATGTAAACATATTTTGTATTCTATCATGATTTATTATATAAAATAAATAAGTGCTATTTTAATGTATGAAATAAAACTATTTATTTTTTAGATCTAAACAATTATTTAATAAAAATATGTATTCTGGATTGGATAATTCCGCCTTTATACAGAAATTACTGCTTTAATGCGCAATGACATAGTATTTTCCAGTTTTTTAACATGAAACTCAGAAATTTCACTGTGCCAAATGTCATAAATATTTTTTTCTCGTTCATTCAAAGTTGTAGGCTAAACATTTCTAATCCCCATCCTTTTTTATAAACTAAACATTTTCGAGCGGATTGAGATTAGGACAATTTTCATGTCTAGTAAAGAAGAAATCCTGCGATATTCTTTGTGGGATTTAATTTTAAGTAAAAAAATTATGATAAATTACAAAATTATAGACGCTCAGAAGAAGGGATAAGTAATTTTAACAATTTGAATCAAATGAATGTATCACAAGCGCCATATAACAAGGTGCATTATCATCTTGAAATGCTGATTATGGAAGAGTCTGAAATACCCCTAAAGTAGTCAGTCAGGTGTCAATTTTTTAATGACCAAGTTTTATTTCTGGTTAATTGATCCCTTGAACATGAAAATTTGCCAAACTCACCAAATAATTATGCATTTTCGTATCGTAATGTACGGGGAATATGTCATTGTTTTAAAAGTGCGATTTTCATTAAGTCAGTCACATTTTTGTGATCAGATCTGCTTGTTTCTGTCAGTTCGAAATAAGTTAAACTTGACTCATCAGAGAGAACAACTTCAGCCCAATAATTAATTGAATTTTTTTTTAACCCTCTAATGTCTTGGTTTTCTAATTCTTTTGTTAAGAATAAATTTTATTCAGATTTTCTGGCAATTAAACCTGCTTTGTTTACTTATTATTTCACTGTATTTAGCAGTGCTGCACCGAGTAGCCGAATACCGAGTACTCGGCCAAGTACCGAGTGGTTGTGGGAAGAATAATTGATGCATATATGAAGAAATTTGCACATCTTAAAATTAAAGAAAAAGGCTTTTGAACATAAAATTTACTTAAATGGTAAACAGCATGCTTTCATGCAGAACTTTTGTAATGTATATACATAATTAGGTTCGTTGCTATATTTTGATACTTTCAGCATAGTAGATTACTAAAACCATAACTGATAACTTTATTTTTAACATCTTTTTTAGATGCGAAATTATCATCCTCAGATAATTCTTAGAGAATATAAAAGTTACTAGGCACTAAGGCTTAATTTAAGATACATGAAATTCACATATGAAAGGGGAACATTAAAATATTTTATAATTTCAAACATGATAGGCTCTATTAATCTTCAGATCGTAGAAATGCAAAATGGCAGGTGGTTTTGGGCCATAATTTGCAAAACAACAGATTTGATTATGAAAATAAGTTTTAAATAATGATTTAGTGTATTTACTTTTTTCATATATAACGTAAAATGCCATAAAAGCCTTAACTTGGTTAAATGCTCCCTCCTCTTTTCACATTTTTTTTTTTTTTTGTTCTTAAAATACTAAAAAAAAGCACCTATTGCTCAACGGTCGACTGTATCCGAATAAGTGATAGTTTTTTACGTTATTTTACAGTATAAAATTCAAAATCAATCTTTTCTTACCGATTTGAAAGTGTCTTACTTTTATTTGCACAAATGTATAACGAAAATTTTGTGTTAATATTACATAGAGGTTCTTTATTTTTTCTAAAATATTTTATTTTTGTCTGATTTATAGATACAATTTCATGTACTAAGTTTTTAGAAAATAATGCATATTACATTCATACAAGATAGTTATAATTAAAAGCTCATATCATGAATCATCTCTATATAAGTTTGGTAACAGCCCGTTTTAACTGCAGAAAGCTGTTGTAGTAAAAATTTTAATTATAATGACTCTGTATTTATATTTTCATATTTTTTTAGTTTAGTTGTAAAATAAATATCTCTCATTAACACATTTCTTTCAATAATGCATAAAAATAGTGAAATTCCCAGAACTACTCGGTATTGGCTGAATACATAGCCTAAATTTGGCCGAGTATATACCGAGTACTCGGTACAGCTCTAGTATTTAGATAAATTATGTTACAAAATACTTTTTCTGAATCCCTGCTATGTTCTAAATGTAATACAAACTGATATTTTAAGCTCTGGCTTTTGAACTTGCAGTCATCTCGATTGGATGAGTACCGTGGCCGCCTAAGGACAAATGTGCAGTTTAATTATATCTTGCTAAGAACCAGATCATTAATATTTTGTTAACATTTAATCATTTTGACATCCCACGTATTAAAATATTTTTTTGATTTTCGCTCTAAAATGAATATTTTTTGTGGTTTCAATAATTGCCTTATTCTTGCCATTTTTGAAATACATTCTAAAATTGCATTTTCCAAACAATTGCATCTTGTTTTTAACACTAGGCTCAATCCTAAATGGCACGCGGAACACAACGTAATAAAATCTGTTCAAAAGTTTACTTTTGAAACAATAAAATTAGCGATTAGAGAAAGAAAAATATCCAAGTGTGGCTTTTTTTTTGTCGCTTAGTGTATGTTTATAAAATAAAACAACAAAAATCCTATTGTATAAAATGGGAAAGAAAAAGAGGGAGGTAATCTGACTGATGTACAACTTTTTATTCCCCCCCCCCTACAAGATTTTTTTTTTTTTTTTAAATATTAATTTATTTTTCCAACATAAAAGGATTTTCATATTGCTTCATTACTGAATGCTTTAAAAGGAAATGGTGAATGAAATCTTATAGCCGTTTGGAATTGTTCATCTTATAGCAGTTTAGAATTGTTCAAGCTAAAGTGCTTAAAGAATATCAGCATGTTATGACACCTATTTTATGATAAATATTTGTGGCCTGAACATTTTTAATTAAGTAATATACAGTTGACTCTGAAATCGCAACAGTAAGGACCAAGGTTTTTGTGGATTATAGAATTTTGCAGATTATAAATCATTGCTTTATCTATATGCATTTCTCTCTTTATTAGTATACAAATTAAATTTTTAACAAATTATATTCAATAAGTAATTATCAATAACATATTTTAAAAAATTATATAAATTAATAAATAGAATAAGGAAAAATAGATTATCAGCAATTAAATATAAAAGTTGAATGCGTACATCTATTGATTTATAGGTTACTAGCAGGCAATGCCCGCTTCGCTGGTCCCTATTTTTAAATGAATCACTCTAATTACTGAATTCTCAAAATTGCATTAATTTTTATCACATGAAAAGAAAAGAGAAACAAAATCTGATTAGGAAAAATGTCGCACCGGGTTCTCACTGCCTTCAGAAAAAATTCTCAAAAATGCTCTAACTCTTATTTCTATTATTTTCCCCCTTCGCCCGCCCCCTCCCGTCTATCCTAATAATTTTACAAATTCGAAAATATCCGCAATCGATTTGTAGGTATCAAAAACCACTATGCACCAGTTTTGAACTATCTATCTCTATTTTTATTTTTTTGGCCCCCTCCGTTCCCTCCTTCCCGCCCCACCCAATAATTTAAAAAATTCGAAAATATCCGCAATCGATTTGTAGGTATCGGAAACATCTATGTACCAATTTTGAATGATCTAACTCTATTTTACTTTTTTTGCCCCTCCGCCCCCCCCCACCTTCCCGGCCCTCCTAATAACTTTACACTTTCGAAAATATCCCCATTCGACTTGCAGACCTCTAAAACCTATCTGTACCAATTTTGAACGGCCTAACTGTATTTCTATTTGTTTTTGCCCATAGCCCCCCCCCCCTTACCGCTCCACTCCCCTTCCCGCCCCACCTAATAATTTTACAACTTCGAAAATATCCGCAATCGATTTGTAGGTATCGAAAACCTCAATATACCAATTTTGAACGATCTAACTCTATTTTTATTTTTTGCCCCCCCCCTCTCCCCTACCCCTCTTCATGCCCCTCCTAATAACTTTACACAATCGAAAATATCCTCATTCGACTTGCAGGCCTCTAAAACCTATCTGTATCAATTTTGAACGCCCTAACTGTATTTCTATTTGTTTTTGCCCCTTAGCCCCCCTCCCCCCCCCTGCTGCCCCACCTGGGGGCTGAATTTCTAAAATTCCAGAAATTGGTTTTTAGATATTTGCATTAGCTGTATTTTAGGGCAAAAATTTCACGCATATCTATTTTTTTGTTTGAGATATATAGGATTATGCGAAATCACGTTTTACGCATGTGAAATCACGTTTTGCCCCCCCGCCCCCCTTGGGGACCGAATTTGGAAAATTCCAGAAATTGGTTTTTTGACATTTGTATTAGCTATATTTTAAAGTAAAAATTTTACGGATATCTGTTTTTTTGTTTGAGATATGAAGGATTTTGTGAAATCACGTTTTGCCCCCCCTCCCCCCCTTGGGGGGCGAATTTTGTAAAATCGCTTCTTAGTGGATGCCTACGTCATAGAAAGAACATTGTCACGAAATTTCATGCTTCTAGGTCCAGTGGTTTGGTCTGGGCGATGATAGATCACCCCCTCACTCACTCACTCAGGAAGTGTTCTTTTATATATATAGATTTAGTTTTTTAAATACTGAGACAGTTGTTTTGACAACTGTTCAGTGATTTTGACCAAGTCTTAACTAGATTGGACACTCAGAACATAATGCAGAATCACCATATGAGTAAGCATCTTGAAGTTTCCTCTTCCTGTTGTAATAAATATTTGCTATCTTCGTAATTGACTTCACAAAGCGTTTTGGAAAATAATTCTAATGGAATGTGTGTAAACAGGTTTACATTCTACTATTTTTCTGATGGGATATGCTCATACTTAATTGTTAAACAATTATGAATTTACAAACTTCAAAAGACAGATATCCAGCGATTATATTTTGCAATTCTAAAAAAAAATAATTAATCAAAAATGCATATTTTTGTAAAATTTTTGATAAAAATGTTTTTTTACACAATTTGATCATTTCTCTGGCAAAAGTTATTTACTTTTTTTTGAGAAAAGAAATAGGAATTTTGGTTAACTGTAAATTGTGATTTTCATTGTTTACCGTAAAATCGTGATTATAAGCCCCCTACATACTTTTAGGCAATTTTGGATTTTTTGCATAATCCTAAATATAAGACCCCCTCCATTTTTTTTTCATTTTGAGTAAAAAATTATTTTCTGAAATCTGATGTATATTTAATGATTTTAAATAAATGTATTCTTTGAAAATATTTTTTTACAGCAAAATTTATTAACCCCCTTCTTCCCCTTCTGTTTTAACAAAATAACAATGAGGTGGGAATGAGAACTATGAAATAAGTATAGATCTATATTGAAATTTTAAACCTATTTTCCAATAGATGGCAGCACCAGTCTTAATTCCAGAAAATGTTCTTACAGGCTTCCTCAATATTCATTATATACATATTTGGGCGCTGTAATGTTTTTAAATTTCAATATTTCGAATTCTAATTATGATTAAATTATTTTTAATACAGCATTTCTTTTCTTTAGAATAAGAGTTTGATTTCAGAAGGAATATGTGCGCTCACCGCATGTATATCTTAACATATGCGCGCGCACGGGTCTGCGCGGCCGAAGGCAGTGGGGTCCTGGTGTGAATTTTTACCCGATGCTAAATGATATATTTTTTAATTCCTTTTCTTAAGAATGAAAGTTTATGAGTAATAACATGGAATTTTGAGAAGTCATAAGGATGGAGAAGGAATACGTGCGCGCAGCGCACGGGTCTACGCTGCCGAAGGCAGTGGGGACCCAGTGCGACATTTTTCCCGATCAGAATTTTTTCCTCTTTTTTTATCACATGATAAAAATTAATGCAATTTTGAGAATTTATTAATTATTGTGATTCATTTAAAAATAGTGACCAGCGAAGCGGGCGTAGCCTGCTAGTATATATATATATTTGAATCTATAAGAAAACTTTTCTTTATTTACCTTTCATTACTAAAGAATAGAGTTCTTTTATTTACTTATTTAATAAAGGTTACATTAAAAAAATATATTAGCTTTTCTTTTAATTTAATTATTTCAATTAAAAAGATTGATGTCATATTTTTGTAAAATGTTATATTTAACAATAATATATAAAATGAGTTTTATGCATTTAATATTCACCTTTTATTAATTTATAAACACTAAATTGATTAATGTTTGATAACCTTTCAAGATTTACCTTGCCTTTACTTTACCAAAATCGGTCTACTTTTTTTAATTAGTCTTTCATATTAACCATATGAAAAAATTATCAATTTAAATTAATAATAAAATAATTTTAAATTAATGAGTTACGATTTATTTCTATAAGTTACATTCAATTCTGGATTAGATAATAAATATTAGTTTTATTCTCTGGTGGTAGATGGCGTCCCCACAACTTTTTTGAAAAAGAAATTTCTAATAATCCCAGTTATAAGCCCCTCCCTACTTTTTACTGGTTTTGCATTTGAAAAACGGGGGGTCAGTTTTTTTAGCAGATGTTTTCTATTGGAAAGGGTGTATGCAATATTTACAGTTATTTTACAAGGGCATTAAAAAAGAATTCTTATACATTTTTAAAACTTAAATATGCAGGGATGATTGTATTCAGGGGCTTTAATATCTAATCCCAATTTTCATATTTCCGTCAAAGTTATCCTTGGTTTTCATAGTTTGTTCATTTGTCATTCAGGTGATATGTGAACAAATTGTATATTTTTATTGATTGGCTGATACAAGACAGATTAAGATTTAGAGTTCTGGTTTAAATTTGAAATTTCGTGTACTTTTTTTCATTTCTGAGAATACTTGAAATTCAACTCTCATTCTGCCAACAATATATTTTTGAATGATCACAGTATTAGGTTTTCTTGCAAGAGTAACTCTACATTTGGTTAATTTATGGAACACAAAACTATTGTTAAAATGTAAAATACACTACTGGCCATCAAAATTGCTACACCAAGAAGGAATAATAATAACGGAAAGAAATTTGTTGGACACATACATTATAGTAGGAAGAACAATTGAATTTCAGGAAATTTGGAGTAATATGTACTGAGAAAACAGTACATAAAGCAGCGACCTCTGTGAGCAATAACAGCACATATCTGCCTAGGCATTGAATCGAACAGCGATTGGATGACATGTACGGGTAGAGCACTTCCTGAAGTTTTAACACGATGCCACAATTCATCTTTCGAAGTTACTGGTGAGTGGTGGGGGGCCAGTCACTTTTCAACGATTAAACAGTCATTTTCATTGGTCCGAGATCAAGAGAACGCGCTTGCCAGAGCAACAGTCGGTAACATTCTGTATCAAAGAAGGTCCAGACAATACAAACAACTTGCGGTCGTGCATTATCATGCTTAAATGTTGCGCTTCGGAGGCCTTGAATATAGGGCAGAGCGATGGGCCTTAACTCGTCAGAAATGTAACGGCTGGTATTTAATTCCTAGGCAAATAAGTGCTATTATTGGTCACAGAGGTCACTGCTTTATGTGCTGTTTTCTCAGTACATATTACTCCAAATTTCCTGAAATTTTAATCAATTGTTCTTTTTACTATAATGTATGTGTTCAACAAATTTCATTCCGTTATTATTATTCTTTCTTGGTGTAGCAATTTTAATGGCCAGTAGTATATAACATGTTCTTTACGCTGCAAAAATACTAGTATTTCTTTTTCAATAGATACTTAAGAAAACGCCTTAATTCAAAAGTGTCCAAATGCTTTTTCTCATGCATTACAAACCTTGTAAAAGTGAATTTCAAGGGGAGAAAAAAGAGTTCATGTTAAAAGTAATTAATGTTAACGAAGTTCGACTGTATTCATTAATTAAAAAAAAAAAAGTTTTTTTTTTTTTTTTTTTTTTTCAATCTGTTAATAAATATTAATTTATTTTGATTTTAAATGAGAGTTTTGTTTAAACATGTACCAAATTCGCTTTTGTAACCACAATTATCTATTTGTTTTAATTAATAATAATATTGATTTTGCGAGATGATTTGATCACAGATTTTTTCCGAATCTGTGTAAAATGACATGGTTAATATGTTATTTATATTTACATCTAAAAAAAATAATGTAATAAACATTTAGTAAAACTATCGTCATATTCAAAATAAAATGATAAAACATGCTAAGTATCTATTTTTAAATGACATTGAACTGAAACATCAGTATAAATGGAAGTTTTTGCTATAGAAATTGATCTGATTAGCATGAAATAAACATTTAAGGAAAAAAATGTGAAGATCATGCAGATATTTGAAAAAATTGTATGGTAATATCTATGTGGAATAGCTTAGCATTTCTCAAAAGAAAGAAAGAAAGAAAAAAAAAAATGTGAACCTTACACTTCAATCTATGTAAAATGAATTTGCATGGTTGATGAATGTATAACTAAAATTTCTTAGTATATTTAGTATTACATATGGTTAATGAAATAGTTTAACTATATGTATTCTATGATTATTCAAAAAAAATTATTTTTATTTGCAATATACAGTCGGTAACAAAAGTGTCCGAACACTAGCAAAAATTCCTATGTAAAAAAAGTACACTTCATACGTTTTCGTTAAATAAATCCTTATTGAATCCTATTCTTACACTGACTAAGAACAGGATTCGACAAGGATTTATTTAACAAAACCGTTAGAAGAGTACTTTTTTTACATAGAAATTTTTGCTCGGACACTTTTGTTACCAAAAGTACTGTCACTAAGTAGAAAAAAATAGAAAATACATAAAAATCTGCAGTAACTCAACTTGACTTTCCGAACATTAAGTAAATTAACGGTTGTATAAATAAATTAAAGTAAGACAATTCGTTAAATAAACAAAAGTGAAAATTATAATAAAGTGTTTGAGTATATCTTTCTCCATTGTTTAATTTTACACTTCGAAAGGAAAAATCAGTGAATGGTTAGGTTGGGTTTAACGTCGCACAAGTATTGCGCTATGGGCAATTAGTAATGGTCTGGGACACACCCCTAGAGATAGTCCGGAGACATGCCATCACAATTTTTCTCGACGGAGGGGATGGCTCCACCGCTTCTGTGATCCCCCAGAGGTATAATTTTGATCTGAATTATATAGGGTAGGGCAAGGGAGTATTGTTTCTTACATTCTAGTCAGCGTTGCAGTAATGGTCGCTGAGCTAATTGTAATTATTCATTCATTGTAATAATTACATTACTCCAGCTCAGTGGTGATGGGAGGGCGATGTTCCCGAATTTCGAGGACAAAATAAATAAATCGCCTTAAATTATATATGCTATATCTGAAAGCACTTATTTCAGCTTATTTATAATATATGCTATGAATTATTATAGTAAAATAATAATTTTATAACCGGCGTCCTCAAATAGGAAAGGTACAGTCGGTAACAAAAGTCTCCGAACATTAGCAAAAATACCTATATGAAAAAAAGTACACTTAATACAGTTTTATTAAATAAATCCTTGTTGAATCCTGTTCTTAGTCAATCTAAAAACAGAATTCGACAAGGATTTATTTAACAAAACTGTATTAAGTGCTCTTTTTTTACATAAGAATTTTTGCTAGTGCTGGGATACTTTTGCTGTCGACTGTAATTTTCGAAGACGGCTGATCACCCTAAGTGATAGAAAAATCATCGTGGATGCGATTGTGATTTAGAGCGCTATCACTAAGAACAGTGAAATCAGAACTGTAGTTTATTTACTTTCGTTTTGGTAATAAAATAAATGTGCAACTGCTCTCGCACAGAAAAGTCATAATAGTATATATTATTAAAAAGAAAAGTTTTACCTATTATACAATGGCTCTTAATACAAATTCAAATAATCTTAAAGTATATAATGGTTTTAATCGTTTTAACCCCAACAGGCCGTTTTTAATTGGCGTGGCTGGCGGAACAGCGTCAGGAAAGGTATGTTTTCAATATATTGTAAATTGGCTTTTGTTGAGAATGAATTTGTTTTTTAAAATACAATGATACTAAGTGAAACTGTTTAGTCTCTAGGCTTTGAGTAAAATGTATGTATTCTTCATATCGCAACAATTTATTTGTTATACTGTCTTTCAGTCTTTATTTTCTTTTTATAGATAGATTGTTCACGCAAACTATAAGTGCTTTGTTTATTGTGAAATATTATAGTTTAGGATTTTGTTTTCTTTGTGAATTCATTATTGTCTTAGTCCTTGCCAGGGTCCTTATATTTCGCCAAAACAGTTTTGATTTTATTACCATTGTTTTTGCTAAATTTCATTAATTCTTAGTGAATGAAAGTGCAGAAGAAAAAATCATCATTCTACTTAAATAAACTTAATCTGTTGGCAGAAAAAGTAATTTAGAATGTGGAAAATAACACAATCTATTTTTTACTTTAATAATATTTTTTTGTTGCTTGTCATGTTATTGTTGATGCACTGTTCAGGGTTGGGTTTTTGACATGACAAGAGTTTAAACCGTCAAAAATCCGTCCATACCATATTCATTTAAAAATCTTCTTATATATTCTTTAAGATTGTCAAATGTTGAGCATTTGTTACTCTCCTAGTTAAAGAGTTGGTTTTGGGGGATTACAAACCCAGGGGTGAAACTTTTCAGGGGCTACCCCTGAATTCAGGATTTTTGAAAATTTTGCTGTCTTTGAATTTCATGTTAAACTACTTTGTTTTTACATAAATTTTTCATTTTTTAATTTGCCCTATAATGTATTACAAAGTCTGCAAATGTCACATAATATAGGTGGCCATATAATATATCATTAATAAATGTCCTCTATCTGCATGTAAGGAACAGTTTTCAGGTTTTTTTCAAACTAGGTAGTTTCACCCCTGCAAACCGTTAAATCGATGCAATTTTTATATGAATTTAATTGAATATTTCCTTCTTTACTCAGTTCCTACATTGCATCAAATCAACGTTAATTTAACATTTTTCATGTATATGACAAACACAGATAGAACGTGTTCCATTCGCTCAATAGTCAAACTGCAGTTTTTTTTCATTTTAATTCTGCAAAAGTAGATAATTTAATTTTAAGGTCTGGTTACTTATTCTTGAGTTGTTTAAAACCTTCCTTTAAATTACACAATACAGTTGAAGATCTTTAATCTGCACACCTTAGTTCTGGAACTTGTGCTGATTATAGATTTTTGCAAATTATAGATCAATGATGCCATTTCCTCGCTATATGAATTAGTATAGGGTACATAAAACAATAAACTTTATTTAATGAAGATAGAATTAGAATTGTTTGTTTTTATATAATGTAATGTAGGTAATAAATATATAAAACATAAAATTTATTTAATGAAGTAGAAGTAATGTATATTTTAAACCCATAAATGAGTAATTCATTAAAAAAAAAAAAACTGTACTCCTGGTTCTGGACTGTGATTAGCAGTATGCAGCCAGATAACTTGCAATGTGATTAGTTTTATGCAGTTTTTAATGACAACATTGTAGATCTTATCTTCAAAACAAATGCTGAGTATGAATTTTTCCTTAAATAGTTTTGTGTATTTTTGAAATACCACCCTAAAAAGAACATTTACACTAATGGTCCTTAAACATCTGTGAAAATACACAATCCCACCAACGCATATGATGTCATTCTTTTCAACCAATGAACAATGCTATTACTGGCAGGAGTTAGAAAACTGCAGTTGCATGTGTTTTATTTGATCATTAATTGAATATTATTCAGACAATGTTCTGATTCGCTAAAATAGGGGTGCACAACCTTTTTCGATGGTGGGCCACTCTCACTGTTGAGTGGGACATGAAGGGCCACAGACGAGGTAATATAAAAGAATGGAACTGTGCAGATATATTCGCTGTATAACATATATATATCTATGTATGTATATGTGTGTGCTTCTTAAAATATATGTGATAAAACTTTTATAAAAAAATTTCAATCAGCGAGTCAAGTGAATCTCAAGGTGTAATAATCATAAAGTTATTGAATAGTAAGCAAAAGAATTAAATACATATATCATATATATAAAATACAAAAAAAAAAAAGGATAAATAAAATGTATTGCTTTACAGAGAAAGGGGAAAAAAAAAAAGTTTTCTGGAATTCTCAAAAACACCTAGCACAAATGTAAAGGCAGATAGAGGGTACCAAAACAAGCAGTTTTAGTGTAGGTAAGCGGGTATGAAAATACCGCTTTGAGGTATTAGATGCACTGGCGAGATCTATGTGAAAAAGCTTCTCAGGTAAAGGTGGAAATTAAGAAATTTGGTTGGTGGCCACTGGCCACTAGCCTTCATTTTTTTAGTGGCCACTTTTAAAAAGTTAGTGGCCACTCGCTGATAAAAGTAAAAGTAAAAAAAAATTTCTTTTCTTTAATTTTTTCAATGTTCAGTCTCGACAAATCATTAAGAAAATAATTAAGGTAGTCAACTTTTTGAAACTCATCCACAATAATACATTGCTGATAAATTGTAATAAATGAAATAGGAATAGATTTACATAATTTATACTATGAATGTAAGAAAATACTATTCAATACAAAACTCATATGTTTAAAATGCTCTTTTGGTTATAATATTTTATAGCAGAAAAATTCTGATTATATTGCCCCAGACACACACACACACAGACATTTTTTAAAAACTATCAATTCGTGTTCAGGACACCCCAAAACGTGTAGATCCGTCAAAAAACGGAGGTCGAAAATTTTCGCGAATCCAATACTTTCTCTATATTACATATAGAAGAAAGTAAAAAATAGTTCATATGCAATAACAAATATTAAATAATATGTAGTAAATAAATAAAATATTCAATAAATTATGCATTATGTATATATGTATGTATATTTTTAGTTCTTAATCAAAAGATTAAGAACTAAAAATATACATACATATATACATTTTTTTTTTTTTTTTTTTTTAATAATAACAGAAAACGCACTTACCTTTTTCCGAAAAAAGATATTTTTACAGAATTATCTGTAGCTCCACGTTTACTACCACTACGGTTGCTTTGTGATTCAGGATTTTCTTTAAATCTCTTCATATTAAAGCAATAAATCCAAAATTTATATTACTATATAAAGCTTGTTTTAAAGATTGAAATTTCGAGAAACCACGCGTATGACTGAATGCGATACGGCCGTTGGGAATGGATAGAAATGCCAAGTTTGAAAAGAAAGTGGTATAAAATAACAAAGAAAATGCGTCGAATGACGTTTTTAATTTTTCTGCGAACGTAATACAATCGGAGTTTCAGCCGATTGATTATCTCACAAGCTTCCTTTTCGTCTCTGTTTCCCGAAAGTCGGCCGAAACTCTCATTTTGACATTTTTTAAAAATCAAAATCTAATACTTTTATAGAAAAATGGGAAAAAAGCCATACGTTTTTTTAGTATATGAATAAGACTACCTGCCAATTTCCAGTGTTTACTGTTAAAATTGACTTCTGAAAATGTCTGTAAGTGGCGATGTTAGATTTGAGAAAGCCTGAATTCGAGGCGCACGGCGCGCTTACTGCGAAAACGCCGCCGCGCGATCCAAGTTTGCATTGGAATGGGGTATTCTATAAAGAATGGGTAGAAGAATTTTAAGTGTTTACTATTAAAATTGACTTCCGAAATATGTTTGCAAGTGGCGAGGTTAGATTTTAGAACAGCCTGAATTCTTTGCGCGGCGCATTTACCGCGAAAAAGCCGCCGCGCGATCCAAGTTTGCTGTGGAATGGGGTATATTTTATAAAGAATGGGTAGAAGAGAAGTGGCCACTGCAGTGGCGACCAAAGGCAATTTCTTTAGTCGCCACTTTTAAAAATCTAGTCGCCATGTGGCGAGTGGCGACCGCTAATTTCCAGCTTTATTCTCAGGGTTTTAATTGTCATTTTACACATGAATTTCAAACAATGTATTGTGTTACCTTCCTGTTCTGGCATAACAGAAAGAACATGGTCTGCAAAAGTCTTAAAGAATTTAATGAGGATTTGGTTGCTAAACTATTATGACAGCAACCAAGGCCAAGGGGGGACTCTTTAGACAAATTAGGAAATCAGCCTCAGTCTCCTACATGCCTCCTGCTGATAACATCTGTAGTCACGTCCCTGTTAGCAATCAGCTAAATTATCCTAATAGTTACCATTCGCAACTGAATACTAAAGGGCAAAATTAACGGTCGCCACTGGCCACATGGCGACTAAATAAAAAAAGATGGCGATTAAAAATTATGCATCGATCGCCACTAAAGTTGCCACTTTTTGTGATCATTAAAAGATTCTAAAAATCGAGCGACGATAGGCAATCGAAGCCTTGTGATTTCCAATCTTTTTCCATCCATGGCATAAATGTCAATGTTCATTTTAAACTTGCTTTATTATAATCTACAACCTATAAAGAAGTAGAATTGTTTAATATATCTCACTCATATAATTTTTTGGACCCCCCCTTTTCCTCCCCCCTAACGATCTGTGATCACACAGCTTATAGAAAGATTTATAACTTCTAATCATTCTCCCTTTGCCGCAAAAATATAAATATCTATTTTAAACTTACTTTATTAGATTCTAGAATCTGTAAAGAAGTAGAATTGTTATCTCTTACTCATAATTCTTGTAATCCCCCCCCCCTCCAACGATTGGCAATCACATGCTCCACTGAAGCTTTGTGATTTACAATCTTTCTCCATTCATAACATGAATGTAAATATTCATTTTAAACTTTCTTGATTAGATTCTAGAACCTATAAAGAAGTACATAGATGTATCCCCCCCCCCCCCCCCCACAGCCCACACACATGTGCACTCCATTTCAACTAGCAGTTAATGATCAAATGTCCTGCAAAGCACAATCTTTCTCCATTATTATCTCCATAGTATTTAGTGTATATTTAACCCATTTAAGATAATTGACAAATGTGTGTATCAAAATTTGATTTGGCTAAAATGTGTATTTTTCAAAAATTTTTGTATTTGCTTTCTTTTAAGTAAAAATCTTCCTTTTTCCTTCCCATTTTAAAGTAGAAATCTTCCTATTTTTAAAGCTACAAATTTGGCAGCTAAGTAAATTATTTTTAATGAACAGCTAAGTTTCCATATCTATACTTTTCAAGAGGAAATAGTTTAACTCTATTGAAATAAAATCATTTAAAAAAAATGTGTCTTTCGAAATATGAAAAAATAATAAAACTGCTAACTGTATTTACACATGACCATGTAAAAGGATGTGATGATGATGATGAATCAGCTGATTCATTTACTAGAAAATATCAATGTGAACTGTGAATGATAACAGCTTATTTCACTTAAATAAATCGAAAAAAAAAAACCACTACTGAATTATCTGAAAGGTAAAAACTTTTGCTGTTATTATTACAGCCCTAAGTAGATTTTAATTTAGGATGTGCAACTTAAGATTTTTAAAAAGAGCGTAATTACAAATTACAATTTCAGTGTCCCTGTGTTAATTTTATTATTATATGTATTTCTTATTTTCATATTTTTCTTGTGGTGATTATACCGCAAAATGGTGACAATTCTTTTTGCAGTCTGAAAGAAATAGTCTTATCATGCGAAAAGTGGCCACTAACTTAAAAAAGTGGCTACTAATGAAACTGACAGTACCGGCCACTGGCCACTAATGAATTTTCCCAGTTTTGTCCTTTACTGAATGCACCACTGAAATCTGTGATATATATCTTATATTTTTGTAAATGTAAGTATTTACACGACCACTGAAAATCTTGGTTTTATCTACACATACTTTTAGCCGCTGTCCTATTTCTGTTTGCAACTTCATAAATGATGGCCACCATTATCACGGTCTGTGTTTTTATTAGTTTTACAAAATAATAAGAACCCACCGGACTTGTATTTCTTTTTTATGTTTCCGAACAGAAATAAATTCAACTAACTGCACATTTGAAGTTTTTTAATAGAAAGTAATTACTGTTATAAATTTACGTTTCTTCATCATTAATTTTAACACGCATAAGACAAAGATTTTAAAAAAAAGGGGGGGGGGAGCTTTTACTTACTAATTGTTACATATTTCAGTTTTTAATCTTCTCAGGTAGATAAAGATCACTTACCAATAGATTATTCCATGATTTTTTCAATAAAAAATGAAGGAACATACTGTAGGTTACATTATTGAGAAATTGAATGGAAAACTTAGCTCTCAAACGGAAATGCGTGTATAAACCAACAATTCCCCCCACCCCCCACAAACAACAACAACAAAAAGTTCTCCTAAATGCCAGTTTTGCAAATGCAATAAATAAAATACTACTGATGACTAATGCGCGCTAAAATATTCGTCCTTCCGCGGGCCGCAAATTGATGGCTAGTGGGCCGCATGTGGCCCCCGGGCCGCAGGTTGTGCACCTCTACGCTAAAAAGTATAAGGCAATAATTATTTTTTTCCTTTTAAAATTAATTATGTATATCTAAATTAAATTTTACTTTTTTTTTTCCATTTTAGTATGTGATATTTCCTCATATATATCCAAAATATCAGATTTTCGTTACTGCAAATTCTTTTGTTTAGATTTGCAAAGTGAATGTGGATTATAGACAATTGCAAATTATGGGTATGCGGATTATAGATCCTCAACTGTACCTTTTTTGAATGTGTCTTCACTGTACATTGGTACATATAATGATAATGCATATATGAAAAATTACTCTAATTTTTACAAGGCCTTCATTTTCTTTTTCTTTTGCGGGGAACTAAACAACACAAAGGTTACTGGATAGATAGGGTACAAAGGCTGAGTGCAAGCAACTGAAAATTGCAATCAAGATTCACTTACATTGGGTATTTTATTATAGTTGCAGAATTGTTTGGAAACTTATGTCATTGTCATGATAGTGGGTCATTCCATGTGTAGACAACGAATGAGTGCTACTCCATAGTAACAGATTTTTTAAAAAAAATTACCACTGAGATTTATAGTAGTGAAACCTTCATATATCAATTTGTAAAACATTCTTCCCATTATAGGCCGAGATTAGTGATGTGGGGTGGAAAATTTTCTGCTATGTTTTTCCGGAAAATTTTCCAACCAAAAAAACAATTTTTTAGTAAACCTTTTGCATGATATATTTAAATTTTCTTTTATTAGTCACAGTAATGCTATATACAGTGGGAAAAACAAAAGTTTCTGATTAAAGTCATCATTTAGAAAGTTACCAAATGTATGTTTTGAGCAACTTATTCGAGAAAGAGGTTATTTATTATAATACAAGAGATCTGTGGTTGCTAATCAGAATTTTAAATGTCCATTCAATAAGTTTGTAAGAACATAATTATAAAGCATTTGGTAACATTACAAAAAAAGAATATACTGATAAATTAATGCACTACTATACTGCTGAGCATGTATATCTGTTTTTCAAAATATTCATTTGATAAATGATGATACGCCGATGTTTTTCAAACTCAGGCAGCAATTCTGACTTAAGTCACCTTATGGTCTCTGGTTTTCAGAGTGACTCAGAAAGTTAGGACATTGTTATAATCTTCGTTAAATACTCAATCAAAGGGGAAAAAAAAAAAAAAAAAAAAAGAGCAAAACTTAAAAAAAAAAAAAAAAAAAAAATTGCTTTAATTACAAAATAAACATCTTGTTGAAAATTTTAGAGAAAAATCTTATATAAAAACATAATTGTATTTTTTTAAATCACTTTTTAAAACTAATTTCTAATGTAGAAAAAAAAAAGAAATGTTTTTTTATGCAAGCAACAGGCAATACAATTAATTGCCTAAATAAATAAACAGCAAGATTTTGATTAAAATTTAAGGAAATCAAATAGATAAAATTAATCACATCATATCTTGTAACTGGAGGTTTAGATGAAAGAATTCAATATTTCTTTATTTGCTTAAAATATCCGAAATTGAGTTGTACTTGAAAAATCTCATAGTGGGTGTTACATTTAAAGTTAAAAAAAAAAAAAAATAATAATAATAATCTGGAGATTAATTTTTTTTTTTTAAATATAACCTCCATTATCCAATACCATCAACTATTAAAAAATGTAATTTTGTGTTCACAAACTATGCTTAAAAATAGAACGAATCGAAAAAAAGAAAAAAGAATTTTGATGAAATGAACCCTTGCATGGTTTGAGGCATACCTTACTAATTACCTTGTACAGTCGGCAGCAAAATTATTGATGCACTAGCAATAATTTCTATTTAAAAGATGTGCACCTAATACTGTTTTGTTAAGTAAATATTTATCGATTCATGATCTTAGTCTTATACTGTTTATAAAAAAGTAAGTTCATGATAAAAATTAGCGATCAAACTAAAGAAAACTAATCAAAAATGGATGTGTGCTTCAATAAATTTTGCTGTCGACTGTATGATTTCTCTGCCGCTAGCAGCCAAACCCCATATTATTCTAAACAGAAATTCATTATGATAATTACCTCTGTTTTATTTATTTTTTTTTTAATTCTGTTCAGAAAATTAACTTTCAGAAAATTCACAATTGTTAAATTTGTTCTTGTTCTTCAAAAACATGCTCTTGTTTTTGAAAAAGTTTTTTTTTTAATGTTTTATTATGAAATTTTAAAGTGCAAAAAAAAATTTGATCATTTTTTTCCACTTTGTAACTTCAGCATGAAGTATTAAAAATTAAAAAAATAAATTGTGGGAAAAACAAAGACAAATTTAATTTTTCTAGATTTTTTTTTCAATAATGAAAACAGAATTAAAAAAAAAAAATCATTAATTCACATAAAAAATTTCCCTAGATAATGAAATGGGGTTCAGCTGTTGGCAGTGATATGTGAGGGTCTCGAACAGTTACAGAACGTTCACACACAGACACCTTTTTTCTATAGATTATTTAACCATTATACATGCAAAACAGTCATTAAACATTATAACTTTCTAGCTTTATACATGTTTAATAAACCATTAAATCATAATTTCTGTGTTTTGTTTAATAATTTATTTTTGAATTGAATAATTATTCATACTTTTCTTTGAATAGTTTTGCTTACTTGTAGCTTTTAATGTATTTAGTTTTATTTTACAAAACCTTCATAATTTAGAGATTGAAAATTTTCCAGAAAACCCACATCCCTAGCCGAGATATGGATAGTTGAAAAACTGTCATTTTAATGGGCCAGCCTTCATGGGCCCATCAACAAAGAAATTACAGCATGCTAACACTGATAAAGCAATTCATCGCCAAATCTGCTAACCCACTGTTTTAGTAGAATAAATATGTACAAATAAACATGCCAAGCAGCCCATTCTCTTCTCTCAGATAAGGAAAAGGGTAGTAGCAGTCGGTCGGTGAGTCATTAAATGATTTATGACAGCCGAAAAAAATATATAGACAAATAAATGATAAAGAAAAGGATAAGAAAACGTTAGATGGACGTTGTTATTTTGTGTATATATTTTTGAACGGTTACAAAAAAAAAAAAAATTATTTCAATTGAAAAAATTTAAGCGGGGCCGTGCCCACTGGCCCTTAATGACAGGCCGGGGCAACCACTTACATTAACTCATGGTCTCCTAAACTAGATGGCTTCCACGTGACTCGGAAACTTGGCAAAAGTTCAAGCGGTAGACAGCGCCACCTAGTACAGATTGCACGACTTTTTTATTCAACTGTCACCAATAATTTTAAGAAGTGATATATGATATATGTAATCGACATTTCTTCGATTCTATTCGCCTTATATGTATATCAAATCCCACTTAAAAAATTTTTTGGTGGCTGTTGAATAAAAAAGTCGCACAATCTGCACCAGGTGGCACTGTCTACCGCTTGAACTGTTGTCAAGTTTCCGAGCCACACGGAATGCATCTTGTTTAGGAGGCTATGGTTAACTAATATTTACTTTTCTTTAATCGTGCCAAAGGATAAAGATTATATAACATTTCTTTTGATTTTATTTCTTTTTTTATCTCAAATTTATAAATATTTATTTATGTCTTGTTTGGCAATGTTTGTTTGCATGTAAGTACATTAACAACACTCCTTTTTTATGACAATACAACATAGGGAGCGTTAATAAAATATATTAATGAGGGGTGCCAAAAATTTTCTTTGTCTAGGGGCGTCATGTACTCTGGTGCCGGCCCAGCTTATCCCTTGTTATTCTATGGAGAAATTTGTTTACAAAATTCATTACTAAGTTTTATATTTATAAAATCAACTATTATTAAATATGTAAAAAATGAACATAAAAGTTATCATCATAAATGAAGAGAATATGACTTTTTATGTTCTTAGGAATAATTTTGTTTAAGAAATTAAAACTTTTACAAAATTTTGTGACTGATGTTGCATTAACATTAGGCCTAATTTATAAAATTGTTTTCAATACAATTATCACATTTTAAAATTTATTTACTGGTCTAATCTCATGCCATATAAATAAATAAAAAAAAAAAAATAAGATATCATACTTACGTTACGTGTTAATTTTTGTCAGAAAAAAGTAATGTTGCCAAATATTGACTGTAAAACTTACAAAGAAAATGTTGTCATTTTTTTAGCATAATTTTACAAAAATTCATCTAATTTTACCAGTGCTAAATTTAAAAGGTTAAAAAGATACAGAAATTGTAACGTCAGTCACTGTGGAATGACCCACCTGGTATCTAAAGGGCAAAACTGGGAAAATTCATTAGTGGCCAGTGGCCGGTACTGTCAGTTTCATTAGTAGCCACTTTTTTAAGTTAGTGGCCACTTTTCACATGATAAGACTATTTCTTTCAGACTGCAAAAAGCATTGTCACCATTTTGTGGTATAATTACCACAAGAAAAATATGAAAATAAGAAATACATATAATAAAATTAACACAGAGACACTGAAATTGTAATTATGTTCTTTTTAAAAATCCTAAATTGCACATCCTAAATTGATATCTGCTTAGGGCTGTAATAATAAAAGCAAAAGTTTTTATATTTCAGATAATTTAGTAGTATTTTTTTTTTTCAATTTATTTAAGTGAAATAAGCTGTTATCATTCACAGTTCACATTGCTATTTTCTAAGTAAATGAATGATTCATCATCATCACAACCTTTTACATGGTCATGTGTAAATACAGTTAGCAGTTTTATTACTTTTTTCTTATTTCTAAAGACACACTTTTTTAATTGATTTTATTTCAATAGAGTTAAAATATTTCCTCTTAAAAAATATAGATATGGAAACTTAGCTGCTTCATTAAAAATAATTTACTTAGCTGCCAAATTTGTAGCTTGGGGGGGGGGGGGATTACAAGAATTATGAGTAAGAGATATTAAACAATTCTACTTCTTTACAGATTCTAGAATCTAATAAAGTAAGTTTAAAATAGATATTTATATTTTTACAGCAAATGGAAAATGGTTAGAAATTATAAAGCTTTCTATAAGCTGTGTGATCACAGATCGTTAGGGGGGGGGGGAGTCCAAAAAATTATATGAGTAAGATATATTAAACAATTCTACTTCTTTATAGGTTGTAGAATATAATAAAGCAAGTTTAAAATGAACATTGACATTTATGCCATGGATTGAAAAAGATTGGAAATCACAAAGCTTAGATTCTCTATCATCGCTCGATTTTTAGAATCTTTTAATGATCACAAAAAGTGGCGACTTTAGTGGCGATCGATGCATAATTTTTAATCGCCATCTCTTTTTATTTAGTCGCCACGTGGCCGGTGGCCACCGTTAATTTTGCCCTTTACTGGTATCCCAGTAGCAGAAACAGTGCAGCACTGCTGCGAGCGCTGCAGGTTGTTTAAAGCTCTGCAGATTAAATTTAACTAGGGGTGGGAATCGATTAACTGGGTTAATCGTAGTTCATTAATCGATTAATCAAATTTTTAATTTATTTTCATTTTTCTTTATATAATTTTATTTAAATGATGAACAAAATTCTCCTATGTGATTTTTTCCTCTCCATATAGTACACAATAATCCTAAACTATAAAAATGATATAGATGTTAATATAGCATGTTCCTTAAACAATAAATAATAATATAATAATAAACATGCAAATAAGTAATAAAAAAACACATTCCTAATATGTTTCCAAATAAAATTTTTATTTGAGAGTACAGATAAGAAATAACATATATTCATCTTTGCATTCATTATTACTTTTATATTCTAAAAAGTAAATTCACAATATTGCTATTTTATTCATATGTTTGACTGAGAAAATAATAATAATCGATTATATCCGTTTTATAACTAAAATTTAAATCAATAGTTTGTTGACTTTAAGTGTTAATTTTATATAAATATTTTCGTTTATTTAATTTTTATTTTAATAAATTTATTTTCAATTTGAAAGAAAAATTGGATAAATTTACATATACTTTCATTTTATACTAGCTGGCTTTGTCCACCTCGCTTGCCACTATATTTAAATGAATTCTCAAAATTACGTATCATTATAAAAAAATCTCAAATTCCTCATTATTTATATTTCAACTCTTCTTCGTCATTTTAGAATAGAAAACAATGTTATTTTCTGTTTCTACTTCAGTAGTTATTATCAGCAATTCTGAATGGACAATAACTGCTCGAAGGTATTGCGAAACCCTGTTGACAATTTCCCCATCAAAGAGATAGTAGAAATCACAGTCCTTTTCTTTATATTGAGTATTTCTGTTTTTTGGAAGTTTCTTGTTTCTGTGAAACGTATTGCCCCAACATGGACTTAAAACAATCATTTTGTTTAAGAACCGTCTTCCCCCTTTTCTCTACCAACAAAAGGGTAACAATTTCTTTCAAGAGTTTTTTTTTTTTTTTCTTTTTCATTATTGGATGGACACTTCTTAGAATGTTTGTTAGCAAAATATGTGAGAAAAAATCATTTGTAGGCAGAACAGTATTTTAAATTTTTACTTTAATTAATAGTTTGAAAACTTTAATCAGATTTTGTAAAATTTTAATTGAATTAATTGAGCCGATTAACTTGATTTTTAAAAAAATGATCGGGACTAAGCATTGATTGATTAACCAAGCCGATTAACTCGATTAAAAAAAATGATTGGGACTAAGCATTGATCGATTAACCAAACCGATTAATCGACACAGCCCTAAATTTAACATTTCAATAAAAAATGCCAGACTTAAAAAATACAGATATAATTTATATTTATGTCTTTTGGTTACTGTACTTGTTGTATATTTTCAATATACTTTCTTTGTAGATCAAATTTTACCATATTTTATGAATACTAATACTTCTTGTACTATCCATACATGGTCCAGTGTTCTTCGACCGCAGACAAATTTTGTTTTGCTGCAGAGAGAATATAGAAAATTCTGCTACTGGGCTGTGTCCATGTATATATTTTTTAAATTCTGTTTTCACATTTAGAAAATTCACAACCATTAGATTGATTCCTTTTTTTCAAAAATTATTTATTATTTTAAATATTTGATTTTGAGGCTATAAAGTGGGGAAAATATGCTCTTAATAAATTTTTTGCATTTTAGAGCCTTAAAATGAAATATTGAAGATTTAAAAAATTAATTTTTGAAAAAAGTGAATGATTGTAAATTTTCTAAATGTGAAAATGGAATGGGCTCTTCCCACCGTCGTCTGCTCAATCACGTGATAGAGGAAAACGAATAATCGAATTCTGAGAATCAAATTCAATTAAATATTGTTTTTAAGAACAAAAATGTTAATATTTAATATAAAATAAAATAAAAGTAATATTGTGAATTTGTAAACAGTAGAATAATTGTATTTAAATTTAATAATTTTTAAAAAACATTTTATGGGTTTATTTATTTTTACCTATAAGAATCGATTTTTGTATATTGTAGTATAACTGTAACATTAACTGATCTAGCAATAAATAATAGCTTCTTGTGGAATGTTTATGGATTATAATTTGAAAATTTAAAATGTTTTCATTTAATTTAATTGCATAAAGGTGTTGCAACAAGTTAATTAACTTAGTTACTGGTCTAAATGGATTTACACAGTATGATATTGCACTGTCACTGATTTAAGTACCAAAAATCAGAGTATTAAATATGTTCTTCATGAACATCAATAACAAACATAAACTAAATGATGATTGTAAATGTATACAGCAAACAAAAGATGATGAATGATATAAAATGGATTAAAAATGATGATGTGTAAAAAAAATAACACAGATTAAATACAATTGATCAAAAATAAAAATTGAAAATATGTTATTTCAGCAATCGCTATAGATAAACAAGACTTTGTCTGCTATTTGTTTTTCCTCTATCATGTGACCTCTGACGTCAGGTGGGAAGAGTCCATTAAAAAATACATTAGTGATGAATAATTTTGTAAACAAATTTCTCCGTAGAATCACATGGCACAAGGCTGCCATTCACTGTAGGTGTAATATCCCCTTAACACTGAGGAATGAAACTGAGGATGGTGACTTCGGTGAACCTCTTCACAAGTTGACCCCTTGCCGGCTGCCATTTAGGTGACACAATGTTCTTGCAGAAAATAAATTGTCACTTGCTAAAAGATTTGCTTAAAAATTAAAGATATTCCTAAATTTCAGTAGAAAATAGAAACTCATGTCTTATATTTTAGAAAATTTCAACAGTCTATTAATCATGTTGATATCCTTTATAATTATATGTATATAAATCGGAAAATATATCAATATCGCTTTGCAGAAAAGGTTTGCACAAATAAGGTTTGTTGCAGAAAGCATAAAAATATTCTGTCATAGGTGCTGGCTAGTGCTGGCCGATGTTGACATTTCTTAAATCGATATATCTTTCATCTTAAATACCGATATAAGGATATATCGATTTAATGTAGCATTACCAACTGTAGGTATTATTCCCTACACGTAAGAACTTAAAAAAAAAAAAAAAAAAAAAAAAATCGACCGAGACAGGGATTGAACTGAAAATTTTCTTGTCTCAAATCAAACAATCTGGCACTGTACCGCACTTTTTTGCCCACTAATTAAGTTTCGAGTATTTTGATAAAAGGGATTAAATTTTCTAAGGTTTTATCTTGGTCTATGGGTGAGTTGCTGCACAAAATTTGCCCTTTATCCTATGTTTTCGACCACACTCTTTAATTTAATCTTAGTTTAATTTCAATAGGAATTTTACTGATTCATACACCCCTTGTAAGTGGATGTATGGTAGCTCCAAATTTTGGCGCAGCTTAAATTCAATTGCAAGAAGTAGAAAACTTAAAAAAAAAAAAAAAGGTTGAACCATTTTATGATATTGCTTATAATTTTACTCCATATACAGTTGGCAGCAAAAGTATTCATGCGCTAGCAATAATGCCTATATATATATATATATATATATTAAAAAAAAGTACTCTTTATACTGCTTTGTTAAATAAATCCTTCTCGAGTCATCTTCTCAAACATTCAAGAATTTTATCCTCGTTGACTATTACTATTACAGAAAATTGTTTTTTAGTTTTACAATATTCTTTACTGTTATTTCGTACATTTATAGAAAAATTTATCGTATACTGGAAAGTATTTATTATATCCTTATGTTTTAAAATGGGACGACAGTGTCATTTGTATACTGATGTGCCCAGGAGCAGAATTATATCTGATGTTCTGCAACGAGACATTAAAATTTGCAGATGTTCTGCAGGTATTTTGTCCAAATTTGCCAAAATACAGTAAAGTGCAAAATAAGCATAGAAATAATACTTATTAGTAAAATATTTATAATCTAAAACTGAGGAATACACCCAGAATTTGCAATTTTTTCAATGGCTTTTGGCATTAATATTATCACATTAATGTGGATATACTACTTACAAATTGTTTATAAATTTTGTCTATACATTGAAACAATGACTGTTTACAGCAATTTTCTAGTATGCTAACAGATTTACAGGCCAGTTGAACATATCTTGGTTTTATTAATTTTAGAATGTTAGCTGTATCAACATACTCCAGTTAGGGGATAGATGAAATGTTCTGCATAAGCCTCAATGTTCTGCGACGTGCGTCGCAGTTTTAAGCACTTTCTGCTCCTGGGCTGATGTGTACAAAATGCGAATAAGCACTAATTTATATCAAGGTGCAAGTATGTAAAACTTTTTAGGAAATTCTGTACATTATTTTTCACACTAAATTCGCTGGAATTTTTTTTTTTTCACACTCAAGCAGATGGATAATTTCTAAAAATGGTCAAAACGTTCTTTAGACTTCTCGAAACGTGTAAATTCATTGAAAACCAGAAGATAAAAATTTTTACAAGTACTTTCTTGTAATGAATACCTACAGAAGAATGCGAAAATCAACAATGAACCATCAAAAAACTATATTAGTTTGACAAAATTAAATTTTTTCCTCGAAATTATTATTTTTATCACAGAAATATTTCCCATTGACTCGTGACGTGACATTTCGTGAGTAACCTTTAGAACATATGAAGCACCCCAATTTATTTATTTAATTTTTAACTAATTGATAAATTCAGAATTTTATTATTTCTTATAACTTTTTAATGCATTAAAATAGTTACATTCTCCACTTGCATACAAACGAATTACAAAATGGCTTCACACAAGATATTAAATTTTTATAGTGCTTTGAATCTCCTAATAAATGTAAATCTTAATTAAAATTTTCTAAAACACAATTTCTTTCAAAATTCACGAGATTTTTCTTTTTATATTGAAGTTTAAAATTTTTACTTATGTTAGATTAAATTACATCAAGACAAATTACAAAAAGACTAATAATTGGCTTAGTGTAAGAAAGAAAATTAGTAATAGAAGGAAAAACAGTTTGGTACACTTGAAGACAAAAAAAAAAAAAAAAAAAAAAAAAAGAATTCCGATAAAAATACAAAACATATAGAAATAAAAATTAGAAATTCTGACTTCTAAACTTTCATTAAATTATTTATTTTAATTTATAATTGTTGCCAAAAAAATTAAACTTTAAATTTTACATCTACTTTTTAAGATAGCACGCGATCTTGTTTTATATAAAAATTAAACCATTAAATTCATTTTTTTACTTATTTTTATTTCATATTGTTCGCGCACTTCTTATTTCCTAATTCAAAATTATTAAAAAAAAAAAAAAAAACTTTTTCGATATCGCTTGTAACGATACTGATTATTATTAATTTTCTTTTCTTTTTCTTTCAATAATAATAATAATAATAAAAGATTTTGATGAAATTCTGGCAAAAGCAGAATTTAGTTTAGGACAGAGGACTATTAGTTTTTTTTTTTCTTTTCTTTTCTTTTTTCAAATTATAACATCGCTTTCAAATTATTCAATTATATTTTCGATAAATTTTAGATTTCGACAAATGTCCAGCTATCGAAAACGACAATGCAAAAATCCCAGATTGAGACTAATAGGCCCTTAGTCCTAAAAAAAAAACATCAACTTTTACCGTATTCAAAATTATTTTTTAATACCCATACTATATATACTGTTAAGTAATTGATTTCGAAATAAATAGAAATCAGATAATTAAATGTTAGAATAATCATATCTAAGATGACGCTGCTGTTTGAATTAATTTATTTTTGACAATATGACAATGTCATAGTCTTTACTGAAATTAATAAATTTAATAAAAGAATATTATTAATTACAGGAAATATTAATAAAGAATAGTTAATTATTCACTTATCTAATAAACAGAAACTGGAGTATCTTATTTTTTAATTATAGGAACAGGAACTATAATAAAAATAGCCGAAGAAATTACTAATATTCTTAAAGTAAATCTCCAGTTATCAAACGAATTTCGAATGAATGAATGAATAGATCTCATTTCTCGGTTTTCATTTCGTTACTACGCATGCGTTCCTAAAACCGTAATCCATTCGAAAGAATGCTTCCTCGGGTCGAGTCTTAAACCGATATTCTCTTCCCAGTACGCTTGTGCAACACTAAATCAAAACGGCTACTCTCTTGATTCTTTGCGGTTTGATTGAGTAAAGATTTTCATGATTTAGCTGTTTATGACTGCACTTTACACTAAACCGGTATCCGACTGAATGAATATCTATCTGGTATTATTCCAACATTACTGAATCGGTTTAGCTTGGCATCAGAAGTTCGCGTTTATTTTATGTTTCTGCATCGATATTTCACGGAAGATGAAATATTTAAATCGAATAAACGATATTAGCGTTAAATCGATATTTGATTTTACATCGATATAAAGCCCAGTCCTAGTGCTGGCTTATCCCAAACTCAGCAGCAGGTGAAATAAATAAGAGTGTAATATCTTTAGTCTCAAGACGGAACATTAACACCACCAGTATTTTTTATCAATAATTTTTATCGTATTTGTGAAGCAATTTATTGTAATTGCATATGATAGAAATTATTGTTAAAGAATACTAGTGTCGGTGTTCCATTTTGCGAAGGAAACACTTGTAATCCTGCGAATAAATTGAGCCAACAAGGGATTAAGCAAAATATTGGTGAATTTAGCAGAATATTTTGTGACAAATCCAATTTTGATAATAGAAAAGTACCAAAATAGAAATTTACTAGTTAATTTTATTTTTGCTTTTCTTTTTATGTACAATATTTATATTTGTCTTTTAGTCTACTGTTTGTCAGAAAATCATGGACAAAGTTGGGCAATATTCTGTCGATCACCAACAACGGCAAGTTATCTGCATTAGTCAAGACAGTTTTTATAAAGAATTAACAGCTGAGGAAAAAAAGAAAGCTGCTAAAGGAAAATATAATTTTGATCATCCTGGTAAGTCTATCTGCATGTTTTTTATTTTTTTTTAAACGTAATTTTTTTTTTTTTTTCGGTGAATTTGTATTATCTCTCTATCTCATAGCTGGAAGTCTTAATTAAATATGTATTTAAGTAGTTTGTGAATAAGTTGAATTTTACAAGGATATTTTTAAAGATAATGCATTTACATTTTCTTTCATAGTTAGGATGCTTTTTTTTTCTTTTTTGACTTTGAAGAAATGGATGTTTATTATCTTAATTATTCATTGCTACCCACACCCAGCAATCATGGAGTTAAAATTTCATCCAGTAGAACTGAGTCTGTATTTACAGAAATTGAAACATGAAATAAATTTTGTCCTACTCCCTTTTCCTTTCTTGTAAAAATCCATTCAGCCAACTTCATTCAAAATCTACTGAAAAAATTATATATAAGCAGGTGCGCTTATTCCCATTTTATAAATAAATTACAAAAAATGCATGACCAGTGACTCCCAAATTTTAGAGCAGCAAGTTAGTAATTGATTCACTGTTTGTCTCATTGAATTTTTCTTTACTCCAAAAAATATAGTCAAACTGACTCATATTTTTAGGTCAGTTTGTCTCAGGTATTTTCACCAGCAAGTCAAAGCGCAAATTTTCACTATGGTAAAATTAGTATTTTACAGAATTAAAATATTAAAAAAAAATCAATTTATAGAAAACGATAGCGAAAAAAAAACAAAACAAACTATAGGTATAGGTATTAGTTAATGAGTTATAATGGGGCAAAATTCCCCATAGAATGACATTGGCTTTTGCTTCTAGGGATAATAAATAAAGAGTCTCCTTAAATCACAATCTGTGGGTCATTTTGACTCAAGAATTTGTTGCAACAAAATAAGCAGTCTCATTTAAAGTTTTTTTTTTTTTTTTTTTTCCTCTTGCATTATGACTTTTGTCTTCTTGAGTTATTTTATACACAAAATCATAGAGTGAGAAAGGAAAAATTTTTAAGTCTCAATGTTCTCATAAACTAATTTCTGAATAACTTCTCCTGTAAAAAAAAAAAAAAAGACTTTAGAAATTTGACCCATATTATTAAAGACATTTTTTTTTTTTTTTTTTGACTCACTTTATTTCAACCCCAGTGCCATTACTGTAGGAGTAAAAAAAGATGATTTGTCTAAAAGCAGTTATTGCAATACCTCCTCTGCTTTTCTCATCAAAAAGATAAAAATTGATCTTTCATGAACTCATACTATACTAAATTTTACTTCTTAATTTCTTCAAAAATAAAATGTATGTATGTGAATTAAAGTTATATTATAGGGACTGACCAGTTATAATAATATTCAGAGGTGGGAAAATGCTAGATTTACTTGCCACTGGCGAGTCATTTTTTGGACATGGCGAGTGGGTTTAAGTCAGGCAGTTATTTACTGGCAGTTCGTTGCCAATATTCAGTGTAGTAAAGCAATCAAAAATCTGTAAACTAGCAAATGTAGCTGTGTAAAACAGCCAAAAAACAAACTGTTCCCAAGAGCATGAACAGTGAATAGGCAACTAAATTGCTATGCTTTAGGAACTTGAAATAATCTACTAAAGGCTTATTCACCTTACAATTGTGTAAGTTTTGTTCTAAAGATTATCTACTATGCATGATATATTTCTGGCTGCTAAGAATTTCTAAAAGTTCTCCACCCCTGATAATATTCCTTGCAGCATAAGTTGTATAGTATACCTATAATATCAGAACTCAGAATAAAATGTAATTCAATTTACAAATTCTGATGAACATTGAAAAGGCTGAAATGACTGTGTACTTAAAACTGAGAACTTTTATTTATGATGCAAATGTTTACAGTTTTATTCATCAAAATAATTTTAATTATATAAACTTTTTATTTGTTGCAAAAGAAGACATTTATTGATTTTTTTTTTTTTCTTTTTTTTAAGTATAAAGAATGTTGAATTGAAGAAAGAATATCAACCTTTTCAGACACATACAATAAAATGCATTAAATTTAACCTAAAAATACAAAGTGGGAAAATGTGTAAAATTTTAAGGAGTATTTTTGAATTTAATGCTCAGAAATGTGCTTATGGAGGAATTAAAAATATCTGTGGGTGTAATAGTAATTTCTGTAATATGTAATTTTGTGTATATTGAGATGCATGCATACTGAAATACGGGCATCCAGTAATGTTTCATTTGTCTTTCATGTATGCATGTCATACATAAGTGTATGATAGTGATTGATGCAAAAATTTTTAAAGAACTTTTGTTAGAAGTAAAAAATTTGCTGCAGGTCAGTGGCGCACCCACGGAGGGGGCTTAGGGGGCTGAAGCCCCCTCCAGAACCAGCTGACATGGTAAAAAACATGCATGAAAAAATATTATTCAAACATAGATATTGTAAGCAAAAATAAAGTTTATAAATTATACCTTAAATTTTTAGGAATTTTTGAAATTCTTACATTCAAACTCAAAAACAGTGAACTAGTTCTTGGTTTTTTAGTTGAAAGATACCCTAGACATTCCATTGCAATTTTTAGGAATCTGCTTCTAATGCCCTAAAGCATATACTGTTATTATGAAATCGAGGGAGTACCGAAAAAGTCAGGCAGGAGAAGCAATCTGATGTGGAAAGCAGGGATGTATTTGTCAGAAAAATGGGATACCAGGCTCTTTGTGAAAGTTTGTTTTGTGGTTGGACAAAATTAACACATTCCCATCGGCAAATGAAAATTCTCGTTTCATATAAAATAAAAGATCAGCCCTGCTCTTAGTCGTTCCTCTGAAACAATATTTTAAATTAAAAATGAAATTTACATATTCGTTAAACCTTTTATATGCTACTAGCACATATCCATGCTAGTGAAATTTCACATCAATTGAAGATAAAATTTAATTGGTTTAATCTCAAATAAGCAAAATTATTTCTCTAAAAATATAACGATTTAGAGGAATGCCGAAAGGCATAGTTTACTGTTCAAAATAGGAAAATACCCCAATAGCAATATGTTAAGATATTTTACAGATGCTTCTGGGGATGGGGTCACTTATTTATTTTTATCATGGTTAGTAGAACATACAGTAGGGTTCATGCACACTTTTCATTTTTGCCTCTCATGGCATTGAGATCTAAGCTTCATTTTTGGATAATGCAATTTTTTCCTGGATAATGCAAATTTTTTGGATAATGCAAATTCAAATTTCACAATATATGAGGTGTTGCTATTAAATAACGAGACTATTGCTGCTACAGAGGAACTACATATGCGCCAAATCCGAACGAACGACAGCTGTGCAGCGTAAAGCCTTGTCTTTCGATTGCAGCGCCTCCCATGATTGTAGAGAAATCAGTCTGGCCATAACCTTCGTTTGTGTAAGAGGTGTTTGTTTCGTTTTGCCGAAAACGCGATAAGTGTGAAAGTAAAGCAACGAATTGTAGTGAAATTTCACGTGAAACTTGATAAAACCGCTAGTGAAACTTATCTTTTATTAAAACAAGTTTATGGCGATGAATGTTTATCACGTGTGCGAGTTTATGAGTGGTTCAACCGTTTTCAAGATGACTGAGAAGACTTTGGAGATGATGACCGAAATTCAAAGCTTTGATGATCCTTTTTTTTCGACATTCATAGTATTGTGTACTTCACTGGGTTCCTGAATGTCAAACTATTAATCAACATTACTATCTTGAGGCGCTTGCTTAACTCTGTGAAGGGGTAAGGAAAAACGACCCGAATTGTGGAAGAACAAGTCATAAGTTCTCCATCAATACAACGCGCCGGCTCACACGTCATTGTCTGTCAAGACGTTTCTAGCCAAATACAACATCCCAGTTTTAGACCATCCACCTTATTCGCCTGACCTGGCTCCATGTGACTTTTATCCGTTGCCCAAAGTTAAATCTGGATTAAAAAGAACAAGATTTGAGTCACTTAAAGTTGTGAAAGAAAAATCGGCACGCCTCATGCAGGAGCTCAAATGACAAGACTTCCAGCACTGTTTCGAACAATGGAAAATTTGCATGGAGCGTTGTAGGGATAGAGGAGGGGTGTATATTGAAGGTGATAATAACTAAATATGCATAAATTTAAAATAAAATGTTTTACAGCAATAGTCTCGTTATTTAATAGCCACACCTCGTATATAAATATTATCCTGGAATATAATATTCTTATGGCTGTACCAGATTTCTGATCTAAAACTTAATTATTCTTACTGACCCGATACAGCATATTTCAAATCTTATCTTTTCTTACATTCTTAAATTTTCTAATAAAATATTTATTCTTCTAAATAATAAAATATGGATGGGTCTCACCTGAAAACTTCTAATCCAAGGGTCCGGGTGTGGATGGGGCAACTATCATCCATTAAAGAAACTATAAACTCGATGAATGTAGCACTTCTTAGATGAAAACAGAATTTTTAATGCTTTGTTAGCATACATGTAAAAACGAAAACAGAACAAAAACTATCTACAGTATTTACAATTAAATATTAAAGTCTTTCTTAACATTAAAGTCTTAAATTGTCATTAGCTCTTAAATATTTATTCTAATTCTTAAAAGTTTCAATAGTTCTGTTTTAGGACCGGGGCGTCTGTAAACAAGACGATCTTAGCATAGCCCCTTCTCTATTCGAGGTCCTTTCTGTTCTGCTTCTGATTCTAAAAAAGCACCTTTCGCGAAAAAGAGGCGCCCGTCTGTCTGGAAAGGCATTTGTTCTGAAAGCAGAAGAATGAACGGGAGATTCCCGACATCCTCCCACCTTGAGTTGCGACTAATCGGAGGAACTCAACAATCCAAGTTGAAGTCGTTGAGGGGGTTTCACCACACGGCCAGTTCGGGAGACCACCGGGGGTTTGGAAGTGGGATCATGGGTTCTGGAACTGGTAGGTTCTGGAGGGTCTTTCACAGGTTCCTTTTCTCTGGGGTTGAGTATCGGTTTCTGTGAGAGGTTCTTGTTTTCGGAAGTCGAAGGACTTAAATTTTCTTGGAGAGACCTATGTAAAGTGGGGTGATTCTTAAGTTCGGTACTGTCAATTTCTAAAGGAAACAATCTTTGCAATGGACGCAGAAAAAGTCCATTTTCGGTCTTCACCTTAGCTAGGCGTATCACATTATCTTTGCCTGGGTAAATTTCTATCACTCTTGCCAAAGGCCAGTGAACACGTTTCTTATTGAAATCTTCTAATAGGACAACATCGCCGACTTTCAATTGTTTGAATCTTTTGGTCTTAGATGCATGTTGTCGTAATTGTCCTAAATATTCAGCTCTGAATCTGTTTCTTAGGTTTTCTCTGATTATTTGCCTATATCTGGCTCTGCGGTTAAGATCTTTAGAATCCAAAGCATCTAGGTCAGGTACTCCTGATGTTGGTAGTTCTCTTAGGAACATCATTGGGGTTAAAGGTAAGGGATCTGTGTTATCTTCGGAAACATAGGTTATAGGCCGTGAGTTAATCACTTGTTCACAGTCACATAGTATGGTGTAAAGTTCTTCGTAATTCAAAGACGCACGACCTAAGTTTCTTTTCAGGATTCCTTTAACAATTCCAACAAGCCTCTCCCACCAACCTCTCCACCACGGTGCTGCAGGAGGGTTGAATTTCCATCTGATCTTCTGGGTGGAAGCTACCTTGCAGATGGTTTCCCAATCTACACTCGAGAGAGCATTGCTGGTTCCAAGGAAGTTCTTCCCGTTGTCTGAATAGATGATGTAGGGTCTGCCTCGCCTTGCTATGAACCTTCTCAGAGACTGGATAAAACTTTCTGTAGACAGAGACGTAATGGCTTCAAGATGTATGGCTCGGTAGACAGCGCAAGTAAATAAGGCTATCCACGCTTTTGATCCATCAGAAAGATGAAGAGGACCGGCTAGATCTACGCCTACCACTTCAAAGATGGCTGCTTCTCGTACTCTGTCCTCGGGTGGTACTCCAGGTTCAACATCTATTTTGGAAGTCTGAAGTTTTCTGCAAATCACGCATTTTCTTATTGAATTTCGAATGTATTTTCTAGACTTCATTATCCAGAAATTTTCTCTAAGTAGTGTCATTAGAGTGCTGACTCCAGCGTGCTGATTTTCTAAATGCTTCTCGAATATCAATCTTTGGACGACAGGATGCTTGTAAGGTAAGATTACAGGATATCTGAAGTTTTCAATGTCGTTTCTTTGAATTATATTGGTCTTTACTCTTAAGAGACCAGCTTTATCTTCGACAGGCCTTAAATTTCGTAATTTTGGATCTGTTCTCCCTGAAAAAGATTCTTGTTGTACTAATCGTAGAAGTACATTTTCTGCTTTCGAAAATTCTTCAACTGAAATATCTAATTCGGACATTTTCTCAGTAGTCTTCGAATTATGATAAAATCTATATATCCAGGCAATGGTTCTAACTGTTTTCTTGTAAGAGGAAAAATACTGATAAAATCGACTGAAATTATCTTCTTTTTTATCTAAAAGATTTAGGATTGTCTTCCTTTTTTCGCTGTTTATGAGTTCTTCGTTTGGGTCTTCTTCTATTTGAGGCCATTCATTTTCATGTAAATAAAGCCAACTCGGACCCTCCCACCATCTCGATTTCTGTAGTTGTTCAAAGGAACATCCTCTAGACGGGAGGTCCGCAGGATTCAAATTTCCGGGCACATGTTTCCAATTGCAAATTTCGGTCAGATTTCGGATTTCTAATACTCTGTTGTGTACAAATGTACCCCATTCTTGTTTTCTTCTAATCCAACTTAAAGCAGTGGTTGAATCTGACCAAAATATGGTATTTACATTTAAATTTAAATCGTTCTGTACATTTTTGGCCAACCTAGCGCCAATAAGACAAGATAACAGTTCAAGGCGGGGTATGGTCAATTCCTTAATAGGTGCAACTCGACTCTTAGCATTGATTAACTGGATTTTGATTCCTTCTGAGGTCTCTACTCTTATGAATACGCAAGTGGCATATGCTCGCTTGCTTGCGTCAGAAAAAACATGTAATGATGTTTTCTTTTCTTTCTCTGGGCAAATGTTAAGCCACCGAGGTATTTTAATTTGGGATAAAAAGTTTATTCCTTTCAGCCAATTAGAAGATTGTTGTTTTAAAGTTTCAGGGAGCTCTTCGTCCCACTTCACCTTCTGAATCCACGTTTCTTGAAGGATTAGTCTGGGAACTAAACTGACAGGTGCTGTGAATCCCACAGGATCAAAAATTCTTTGGGTAACTGATAAAAGTTTTCTTTTTGTAAGGGGTTCACTTATCTTTAGGGGTTCTTCAATTTTACAAACTAAACTGTCATTTTTCAAATCCCAGAGTAATCCTAACACGGGAGCAAACCTAGGTTCATCTTCAGTTTTGTCGATCATAGCCTGGGGCCAATTCGATCGCCAGCATCTCAAATTGAAATGTGCCGAAGCCAAAATTCCTTGAGATTCTGATATGAATTTTTCTGTTTCTTGAATTGAATTCAGGCTGAGGAGGGAATTATCTAAATAGAAGGAATCTCTTAAGAGCCTAGCTGTCTCTCGCCATTGTTCGGGAACATTTTCTAAAAGGTGATTTAATGTTGCCATAAGCAAAAAAGGGCTTGAAGTTAGGCCGAAAACCACGCGACAATGTCTATAAATTTTTAATTTATTTTCGCTATTAAACCAAAAAAATCTCAAAAAGTCGTGATCTTTCTCTGTTATTTTAATTTGCAGGAATGCTTTCTCTATATCGGACGAAATTCCTATCTTGTATCTGCGAAATCTATTCAAAATGCTAGGTATAATTTCTACAAGATTTGGTCCTTTTGTTAAACAATCATTAAGGGAGGGACTGTTTCTAGTGTGTGCTGAGGCATTGAATACTGGGCGAATTTTAGTGGTTTCACTAGATTCCTTAACCACAGGTCTGTGTGCTAAATAATGTACCTTTTCCCTTTTCTGGTCCAATACCTCTTCTATAATCTGATTGTTTTCCCAGAAATCAAAAATTTCCCCATATTCCTTTTTCCTATCAGATTTGATTAATTTATTTTCCGTCTTGTACAGGCACTTTTCTGCCAACGAGTAATTATCTGATAAAATCGAATGGTCAACTGTCCATGGTAAATTGACTTCATATCGACCGCTTTTATCTCGTTTAACAGTTTCTAGAAAATGATTCTTAGTTTCTTGTTCTAAATCCTGTTTCGATTTATTATCTTCATTAGTAATTCCTAGAGTGTCAAGGCGCCATAAATCTGATAAACTGGCGTTTGACACGTGTAATGACAACGATAGACCCGCCAAAGAATTGTCCTGCTCACTCTTGTGACCCTCTGTCTTGCCCAAAATGGTCCAACCCAATTTAGTTCTGAATGTAGTTAATCCCAATTTTGGAAAATATTTTATGTCATTTGTGAACAATTTAGCGGACATATCAGCTCCCAAAAGTATATGTACTTCGTCTGGATTTTTCTGGTATAAACAAGATTTATTATTTCTAGGGACATCTGATAAATATACACCTTCCTTTTCTAAGAGTTTTACTAATTTATCATCGCGACATAAATTCACGCCTGTGCATATTTTTTCTTGATCTAGTGCTTGTATTTTACACTTAAACTTATTATCTAAACTCCCGATCGTAAATTCATAACGATTATGTTCAGCTGACATTTCCATGCCCCCAAAAAGACCATGTCTGATTGTTTCTTTATTCATTCTTTTTAATTTTAACTTATCAGCTGCAAACTTACTGATGTAACTATTATGAGATCCGGAGTCAATAATTAACCGAATATATGATGATTTACTATCATCCCTGTTAGAAATTGCTACTATTAACGTCTGCAAATAAACATTCGCTTGTAAATTATGATTCGATAACGCCAACTTAGATTGATCATTTCTTTCGTAATTACTTATTTCCTGTTTTAAATCTTTATTTCCATTACACATTATGTCTGAATGTCTACGATTGCATAACTTGCATAAAGTTTTTGATACACAGTGTCTAGCTAAATGCAAAGGTTGGAGACATAAATAACACAATCCTTTCTTACGCAATAGATTAACTCTTTCATCAAATGGTAAATTACGAGTTTTGACACATTTGTTACTTAAATGCGATTCTGAGCAAAAATTACACCTATCACTTTTATTCTCATTTAATAAATCACAAGCAGTAGGCAATTTCCGGTTCTGTGTATCAAATTTATTAACGCGGGGGGAAAAACATCTCTACGATTTTGATTATCTAATCTTTGAGCTCGGGGGGAGAAATGATTGGTGCTAGCGCCGCTGTCATCTTCTCTGGTAGTTATTAAGCATTCTCGCGATACGAGTTGTTTATTTAAGAAAGATAATATATCTTTCACACCGTAATTAACACCGTGAAATTCCATATTAAATTGCAATGCTAAATCTTTAGGTAATATTTTTAGTAATATCGGTGACAATAAACTGCCGTAGCTATCCAAAGAAACATCTAATGATTCTAAACTTCTAATGTTAGTTTGGATTTCATCGTAAATTTTCCTGAGCGATTTAATGTCACTTGAATGTTTTAGTGGGGCAATGTTTAATAATTTATTCAAATGTACATTCACTAAGAGGTCTTGTTTGCCATATCTTTCTTTTAAAATATCTACTACTTTTATGTAATTACTCGCAGTGATAGAGAATCCTTCTATACATTTTAAGGGGTCAGGTGCTAAAAATGATTTCAAATAATTAAATTTATCTACAGGATCTAAATTTTCTTTGTTATGAATAGCCGTTTCGAATGACGACCAAAAAGTCAGCCATTCGGCTGCATTCCCGTTAAATTTAACTGGATCTAGCTGTGGTAATTTGATGTGAATTACTTCTTTTGAAGTATTTCTTCTTTCAATTTCTGTTGATGAAATACTTGTTTCACTTTTCTTTAGTTCTTTTAATTTTCTGTTGGCTCGAAATCGCCAAGTAATTATTTTTTCACGATATTCATTTGCCGTTTCTAATTCGGCTTCTAATTGGAGTTCTTGAGTTAAATTTTTAATCTCTGCATCTTTACTCTTTAATTCTATAGTAGTTTCATTCAATAATTCTACAGTTTCTTCTAAATCTACAACATCTGGATTTATATCATCATATAAAGCTTTCAATTTCTCTATAAATTTATTAATACTGTCTCTTATGACAGCTCTTTCTTTTTTAGCTATTACTAAATTAGCCATAATAAATGCAAAAATTTAAAACTTTATAATATTATCTATCTTTTCAATTATAAATAATGGATTCAATTATAAATAATTATAAATAATAGCTGCCCACATCCCGTGTATGGGATGCCACAAAATATGGCTGTACCAGATTTCTGATCTAAAACTTAATTATTCTTACTGACCCGATACAGCATATTTCAAATCTTATCTTTTCTTACATTCTTAAATTTTCTAATAAAATATTTATTCTTCTAAATAATAAAATATGGATGGGTCTCACCTGAAAACTTCTAATCCAAGGGTCCGGGTGTGGATGGGGCAACTATCATCCATTAAAGAAACTATAAACTCGATGAATGTAGCACTTCTTAGATGAAAACAGAATTTTTAATGCTTTGTTAGCATACATGTAAAAACGAAAACAGAACAAAAACTATCTACAGTATTTACAATTAAATATTAAAGTCTTTCTTAACATTAAAGTCTTAAATTGTCATTAGCTCTTAAATATTTATTCTAATTCTTAAAAGTTTCAATAGTTCTGTTTTAGGACCGGGGCGTCTGTAAACAAGACTATCTTAGCATAGCCCCTTCTCTATTCGAGGTCCTTTCTGTTCTGCTTCTGATTCTAAAAAAGCACCTTTCGCGAAAAAGAGGCGCCCGTCTGTCTGGAAAGGCATTTGTTCTGAAAGCAGAAGAATGAACGGGAGATTCCCGACAATTCTGTAATGAACTCAGAAAGGTAATGCTTGAAATATTTGCTAACTGAACAAATTAAAATTCTAAGTAATATATTATATATTAGAATAGAATTAATGTTTTATGGTTTTTAAGAGGTTCTGCCCCCTGCTTGCTGTGTTGACTAACACCCACATAGACTACACGTCTGACTTGTTTCTGTTAACCGAACCTTGAATTGAAGCATCAACCCAATACTCCAGATAATTAAATGAAAATAGCAATGTAAAAATTTACACTGAAATTCTGTTATAATTCCTACATATTATAACTGTAGCTTTTATTTGGCTATAATTATTATAATTTCTTAATTACTTATGTGTAACTGCATATGCATGTAAAGCAGCGCAAAAGAGTATTAAATTTGATCAAATTTTATTTTAAATGGAAATATGGGGGAAGGCATTTCATTTTGGATGAATTTTGTGCTCACTAGCTTGTCATATTGTACACAATATATATATTTTTTTAATCATAGATGAACAGACAACTTTATGTTTACAAGTTCAGTGTCAATTCCAACTGACCGAACTACTGTTACTTAGCTTGTTATATACTGATATAAATTTATCGATTGCGCTATTCAACTTAAATTCAATCTCATTCATTCGTTTACTTATTTCAAAAGAAATATTTAAAGCAGATTCTTTACTATATGTATGTGTGCGTATATGCCCATAAACCTGTTTACTGTACTACATGACCCGATTTTTCTTCAGCCCCCTCCAGACAGAAATTCTGGGTGCGCCACTGCTGCAGGTACAAAAAGTATATTATTTTTAACACTTTCACAAACTTTTGACAGCATTCTTCATTTATGGTAGAAGTGATATGAGGCTTTAAGGCCAATTGGCCTAGGGCCTGATTTCCCACAAAACAAATAGGGCCTCGAGGCTCGAGCCTCATATATAAGAGAGCCTCTAAATCAGTTGCCTTTTAAATTAAAAGCATTTTAATTATGCAAAATTCACCTTATGATAGAAGCCCCCCCCCCCCCCTTCCCTCCCTTCACTGAAGAAAGTCAGTTCATTTTCTACCTAGGCCGGTTGGGAGGTTTTCTAACGAATCCTAGCCCTGCTTTAATATCATTGAATTAACTTTTTTTAATACTTACAAAGATTTTATGTATGTATATATATAATGAATCATATAATAAACATTTTTCAGACATTTTTTATGATATTATAATGTACAAAATCAAACAATTTAATTTAAAAATTAATAAAAAGCCCAACAAAATTAAAACAAATACTCAATTAATTGTGACTTTTACAAATCAAATATTGAATAGTATTAACATTTCATCTGTCATAAATGACAAAGAATGTTTGTTTCCAATTGAAGATTTAAATTTATCTCGTACCTTCAAATATCCTCTTCCTCTTGGCAGAAAGATATTCTAAGTCTACCTCTTTTACCAACACTGTAACATGTAAATGCAATGATCCTTCTATCTCAAAATATATTGACAGAGACCATGGACACATTATTACTGGTAATCTCAATATTATTGATAATTATCAATTAAAAAAATTCATGGAATTTGGCACCAAATTTTGACTTCCAATTAAAACTAGCATTCCACAAATTTTTCAACAGTTTTCTTATGACCTAGATTTATTTATTTATAAAATTTCTATTACTCATAATAAACCTATTGCCTACTTACTTCACTCAGTGGAAAGTTTTAATGTTACAAAAAATTACAAAAGCTTTATATCTTAATTATTCAAATCTAGTGTTTTAAAAAAAATCTGTACTACTTAACTGAATCAAATCACTTCAGGATGACTTTGTGATCACTTATGTTGACAAATCACCTAATAATTATGCCATTATATGTAAATCCTACTATCTCTGTATTTTAAACTCTTCGATAACTAATCGTAACAACTTTAGTTTAACTAATAATAACCGCAAAATACATAATTACTATAAACTACTTCAACTTCCCTTCAATAACTTTAACAATCCTTATATAGTTCTCATACCTAAGTTTCACAAATCTCCAATCTCCAATTAAATTTTGCACTGTCACTATTGGCTGTAACACTTTTAACAACAATTCTAATAAAACTCTACTGGATATTCTAAAACAAATTTACAATTGTACTTGCAAAGTTGATAATTTAGCCTGTCTTAAAAAAAGCTTTCAATTAATTCAATACATGAAATCGCTCAATTCAATAGACAATATTATGACTTAACCATGTGTTATTTTAACCATGATTGCACAGGATTGGCTGTATTAGTTGAATCTCACCCAGTTAACATAAAAAAAAAAAAAAAAAAAAAAAAAATTAATAAATCTTTTTAGTGCAACAACTTGAGGAATAATTTTATGTCTTGATGTTAATATGTTTGTGCAATTAAAATGAGTCATATTTTTATAATTTTGTTAATTTCTCGAAAATTTTAAATTTTATTTTCCTTTTTGTTCATGAACAAATAAATAAATAAAAAGATTGAGATATTTTTAGGGTAGGCTTAATTTTGCCCGACCCAAAAAAAAACCTGGGTGGGTTTTTTATTCAAAAAAAAAAAAAAGTGGGTTTTTTCAAAATCCTTATTTAAAATTCCACTTTTATCTAACTTACAATAAACATATAAATATAAAACTAATTTTATATACATTATTAGAACATGAACAAAGAATCTTCAGAAATATTGGAGGTTCTCAAACTGCTCTGTAGAAAAAAAATCCTGAAAAATACCCCATGGTAAAAAACTATAATTATCTTATTGAAACTGAAGAAAAAATTATATAAATGAAATTGTTTATTAATACAAAGAAAACCGTGGGACTCAAAGAATGCAAAATATAAATAAAAATCAAATTTAAAAAAATTTCTGAAAACTTTAACAATGAAACACTGTTAGGTAATGTAGAGGGAAAATAATTAAAAATATTTTATGAGAATCTAATGACTAAGAAAAATTTAATAAAGCAACACTAAATAATTATTAAAATTCAGTTTTTTGTTATAAAAGGCAGATAAACACAGAATTTTAGAATATTTAAAGAATAACTATTAATTATATAAAATACTTTAGAAATTTTAAAATTAAATTTAAAAAGACTTTAGAAATTTTTAAAATTTTTATTTTAATGAATAATGAATATTTTTTTTTTTTTTTTAAGTATCTTATTATGAATGATATACTTAATGTAAAAAAAAAAAAAAAAGAAGAAAGGAAATATTCCTGAAAACTCTGATAACCCCCAAAAATATTCTGAAAAAAAAAAACCCTGATGATAAAACCCAAACAACCCTAATTAAACCCAATAACCCCCCCCCCCCAAAAAAAAAAAACCCTAATTAAACCCCCCAAAAAACCCAGGTTTTTTCCAACCCTGGATATTTTTTCCCATTAGTATAGTTTTTTTATTTGCAGTGGTTTAGTGAGCATGTTATGTAAGAGTGTAATATACACAAAATTACGGAATGTATATAATAGGTAACAGAAATCATGGAAATTTGTCAAAATTAGACTTTTTTTCTGAATTTCTGTAGCCACCCTGGAGGAGTTTTTTGACTGTTTTATTATGTTGCAGAATTACCGAAAAACATTGAATATCAATGAAGTGAAGCTTGTGATAAGCCAAAACTACCAAAAATATGTAAAGCTAAATGCTTTTGTTAAATTTCATTTATCCATGTTAATAATATAAAATGATTGTTTGTAGATTTCTTTTATTTGTATCTAAGAAAAGAGATTGTTTGCTAGTGTTGTCTTGTCTATAATTTCAATGAGAAATAAAGTGTAATCTATTATAATTTTGTATTAGCCAGGAAAAAGTTACAAAAGTTTAAGTGGTGGTTACCACGTTTTAGAAGAGCAGTAATATTAGTTTTTAGAGTTCATAGCAGATGGTAGTGATTTTTATTACATTATCGATATGTCAGTTTTGTTGATGATTACAAATGCACTGTACAGTCCATTCTGCAATTTGAGTCAAAAACAAAGGTTATTCTACTCAAGAAGAGGTGGACGCTAACAATGGGATGAACATTTCTCGAAATTTTATCTCTGACAGTTTCCTTCCACCCCTATTTTGATAGCATCGCAGCAGAATTGACTCGTCTGTATCTGTCATAGCGTTTATTGGACTCTTAATTGGAAATCAAATGGTATTTGTATGTAATGTAGCATTTTGCCATATTAAAACAATAAAAATCATAATTTATTTTTTGTAGAAATTGATGTGTTAATAAATTTAAGAAATGTTAAGAAATTTTCTCATTTTGCTTGAAAAAAAATTAAGCGGATATTCTAGTCTAGAAATTTGAAAAAAATCACTTTTTTTCTTGTTCTTAAAGTTTAAACCTTTTAGTAGGAGTTGATTAATAAAATGTAAGTCTAACGTACCATTCTATTATTTAGACTGCTGTGGCTGCAGCTGCCTGAAAATTTTGCTCAAAACTTTGAAACACATTTCTTTTTTTCAAAACTTTTTTTTTTTTTTTTTTTTTTTTTAACAAGGTTGACTTGATATTCTCAAGTTCTATTTAACTAATTTACTTCAAATTTTGTACCAAACTTATAACCTTCTATCCCCATAGCAGAAAATGCGAGATGCGCGACGTACGTCGCAGATTTTTTTTTTTAGTCTGCAGATTGTTTCCAAATCAGCATTAGGTAGGAATTCGAAATCTCCCAATTTTGGCATGAAAGATACAGATTGCCAATCTTTTTCCATCCACAACATAAATGTCAATATTCTTTTTAAACATGCTTTATTAAATACTAGAACCTATAAAGAGGTAGAACTGTTCAATATTTCTCACTCGTGTAATTTTTTTTGTGTCCCCCCCCCCCCCCCCCCCCCGTCAACTCTATTCCCATTTAACGATCGGCTATCAAACAGATCGCGGAATCCTTGAGATTTCCATTTTTTCCCCATCAGCAACATAAATGTCAGTAATATTTTTTTTAAACTTAGTTAATTAGATTCTATAACTTACAAAGAAGTAGAACTGTTCAATATCTCACTTATATTCCCCCCCCCCCCCAACAGCTAACAATCGGTGATTGAACGTTCCACAAAAGCATTGTAATTTTTGAGCTTTCTCCATCCACATCATAAATGTTAATATTCATTTGAAACATTAGATAAATGCAAACTTGTGATAAAAATATGCTTACTGAATCCGGTAACTTTTATTGTCCGTAACTCACTGTGAAATTATGCTGCAGATTATTTTCTAATGCGTGAATAGTTGTCGCAGATTGACAGAAAAATTTCTGCTACTGGGCCTTCTATCTCTCCTACCACTTTTGTATCAAAATTATTATTATTTTTTTTTTTTACTATTTTTAAAAAAAATAAAAATTATGGAGGGGGAAGTCAAATAAGTCTTTTTAAAAATTTTTTAGATACACCATTTCAGAGATTGATCCAGGTTTTACTTTTTAGGTCCCTTTTCTGTGGGAAAAAAATTAAAAAAAAATCTGGTGTGAAACAACCACACGACTTCCATTACCCGCTATTACATGTATTATATGCATTTTTGAGAGAGAATGTGATCAGAAAACATAAAAGTGACCAAAAAAGAAAATCGTTAGAGCCGTTTTTGAGATACCAACTTTCACAAAAAATCAATTATTGAGCGTAAAACAATAATTACATACAAAAGCATATTTAAAAGTGAGTTAAAATGGCGAGATTGAAAAAAATCCGTACAACCGTTTTTAAAGGAACGTGATAGAAAGCTTAAAAACTTTACTTATTGTTTCTATCACTTGTCCTCACAAATTGCTCAAAACATTTTTTTTTATAGAACATAATAGAAATAGAATATAATAAATGACTGTTTAAATTACTTAAAAACCTTTTTGAGTGCTTTTAAAACACTCGTTAAACTTTATTTAATATGTTCGTTTTGCTTTACTTACTTTCTTTTCCTGACTCTGTTTTGTTTACATTCTTTAGACATCGCGGTACAATCTTGTTGCCAGATCCATTACTATCAAAAGTTTGTTCGGAGATTGCATGTTTTCACCACTGAATGGCGTTGACGGCGGTTGAATATTTATGCCGTGTTGAGCCTTGAGCCGTGATTGGCTGTTTGCTCTTTGATCATGCTGCATGTTTTAGACACTATTATATAAATAGAGGTGTTTTATTTTGAGTTGGTGGTGAATTCGACTGGTAAAAGATGCTAATGTAAGATTTTATGTTCTGTCTGAGGCTGGTCCTCGTAAATTTATTTATTCAATTAGCAGTTTATCATTTCAAGGATGCAGTCGTTTAAAATGTTAAATAGTTGTCCAGATATGTAAAGTTCATTTTTTTGCAAGTTAGCGGCGATAATTGTTTTGAAGTTATCAGTTGTTAAATTATGTATGTTTAAATGACGGCTAAGAATTTAAAAAAAAGCAAGTTCATTTTGGCTGTGAGTTTTTTGAAGATTACGGTGTTTGTTTGAACTGTACTCTTTTGAATGTCATCCTAGACTGTTCCAATTTTTCATGCTATGTGTCAACCAGGCGACCATAGCTTCTTCACGAACAGCGTGCTGTGTGTCAACCAGGCGACCGCAGCTTCCTTTGAACATTGCTTGTGAATATTTTTAACCTGCCAAGTTTTTTTCCATGCTATGTGTCAACCTGGCGACCATAGCTTCTACAAGTTGCAGTTTTTATTGGTTATTATCAAGTTTAAATATCATCAGTGGTTTCTTGCAATCGTTTTATCGTTATACGTGATGTATAAGTTAGAAAATCTGGGAGTCAGGAAATTTTTTTAAAGGTAAAGCCTTCTTATAAATTAAAAATGCTAGTTTTAATTTATTGGTCAGTTCAGTTGTTTTTTGAAGTTAACTTTTTGATAACCTTTTGAATATAAACATTGTTTTTTTCATCTACATTTGTTAAGTTTATAGCTAAAATTAATTGTTAAATATTTTTTTCTATTTGTTATTGTTGGCTTTTTGAATCTTTAAAAGTTTTTAATAAAAATGTTTAAAATGAATTTGACTTTGTTTTACTTGTCAAATTTTTTCCTTTAAGTTACACTAGTCATTAAATTTATTAAACTTTCACTGTATGTCTGCTTAAATATAATGGAAATAAAAGTTTGACTTTTCATAAGTCTCATCTATCAGAACGCTCTTGGGAGGCCTGAAATTGAGCTATTTATACAGGACGCCTATCAATTTTCTTGAACTAACCAACTATATCATTCGAAAGGACATCTAATAGAGTGTTTATATAGCAAGTTTGAAGAAAATCGTTAGAGCCGTTTTTGAGATATGGACTTACGGTCCCACTTCCGGTTTCCAATGTCCCATTTCCGGTTAAACTCAATTATTGACAGGAAAACAATAATTACATACAAAAGCATATTTAAAAGTGAGTTAAAATGGCGAGTTTGAAAAAAATCAGTACAACCGTTTTTAAAGGAACGCCCTTGGGAGGCCTGAAATTGAGCTATTTATACAGGACGCCTATCAATTTTCTTGAACTAACCAACTATATCATTCGAAAGGACATCTAATAGAGTGTTTATATAGCAAGTTTGAAGAAAATCGTTAGAGCCGTTTTTGAGATACGGACTTACGGTCCCACTTCCGGTTTCCGATGTCCCATTTCCGGTTAAACTCAATTATTGACAGGAAAACAATAATTACATACAAAAGCATATTTAAAATTGAGTTAAAATGGCGAGTTTGAAAAAAATCCGTACAACCGTTTTTAAAGGAACGCCCTTGGGAGGCCTGAAATTGAGCTATTTATACAAGACGCCTATCAATTTTCTTGAACTAACCAACTATATCATTCGAAAGGACATCTAATAGACTGTTTATATAGCAAGTTTGAAGAAAATCGTTAGAGCCGTTTTTGAGATACGGACTTACGGTCCAACTTCCGGTTTCCGATGTCCCACTTCCGGTTTTTCAATTTTCACCAAAATTTGGAAATTTCATCTGTAGGCCAGACGTATTTCAATTCTAAAGTTTCGTAGCTCTATCTTTATTAGTTTATGAGCTATAATAGCCAGAAGATTCTCCACATACATACATACACACACACACATACATACACACTGACCAATTGCCAAAAACCACTTTTTTGGACTCAGGGGACCTTAAAACGTGTAAATCAGGTGAAATCTCGATATCGAATTTTTGGACCGAATACAATACTTCCATTACCTACGGTAGTAGGGTAATGGAAGTAAAAAATTGTACAATCTCCAATTTTAAGTCATTCTAATATAGTGTTTAATATCAAGTTATTAAAGTTTTGTTAAACCAATTAATTAAAAATAATTCTGGAAACATTTTATAAAAAGGTAATTTTTATAAAATAATATCTTGTGAATGAGCTCATTTTATAAGTTAGAATTTTGTGAAAGTTCCCTTTTCTTTTTATGGATTTGAATTTTGTGAAGTCCCATTTTATGATGTCAAATTTTGTTAAGGGATCCAATTTTTGCCTGAATCAACCCTTGTATTTTGCAATTCTTTTTTCTTCTTAGGTATAGGGTAATGAGATTCTTACAAATTATATAAATTTTGTTTCAGATGAATGATGAATAGAAGGGTGGCACTTTTGCCAACCAGACCCCCCCCCCCCCCATTTTCTTTTTTTTTATCCCTCCCCCCCCCCCCCCCCACTTTATTAGCTTATAATTTTCTTTTTAATAGAATAGAAATTTTTTCTATATTTTTCAAATATTAATAAACATTTTTAAAAAAATAAGCAGTATTTTTAATTTAATTATTTTTATTGAGCAAGAAGAGACATCCAAAATTTATGCTTCTAGATCTGAATACCCCCTTAAAGTGGAACTCTCTTATATAAATATCCTATTGTCTTTAGTAAGTCACCTTATCGAGCTTCTTATTACTCTAAATAAAATATGTTATTAGATTACAAAATATGCATTTCACATGTAGAAAAAGTGTTTACTTTTGTCGTTATTAGATTTTTTTAAATGAAAAATCATAGAAATTGTTTATATCAACGGTGATATTTCTTCAACAATTTGCTTATATTCTTTTATCTAGATGCTTTTGATGCTGATTTGATGTTAAAAGTATTGAAAGATGTATTAGAAGGAAAAGAAGTACAAATTCCTGTCTATGACTTCAAATTAAACTGCAGGTATGGAATAGTTCTTATTAATATTTATAACATGGTAACATGGAAACTATTCTTTAAACGTCTTGCTAAGTTTAAACGGAAAAAAACAAAAAAAATTAAAAAAAATTTCCTTTCAAATCGATCCTATCCGCACTTCAGGTACTCACAGCCTACCCCTACCCCAGCATCGTTCCTGGCACTTCAATTTGGGTATTTATTGGATGACAAAAGCTGCTATTATTCAAGAACTTTGATTATAAAGAGGGCTGTATCTCAGTATTTATTAACCCGGGAGGATGACACCCCATGCCCAGAAATATTTATCTGCTGTCTCTCCCTATAAACAGAAGTGGTCGGGTCCTTCAGTACCTGCCTCCAAGGTCATTCCCTGTGCGGAGCGTATGAAAACGACAAATTCAGACTGTTTTTCTTTCTTATATAACACTCAGAAATTGAAGCTATATGTAAAAAATAATCTGAAATAGATTTAAGAACAGTTTTATTTTAAACATAATTCTGTGTAAAGAGGGGATACAGCCCCTCTCAATCCCGTTCAGTTATAATTGTCTACATATATATATATATATATATATATATATATATATATAATAAAGATGATCTATTAAGCATAGTAGAAGCCAAGCAACAGATAGAAGATCACTGAAACACCAATGACCAATAAGATAAAAAAAAAAAAATCATCAGTGGATGAAATGCACTAATGTAAAGAAACCAGATCTATTAATTAACAGCCTGCAAAACAAACGAATCAATAAAGTAAAACAACAAATCTTAACTTAAAACCATAATCTTATCAAAATTAATGAAAAAAACAACCTAAGAAACACAAGGTAGGAAGAAGGAGGCAGGCGGCAAGACTTGTGACTTGCCTGTGGGGTTACACTAGTTTTATGCCGGCAACACTCCCCCAGCCTGCCACAACCAGAACAGGAACCATATGGATTTAAAAATGCAAATTTCAAAGCAGATGAACAACAATGAAACCACGAAGCCACAATGAAATTCATATATATATATATATATAAATATATATATATATGATATATAATGGATAAAAAAGAGGTAAAAATTAAATTAATATTTTTATATTTTAAATTATTGTGGTTATGATATATAATGGATAAAAAAGAGGTAAGAATTAAATTAATATTTTTATATTTTAATTACTGTTTTCACATGTTAGAGTATTCTTTTTATATTGCAAATTAATATTGCAAAATGAATTAAAGGAAATTTCATATTAGGCTGTAAGTTACTCTAAAAGCATAAAAAATAACAAATGGAAATTACAATCGTGATCATTCAAAAATAAATAAACAAGTTAATCATATATTGCAAATTAATATTGCAAAATGAATTAAAGGAAATTTCATATTAGGCTGTAAGTTACTCTAAAAGCATAAAAAATAACAAATGGAAATTACAATCGTGATCATTCAAAAATAAATAAACAAGTTAATCATTTAAATTAAATAAGCATTTTGATATCTGGAAATATTCTTTAAGTTTAATGAGTTATAAAAAATTATCTGGTGCCGGAAAGATTCAATACAAGAATTAAATTAGCGATGTTAAAAGAAATAAAAGTTTTATGACTATAAATTAGAGTTTGATAACTTATGTCAAATATAAAGCAATGAATAATTATATTAATGACTTGGCGACTTTGGCGGGTTAAGGTTCCAGACTGTCTGGAAAAATGAAATTATTAACAAATAGGACACAAAGAAAAGGCATGTTATTAAATAAAGTAACCAATAAGGGAGGAGATTAGAAATACGCCAAATTACACCAAAAATTACAGGTATAAAAAGATGAAACTTGCCAAAATTAATGATCTTCCTTGATTAGCTCTTGCCAGTAAAATCTAGTAAATCTGTGCCACCGAATTTTAAAGTTAACGTGCAAGGTCGGGATGCTGGCAAATTCCGTTTAATGTGGTCGGGGCCGCCTTCTAGACCCCAACAATCTTCATTGCCTTACCGGATTCGGATCCCCAGCCCTGAAATGGATTTTAAATAAAGAATTTCCAGCAATCTTGACTGTCTCCGATGCTCCACGACTGTCAAATAGGAATACATCATAACATATGTATATGTTACGGCTAAAGTGCAAAAAATCGGTTAATCTGCAGATTAGCTAGGTAATCTGCACATTAACTAGGGTGATCTGTTAAAGTGAGGAAAATTGTTTCATTTCTCAAACTACCTAGGTAATCTGCACATTACCTACTAGGCACTCGTTAAAGTGAAAATAAGATCTCTGGTGGTGTAATTTTACAGCACACTGTGTTGTATTTGTTTTTTTCATTCGAAAAAAAAAAAATAATAATACATTAGTTTTCTTCTTTTTTCACTTATTTTAATCTGTATGTGTTTTATTTTTTATGTGTTTTAAAGTTATATTTGTTTTAATTTTTTTATGACATCTCCAATTAAATTTCGCACTGTCACTGTTGGGTGTAACACTTATAACAATAATGCTAATAAAGCTCTACTGGATATTCTAAAACAAATTTACAATTGTACTTGCAAAGTTGATAATTTACACTGTCTTAATAATAGCTTTCAATTAATTCAATACATCAAATCGCTCGATTCAGTAGATAGTATTATGACCTTTGACTTTCAATAATATTGAGTTATCAGATCTTAGTAATATCATTTACAGTCTTTTTCAAGAATATAAAACTCAAATTAATCTTCCTCACAATTTTAAAGCAGAAAAATTTAAAACACTTCTTAACTTTGTTATCCATAATAATTATATTTTCCACAACAACAATATCTATTTGCAACAATTAGGAATCCCAAAAGGAGGTAGTAGCTCCAGTATTTTGGCAGATCTCTATCTTTTATTATTATGAAAAGCAATTTTGCCATGATGATGTTCGATTTTATCATTACATAGATGATATTATTGTATTTTATCTCAACAAGAAATCACAAAATGCCTTTTCCTTAAATTATCCGCCTAATTTAAAGCTAACTCAAAATGCTCTAACTAATCAATCAATTAACTTTTTAGATCTCAAAATAATCATCGATGGTAATAAAATTTACACAGATATCTATGACAAACGGCAAGATTTTAGTTTTAAAGTAAACTTATTTACACATTTTAATTCCTGTCTGCATCTTTCGGTATTTAGAAACATCATCATTAACCATTTATTTCGAATTAATAATTTATGCTCTGCGAAGTTATAAACAAGAATATTAATAAACTGATCCCAGCCACTGCTAAAATGGGTTTTCCTAAAAACTTTGTATTTTCTATTTTATATCCTTAACCATGTCTCTGTCAGTACATAAAAAAAAAAAAAAAAACTGTGTACACTTTTGTGTATATTAACAAAAAAATTATAAAATAATAAACAACAATAAAAAAAATGGTGTTTGGGTGGGCAGATGTTTGATTACAGAGGTGTGGTGGTGTTGTAAAGCTGGATGTTTGGGTGGGATTGTGGAAAAAAAAAAAGCAGAAGGCTTGTTGCATTTACTTTGTATTACTATGTAAACTTTCTTTTTCCATTAAAATTTCAGTTTCTTCTTTTTTGAGTTGTCAACTATTCTTAAAATTCTAATCATACTATTAAACACAATGTAATCAATCAGTGAATTTCATTGTTATTCATCTGCTTTGAAATTTTGCTTTTTTAAATCCATATGACTCCTAATCTGGTCTTGGCAGGCTGGGAGATTGTTGCCGGCGGGAAACTAGTTTAACCCTACAGGCAAGTCACAAGTCTTGCCGCCTGCCTCCTTCCTTCCTATCTTAAGTTTCTTAAATTATTTTTTCATAAATTTTGATAAAGTTTATGGTTTAAAGTTAAGATTTGTTGCATCAGTTTATTGATTCGTTTGTTTTTGCAGGCTGATAATTAATAAATCTGGTTTCTTTAAATTTGTGTATTTCATCCTCTGATAAATTTTTTTTTTCTTTTTACTGAACTTCTCAAAGAAATTTTTAATCTTATTGGTCATTGGTGTTTCAGTGATCTTGTATCTGTTGCTTGGCATCTACTATGCTTAGTAGATCATCATTATATATATATTGTAATGAAATGCTAAAAAAATATTGAATGGTATAATATTTTTCAGAGTTAAGAATTAATACATTCTTTTTTTTTTTTTTTTTTTTTTTCAGTAACTAATAGTAATTTAAATCAGTTTTAAAAAGTTGTGGTATAATAGTTTTATTTCGGGAGAAAATAATTACTGTGTTGTAAATTTAATATTTATAATTCAAAATAGAGTTTCACGAGAGAGAGCTTTTAATTAAGATTTTTAAGCTCAAGGCTAAGCTAAGGCTAAGCTCCTAAGCTTTTAAGCTAAGGAGATTTCATTAATAAAATGCAGACCCTTATCAAACTTATATTGATAGAATTAAAAAAGAGAAGAAATAAAATCAAAATTAAAACAGTTTTAACTTACTTATAACTTTAAATTTTGTGTTGGTTATAATAAGAAACCTAATCATGGCTTTGATCCTCCACATTTTGCATTTACCGTTTATCATAGCGGAGTGAAAGGGGTAAAAGTTTTAGTTTAAATTTGAAGCTCATTCGCATATCTGTATCACATGACTGTTTAACATCATAGTGAATGTAAAAAAACTAAGGCTCGAAATAAAGGCTGCTATTAATTCGCATTCAAATTTGCCAATATTAATAAATTTTTCAAGTGGCAAACTAATATGAATTTCGAAATATCGCATTTGAAATTCCTGTCGTTATTTCTTCTTAAGTTATGATGATAACAGATATACATACAGATCAACTGCTAAAAATAGGACTTTTACATTCAGGGAGCCTCAAAACATGATATTATACAAAAAACAGGAGTTGAAAATAGAAATTAAAAAATACTTTGTTTAAAGTATGCATATAAAAAAGTAATTATCCTTCCTGAACAGCAATCGTTGACATAGTAAAATGTAGCAAAGCGCATTTTACATTCAAGCGCATCATTTACATTCAATAGAAAAGAACAAGCTTAATTTTGGATAGCCTTGTCTATAAACTATATGCACATTACATTGTGCACTATTTAAATTTAGTTTCATATGAAAAACACCTAACACAAAATGAAATACATTTCCAGCAATTTCCAGGTATTGCCCCAATATATCCAAATATTTTGGGTAATCCTGTAAGTCATCTGTTTGATCACCGATTGTTAGCTTGGGGAAGTGGGGGGAGGTCACAAAAAATATACGAGTGAGGGATACTGAACGATTCTACTTCTTTATAGATTCTAAAATCTAATGTAGTGGCTTGAAAAAGTTGTGAATGGAGAAAAATTGGTAAACACATTACCTTTGTGGAGCAATTGATTTTCGATCATTAGAGGGGGGGAAAGGGGGAAAGTAGTAAAAAAAAATTCAAAAGTGTGAGATATTGAGCAATTTTACTTTTTTTTATATGTTCTGTAATGTAATTAAATAAGTTTTAAAAGAACATTTACATTGTAGATGGAAAAAGATTGAAAATCACAATAATTTTGTGAGATATTTGATCGCTGATCATTAGCAAAAGAGGGAGGGGTTAAAACAACCACATATGTGAAAGATATTGAAAAAATCTACCTCTTTATAGGTTCCAGAATCTCATAAAGCCTGTTTAAAATGAACATCGGCATTTATGCTGTGGATGGAAAAAGATTGGAAATTACAATATTTCTGGCCAAAATCAGGAAATTTGAATTTTTTACATATTACTGTTCTGAAAATAATCTGCAGACTAAAAAAAAAAAAAAAAAAAAAACTGTGATTCACGTCTCGCATTTTCTGATATGGGGTCTGCCACAATTATACAGGTTAGAAATCATTGTATAAAATTAGTGGTAACAATGAATTAAAAAAAATTTCATTCCTCAGAGTGTCTGGAAAAAAGGGCGGAAAGTACAAACACTGAAATTGTTTGCGATCAATGCCCACTGGCAGGGTGTGCTGCAAACGTCAATGCCTGCTTCTTAAATTCAGATGACCAGACTCGTCCACCATAACTTCGCCCAAGTAAGCAGATGACGAGCCTCACTCGTCAACTGTACCTAAAGGGTTAATTGGGAGATAAATTTTTTAATTGAAAAAACTGATCGTTTGCAAATCTTGCTAAACTTTTGAGTAGGAATGTAGTTCTATCAGACCAGGCATTAGATACTATCACATGTTAAATACTAATCTGAGTCACTAGACCATAATAATAAAGAAGTTTTCTTTGTGTCTCTGTAAATGAACCTATTCTCATTCAATCTATAAATTTTAGTCTGTAGGACATAATGATAATAATAATTAAAAAAAAAAAAAAATATGTCCCTGTAAAAAGCACTATAAGTCTTATATTCCTCAAAATCGATACAGGGACTTATCAGCTTTGAGCTTAATTGAATGATGCATTTAGACATTGTATTTATTGATATGCACACATACACACAACACATCACTGTAAAAACCGAAGAAAAAAAAAATCAGGAGATCTTAAAACATATAGATTCACACCAAAATATATAATTTTTTCGTGATTACAATACTTTCCTTTCATAGTATATATTTGAAAAGTACTTAAAATTTACAATGGAATAACAGTTACCTGTATTATAGGATATCCTTAGCAGCAAAATTTTCCATACCATTGTACAGCAAACCAAAATTTATCTGAGACCCTAAAATGTTGGAACAGGCTTACTGTTGTAGTCACAGAAACTTGTCAAATAAGCAAAATTGGCATCTATGATGTAATTATAGTAAACTAGAGACATAAAATAAATTTTAATTTATCTTGCTATAACCTAGCATTTATTTTAAGGCTGTTAATGTCATGTTTATTTTGTCACATTTAAGCTGTGATGTAAGGAAAAAAAATCTGGAGTGACTCCACTCGACTTTCCAAACATTGAGTAATTAACAGTTTTGTAGATAAAGTAAAGAAAGAGGAGTTGTTAAACAAACAAAAGAGAGAAAACCATAACAGAGTGTTTGAGTATTTTTCTCCATATATTACACAATGTTTTATTTAACGCTACTGAACTTTGAGCCCATAAGATCATAATGATAAAGAATTTTTTGTTGTGTCCCTGTAAAAACCTATAAATGCTAGTTCACCAAAATGCTTATAGTTAGTGCAACAGTGATTTATAATATTCATATAAATTTTCAGCTCAATTGAATAAGGCGTTTAGACGCTATCGCACTTTTAAAAATTTGGCCCCATAGGCCCTAATGATAAAGAATTTTTATTTGTGCCCCTGTAAAAAAATCTGTAAGAGCTAAATTCACCAAAATCTATACAGTTCGTGCACCTATGACTTATAACGTGTGTACAAATTTTTTGCTCATATTAATAAAGCGTTTAGACGCTATCGCACTTTTAAAAATTTGGCCCCATAGGCCATAATGATAAAGAATTTTTCCTGGTGTCCCTGTAAAAAAACTATAAGTGCTAGATTCACCAAAATCTATAGGGTTCGTACTATGATTACTTACAATATATGTACAGTGCGCGAAAAAAGTATAAGGACAACATTTAATTGCATGAAAATAGGCTTTATTTCCATTTCACCTAAATGAAATTTTTATATTTCTTACTTCTGCTTCATAATTTTGTGATAACACTTATACCACATAAAAAACATAATTTAGCTTCAAAATATTGATTTTACAAAATTTAACATTAAAGGAAATACGGAAAAAATTATAAGGACATGTTCTAAAATACTTAAAAAATGTTTCAATAATCAAGAAAACTACCTTTTTTTTCTATCACTTGAATAAGCCGAGAGGTCATGGATCCTGAAAGATCTTTTAAAATGTCCACAGATATTTTTTCCCAAGCGTCTTTGATAGCGACGACAAGATCTTGTGTACATTGATACTGTGTGCCGTTTTTATAAACTTCTCTGGCTAGAAGTCCCCATAAGTTTTCGATTGGATTAAGATCGGGACTTCTCGCCGGCCAATCAAGTAAATTTACAGAATTAGCTTCAAACCACAGTTTTGCGCTCTTAGAAACGTGTATCGAAGCATTATCCTGCTGAAAAATATAGTCCCCTGAAGTAATTAGTGGCGCTTCAGGTAACAAACTTTCTCCTAACATATCAACATACCTGTCCGAATTCATTTTACGGTTGATGAATACAATTGGAGTGGTTCCATTTGCCGCAAAAGCACCCCATACCATAACCGAGCCACCACCATATTGACGCCTGGAAAACACCTCCTTGGTCTTTCGCAGATCATACCAAAAATAACGAAAACCATCAGGTCCATCAAGATTGAACTTTTTTTCGTCCGAAAAAATTACATCAGCCCACTTTTGACCAAGAGAAATGTATTTTTTGGCAAAGTCAACTCTTCTTTTCTTATGATGATTTGTAAGAGGGGGCGTGACACTAATTTCCCATAAGAAACTTGAGGATGTTTACTCAAAACATTTTGAACAGCCCTTGTTCAGCATGGTAAACTCAAATTTTGTCTAACTTCATTTGCGGTTTCTTTTTTCTCGCAAGCTCTCTTTACAAAATCAATCTTTTTTGTCGACGAGTGAGAATTTCTGGTCTTCCAGTTCGCTTTTTCATACCATACATCCCAGGATTTCTTAGAAAATTATAAACCACCGTTTTAGATCTCTTTATTCTTTTTGAAATTTCCCATCCACTTAATCCACATTCTCGAAAAGCAACAATTTTTCCTTTTTCAGCGTGAGAAAGTTGAGTTCCTTTGGGCATCATTAAAAATTTCACACTGAAAGTCGCCGAGTGGGAAATTCTTTTCGCAAATGAATCATTTAACTCGGAATTGTCATTTTATGCTTTCAAATATGCAATTTTTTAAATAATTACTGGAGAAAAAGCAATGTCCTTATACTTTTTTCCGTTTTCATTTAGGTTTAAAAATCAAAATTTAAATTTTAGCAGATTTAAAATTGAAAATTTTAATTACTTTACGCATGAAATATTTTAGTTTTACTTCTTTTTTTTCTGCAAAAATTTGCATACGATTCTGTAAACAAGGCTTCTAGATTTGGTGATTTTTCGCGTGTCCTTATAATTTTTTCACGCACTGTACCAACTTTCAGCTTATTTGAACAAAGTGTTTAGACGCTAGCGTGTTCACTCACAGACATATACACATATACATACGTCATTGTAAAAATAGTGAAAACGGACTCAGGGGACCTCGAAACGTATAGAAACATCAAAATCTCCAAACTCAATTTTTGACATGATTACAATACTTTCCTCACTATTTAGTGTTCGGAAAGTAAAAATATGATGAAGGAATATAAACATATATTGAATATTTTTATACAATTTTTTCACATACTCCTTTAAATTTCACTCGCCTATCAAGTAATATATTTATCGCTGTTGAGTAAATTGTTTTAATTTTCCACTTCTTTTTATAAGACTTAACACACAAAATTTTAAATTATAGAATTATTTTACAAAAGTAAAAGCTGTTTTTTTTTTTTTTTTACAGGGAAAAATTTGCTGTCCTGTCCATTATTTCATACCTAATTTCCTCAAGACAAACAGTTACTTAATAGTTTTTATTTTAAATAAAAGTTCAATAAAAAATTATTAAATTTTAACCTAACTTTTGTGAAAATATTATTGTGCTCGGAAATTTTTGTAATGAATGAAAAATAACTTTTTACTTATTATTTTGATTTCTAGGAAAGATGATGAGTTTATCACTGTTCAGCCTGCTGATGTAGTTTTATTTGAAGGAATACTTGTATTTTATTTTCCTGAAATAAGAGGACTTTTTCATATGAAGCTGTTTGTGGATACAGATCCTGACACACGACTGTCTCGTAGAGGTATGTATGTTTGTAATTTTACAACTGAAATCATTTTAATGATTCTAGAATTAAGATTTAAAAAAAAATATATATATATGTTTAATTATTTTATTTAATTGGGAATTTTAAGAATTGTAATTTGAAAGTCTTTTTTTTTTTTTTTTCTGTCATAGTACTTCGAGATACCAAAGAACGTGGAAGAGATCTGGATCAAATTTTGCATCAATATACCACCTTTGTAAAACCAGCTTTTGAAGATTTTTGTCTTCCTGTAAGTATTTTTAAAATTAATTCATGAATAAATACATTTTCTTAGTAACATTCTGAAGGCATAATGAGATACAGATTCAGATGGGTGTTGCACCTTGCCTTTTCATTAAATGAATAGCACCCTTCTCGTTCATCATCCAAAATAATTTGCACCCTTATTACCAAATTTCAGGCTAAATCTGAATGTACATTGGTAGTTGTTTGACACATCAAACACAATTATTTAATTTAATAATGTTTTCTTTTATTTAAAATTCTGTACAAAGCACACATTTCTTTGCTCATGTTTTATTTTATATTCTAATGAGAAACCTATATTTCACTATATATGTAGTCTATAGTATTCTTTTCTTTATAGCATGTTCTTATTTATTATTAAAAAATGGCACAGTGGAGTTTCATTTATAAGTTTTTTAACTTTGGTCTCAAATTATTCCATTATATTCTAAAGTTAAAAATTTTCATTTAATGGCATGAGTAAAATCTTTATTTCACTTATATGTATTTTTTTTTTTTTTTCTTGAAAAATCCAATGTTTAAATTTTATTCAAGAGTTTAAAAAAAAGTTCTCTGTGCTTTATTTTTAACTTTTTTGATTACTATTTTTTAGAATAGTATAGAGTGCAGTTCCAATCGATAATTTTAAAAAGTTTCCGGAAATTTTCAAAATCAAGTCACAAGGTTATTGACAATTATTGACTAGTATGCATCTGCTTGGGATTTCTTTGAGAATGAGGAAAGTGGTCACTTGCTTTGGGTTTGGACTTCTCACTCTTTTATTGTTTTTTAAGAAGGTGGCTTCAATTAAACAAAACACACACAGCTTTAAATACATTTTATGAACTAGAGAATTTATTACTCATTTCTGTACAGTGGACTTGGATTGAATACTCAAAGAATTTCTATTTTTTTATTGTAATCCCTTACTTTTGGGAAAACGAGGTTTTATTTTAGCTTTTATCTTTTTGTAAAAATGTCATCTCTTTACTTAGAAAATGGAAGGCTTTGACTTTAAAGTCGAAATCTTGAGGTAAATTGATAAAAATAGTGCATTAAGCAAAGTTCAGTTAGCGGAAAAACTGAATGTTCCTGCATAAGCAATAAATATGACTGCGTTTAATTTAAATTATTTATTAATATCGCTTATGTGTTAAATTATTTTAAATTTTGTTGGAAAATTAACTTAATTGTACAGATAAAAAAGAAATCGTGGAAATGTATTGGATTTTTATTATTACTACTCCGATTCAAAAAATTAGAATAATGAAAAGAAATATGGTCAAGGGAAATGAAAATCGAATTTATCAAATAAATAATCAACAATATCAAATATAAAGTACTATAATATGAATCTGCATATTTTGCAGATTATAAAAATGTAAACACATTACAATGAAATAGAAAATATATTTAAATCAGCTAACAACAAAAAATTCAAAATATTAGAATACTTTCTAACATGGTTCAAAAAATTAGAGTAATGAAAATATATTGAACATAATTTAAACTCTAAGTATTTTTACTTGCTAATCAGTACTTTGTTGCATCACCCTTAGCTTTAATGACAGCTCTTAAACGTTTTGGCATGTTTTTAACTAAAGGTTCACAATCTTTTTTATCCAAATTCGCCCATATGCTCTTTATACTAGAAATAAGTTCTTTTTTGTCTCTAGGCGCAACTTCTTGAAGTCGTTTCTTCATAATTCCCCACAAATTCTCGATAGGATTTAGATCGGGTGAGTTTGCAGGCCAAGGGAGTACAGGTATGTCCTTCTCTTTGAGCCATTTAGTTGTTGATTTGGAAGTGTGAGGAGAAGCTGAATCTTGCTGAAACAAGAAATCGTCATCACATAAATCCTCAGCTGAAGGAATCATGAAATGTTCAAGAATTTCTTGATAGACTTCTGAATTGACTGTTGTGGAAACAATACACAACCTGCCTGGGCCTTCAGCAGTCATGCAGCCCCATACCATAACAGAGGTCGCAAATTTAAACGAACGTTTTAAACATTCTTTCTTATAAGCTTCATGTTTGAGTCTCCAGACACGTATACCTTGATTTCCGTGAGACACACAAAACACACTTTCATCGCTGAAAAGTATCTTTTTCCAATCGTCGTGATCCCAAAATAGCCTTTGTTTACACCATTTAACTCTAGCAGCCCTTTGCTTAGATGATAAGAATGGCTTTATCTTAGGCACACGTGATCTAAAACCTAATTTGCGAAGTCGTCGTAGTGTTGTAGATTTGGAGACATTTATACCCATTTCTTTCCGTTTTCTATGCACATATCTCACACTCCGAAAACGATGTTTCTTCACAATCTTTTTCAATTGCCTTTCATCTCTTCTTGAAGTTACTGGCTTTCGACCACTTTTAAAGTGTTTATTTTGAAAACACTTATTATTAGAATATTCTCTCAAAACTCTACTCACACTTGCTTGAGAGCATTTCACTTCTTTTGCTATAAAAAGTTGTGTTTTTCCTATTTCGTGCAAGTACACAATACGATATTTCACAGCCTCAGATAAATCGCTCTTTCGTCCCATATTAAGCAAATACTACGCTACAATCAAATGCCAAACGACTTTTCATTTTCAACGGAGCACATTTTATAGTCCCACAGATGTTAATCCCGCAGCCGTTCTCTCAACTTATAAGAAAAATTTGAATATTCTAATTTTTTGAAACATGCTATCGAGGTATTCTATTTCTTTGAATTATTCTAATATTTTTTAAATAGTTAATTATTAATATATCAGATAAAAATAAATATTTATGTTATATTTATAAATGCTCTGAAGATAATTAGATACTTTTAATATATTTTTTCCTGGACGCAGTATGCAAATTGACGCGTTAGCAACATCAAACTCATTCTTTTTTACATTATTCTAATTTTTTGAATCGGAGTAGTATATAACCTTTTATTAAATATTAGTGTATTTAAATAAATTTTTGGTTGTGCATGTTTTTCAGTTATACTTTTTTTAGGCACGATCCCTTAAAAAACGTATAAATTAAATAGTACTGTACTATACAAGAATTGCTTGTTACAGTACGAAGCCAAAAATCTGGAATCGTCAGGACTGTGGTGATTCCGGATTTTTGTTCATGTCTAAAAAATGTAATATTTTGATTTAAGTGCTTAGATAATATGCAAATTCAAGTAAAAAATAATATATTAGAAATTTTAAATATATTCTGTAATATTTTTTCAACTTTAATAATAAATAAATTAAATTAAAAATTAAACTTGAAAAATAAAACAGATTTATTGAAATATTTGCATACAAAAATTAGTACAAGTTTAAAAAAAAAAAAAAAAAAAACGAGAAAAGAAATTAGAAAAACATTCCATTTTTTAAGACATTTCCGTGATTTTTTTCTTTTTTTTTTTAGTACTGTAGATTTTTTAATTAAAAGTTTGAGCATATTTGAAATAGAATATAGAATTTAGTTCTCAATTAGATAAATGTTTAAGAATTGTTACTATTATTATAATCTTCTTCTCCCTCCTCTTTCAGACTTTGCAAATGCTGGTTTTGCAGATTACTAAGAAATAAAATACTTTTTTGATTCTTTATTTAGATATATTTATACTAAAAAAAAAATAGTTGTTGATGATGTTGATTAACGCCGCCAAAATTATCCGGATTTTTGAAGTCTGGATTTTCGGCTTCGTGCTGTATGACTATTTATCTAAATGAAGGATATGGGTCAAAGGAAATATTTCTGTGAAGCGAAATCTTCTTTTTCAGCGATCCTAACTAATATTTAATTAAGTTTAGGTGGAGAAAACCTGAACCTACCACCTGAAGAATAATGATATCTGTGAACCGAAGAATCTAAAATGTGCCCTTTTTCTTACATTTAACATTTTGCCCTATTATATTTAGCATGCCCTTTTAGCAGCACCCTGCTCTCTTTTTAAACCTTTGGGAAATTCAGTGTAATTTAATCATGATTTATATGTAATGAATTCTATAAAGAAGGCAGAAAAAGTTATTTAAAAGTTAATGGTTATATGTATATTCTATTCATGCATACATAAATTCTTGTTGGTCTAAGTTATAGATTTATTTTATTTTTATCATTTTATATCTTTATCCTTTCTGTCTAGTTTATCAACAGGAGAAAAAAAAAAAAAGTAAAAAACTTGAAAGTGCAACATAATGGGATTGCACAAAAGCTGGCTTGAAATATCAGTGCTTTATTAAATAGAATTAATAAAGCAAAATTCTTTTGATCACAAAAAAATTTAATGGCTAATGAGGTAATTTGTGTTAAAAGAAATAATTTATCTTGCGTTAAAGTTGTACTATTCAGTTTTAAGAGGAAAAGAAGTAAGTAATTTATTATATTTATCCAAGTTTATGCTGTAAACAGATCTCTGAAGTGCTGTTTATTTCTATTTCAAAGTAATTAGATTGCAACTTCACGGGTTAGAAGAAGCAATTATATATATATATATATATATATATATATATATATATATATATATATATATATATATATATATATCAATTTTAATTACATATTGCATTGTGTTCTTTTATTAACTCTAAATTGGATTTTTGAATGATAACATTTGGATTTTATTCAGCACACACACACACACACACACACACACACACACACACACACACACAAAAAAAAAAAAAAATAGGGTCATTACTTTTTTACACTCCAAAAGTTGGCACTCATTACTCACTAGTTTGATTTTATTTTTCAATAAAATGACACTTCTAGTTTCTGAATTTTCATAAATCAAATTAATCTCAATTTTTAATCAAAATTTAATTTTAAATTATCACTTTTAGGTTAATTATTAAAAATCAAACAGTTCACTCAACTTTATCGTTCAGTTGACAAATACGATTTCAAAAAAAAATTAATCATTCAGTTATTTAATACAATTCCAAAATAAACTGTGAATTTAACTTTATACAGCCACATGTTTGTTTAGTGATCATGCAACTTATACCAGTTTTTCATGTGTAATGTAAGTTAAACTTTAGTTTTATTAATTATTACTAGTATTTCATTTAACTATTATTATTAGTATTTCATTTAATAAAATTGAAATTGCTGCTTGAATTTAAATAAGTTTCATTCTCATTTGGTTTTTCACATATTATTCTTTCAGTTTAAACTTTTTCTTTTTTGGGGGTGTTATAGGGTATAGCTTGTTGTAAAAGTTCAGCAATTTGCATACAACAAGACATAAATAACACCTATTTTACATGCAATATTCATTCTATACCCTCGAAAACGTAATGAATTTCTATATTTCAGTTTAGGGTTGCTTGATATTCGTAATCTTTTTTTGTATTTTTTCTGGTTTCATCGTATTCAATGTTTCTTTGTTTCAGCTATTCAATGTTTGAAAAGGTTTTCATTATATAAAGGCCAATTTGGTAACTAATTAACTTGAATAGTTTTAATAATTTTAATTTATTTGAGAAATAATAATACTTAGCTAAATTTAATATTTTTAAGATTACAAAATATGTTGAAAAACATAACAAAGGAGGAACCTTTCAATGTATTGTAGTAGAAAAGAAGGAACTTTTAATGGATTGTATTAAAAAGGTTACAAATTGAGCTTACTTTAACAAAATTAACCAAAAAAAGATGAGAATAGCTAAATTTTTGGACCAAATCACAAATAATAGAATGAATAATAAAATAATAGAATCTATAATAATAAAAGATGTCTGTCTGTGCATCTATACCTTCAGCCCCTACTGAACGCAGAAGTAAAAATTTTACATGAGGGTGCTCAGAAGCCTTCCTGAGGGGCTCCTGAAAACAGAATTTAAAAATTTTAATTAGATCTGGAGATATTAATTAAAACGTCGACCAATGTTTAATTAAAAAGCGAGCGGATTGTATTTTCCGCCCTCCAAGTAGAATTCAGCACGTTCCTCTAAAGATGAAACACAGAGAGAAAATTTTGCGCGTTTTTGTAAAATCATCCCAGCTTAGCGACTGCAGATATTGAAAATACATCTGTACCACGAGAAAGAGCATTTATTACCGATTCTTATGGTACAAATTTTTTTGAAATATACGGATTTTTTATATTTAAAAAAAAAGTTTTAAAATGGGTCCAAAATTTCCCTTTTTCTTGATCGTCTTTTTTGAATCGTCCTGTACGACCGAGTAACTGTTCCATTTCTTAACAATAGGTATATTTGGAAAGAGTTTCATAAAGTTGGATTTTTCAAGGATCACGAACCAGCTGGTCGCCAAAGGCGGCTAGTGAATAATAAATAAAATAGCTCAAAGTGTCGTTATATGTATATATGTGTGTGTGTACATATAAATTTTTTGTGGTTTTTTGTGAAGTTTTAATTTTTTCTTGTTTTTTTTTTTTCATTAATTATTATTTTTATCTTAACCTTTTACTTTGTTACCATATTGTCTTACAGAGATTTTGGGAAAAGTTGGGTGCCCGGAAAACTTTTTAAACCTGCTCCATCCGTCTTAACCTGTGGTTGCCTCTGCTTGTTCTTTTAGTTACTATTTTTATTTCTGTTATTCTTTGGTCATATTTGCTGTATATAATCTCATCCACCAATATTTCAGAAACAATCCATCTTAACTTTTTAAATATATTTTGCCTTGTATAAGGCTTCAACTTCTGATTTTTCTTTTTTTCATTTTGGAATTAATAATTCCGAGCAGCACTAATTGGCAACAAATTGAAGTGTAACTTATGATTTCCCCCTCCCCTTTTCAAATCTCTGCAATTAGAAAAAATGTCTCTTAAAAGAGACAATGCTTAATATTGGATATTTGCCATTATGTTAGAAGTATGAATTAGGAATAGACTATTTAATTATGAGGAGTTCTTTCATTTTTACACATATTTTAATGAATGACAAATAAACAATTATAACTAACATAGACATATATTACATGGACAATTATGTTTTAAGGCTGATTCTATTTTAGAGTGAACCATTGTATAAAGAATTAAACAGATCTTACATTGGTTATTACAGGTAACAGGTACCTGTATTTTGTATGGCATTATATTAATTGCCAATAGGCTGACACTCAGGATATGCTAATGTAGAAACTCCACAGCTCTCCCCCACTTAATTTCTTGAACTATACCACACCTATTTGGGAGTTTTCTAAGTCTGGTGGATCTTGTTAAAATCTGTTAAGAAAAAAACATATTAGAGTTTTTAAATTTGAAAGTTCAGGTTTCTGATTTTTTATGACCAGGAGTACACTTGAAATTTAAATCATTGGGATCTGCCACATCATTTTTACTGAACTATGTAGTCATCAAAAGATCTCATATTGCTTGGTCCCTGATCTGGTGTAGAGGTTTGGTTTTCACCAGGTGTATATGTCCGTTAGTCCTGTAAATAGTGTCATGGAAAGCTTTTTACCAGGTGTAGTTTTTTCCATTATACTGTGGTTCTGAAGTTACTTCTTCTAGAAGTATGGGGTTATCCATGTTGAAGATCATTATTTCCCCAGTTTCTCTAGGACTTGTAGATTCTTCAAATTGTACTTTGGAGCTAGCATTTGTCATGTGGTTGATGTTCTTTTTTCCACTCATGTGAACCTACTTGAATTTTGTAATGTAATTTACAATTATTACTCTAACAATTATTGTATCCATTTTCCATTTTTCTCCTGGTGTATAGTCACATACAGCCACTCTCTGATTTACTTTGAAATCTCTTAATTTTTTAGTGTTTAGTGCATTTTTATGCTGCTTATTTTACGTGTAATTTTTTACATTTTGTAAGAGTAAATCTAGATTTGTTCTAAGGTTTCTTTTGAGAAATAATAATGCTGGACTTTCCCCCATCATAATGTGAGGCATTATCCAGTATTGTAGCAAAAACTCATTTAACTTGAATTGTAGATTTCCTAGCTCTGAACACAAGGATCTTAATCCATTTTTAATTGTTTGTACATATATTCCAGCCTGACTGTTAGTTGCAGAAAAGTATGTTTTTATACTTAATTTTTTTTTTTGGTTCTGATGTGAACTATGGCTCATTATCAGTATCTCTATGGCTGGAATATGGATATGGCTCAATATGTATGGCTGGAATATACCATATGGCCCATTATGGCCAGATACAAGAGACACAGGGTAGCCATATCTAACGATAGGAAAGGCAGTTTATTGTGTCATCTGTAGTTGTATTTGGAATGATGAATACTTTTGGCCTATGGGCATCTGCAACAATTAAATACATTTTAGCATGGTTAGGCCAAAAGAATAAATGTGTATTCTTTGCCACAGCATTGTTGGCTATTCCCAATGATGTGTTTCAATTTTAGGTGGATTATGTTCCAAATTTATGCAAATAGAGCAATTATCTGCCAAATTCTCAATGTCTTTGTCTTTGTTGATACCTGGCCACCGTACAAAACTATATGGCAATTCTGTAATCTTTACTATGCCAAAATGCAAATCTTGCAAAACTTTTTTCCTGTGAACTGTCAGAATTACAACACAATTTCCTTTTAAGATACCATTATTTTATAATAAGAAATCTTCTTGTTTGTGACCAAAGAGTAAGTTATTGGGCATTTCTGTACTTGGAATTAAATTGATAGAATTAATACTGGATCATGCTTGGAGCTTCCCATAAAATTTTTGTATTAAATGTTAAAGTACAGATTTTATATATAATAACCCATCAGTGTTGCCAGTTAAATTGGGTGACAATTTTTCTGGTGATGACAGATCTGATGATGGCTGCAATAAATCTTCATTACGTAATAGAAGACATAATAGAGCATCAGCATTTCCGTGCTCTGCAGATTTTTTGTATTTAATGTCATACTGGAAAGTTTGTAGATATAAAGCATATCTTTGCATTCTAGCTGCTGAAACTCTTGGAATACTTTTTGTTGGTGGAAATATGGATACTAAGGTTTTTGCTATCCATGTATAGGGTAAATCTTCTACCATATAAAAATAAAAAAACTCTTTTTTACATAAAAAATTATGGTTAATGCTTCTTTGTCTACTTGACTACACCATTTTTCTGCGGAAGACAGTTCTAAAAACAAAAACTATGGGTTTTTCGAGTCCCAGACTAAATTTATTTATTAAGTAATTTTATTCTTGTTTCTGTAATTTTTTATTACAGTAATATTTAATTGTAGTATCACAATAGATATCATATATATATATATTTTAAATAAAAGCTGGGAATTTTGTTTTTTTAAAGAATATGGTAATTGGGAATGAAGATTAAGAAGTGCTTCTTCTGTTTCGTAATTGAGAGCTTTTTGAATCTGCCAACAATAAGTTAGTTTTCTGAAAATGTTACCATACAATTTCCATAAAAAATGGTCTGGTTAAAATTTCTATAACCCTGATTTTATTTTTTTTTACTTTCTTCCTAAGAAAAAAGTATTGACTGGATTTGTGAAAATTTTTTATCTCTGTTTTTCACATTTTGAAATGCTCTGAACGTGATTTGGCTGCTTTTAAGAATTAATGTCTGTATATGTGTTACCAAAATTTTATGGATTCTGTATCTCACAAACTGATGAAAATTCAATATAAATTTTACTTTTGGTTGGACAAAAAGTTTTTTATGATGGTTGCAATATGGATATTTGTTTTTGTTTTATTTTGTCAGTGTTTGTACTGAAATGTCTGTTTTAAACATTGAATGTGTAAACATATCTTTTTAAACATAATTACATATATTTTTTACAGACAAAGAAATATGCTGATGTCATCATACCCCGAGGAGCTGATAATGAAGGTTAGTATATGATTTTACCAAAAATTTTTATGTATGATGTAATAGGTGTTTCTTTATATATCTCTTTTGAAATTTATGCTGTTATCACCTTTAAATGGATTATCTATATTACCATATTTTGGAGGAAATAGGTTCCTCCTATAGGAAATAGAATAGTAGGGAAAATTTAGGTAAAAGAATATATACTATTCTACAAATAGCTGCCTAGATAAAAAATGAATATTTTGTTTATATTAAGCATTTATAAAATATTCTAATTAAAAAGAACTCTTGATTTTATAAATCAATGCTTATTTGTATAAAAAGGTATAAATTTTTTTATATGTTAAAAATTTGTATATTGTGATAAAAGTATAATTTACACTTCTTTTTTTATCTGTTACTTTAAAATATTGTTGAACAATACATATTTCTTTTGCATAAATTTCTCTTTTTTCATAATGTTTAGATCTTTTCAAGATTTATTTATTTTACATGCTTATTAAAATCCATCAAAATTAGAGCTTTATTATAAACTTTGAAGGTGTACAACAAATTTCTTTCTCTTGTAAATGCCAGTGAGTGATATCTTTGATCATTTAAATTTTCTTTTTTTTATAAGTTTCTTGCTACAAATATTTGCTTTCCTTTTTACATAAACTTAAAAAAGAAAGAAATGATTGAGCATAAACAGTGTCCGACTAATTCCAGGTGCCAAGTAGAGTGGTCAACTAAAAGTATCCCATGGGTGACCAGTTATGGCAGACTAATAAGAGAAAAAAAAAAAAAAGCGCATTTGTATTATTTTTGATCTAGTTCATTTTTGCTTTTCCTCCTACCTTTCCTCTTGCTATAAAATATGACATTTCTTATATATTGAATGGATGGTATATGTTTAATGTTTTCAGAAAAAATTTAACAATTATTTCTGTTTAAAAAAAAACATTTTCCATAAAAGATAAATCGCCACATTTGACAAATGTTCTTATACTGACACTTCCCATGTCAACATCTTCGTGTGAATGAAATTCCATCACCATGAATACTATCAAAAGCAAACTTTCAAACTTAAAGTTAGAGTCAGTATAAATAGCATGATGTTAATCAATTTAAGTGGACCCTCTTTAGAGAATTTCTTTCCTGAAAAATCAATAGGCAAGTAGTATTTTAAAGTTAAAACCCACTCTTAATATATTTTATGTTTATATTAAAAGCAAGTATAATATTTTGAGTGTTTTTTGTTTTCTTCTTGTCATATTTTGTTTTTATCTTTATAAATAAAAATCAGTTATTTTCTTAAAATTTTTAACTGAATAGTTCATTGATTCAGTGTAAATAATAATAATAATCAAATAAAAAATGCATAAATGACTTACATTAATTATGAAATAAATGAAGTATTACCTATAGTCTATCTGCATTTTGCTGTGAGTATTGTCATAAAAATACTCACTGTCTCTGGCTCCTCAGATATTGGAACTTTTGTCAGTCCTGAGCATAAAGGTGTTTTAGTTTTAATCCAGGCTGTAGCTGGGAAAAGGAGGGGGGGGGGGGAGTTCAAACCTTTCCTGAAATTTTACATATTTTTGAAAAAATCATTTTTAATATTCAGCATTATGCACTAAAGCTAAAAACCCCTCTGAAATTTTTTTCTGGCTACGGCCTTGGTTTTATTTGGTTTTATCTGGGAATCAGAAATTTAATGCCTTCTCTTCCAATAACTTGGATTCTTTTTTTCTTTCCCCCTTGCCCTTAATCATTGCCTTTTCTTCACCTGGAAGAAAATTAGACTTTCTTCTGCTTTTGCATAGAATCTTTCAGCCACAATGTCATATTAAAAAATACAAAAAATTGTTGATATTTTTTTCTCCTTTACATTTTTTTTTTTAAATTTTATCCAAAATCTTAGACTACAGCACTTAGTAGAAACAACAGTAGAAGTTTCGGGAACAATATATTATGGTACTATTGTTGTAACCTGAAATCTTATGTTTCTTATCAGTCATTTACTTGTCTTTCTCGAAATATATATTTCCTTATATTATTTTTATAATTTGAGACGATAATGATTACCATACCACTTAGCTTAGACTTTTTATCTCTCTCTTCATGCATAATTTTTTTTTTTTTTTTTTCAGATGTATCTAAATTAATAATAGTTCTGCCTTTACAATAAATTTAAAGAACCATAATTAACCACAAATGAAAGTTTTTTTTAAAAAAAGGCTTAATTATCAATTGAAATGTGATTTGTGTTGAAAAACAAAATGTAAAACACAACAGACTATTAAAGGTTCACTAATAAAGTTCAATACACTAGAAGTAATAAAGAAACCGAATTGGCTGCCAAAAAGCGAAATTTCTAGCAAGTAAAAAATGCTTTTATTAGTAACTGTGTCAAGCGTAATATCCTTGAAGCTTTTTACTGTACACTAGCCTTTTCCATGCAGAACATCAGCATGATAGTATCTACACACCTAATTCGATTTTCAGAAAAATATAAATAAAATCACACATTGAAAAATTTCAGTTCTCCTCCTCCCCCCCCCCATCCCCCCCTAAATCAGATAACACCTCACGTCACACTATTATATCATTTCAACAAAATTTAATCATAATTAATCCACATTAAAGAAATATTATATAGATTTTGTGGTGTCAGAAGTGGAGAGTATAAATATGTGAAATTAATCAGTTGTATAATCTTTTGTAAGTTTTCTCATATTAACTTTAAATTTAAAGTACAATAACTTTTGGTAGTATATGTGTATTAATTTGTTTCTGGAAAAATAAATCTACAAGTTGATAAATTTACAAGTGGCTAAAAGCAAACTGTACATGATTTTCTTTAAGGTGAGAGACACTGAGAATCTTGTGTAAGTTTTAGTTTTCCCTCATGAAAAATATTAATATTGCGAGAAATTTATGCATTTTCAGGAGTCAGTTTAGGAAATCTTTTGGTCTAAAAATGGAATTTTCAACAAGATCGACAATCTTAAAACTGACCTTTCTCAAATGTTGGAAATTTCAAAATAGGTCCTTTATAAAATTCAGCAAGCCTAAAATAGGCTCTTCACAAAAATCTGATTATTAAACATATTTTTTTTTTTTTTAATTTTTTGAGAAAATTACGTATAGCACTTTTTAAGATTTTAAGGGCACATTTAACATATAAATTCCACTCTCATTTCAAAGTTCTGTTATAAGTATTTATATAATGAATACTTTTTTAATTTTAAGTGTTTTTTTACTTTTGCCTATTAATAAATAAATAAATAAATGTTGATGATCATACACAATAGTTTTACTTACTATGTATATCATTTGTCTTCAGCATATTAAGTTATATTATTCTTAAGTCTGTAGGTTGTTTTTTCCTAAATTTGTACTCAGGGGCAGCATTGTCAGGCGCCTGTGTGCAGAGTTTCAGTTGGCGCCCTATATTACCTTAAAAAAAAAAAAAAAAAAAAAAAAGTCATTTTATAAAAAGTTATTATTTAGCAAGTCAGTTGAAGGCAAGTAGAGGAAGCCAAAATAGACAGATTTAGTGTGAATGTGGGTGCAGGAATGCCGCGTTGAGGCATTACAATAGATGGCTTAGATGAGAGCTGTAAGTATAAACGCTTCTATTTGTTTCAGTCTAATTTTTAAGTAAATATTTAATCACAAAAAATAATATTAGTAAACTAAACGTTCCCCCACTTCGTTACACCTTTTATGAGCATTACGCATATCATACCGATTCAAAATATCCATCTCTATCCATATTGTTACCAAAATGTCGATTTTCTTGCGTGAAAAAAGTAATTGTAAAAAAACAGGCTGTTTCTTGTCGAAAGATATACTTTATTCAAGGATTATTCTCGAAAAAACCCAGTAAATTATTGTTCACAAATTCATACCCCAAAAAGTCATAAAACAACATCAAAAACACTATAGAGTGGAATTTCACTCATTTAAGAATAAATATAAACCATTTAAACCGAAACGAACATTCAAAACAAATGTCTGAATATAACTGATCTCTTTGGGAGTGTCTCTTCTGTTTTTATAATTTCTGTCGTGATTTGTCGAACATTCGATGTTATTTTGCGCCAAAAGCCAATTGATGAATCCAAAAAGTCCAGAATTCGGCTCTTATTGAAGATAGAGCTTCTAAACTTTGGAAACACTAAATTATTACTTCTCGTCAATTTTGGTCGCCATGTCGCCAAATTCATTGTTAAGTTGCCAAGCCTTTCCAAAGCTGATAATCACCTTCCACCCTACCCCCGTTAAAATTGAATGAACTGTTCCTCATTTGCACTTTAATTGTAAATCTGCTTTTGTTGCAACAACACCTTTCATTTAGAAAAGTGGATTAACTCTTTACGATATTATAATGAAAAAAAAAAAAAAAAAACATAGTGAATTCTGTTTTTCTGAATTTCATTGTTGAAAACTCTAAAAAAAACTGTTAAGATCAAATTAATATATAACTATCAATATCGTGACAAGATTTGACTTGGTTAATTATGGAAGAGTTTTTTTTTTTTTTTTTTAAGAAGCAAATAAATTTATAAATACATAAAATAGGAGCATATAATAAATATTACTTGGTATAACTATAGAGAAAAAAATACTTTACAGAGAAAAAAAAAAAAAAACTAATGAAAGGAATTTTGCCCATTTTTATTATCTAAAGCTAAACTTCTTATGTAATTTGTATGTAAATTTATGTGTTTTTCCATATAGTAGTAAGATACAAAAATCTTTTAAACTACTTTGCCGCGACGTTTGTACTCTGCACAGATATAAATAGAATAGATAAATTTATAAGTAAATAAAATAAGAACATACAATAAAAATTATTCAGTTTTAAAAGTAGATTATATGAACATTTAAACAGATAATATTATTTAGTGAAATGCAATTTATTTGCTTGAGTATTTGTGAATTCTGGAATAATATATATCAATTTGATCCAAAATATCTTATGCTATCGATGTAATTGCAAAATTTAAAAATCTGTCTGATACCGTTGTGGAGTGTAAGTATTTTTTGATCATTTTAAATTTTGAAAAAGATTGTTCCACTGATGCTACAGGTAATTATGATAAAATAATCTGAAATCAATTAATCCACACATAAAATTTATTCTTGCTGAGATAATTTGGAGTAAGGTGACGCTTGGAAACGTGTTTGTGACCTCAAGGAAGGAAAGGGGGGATTTCATAAAATCCTGTTACAATAAGTGTCGGATACATACAGTGGTGTTTGTGACCCCGGAAATTGCTACCAGAATTTTTTAATAGTGTGATACTATTGGCAGTTTTTTAGTAAAATTTTGCAATTAGATATAACCAAAAATACAATTCATAATTACTGGTGGGAAATAAAATAAAAAAACCCGGAACACTAACACCCCTGTACATAGAAACAATTTACGCAACAAAATACGTGACCACAGTTCCCATAGATTTTACACGACAAATTTAGTACTAAAAAGGGGGTGCCACGAATTTACCCCCTCTGTACCCCCCAAATCGAAAATTACAAAGAAAAAAAAATGGGTTTTTAGAAATATCCCAAGAAAACGCATACCTGTTTTCAACATCTTTGTACCACATTTAGCAGAATTCTTTTGGTAGAATCCGAAATTTGCGAAATTCCTACAAAAATCGATTTTCCCTCCTTCTCCCCCCCCCCCCCCCCCCCCCCCCACTTTAAAAATCGAAAAACCGAAATTTCAGAAAATGCTTTATTTTTTATTTATTTATTTTTTAGGTTTCTCAACTGTAGTCTCCCCATATGCAATTTCCTCACCCTGAAGTAGCTTAGAGCCGAGATATGCGTAGTAACGTGTATTTTGCCTCCTTTCTCACTTGAAAAGGATGAAGAGGAATTTCGTAAAATCCCATCAGTATAGGCATTGGATGCATCTAAACAATACACACACCAAAATTCGTGACCGGAGCTCCCATGAAATTTCCAGGATTAATTTAGCACTAAAAGAGGGGTTTCGGATTTGCTCAGTCGTAACTTCTCCCTTCCCCTTAAAAATTCAAAAATTGTAGACAATGATTATTATTATTTTATTTATTTATTTATTTTTATTTATTTTATTTTTTTGTACTCAAATCATGACTTCTCATGTGCAATTTCTTCACTATAAAGTAATTTGAAACCAAGTTATGCATGTAAACATGTTTTTACCTCCTGCTTCCCGGGGAGGGGGGGATTTACAAAAGTTGATAGATATAATTTTAAGTTGGGTATTCCTGCCAAGTGTTGTTGAATTCTGACCAGCTGTTCTCACATGATACCCAGACAAAAATATTATAGACATGCAGGCACAACGACTGCACACGCACACACACAGAAATTTTTTTAAAATCAGATTTGGCTTTCACGATGTGTGAAATGGGAAGATATCGCAATTTTTTTTTAATTTGGGAAATTTACAGACAAAAGTCCGATTTTATTATTATAGGTGTTACATCGGTAATGTAAAGGGGGGAAAATACTCTAAATAAAATCTCTGGTTCTATTAAATCTTTATTTTTGCAATCGAATTATGTTGTCTTTTTAGTAATTTAAGTGGTCTTTTTCGGACAGAAGGGGGGGGGGGGGGGGAGGGGAAAGATTAAGGCGCCCTTTTAAATTTCAATAGAATACTTTGTATGTCAAAAAAGTCAAAGAAAATTTTGCTTAAGGTAGGTGCATCTTTACAAAGTTATTCCACTTTTAATGTGCCCTTACATAAAAAAACTCCTGAACTATTTGAGGAACACAAGTTTTACCAGTATATTTTTCAAGGTGCCTCATTTAGCACCACTACTCGCATGCTTCATACCGGCATTATGAAATCAGATTTAATAAAGCAATATGGTATATATATATTTTTTTCTTTTTTTTCTTTCTTTCTTTCTTTCTTTATTTTTTTTCAAATAATTTATCCTCGACTGGAGCCTTTCTTCACCTGGCGCCTGTGTGCACCGCACACTTTGCACACCGGGTTGACGCACCCCTGTTTGTATTCTAATACAAAAGGAAATAAGTGTTTTTTTTTTTAAAGATAAGACACAAAAAAGGTGCATTTTTTTTTTTTTTTTTTTTTTTTTTTTTTTTATGAGGGGCAAGAAGGTTGCTATTTCTTCAACCAAAGGGCAGGCAGGGTGCGGGATCCTCCTGAAACTGTCTTAGGAAAACTGACATTTCCACAGTAAAACATACACATACAAAATAAAATGAAGGAAGATAAATTAATCATATTTCAGGAATCAACTTTGAAAGAAAAGTACAAATTTTGTCAATAAGTGGTACAATAATTGCCTATTTTAGTAATTGCTATTAAATAATAATGATAAATAAATGAATACATACATACTTAATTTTTTTTTTTTTTTTTCCCAGTAAGCTGTGAAAATAGGCATTAATAGCAATTTATATTGTTCTTACTTTCTTTCAGGATTTTCAATTTGTTTTTGAGTAATGGAGAAATATTCTCACCCAATTTTTATCTCTGGGAACCCTGGTATTAAAAACATATGGCATTATTTTCTGAGTTTAAAAGATTAAAAAAATTAATTTTTTTTAAATTATCACAGATTTTCCATTCTTTTTAAAGGTATTTACAAGTTCTTTTCAAAGATACCCATATTGAAAATTTGCCAAGCATTTCTCTTGCATCTCCAATTTTTTTCCTAATTTACTACTATTACTTTTATAAATAATTCCTTTTAATTTCATTAAACATTAGTTAAAAAATCTGGTATGAAACAACTACGACTTCCATTACCCATATTGCACGTATTATATGCATTTTTTGAAATTTTTCAGTAAGAGAAACTTGATACTTGTAAAGACATATAAAACAGAGTTTACACAATGAGTTAAAAAAAAAAAAAGAAGATAGTTTTCTTTTTTAAATGCCAATTTCTGTGATCTAAAAGTGAATTATCTGGATGACAATTATTTTTTTGTAATAACCACTTAATACTTTAGAAAGGGTATCTAAAATGGATTTATGTAACAATTTTCAAGAAAATCGCAGAGCTCACAACTAGTCTATAAAGTCTATAAAAGTCTATATATTTAACATTGAGTCTATAAAAGTCTATATTTTTAAAAATTAGTCTATAAAGTCTATATTTTTAAGAATTACCATATTAAAAAATATTTTTCCAGCAGATACACATATAAAATTGAAGTAAATATGTTTATAAAATTTTCAGATGTAATTTTTTTTATTTTCCCTCTCTCTTTATATGACGAATTATAATTTCCACCAATATTATCAATTAAATTGTTATTGGTATTATTTTGGTATCTTGTAATGAATATAATTTTGATAATTATATATCCTCTTATCTTAAATGAATAAATCACGTGGCTTGTTTTATATATATGTATGTATTTGTTTTGGGCATCTCGGGAATGGCTCTAACGATTTCGATGAGAGTTTGGGGTTAGGGGTTTTTTTGGGTGGCAAAAACAATTAAGCTTATCCTCATCTTCAGGAAAATTTGTGTTTGCTGTTAACCCTTTATCGGCCAGTTGCAACAATGGCAGAAATTGAGTTTACTCTGAAATGAATATAACAATTTCGATGCTTGTTTGATGTTAAGTGTTTTTAGGGTTTTTAGGTTTCTATTGGAAATCTGTTGGCTCAATCTATCATCTTTAGAAAAATTCACATTCACTGTTAACCTTTTATTGACCAATTGCAATGTACCATAGAAATTGGGTTTACTTGAAAATAGATATAACAATTTTGATGAAAGTTTAAGGTTAAGTGTTGAGGTATTTTATCGATTGGGCTTATCCTTATTTTCAAGAAATTCATGTTCATCGTTAACCCTTTATTGAGCAGTTGCAACAATTTAGCAGGAATTGAGTTTACTAGGAAATGCATATAACAATTTTGATGAAAGTTTGGGGTTGAGTATTTTTTAGGGAGCTAAATCGATTGGAGATATCTTAATTTTCAAATTCGCATTCACTGTTAACCTTACCACCTTTAACCACCTTTAATCAGCTGGTTACAAATTATGACAGAAATTGGGTTTACTCAGAAATGGATGTATTGATCTTGATGAAAGTTTTGGATTAAGTTTTTTTTTATGCACAAAATCGATTAGACATATCCTCATCTTCAGGATAATTCACATTTACTGTTAACCTTTTGACTGTCATTTGCAAAGTATTGCAAAAATTGAGTTTTCTCAAAAATGGATAACGATTTTAATGAACATTTGGGGTAAGTGTTTTTTGGAGTAAAAAATTGAAAAACTACTCAAACGATTTTGATAAGTATTTAAGGTTTGGGAAAGGGGGAGGCACAGTTGTGACAATTCAAACTGAATATTCCTCATCTTCAGGAAAGTTAATGTTTACAGTTGGCCTTCACTCCGCCAGTTGCAAAATTACAACAAGAATTTTCTAAGAAATGGCTCTACTGATTATGATAAAAACTTAACTTTAAGGGTTTTTTGAGATGAGAAACCCATCTAATTTTATCTCATTTTCATGAAAATTAGTGTTTACTGTTAACCTTCTTTTGACATAAGGCAAAATATGATAGAGACGTGGTTTTCTAGAAACTGTTTGAAGGATTTTGATAAAATTAGATTTAGAGAATATTTGATTTTACAATTGAATTGTAAGTATAAAAGTCTGACATTCTCTTTAGAACATTTAACGTTTACCCCCCCCCCCCCCCCCCTTTTTTTTTTTTTTTTTTTTTTTTAAAGCACTGGAATAATTTTGAAATATATTTATATTTATATTTGATGTTTTTTGAGATGACATTTCGAACTAAAATAACCTCCATCTTCATTTTTAATTAGAGTTCATTGGCAACCTGCATACCACCTGGAAGAAATGCGGAATAAACTTTGTTTTCTTGGAAATTGCTGAACAATTTTGGAAAAAGAAATAATGTTTAAAGGTTATCTTTTAGCTGAAAAACGGTCTCACTTACCTTATTCTTTAGAAAAATTAGCCGTCGCTGTTCTAGAATAATGTATAGTAGAAAGAAATCTTGTCTTTTAGGAAACTGCTTGAATGATTTTGATATGAAATTATAGTTAGAAATTTTATATGATAATTCGATTGGAATTTCCCTTATCTCCAGGAAAAAGAGCTTTCAGTGGTAACACATGCTCTGCCCTGGCCAAATAAATAATAAATGTCACTGTATCTACATGACGAATTATTTTAACGACACCGAGTGAGCTTGGTTATCCAGGTACTAACATAAATAAAGAGAAAGAATGCAAGATGGTATTGTTGTGATGTAGGCATTTTCCCTTATCTTTTTAAATATATGTTCAAAAATTAGTTAAGTGTTTTATGTATAGTAAATTTTGTTACATAAAAATCTTAATTTGTGTATCATTGTTACAGTTATTTCATTTATTAAGTTTAGTTATTAATTTATTTAGTGTTAGTCTATTAAGTCTATAAATTTTCAATTTTAGTCTATAAAGTCTATATAATTGAGGTAAAAACTTGTTGTAAGGCTTGAAATTGTTAGAGCCGTTTTTCAGCTACCAACTTTTACCGAAACTTGGCATACTGAATTATTGATTGGAAAACAATAATTACATACAAAAGGATATTTAAAAGGGAGTTAATAGGGCGAGTTCGTAAAAAAAAAAAAAAAAAAAAAAAAAAAATCTATACTGCCGTTTTTAAAGGAATGCTCTTGCAAGACCTGAAATTTAGCTATTTATACAGGACGCCTGTCAGTTTTCCTGAACTAACCAACTATATCATTCGAAAAGACATCTAATAGAGTGTTTATGTAGCAACTTTGAAGAAAATCGTTAGAGCCATTTTTGAGATATGGACTTAAGGTCCTACTTCCGATTTCCGATGACCCACTTCCGGTTTTCCAATATCCACTAAAATTTGGAAAATTCATCTTTACACCAGACCTGTATCAATTCTGAAGTTTCATAGTTCTATATTTATTGGTTTTGGAGATATGATAGCGAGAAGATTCCACACATACATACACACACACTAACCATGACCAATTTCCAAAAACTAGTTTTTTGGACTCAGGAGGCCTTAAAATGTGTAAATCAGATGAAAACTCAATATTGAATTTTTGGACCGAATACAATACTTCCATTACCTACAGTAGTAGGTTAATGGAAGTAAAAATAATTCTTATTGTGCACATTTAAAGGAATATTTGTCCTATGCCACAGTGGTAAAAATTTGAAAAAACAGACTGGCAGTACTTTTTATTATAAATAATTCTTTTTAATTTCATAACGATTATTAAAAAATAATTCTCTTTATGTACATTTATGCGAAATTTTGTCTTATACGACCATGTTAAAAATTTAGAAAAAGCAGAATGGCAACGCAAGCTTTTGGACAGTTTTCAACAAAAATTGATAGGCAATACTCTATGTAAAGGTACAATTCCATATCAAGTTTTATGAAATTCGATGCAGTAGTTCCTGAAATACAGTTGCTACAAAATTTTTGCGACACACATGCAGACATTTAAAAAAAAATAGTCAAATCGTGTTCCAAACCTGTCAAAATGTGTAAATCAATCAAATACTGCAATTTGAAAATTTGTACAAAACCAATACTTTCTTCTATTGAATATAGTAAATAAAAAAAAAAAAAAAAAGTTTCAATCTATTCAAGATATTTTTATGTGTTTCTGTTTTATTAATACTAATTCATACTAAGGGGGAAAAAATTCAATTTCAAAAAGTAATTTAAACATATAAATTTTGCAAGGTAGACTTTTAACAACTTGCAATAGAATGCTTGAAAAACTGGTTGTAAGACACACAGTAATTATTTTGAATTAAAATTAAACATGATTGTTTTTCAAGCAAAATAAATGTGGTCACAAATAAAAACGTAATAAAGTAGACTCTTTGCAAGCAAAAATTGCATACCCAGTGAAACGTGCTGTCTTAAAAAACAATTAGTCATAAAATCTTCTTTAAAAAAAAAAAAATCTTACATTAACGGCCAAAACTAGAAATAATGATTTTTTTTCTAAATACAAACAGTAACACTCATTATTTTGATCATATATAACAATAATTTAAAATAAAATTAGGAAAATTGGTCTTACCTTTTTAAAAATAGTGTTGTATTTGGACAACTTTAGCGGAATAAGAGAATAAAATGAATACAATAAATATTTACGAAAATTTCCTTGAGGAAGCATAAAACAGCAAAAACTACAGATGGCTTCAAAAGTAATTATTTTTTTTTTTACAAGTTATGTAAATTCTTCAAATATGAAAAATTTCAAAAGTTTTGGTTTGAAAAGTGCTTCAAGTTTGAAATTCATTTTTACACATAAAATTATTTTTCAGATGATAAAAATATTTTTGATAAAATAAACATCTACTATTTTCTTACTTAAAAACAATACTTAATATAAAATATCTTTTTTGGTTAACTGTTAAACGCCATCAGCTAATGGGTTAATATATATATTAATTTATTGACAGATTTTTTTTCTTCTGAAATCTATATCCCCATCCAGACTAAAACATAATCCAGCTTAAAACATTCTTACAGTATAGAATGATGTCAATAGTCTACAATTGTAAAAAATCTGGAGTGACTCCACTCGACTTTCTAAAGATTAAGTAATTAACGGTTGTATAAATAAAGTAAGAGATGTCATTAAATAAACAAAAGAGAAAATTATAATAAAGTATATAAGCATTTTTCTCTATGTAGTATGTTCTTTAAATTAATGCTATTGGCCTTCAAATATTTTGGGCATAGATAGATCATGATGATAAAAAAGTTTTCGTTGTGTCCCTGTAAAAATCTGTAAATGCTAGACTCACTAAAATCTATATAGTTCATGTGATGGTCCCCTATAACATTATATAAATTTTCAGTGTAATCGAATGAGGTGTTCAGATGCTATCACACTCTAAATAATTTGAGTTCATAAACCACAATGCTAAAGAATTTTTATTTGTGTCTCTGTAAAAAGACTATAAGTGGTGTATTCTGAAAAATTGATACAGCTTATTTGAAGGTGATCTTTAACCTGCATATAAATTTTTAGCTCAATCGGATATAGCGTTTAGATGCTATCAAACTTAAACGAATTTGAGCCCATACGGCATAATAATAAAGAATTTTTTTTTGTGTGCCTGTAAAAAAACTCTATGTGATAGATTCACCAAAATCAGTTTAGTTTGTGCAGTGGTGACCTATAACATGTGTATAAATTTTCAGCTCAATTGAATAAGATGTTTAGATGCTATCAAACTTTAAAAAATTTGGGCCCATAGACCATAATGATAAAAAAAAATTTTCCATTGTGTCCCTGTAAAAATCTATAAGTGCTATACTCACTAAAATTTATACAGCTTGTGCGACGGTGACTTATAATATGTATGTAAATTTTCAACTGAATCGGATGAGGTGTTAAGAAGCTATCGCAATTTAAATAATTTGAGTCCATAAGGCACAATAATAAAGAATTTGGTGTTCCTCTAAAAAAGCTATAAGTGCTACATGGTCCCAAATAGATATAGTTAGTGTGGTGGTGATCTATAACATGTATATAAATTTTCAGCTCAATACAATCATAGGGCATAATGATAAAGAATTTTTCATCGTCTCCCTGTAAAAGAACTATACGTACTAGATTCACCAAAATTTATTCACTTCGTGCAACAGTGACGTATAGCATGTGTATAAATTTTCAGCTCAATTGAATAAGATGTTTAGACGCTATCACAGTTTAAATAATTTGTGCCTATATAGACCATAACGAAGAAGAATTTTTCTTTCTGTCTCTGCAAAAAAAAAAAAAAAATATAAATGGTAAATTCACCAAACTTTATTTGGTTTGTGTGAAGATGACTCATAAAATGTGTATAAATTTTCAGCTCAGTTGAATAAGGCATTTAGACGATATCACACTTTAAAAAATTTTGGGCCATAGACCATAATGATAAAGAATTTTTCTTTGTGTCCCTGTAAAAAAAATATATATGTGCTAGATGCTAGATTCACCAAAATGAATAGGGTTCTGTAAACATACATACCAACTTTCAGGTCATTTGAATAAAATCGTAGTCACTCACATACATACACATATATATCATCGTAAAAATAGTAAATATTAATTCGGAGGACCTCAAAACGTGTAGAAACACCAAAATTTCAAACTCTGATTTTCGACATGATTACAATATTTTCCTCACTATAGTGTTTGGAAAGTAAAAATGTTGCCAGTACCATAAAACTTTAATTTAAAGCAAATTACAGATTTTAAATAAAAACATTGTGGTGCAATTAACTGTAATTCAACAATAATTTACTGATGTTTATGATATCATAGTGGTAAATACTTATACATAATTTAACAGAAAATTATCCCATCTGGTTATCTGGTACAAAAACCTTGAACATAAAAAAAATGTCTTCAAATTGACCATTGAGCTATTAATGATATATATATATGTATTATCCAGTCGATTGTGGGCTTTTAAGAACAATAAAATACTAATTCGATTAATTACTAATTACTTAAAATTTAATAAAGAAAATTAATATATACAAATATTTACATAAAAACGTTGGTAAATCAGGATGTTACTTTGGTAATGTCCGTCGAAGTAGTACTGTTCGTGACATAAATTATTTATTTATTATTTCACTTTTTAATTACGTCGAAACATGAAACACGAAGTTATTACAAACAAGCAGTACACCCGTCTAGTGTCCAAGCTTCGTCAACTCTGAACTTCTATCCTCAAACGTTGTTAGCAGCGGGGCGTTCAGGAAGTGGCGTCACTCTCGTCATAGGCACGAACTTCCTCTAATATAAATTCCTCTGCATTCTCCGTCGATGATCAGCTGGTTAGGATTCTGGGTGCGGCAAAGGAAAACTAAACTATGTAGCCTTGGATTCAGCAGTTGCGGGAAAGCAAGGGCTCGTCACTATATATATATATATATATATATATATATATATATATATATATTTTTTTTTTAAACGAAAATTAAAGTTAGAAGTTTGTTTAAAATATGTAAAGTTTGATTATTAAAAGTTTTTTTAACCAATATTTTATGATTATCAAAATATATTTGCCAAAAATAGGTTTATGAAAATATTTTTTGATGGCAAATTTGTCCTTCACATGTATGTTTTGGGTGGTGATTCGTTGGTAACTGGATGGCATTTGTCTCTTTGACGCCATGCCCTAGTGATGACCAAAGTTAGATGCAGATACTTTGAATAGACAGACATCAGTGGCGAGGCGTGAGATTTCATTGGGGTCATCGCTAATTTTAATTCCCTCCCTCCTCCCCCCCCCCCAAATACACACAACATCTAAATCATTCCTACATTCTCTTTATTATTATGACACATTTTGTAAGGAATTGTAAATAAATAATAATATTAAAACATTAATTTAGCAATATTTATTTATTTTTTAATTTTAAACTTAAATCTTAAAAACATAATTTTTATTGATTATATTCATTCAATTACATACACTCAGTTATTATTTGCCTCACTTTTGCTATAACTATATCTCGTAATATGGGAAAGTATTTCATAGTTTACAAGAGCTGCATGATTTACATTATTGTTTTTCAAATAACATTTATGTAATCATTCTCTGACTCACTCGCACTTTTGCTATATCCAGTAACATGCTATAATTCAAATTAATGTGTGTAATAATTAATTGATAAATAATGGTTAATTTAATTAATTGTGGTATAATTTCAAAATTCAGGAGTAATACATAATTTTACTTTCTCTTATTATTATATTCATTTAACCATTCGCTGGTCTGTTTTCACTTTTATTATAGCAGTATCTTGTAAAATGGGTAAAAGTAATAGTTTATGAAGAATGTTTTTGAGTGAGTTTTGCAACATGAATTTGTCTTACACACGTGTAAACATGTATTAACTAATCAAATTCTTCAATTTTTAATTTTTACCAGTTGCGATTATAACTTAATCCCATAGTATGGAAAAATGTGTCCTTCATTTATCAGTGATGCATACTTTTTATGATGATGATTTATCTGCATATTGAATTAAATAATCATTTTCCGTGACTGTCTAACTGTAGAACTGTCTAAAATTACAGAATTTTTTTTAATAACATTATAATTAAATATATGAATGCATATAAATTCGGAGAAATATTATGTTTTCAGCATGAAAGTACTTGGAGAGGGGGATAACATAATCTTTACTACATTGTTATGAAAATAAATAAATTAAATAAAAATAAATCTTGCAATAAGAGAGAATGTGTTTCATTCTTAGAGCAACAGAGAAGAAAAGGTAAAGAAGCATTTTTTCGTAATGTAACAAGAGAAAAATTGATTTTGTTGTTAAGGGTTAAAAATAGATTATTAACTTATACACACATGTTCGTTGGAACATTTAAAAAAATCATTTAAAAAATTCAGAAGATATTTTTCACATTACCTTCTGATATTGAATAAAAAATATTTAATTATTGGATTTCTTTTCTAACGAAGTATATGAAGATCAGGAAGTAATATTTTAATAATTCAATATTTTAAAGATTTACTGCTGGTTCAATTTGGACTTAAGGTGCATTAAATACAATAATTTTATGAATGCTATTTCATTTCAAACAGGTAACTGAACAAAATAATAATAAGAAGAAGAACGATTATAATTGTTATTATTTTGTTTATATTTTATGGAAAAGAAAAGAAATAAAGTTATTCTAACAATAAATAAAAGGATTTCCATTAACTCTGGTACAAATTAACCTTTTTGTGTTCGACCTCAAAAAAAGAAAAAAAAAAAAAGAAGAAAAAAAAAGACACAGATTCTCAAATTTAAAATTCTTTATTAAAGCCATAATTTAACCTACTGAAATATCCTAAATTATTAAATGAAATTTCATAAAATTATTTTAAAACTAAATATTTCCCTATTGTCCGTACACAGAGCACAAAATATCTTTACATTAAGGATAAAAGTCCTTACTTAAATGAAAAGTCACACATAAAATAAAATAAAATTATGGAAAATTCCTGATAAGACTTACATAATACCCCAAAAAGCCCCTACAGGGTAAAAAATCTGTCCCTACATCCTGAAGGAAACTTCTGTACAGTCGTTATATGTAGGGATAAATCCCTACAGTTCGCAACACTGCTCATTTTCCTGACACTAGAATTGCTAAAAATATAGATGACTAGCACCCGATTTTTAAGCTATTTGATACGTTGCAGACGAAAGTGTTTGCGTGTGCAGACTTATGCAGATGTAAAACAGATTCACTAAGAAACTGGGACTCGAAAAAATGTGTTTGGATGGTTCTTTGTAGAACCGATAGATGGCAGCACCAGATAACTTTATCATACGCTGGGGATAAGAAAAATCTCCCCCCCCCCCCCCCCCAAAAAAAAAAAAAAAAATGATATTTAAAAATAGGATTATATAGATTTAAATTGACTTATATTTAATTTTTTCTACGGTCATCGACGAATTTATCGATGACCGGACGCCTCGTCACTGACAGACATATAAAAAAATAAATAAAGTAAAATTGTATATGACAGATATGAAATTTGAGTGCCGAAACTTTACAGCTCTCATAATATGATCAGCTCTTTTGCCTAACTTGTATTTCATTGAAATTGTGAAAGCAATTTATTTTCTGTAGTTTTACCCATTCGAAAAGTGGGCTAACAATGAAAAATAATTTTGCCCAAAAGGAAAACTTGCCAGATTGATTTCTTACTCCCTGGTATTTTCAATCTGTCTACAATCAATCTACACACAATCAAAACATTCTCCAATTTTTCGTCTTAAGATTTTAAAAGTTGAGAAAACATTTTTCTGTGCATAAATTTCAGCATTTACAGGAAAAAAAAAAACTTAAATGCAAAATGTCACTTGAACATTGTATTTAAGAGTTATGAAACAAACAAAAACACAATTAGAGTAAGTGGGTATTATTTAGTGTGATTTAATTAGTTATAAACTCCATTACTATTCAATATTAAAATTTAATAAACCAATAATAAAAACTGTAAAAACTTCACAGTATTATAATTGACATAATTACTTTTAAAAATATACGTTTACTTGCAAACAATCTCAGTTTTTGATTCTCTGTCGAGGGCACTTTAAATACACTACCTTTCCATAAATCATCAGACATTTTTGATTACAGATGTTTTTTGAAATATATCAAAATGTACTAGACAAATCATCTTGAAACTTCAGAAGTATAAGAAACATATTATACATCATATATTTCAGTGAAAGTTTTGTTCTGAAAGTAAAAAGGAGTAAAAAATTAAATGAAAACATTTGGGATTACCTTGTAAAAAGTAATACATGAAATGCGATCTAGCTGTAGCATGTGATTATGAGGCTGTTCCTTATCTGTATAAATTTTTACGAGTCTATCACACATATGCATAGAAATAAAATGATTTTGTTAGAATTTGTAGAAAAAAAAATAATAATAAATAAAATAACATGCAAGGTATTACATCCTGTGCAAAGCCATTTTCTGGAAGCTTAATATTAGATACAAAATGCAAAAATATTAAATATCTAATGAAATATGAATATTTTTACTAAATTTTTAACTTCACATGTACAGGCTTTAGCTAAATTTTATTTGCATAATTTAATAGTCAAATGTATTGAACTACGTATATGAAAACCCAAAACAAATAGAGTATAAATTCAAAAAGTTGTACTCGATAGAATAAACTGTTTTTCAGTTTGTCTCGAAAATAAGGAAAATATTAAGGGGATTTTATCTATTTATTTACAACTAGGGATGGACCGGATATCCGGAAAATATCCGGTATCCGGCATATCCGGCTGATTTTTCAATATCCGAAATATCATCGGATATCCGGATCAAAATCACCGGATATCCGGTTAATATGCCGGATATCCGGTTTTTTAATATTTGCTTTTTTTCTTGTTTTCTTTCATTAAGATATGGTGATAAATGTGAGAAGCAACTTTTCTCTGTCCGTTTGCGGGTAAACTTCAAAAAATAGCTTCTTAAATCACGTCACTAAATCAATAATATCATAAAATTACACATTTGTGTCTCCGTTAGTTTGACTCGGCATTGCTGAGCGAGCAAGCACGTCAGTCAGGAGATCTGCCTTTATAGATGTAGATTCCTGCAATTCATTTCTTTTAATTAAAAACAAGTATGTTGTGGAAATCACAAGACTTTCTTCTATATTTTACTATATAAATTCACTAAGGGCAAATAATTTATTAAAATTATTGTTTATTAAAATTATCTAACATGATGAATACAAATAATTTTCATCTTAGGAAAAACTGACATTAAATATTCAAAGAAAGACAGTTTTATTGTGTACTAGCAGGCTTTGCCCGCTTCGCTGGTCATATATTTAAGGAAACTCTTTTCTATATCGCTTTATTAAAAAAAGAATTAAAAAATACTGAAATCACTCAAAAGCTCTTCTTGTGTTCGCGCTGCCAGGTTGACATAAATTAGTGCCTATCAACAGTTGGTGTCAACCAATCAACAGGTGGCGCTGCTATGCAGCGACTTCCACAATTTGAAAAAAGGCAATATTTCAGGAACTACTGTGCAAAATTGCATAAAAATTTACATGTGGATGCACCTTGACATAAGTTACAGCGGATCAACTTTTGGAACTAGTTGCTCAATAGGCGGCGCTCCTATACAGCGATTTCCTCAGCTTAAGGGAAGATTAAATTTCAGGTTCTGATGTGTATAATCAAACAATACTTGATATGTGAGAAAGCCTTTATGAGACATTACACCGATTCAATCTGGATGTATGTTTGCCTGTATTTTGCGCTGCTATAGTGCAGTTTTTTTCCAGAGAACGGGAATGCATGCTTCAACTTCTATGGCATTTAGCTGTACGAAACTTCATACATGAGATAACCAGTATGAAAACGTAATTTTAAGGTGCTAGTTAACTTGTGTTTCTTTGAATACTTAGTATTAGTTTTCTCCAAGATAAAAAATCGCCTGCATTCATCATGGTAGATAATTTTAATAACTAATAGTCTTTGTAGTTTATTTTAACTGAGTGAATTTATATAGGAAAATATAGAAGAAAGTTTTGTGGTGGTCACAACATACTAGTTTTACTTTCTCTTACCCATGTAAATGATAGAGAAGTAATGTTTTGGGGTCAAATTTTTAAAGTCGAGTTTTTTTTTTATTTTTTTATTTTTATTTATTTACATGATTTAAGGTCCCCTGAATCCAAAAATCCTATTTTTAACGGTTGGTCTATGTGTCTGTGCGTGTGTCTATCATCAGCATATCTCAAGAAGAAATAATAGCAGAAAGTTCAAACATGGTATTATAAATTTTTATGACATAGGGATGCTACACTAAATCTTTCATGAAGATCAAACAAATGATTCGTATACAGGGACACCCAAGAGAATTCAAATACATTGCGTCTATGGGGGAAATTAAGTATGTGCTAATTTTCGTCAAGGTGCATCTACATGTAAATTTATATGCAATTCTGTACAGTAGATCCTTAGCTACAGCCTTCCCTTAAATTACGGAAATCGCTGTACAGCAGCACCACCTGTTGGACGATAAGTATTCAAATTGAACTGGTATTAGGTATCATAATGGCCTTCTTACATATTAAATTTTATTTGATTGTACGCAATAGAACCTGAGATATAGCCTTCCCCTTAAATTGCGGAAATCACTGTATAGCAGCGCCACCTGTTGAGTGGTTGACAACAAAAGTTGGCAGGCACTAATTTAGGTCAAGTTGCATCTGCGTATGAAACTATCTGCATTTATGTGCAGTAGTTCCTTCCTTTAAATTGCAGATATCGCTGTATAGTAGCACCACCTGTTAGCTGATAGGCATTCAAATTGCACCGGCATAATGACTCACAATGGCCTTCTTACATATTAGTTTTGTTTGCTTATACGAAATAGATCCTGAGATATATAGCCTCCCCTTAAATTGAGGAAATCGTTGTATAGCAGTGCCATCTTTTGAGCAGTTGACACCAAATATTGATTGGCACTAAATTAGGCCAAGTTGCATTTGCATATAAATTTATATGTGATTTTAAGCAGTAGTTCCGGAAATACAGTTGCCACAAAATTTTTGTTCTCTCTCTCTCTCTCTCTCTCTCACTCACTCACACACACACAGATAAACAAACATTTTCTAAAAATGATCAAATCGTATTCTAGGCCTTTCAAAACGTGTAAATCCATCGAAAATGGAAGTCAAAAATTTTTACGAATCCAATACTTTCTTCTATTGAATAGAGAATAACGTAATAAAATAAAATAACTCTGTTATGGCTTTATTATCCCAATGATATTTACAATTTTACTTTATTCTGTATGTATATAGAAAAAGTATTGGATTCGTGAAAATTTTCGAACTCCAGTTTTCGATGGATTTACACGTTTTGGGATGTCCTGAACACGATTTGACTGTTTTTAGAAAATGTCTGTCTGTCTGTCAGTTTGTGTGTGTGTGTATCACAAATTTTGTGGACGCTGTAACTCACGAACCAATAAAGGAAATTTAACCAAACTTGGTATTTAGTTGAACCCTGACATAAACTGGTGCTGATTAGATTTGTGGAACAATTGCTCAATAGGTGGTGCTGTGATCGCATTTTTTCTAAACTTTTAACATGCCAGTATGGGACAAAATCTTGTATAAATGTACTTAATGAGAGTTATTTTAAACGTGTGATTGTAAAATTAATATGAATTATTTATAATAGTAGTAGTTAACATGAAAAAAAAAATGTGCATGTTGCAGCATAGCTTCACCCTCTGGAAGGGGAGTTAACCCCCCCCCCCCTTTCGGGGGAGAGTAAATTTTCAATATGGGTGTTTTGTTTCGAAAGACTTCGTCATTACCTTTAAAATAAATGGTTTAAGTATAGATCTGTGATAAATTAAAACAAAGTTATAGATTTTTTTATCTTTTAATGAAAAAAAATTAGAAAAAATCTTATTTCTTTTGATATTGGCAAAAAAATTTACTTTCTTTCAGCATGTAGTGATATAATTCTTTCAGATAAAAATCATCTGCATTTATAATAAAAAATAATTTAATAAAAAAATTATGTTCAATGAATGTTGTGTAAAATTATATAGAAGAAATTCATGTGGTGGCCACATCATGCTAGTTATGTTTATGTATGCGAATGGAATTCAGTTGTATAAAAACGAAATGCAAATATCTTTTTTACTTTCTTTTATATGGAATAGAAGAAAGTATGGGATTCGTAAAAAAGTTCGATTTCCGGTTTTCGAAGGATTTATACGTTTTGGGAGGTCTAAGAACATAAATTTACAATTTTTAGAAAATGTGTGTGTGTGTGAGCGAGAGAGAGACAAAAATTTTGTGGCAACTTTATCTTCGAAACCACAACTCAGAATTGTATATATATTCGTATATAGATGCACCTTGACCTAAATTAGGGCCTATCAACATTTAGTGTCACTGCTCAACAGGTGGTGTGCTATAATACAGTGATTTCCTCAATTTAAGGGGAGGCTATATCACAGGTTTTATTGCGCATGTTCAAACAAAAGTTCATATGTAAGAAGGTCATTATGATACATTATGCTGATTCAAGTTAAATGCTTATCGTCCAACAGATGGCGCTGCTATACTGCAATATAAGGAAGGCTATATCTCAGGAATTACTGTACAGATTTGAATATAAATTTATATGTAGATGTACATTGACATATATTAGTGTCTGTCAACTTTTGGTGTCAACTGCTCAACAGGTGATGCACACGCAGCGATTTCTGCAACTTAAGAAAAGGCTATATCTCAGGTTTTATTGGGTATAATTAAACAAAACTTGATATGTGAGAAGACCATTATGAGACATGCCGATTCAATTTGGATGTATATCTACCAATAGGTTACGCTGTTATAGTGTAGTTTTTTAGATTGCTATAAGATAAATCGCCTGCATTTATCGTGGTGGGAAATTTTAATAAATAATGCTTATCGGCCAACAGGTGGCGCTGCTAAAAAAGCGATTTCCGCAATTTAAGAGAAGGCTATATCTCAGGAACTAATGCACAGAATTACATTAAAATTTATCTGTAGTTGAATCTTCACATAAACTAGTTTCTATCAATTTTTGATGTCAGCCGCTCAACAACTGCCGCTGCCACACAGAGATTTCTGCAATTTAAGAAAAGACTTTATCTCAGGTTCTATAGCGTATAATCAAACAAAACTTGATATGTGAGAAGGACATTATGAGACATTACGCTGATTCAAGTTGGATGCTTATAGACCAATAGATGGCGCTTCTATACTGAAAATTTCCTCGATAACGGGAAGACTATATCTAAACTTGTATGAGATATGAGATAACCATTATAAATACGCATTTTTAAAGATTTATTTATAGGCAATAAAACTGTCCTTATTTGGATATTTGGTTTTAGTTTTCTCCAAGATAAAAATCATTTGCATTCTTCATGTTAAATAATTTTAATGAATAATAGTTTTAATAAATTATTTGCCCTTAGTAAATTTGTATAGGGAAATATAGAAGAAAGTATTGTGGTGGCCACAATATACTAGTTTAATTATTGTGTGCTCTTAAAAAACTGAAAATTTCATGTGAACTGGAGAAGAGGTCTGCCGGATATCCGATGATATATCCGGCCGGATATCCGGATCCGGCAAAGTAGAAAAATATCCGGAATGCCGGATATCCGTATCCGGTTATCCGGTAAAATCCATATCCGGTCCATCCCTATTTACAACCAACGAACATCGTATTACTATTGATTGAATCGAAATAAAGGTGAAAAACTCCTCATAGTTTAGCTTTGTTTTGAGAGGAATTGAATAACAGTTCATTCTATCGCATACAACTTTTTGAATTTACTCAATGTTTGTTTGGGATTTTTATATAAGTAGCTCAATACATTTGGCTATTAAGTTATGCAAATGTAATTTAGCTAAAACGTGCACTGGTGCAGTTAAAAATTTAGTAAAAATGCTCTTATTTCATTAGATATTGAATGTTTTTTCATTCTGATTGCAGTATGCTGTGTCCAATGCTGTGTATGTGAAGTTTCCTGAAAATGGCTTCACACTGGGTTTAATACTTTGTATGTTATAGCTGAAAAAGTGACAATTTTTTTTGCAGTGTTTTTTAGAAAGTTATATTTCCATGAGTATATGAATCTGTGGTAACCTCATAAAAATGTATACAGAGCCTCCTAATCACATGCTATAGCCAGATTCCATTTCAATCATTATTTTTTACAGGGTGATCCCAAGCATTTTCATTTAATTTTTGAGATATTTGAAAAAAGTCTGAAATGTAGTGTCTAGTCATTAATGGAAAGGTTGTGTACCTCCAATCTCTCCCTCTCCTTTATTGTTCATGCATGCATTGTTAATGCACTTTTCATACTATATTCCTTTAGTATGGTATTCCAATTGTAGTGTATTACTTCTAAAAAAATTTTTTTAATATATCTGATAGTGGCATTAGATTTCATTGAAATCACTGCATAATTTGGGTAAAAAACGTTGAATTTTTGTCTTTAAATAATTACATATAACTCTATTTGGCATACTATTGTTACACCAAATGTGTCAAAAAATTGTACATGTCTATATTAACATTTTGTACAATAAGATTATTGCACTGTTTTAATGATGTCTTTCCAAACATTATATTTCTTAAGCAGATTTGTTGTTTGACCTCTTTATTTTTGTGGTAACCCAATCTTAACTAAAAATGTTGAGGACAACTCTGTTCTTTACATCTCCAAAGGTTCACATTTAGTTAAGGGAGAAATTTATATATATATATATATATATATATATATATATATATATATATATATAATAGTAAATCTTGCTAAACTTTAGAGCAGAAGTGTATATACTTAATTTTATGAATAAAACTTGAATACATATTTTAGATAAATTGGAGTGTATAAGGTTTATTTTTTATGCAACTATGTGAAAAATGTCAGAAACGGGAATTGAACCTGTGCTCTCTGCTTAATGTGCAGAGCATATGCTCTTCCATTGAGCCACCATGGTTGACAGTCAGCTTGGCATTTCTCGCATAATTACTATTGGCAAGGTCGCCGCGTCTGGAAACACAGATATAACAGGTGAGAAATAACAGGTCTGCATTTGTAGACACGGTGACCTTACTGTAATTGAGCACATCTTGGACGTGGAATTCTTGGTGAGTAGTGAGAGACAACAATGATAATAAAGTCATAATTAGTCCCAAGTATTTATTAAAATTTCTATAATGGGACACATCACAGATGAATTACATAATGAATTTTATGGTATTTACAATGCCATATGTACAAAGAATAAATTCTGGCTTATATTTCGTTCATAACTACTATACTCGCTGACACCAGCACACATCCTAGTTCTCCCTTCAACCCCCAACCGCACGACCCCCTCTCTCGAGAACTCCTTCTCGTTCCGAGAGTTGGGTTGCCATACTTATTTGTGGCGGCGCAGGTTTGCCAGATTTGGCGCACCTTACACGCCCCACCTAAACATAAAATTAGCCCACAGTGGCTGATTTTATCACTTTTAAAAACAAAAAAACACATATATATATAAATACTATTACAAAACATATACTTTCAAAATACTATATAAATGCTATTACAAAACATATACTTTCAAAATATTAATACACTATATAATTTCAATTTTAATATATATAGAATATAAAATAAAAATAATGCAAATAAACTATTATTCCAGCCTGGACAGAGCGTCTGCACCTCTGTGCTGGACACCTGGCCTATGAGTGATGGAATGATTCCATCTTTGAAGAGCTAGAGCCCAACGGGTTAACTTGGGACTCTTAGGACTAGTATGAGTTAAATACTTAAGTGGATTATGATCAGAAATGATCTCTACCTTAGCCCCATAAATCCACTTATCGAATTTGTTCAGTCCGAATAAAACTGCCCATGCTTCTTTTTCGATGCTTGCCCAATTTTTCTGCGTCGCATTGAATTTTTTGCTTGCGAACGCTATTGGGCGATAAGATCCATCAGTATCTTGTTGGGTTAAACAACATCCTACACCATAGTCAGATGCATCGCAATGTACTTGAAATGGCAAATTGGCATCAGGGGTAGCCAGGCTAGTTACCTCACACAATAACTCTTTTAGTTTGTCAAAAGATTCTTGTTCGGCCTCACCCCAACTGACTATGTTTGATTTATTTTTCTTGGTCAGCTCCGTGAGTGGAGAAGATATTTCCGCATAATTCGGTATATAAGTGCGATAAAAACCCATCAGTCCCAAAACAGACCTGACATCCTTTTTACTGACAGGCTTAGCTAACTTTCTAATAGCTGATATCTTATCTTCTTCAGGACCATGCCTACCTCCCCCTATCACGTGACCCAAATATTTTATTTTCCGTGCAGCAAAGGAACATTTATCCAATCTCACCGAGAAACCTAACTTATGTAACTCGGTTAGAATCAACTCTAAATGGGCCAAATGTTCTTCAAAAGACCTAGAGAAAATGACCACATCATCCATGTATGCCTGTGCATAATCTGAATGAGCTTTTAAGATACGGTTCATTTCTCGTTGAAAAGTACCCGATGCCCCTGCTAGACCAAAAGGCATTGTCTTCCACTGGTACACGGCATTGTGAGTGGTAAATGCTGTTAATGGCTTACTTTCCTTATCCATTTTAATTTGCCAGTACCCCTTTAAAAGATCTAAACTGGTTAACCAGTGGGCTGATCCTGCAGTGAAAATTAACTCTTGCATATCTTTCATGGGAAAAACCGGAACTTTAGTTACCGCATTTAAAGCCCTGAAATCGATACACATTCTTACGGAAGAATCTTTTTTCGCAACGCAAACAATTGGATGAACTATTTCAGATTCTGATGGTTGTATTAAACCTAGATCTAACAACTCTTGAACCTGACGTTCAACTTCCTTTCTATATGCCATGGGAACACTGTAACAATGGGGTTTTTTCCGAATTGCATTTGGTAATAATTCAATTTTATGAGTGCCCACCGAGGTTGGTTGGACAGGTTTATTAAAGATATGTTTAAATTTTACGATTAAATTTCTAAGAGTTTTCCACTGAGAAGCATTTAAATGTTCAACTTTAAGACTATCAAGAATTTCAAAGAATTTAGATTCCTTGGTAGCGGTAGGTAAAGTTTCAATATGACCGAATTCTTTTTCGTCCTCAAAAATAACATTCACAGAATTCGAACTAGCTATATAATGTTTTAATTTATTTTGATGAATATGTTTGGTCGCACCATCTGGTAATTTCACTATAAAAGAATGAGGATTACGTTTTTCAACAATAGTTGCGGGACCCTGCCATCTGGCAAATAATTTATTTGTTGAATCGGGTATTAAAACTATCACCTGATCCCCAACTTTGACTACTTTGTTAGACGATCTTAAATTGTGGTAGTAAGCTGTTTTTTCCTGTTGTACTGCCGAAACAAGTTTAGCTTGCTCCGCAGCCTTCTCAAGTTTTAATTTTAAATCTTCTAAATATTTAGCAACAGGAGTAGTACCTAACTGTATATTATTATGTCTCCCGGTCCAAGTAGACTTTAAGATGGACAAAGGACCTTGTGGTTGTCTACCATACAGTAACTGAAATGGAGACACTCCCGTGGTTGAATGGGGTATTTCTCTGTACGCCCACAACACATAAGGAATTTGCAAATGCCATCCTCTACCTTCTTCCCTTATTACATTATGTAACATGTTTTTTAGTGTTCTATTGAACCTCTCCACCAATCCGTTTGATTGTGGATATCCCGGGGTAGAGAATCTTGGACTGCTCCCTATACGTTTCTCGAACTCTTTAGTCAGTTCAGCTATGAAGTTTGTCCCGTTATCAGACGCGATAACATTCGGTATTCCGGTCCTCGAAAAAATGCTGAGCAACGCCTCACAAGTTGTTTTTGCATTTAGACTAGTCAACAGTATGGCCTCGCCCCACCTAGTATGTTGGTCGACCATACACAATATATATTTATGTCCCTTCGAACTTGGGGGATCAATCGGACCTATCAAATCTATATTTACAACCTGAAATGGCAATTCCGGTCTCGTCACCGGCGTGATTGGCGTTCGGTCATTTGTTCTAACTGCTTGAGTGAGTTGACACTCTTTACATGATCTACAATATTTTTTTACGTCAGCCCTCATACCTTCCCAGAAGAATGAGTATTTGATCCTCTCTAGAGTTTTTCTAGGACCCATATGGCTGCTAAACACTGAGCTATGAGCCAGTTTCAGTACCTCCTTCCGCCTACAATCTGGAAGTACAAGTTGCCCAATGCTCTCCCCGAGTATTTTGTCCCTATGAAATAAGTAACCATCTACCTCATAGTAATTACCCTTACCTTCCTTAGCATGCTTCCAAGCAACTGCTAAATCGGTACACTGCTCTTGCTCAGAGCGAAAAGTATCAGCTACCATACTTTTCTTATTTGGCTCAGTGATTGCCTCACCATCCTTAGCGTTTACCGTTCCCACTTCATTTCCACATGAAGTAATTTCCCTTTGAGATTCCTCAAAAATAAAATTGTCCTGTGCTTTTCCTGACAGTGTCCCAGATGAAACTTCCGTCGTTCCATCTAAATTTCCTGAGTCCCTCCTCAGGTCCTGAGAGTTCTGAGCCAGTGAAATTTCTTCACTCCGGGCTCCTCCCAACATGTTCAAAACATCCGGTGGAAGTAACACGTCTTCCACCAAAACATCTGCCAAAGCACACAACACTTGCTGATGCACCACATTAACCTGGCCACCAGTAGCAAGACCTAACGGAACGTAAACTAAAGGACATTTCACCGCCGGACCAAAAATACCCTTCAAAAAAATTGTAGAAGCACCTTCTACCGAAATTCCCGGAACTAGTTCTTTTCTGACAACCGTAATTTCTGTTCCCGAATCCACCAATGCGTCAACTAATTTACCATCTACACTGATAGATGTCTTTTTTAGTTTGCTTAATTTATCCTCAATAGCTCGCCTAGGGATGACTTCCCCTAGTAAGTCTACCCTGGCCGATACAGTTTCTTCCTTTGAGTCTGTACCCTCTGCAGAAACTTTATTAATATTAAGCCTCCTAGTATCGGACCCTTTATTTTTTGGACAATCCCGTCTGAAATGTTTGTCGGACCCACATGTGAAACACGTTGCTTTTTTAATTTCTGTCAGCTTTGACTTTTCGAAATTTTTCTTGGGGAAAGAATTGTTAAAATCGGACCTTTTTTCACTAAACTGCGGTTTACCCGAATTAGAATAATACCCCCTTTTATCAAAATCCATCCCTTTAGTTCTTACTGACCCATCATAGGACTTACCCTTAGATGCATAAAATACATCACAATGCTTACCTAAATCCTTTGGCTTGAACCAATCTTCTCCTTGAAGAACTCCTATGTGGGTTGCAGTTTCTGCATCTAAGGTTTGAAATATTTTATCCGATACAATGAGATGATTCAGCGACTCAAAATCACTTACCTTCCTGGCTTTGCAGTAATACAGCCACATCGAGGTTAACCTGGACGCGAATTGAGAAAAATTCTCGTCAGGATTACGTTTTGCCCTACGAAAATTTTCTAAGCATAATTTTGGAGAAGGTTCATACTCTTGCAACACTAATTTTTTCAACGATTCGTAGTTATTTAATTCCCTTTCTTCAATATTAGCTAACAGATTAGTTACTTTATCCCCTAATAAGCAAAGTAAAACTTTAGGTTTAAATTCGTCGTTAACATTTTCATTTACAAACGCTTTCTCTAAACTCGAGAAAAAATAGTCCCATCCATCTGATTTACTAGGAACCTTAACTGTTAAGAGTCTAACCATTCTAACTATTTCATCTAAAGATTTTATACGCGTGGTTTGATCACTATTTTGAACCAAATTTTGATTACTCTTAGATAATTCTACTTCCAAACGAAGTTTTTCCAATTCAAATTTCTCCCTTTCTCTCTCTGTCTGTAACATAAATTCCCGCTCTAGTTTTAACTTATTTTCATTTTCCAGTTTTTGTTCCCGTTCTAACCTTTCAGCTATGATAGCATCTAAATATTCTTTCGCTTCTTCCTCTTTATATCGCTTATTAGCTAAAATTAATTCCTTTAACTCCGATTTAGATAACTTTTCATCAACCTTTTCCCCATAATCTTGTGCCAGGCAAATTAAATCTGCCTTTTTACTTTTGATTAGAAAAGACATTTTTTTCTATTTATCTATTTTTCTGGGCCACCCTAATGCCAAATTACCTTACAATAAAATGAAAATAAAAAGCAAACTATATCCAAAATATTCAAGAAATATCAAAAGAAACATTACTCTCTTTTTATACGATGAATTATTTTTATACGAGAACAAACAAAAAAAAAAAAAGATATAAAACATTTATCAGAAATAAACCAGAGCTGTTTAATTATACTCATGCCTTTGTCATCAAATAAACAAATAAAATATATATTTATTCATTCATTCCTTTTTGTTTAAAAAAAAAACAATAATAATAATTACTTAGGAAAGAAATAATGATGCATTAAATCTATCTCTAATTATTCAGTCACCATGAACCAGAGAAAGAAAAAAAAATACTTTTAACTGTCTTCTCAAAAACAAAATAAAATAAATAAATTTATCATTTAAGTATTTCATAACCCACAGCAATATATATCTTATTTATATATATACTGAGACAGGAAATAGATTTATTTTTCTAACTTTTACTAAGCAATAATAAAATAAGAAAAAAAAAAAAAAAAAACTTTTTTTTTCCAACATTGATGATCAAACAAAAAAAAAAAAAAGAAATATCATTACGATCTACCGAAAATGACTAAATTGGCGCCACTCAGAACAAGAACAATACCTGTCTGGGTCTTACTTTTGTTTTCAGGGTGAAAAGAAACAGATCCATAATTATAAAACATTTCGATTACACATATATTGAAATATGTTTAATAAACTAAATATATTCCTTTTTCTTTACCTTTTTATGAAAAAAAAAAACAAAAATAATATATATATATGTAATAATTGCACTAATTAAAAATTATTAACCCTTTATATTTCACATTAGAAATCAAATAACCATAATAAATATATATACCATATATATAAAAAATATTTCACATGATTCGATAATCAACTAAATTTAATACACTCTTCTTAAACTTGCTGATATTCCTTAACGATTAAAATTCTAATCGAAGAAAAAATATATAGTACTTACAGTACCTTAGTGCGAAGGTAAAAGAAATCACGATATCGATAAATTTTGTTCGGATGTCCGGAGCTGCATAAAAAGAACATTTCTAACATACAAACGTTGAATACTCTGTATACAGAAGATTTTTTTTTTCTTCGTTGTTTTCACTTTATTCACAAAGCGTAAGACTGCACCTAAAATTGTAGAACAAGAACACTTTCTAGAATACGTAGCACTACTTCTACACAAAATATTGTCGCTCCAGCATTATACGTTAGGAACACTAGAGACTTTAAGGATTTAAAAATAGCAGGTAAACTTTCGCTAGCACGTAAAGTGTTGAACACTGAAGAATTTAAGAACATGCACCAATTCCGTCATCTTATTTTGTAAACTTTCGCTAGCACGTAGGTGCTCTACATACACACAACATACTGTTGATACAGTATTATTTATTCACGCTAGGCTCTATGTAGCCCGCCGAACGCTGTAGCATTTACAGCCTTAAAAACTGCACGTAATACTTCTATCATCTTATTTCGATGACCAGATGACCATCGGCTATTGTGGCCATTCCGCTGTGACACCACAATCATTTTTTCGTCTCTCTTCACCATCCCACTTCTGACACCAATGTAATTGAGCACATCTTGGACGTGGAATTCTTGGTGAGTAGTGAGAGACAACAATGATAATAAAGTCATAATTAGTCCCAAGTATTTATTAAAATTTCTATAATGGGACACATCACAGATGAATTACATAATGAATTTTATGGTATTTACAATGCCATATGTACAAAGAATAAATTCTGGCTTATATTTCATTCATAACTACTATACTCGCTGACACCAGCACACATCCTAGTTCTCCCTTCAACCCCCGACCGCACGACCCCCTCTCTCGAGAACTCCTTCTCGTTCCGAGAGTTGGGTTGCCATACTTATTTGTGGCGGCGCAGGTTTGCCAGATTTGGCGCACCTTACACTTACCAACAGTTATTATGTGAGAAATGCCATGCTGGCTGTTAGACTGGGTGGCTCAGGGTAAGAACATCTGCTGTTCAGGCAATTTTCACATAGTTGACATAAAAAATCAACCTTATACACTCCAGTTTATCTAAAATGAATTTTCATGGTTGATGAATTTATGCATAAAATTTCTTGAATGCTTATTTCTATGTTTTGAGAGAATTTTAGTTAGTAATTATTGATGTAGCACATTTATCTAATTTTGTTTTTAAAGTGATTTATTTTGTTGGTGAAAATATTCATCTTATGATTTACAATACAGGCTTTTCTATCAATATTACTTTGTTATAAATACAGTAATAATGCTTCCTACTATGGTAATCAATTTCTAATCAGAAGCAGATAATACTTTTTCTTTCTTATTTATGACAATCCACCATTATTTATTTTTTTTAATTGCAAATGTGTGGAGATTAAGTTGCCACTGATGACTTAAATTTTCTAAAGGGCACTTAGTTTTTAAAATTCATTTCTGACCTTCTCTTCATTTATAAAAATTTTCTTATTTTATCATAAAACTATTAATATTTACTATGGTGTCTGTAGACACAATTCAAGAAACAATCATCTTTCTTAAGGAACAGTGAAATAAAATGTACTAACACTGCTCTGCGTGAGAATCGGCCCAACACCATTTTTACAAATTCTTATGTAAAATGACCACCTGAATCTGAATAGGATGCCCATTTTGCCCTAATACCCACCATTTTTTAGGTATTCCCCTATTTTTATCACTTTTCAGTAATTTTATGGCTATAAATTCAATATGTAGGGAAGGAAAGGATTATTTTAACTGTTAAATATCTTCTGAGGGGCTACAGAAGTGAAAATTTTTAAAACATGAACATTTGCAGCAAGGGGAAAATTTAGAGGGGGAGGGGGGATTTGCCACTGAAATTATAAATTACATTTATTAATTTAATTATTATTATTGTTTATCATTATAATTTTTGTTTTTAAGTGTTAATACTTTTAAATTCTTTAAATCAAATTCATGGGCATAAAATTACTGAGCAGTGATAAAAATTGGTGGAAGGGGTGGCATCCTGAGAAAATAGTTGGTGATTGGGCAAAATGGGGGTCATATTCGGATTCAGGAGGTCATTTTACACCGAGGTGGACTGGGCTGCTGGGCTCTTGAATTAGTGTGCCTTCTTAGGTAATAGGCTGGTGCACCCTCATGGGCGATAGTCAGGAAATTTTTATTGACTTTTTTATTAGAGGCTATTTTTGTGCCTTAGGTGAAGATGAATGAGGGCCCAATACCAATACGCCCTGGTCATACACCATACACACTTTGAGAACCTATTGCCATGTGAACACCCTCTTAGTCTTACAGTGTAATAATGTTCTAGTATTAGTACAAATAACAGAGACATTACTTTATGAGGCCAATAATATGTATCGGTAACATGATGGGACTTGCAGAAATGGCTGAATTAGTCAGCACCCTCTGTGTATTACAGAGAGTTTCACTCGTCAATTAATTAATTATTGATTTTCTTTTCAAATGCAGAAAAATACAAAGCCATGACATCTGTTTTATTTTTAATGCTAAAATTTGTCACTTTTAATTAAAAAAAAAAAAAAAAAAAATCCATTGTAGGAAGATCATGAGAGTGGGTACCATTTACTGGAATAGCAGGTCTGTGATAAAAATTGGTGGATGAGAGTGTCGAATTCAAGAGCCGTTAGTTTGCCTGTTTCCCATGGCAGTGCTATATGTGACTGGAATGACCCCTTCAACACTATGATAGGAAGAGAGAAACACAGTAAGTCTCTAATGTCAATTGGATGGAACCTCATTTGCCAGGATACGGGGAAAGAGGGAGAAGATGAAACTATTGATTTTTCCTCAAAGTCTGCTTCTAAGGATATAAAGCTTTTCTTTCCATCCTGTACAACCAGCTCAACATGAAGACTCAGCATCTTTATCATTTAACAGTAAGGTTTACTGTTCTAAACCCAAAGATGGTCAAGTTTTTAAGCAAAATTTGATTTTGTGCAATTCTAAGACCAAAAAATTATATTGCAGTGTTTATATGGCATACTATCTACAGTGTTTTGTCAAGGTTTCGATCGATATAGACACATTACACAAACTCTGGGTGAGCACAAAAAAAACCAATTCCCACCTTGTCTCAGTGAAAAGTTTTATAGCGCATACCGAAAAGAAAATGATTGATGCTATGCTTTTTGAGAAAGAGTTAAGCAAGAGGAAGAAAGAGGTAGCTGAGAGAAGAAAAGTTTTGCATGGCGTCATTGTGTCATTGATGTGACCAAATTGATTGGGAAACAGGGACTTGCTTTTAGAGGCAGCAGGAAAGAAGGAGTTCATTACCTTGATGACCCATCTATGAAACATGGAAAATTTCATCTTACTCTTCAGTTACAATGACTCTCTTGGAAACCATGTTAAAAGTGTGATTGAAACTACTAAAGTTGCTTTGGAAAAAAGAACATTTTCGTCCTTGCAGAATAAGAGAAGGAAAGCTGGAAGCGGTAATCAAGTTTCGTTTTTAAGTAAAACAATAACCAGAATAATGAACATCATTAAGGAAATAATGGATATAACAATGGACATATCTCTATACGATCAATGTGTGATTGTTTTGGGGTATGTGTTTGAGAAAGAAGTGAAAAAAAAATTATTAGGACTGAACATATGCAATAGACTACAGCTGGCAGTCTTTTTCAAACAAGTCTTCTCTATGTTACAAATCAAAGAACTGAAGATTGAAAACTGCATTGCCAACTCATTTGATGGAGCATGAAATGTGAGTGGAGAGTGCAATGGCATTTCAGCAAAACTCAAGGATCTGGAATCTGGTACCTAATCACATACACATTTAGTGTTTTGAACATGTTTTAAATTTTATGATGTTCGATGTGTCCCAATGATTGTCCCAAACAATATCACTTTTCAGGCTGTTGCAAGAAACTCAAGTATTTATTTAAGAAATGTTTAGGAAGTTGAGTATGTATCTGGACCAAAATTCAAAGGTTCGCTTAACTGTGATCAGAGCTACTAGGTGGAGGGCGAGAAGTGATGCTGCTACCAAGATCTACGGCACTTCAGACCTAGACCCACCAAAAAGAGTCTTTATTGACCTAGTTGTAGCCCTGAGTGTCATAAGTAATTACAAAGAATTCAATTCAAAGACAAAAAATTAAGCTAATATTCTTCTTTTTAAGTTTCTCTCTTTTGAAACGGTTTTGGTTCCTATGATTTTTTTTTTTTACGAATCTTTAGTTTAACAACACTTTTATAAAACTATTTACAAACAAAAAACTTAGACTGCGCACAAACTTGGTCATTTATTGCTATAACCCAGAAGGCTCTGAAAGAAAACAGAAATGAGTTTGATAATGTGTTAAAGGTTGCAAGAAGGTTTGTTTCGTACTTGAATGCTACCATTGAAGAGAAAATCATGACAGATCTCCCCCTAGATGCAAAAAGACTATCCAGTGAATCGGAGTTTCCTTAGAAAAGAACTGTACAAGTAAAAATAACAGTGATTTATCAGAGGATGTCGTCATTAAGTCAAGTGAAGTGGACAAGTTTAAAGTCAGAGTATTTTGTAGCAACATGGATAAAAAATAAATCAGAGTATGAACATGAGGTTTCTGATCAAAAGGGCTTGCACTTAGATCTTGCGTGTTTTGAACCACACAGATTTTTCCAGCTCAAGAAAGATGGAATAAAGATTGCACTTGATAAAGTTTACTCCTTGATTGGAGATATTAACAAAGCAAAACCCAAAGAGAAGTTAATCTCTCTAGTTGATGTTTGGATCCAGATAAACAGTAAAATATCTGAATGTTATGAAATGCAACTAGAATCAGATAAAAGTGAAGATTTTTACACTTATGAGTCTAAAGATGAGGGAAGAAGCTCCTGTATACTGAAAGAAAAATGCAAAATCTGTATTAAATGTGTGTATAAATTTATATTTTACTACAACATATGTATTTGGTCTTATACACAGAACTTTATAATAAATATTTTTCAACTATACTATTCCATTGTCACATGTCAGCTGTGAAAGGACGTTTTCTACCTGCAAGTTTATAAAATCCAGGCTAAGATTGGCACTATCTCAGTCAAACCTTGAGGCCCTTCTTGTGATGCAGATTGAAAAGGAAAAGCTTGCAGCAATTGATAATAATTTAAAAATAAGGAAACTCTGCCATCAAAGCTCTGAAATGAAGAGACTCTTAGTATTTTGAGGCTTGAGTATGAGTCATATTGCAATAGATGTGTATGTAATTGTAATATTATAAATAAATGAAAGTCATGCATTGTTATCACTTATTTTATACCGTTGCCACTATTTCATGTGAAAATAAGAAACAATGTAATAATGAAAAAGAATAAAATTTTCCCATGGAGCTATGTTAAAAGCTAAAAGTTTTAAAAAATAATTTTAAAAAAGCTAATTAAATTTTAATAACTAAAAATGCATCATTATGTGTCTACCTTGTTAAAAAATGTGTGTGTGCAAAATTTGGAACCTATAGCTCAAAGGATGAAGGAATGTGGAGCAAAAAAAACAACACAAACATGCAACTTTAGCAGATTATTATATAAGATATTACTATTTCTCTGGAAAAGTCTGAACCACTCCTTCTCCGTTATATGCAACTAACTAATGGACGACTTGCACCCTCTGAAAATCCAAGGTATGCACCTTTCCAGAGGACCCAGTCCACCTCTGATTTTACATACGAATAAGCAGGAATGGTATCAAGGCTCAATTTTTTTTTTTTTTTTTTTTTTTTTTCAGCACAGTGTAACTTTAAGTAACTAAAATTATGCTACTTATTACTATTACTAGCAGGTTTTATTTGTTTTGCTGGTTACTATATTTAAATAAGCTTTCAAAAAGAAAAAAAAAAAAATGCCGCTTTGTATAGTTTTGTAATAAAAAAAACTGAAAAAAGTCCATTAAAATTACTCGGAACCATGTTTTGGATGCCTGCAAACATCTTATCTCTGTATTTCTGTTTCTTTTTTTTTTCTTTTTTTTTTTTTAATATACTGTCTGTTTTGAAGCTGTCACCCTATAAATACCCAAATTGAAGTAGCACTTATGATTAGCACCATATTTAAATTTTAATTATACAGTAGAGAGTCAAAAATCCGCACAGCTCGGGACCAGAGGTTGTGTGGATTTTAGGATTTTGTGGATTTCGGGGCCCATAAAAAATGACTTTCACTTTGAATTATAAATTCAGAATATTATTCAAACTAAACACATACTAGTGAATAATAACACTGAATATTAAATTACTAGGTACATAAGAATAATAATGAACATTAACAAAAGTATATAATGAAAACAGTAAATAAAAAAAAAAAAAAAAAAAAAAAAAAAAAAATTGTCAAACTTAGATAAAATCTGTTCACACGTAGCTAATTTTAAACTGAACTTGAACCTGCACGATTTATTTATTTTTTTTATTTATTGTAAATAGTAGTAACACAAATTTATTTTTCTACGAATTTTATTGAGTTCTTCCTTACAAATTATGCCTTTATCAAAAAGCATTTAAAAAAATTAGTCTGTTATTATTTACCTGATTGATATCATCATATCACAATAATCAGGGCCGGCTCGACCATATAGGCAAACTAGGCGATGGCCTAGGGCGCTCAGATCTAGAGGGCGGCACAATCCAGACAACAAGACATATTTTCTTTATTACTATCTAACAGCACTTTAGAATAGATAAAATGTAATCTTGGAAACATAGCACTCATGTTGTGGGAAAATTTTAAACACGTACAATCTTTGTCTAAAAAGGACTAAAAGGTACAAGTCTGCTGCTATGACTTGGAAACATTTACTGAGTTTTTCTTGGCGTGTTTTCAATTGGACATGTAAAAATGAAGTAAATGGATAATCCTCGAATTGACTTTTCAGGGCATCAATCTAATTTATCTGATGAGAAGCGCTAGAGAAAGAATCACAAACAACTGGCTTGATTTTACCATAATAACGATCTATTTATTTCAAAAAACTTACAACGTCGAATTGAGTTTTGGAAACAGTCCGCCATTGTTAACAGCTTTACACGATATCTGAAAGTCACCGAGTCATTATTTAATGGGGCTGTACATTATTGGAACTATAAAGTTTTGACTTTCCATTCAAGGGTCTAAATTGTACATCATGTTTCATCTCATGAATCATTCTGTGCACATCTTTTATGTTTCGGTCTTTCATTTGTACATATTTTCTTATTTTTAAATACTTTCCCTTTCTTTTATTTCTGGTAGGAAAGTGAGTTTTATGTCGCACTAGTGCTACATATGGGCAGTTGGAACCTTTAATTTCTAGAAACTTTGCTTGAATTGTCTTTTCAACTTTAATTTTCGTAAATTTTATTTTTTCCTCAAAAATTTCTCTCACTCTTGCATTTTCTCTTGAATTACTTCAACGAATCTCTTCTTACATGGCTTCTATTTTATCCTTAACTCCTCTTGTCAGAGTTTCAGCTATTCTCTAAATTCATGTTGCCTAGCTTTCATCTTCTTTTATCCATCCTTTATCTGTTCATGTCCGATTTTCATCTCATGTTGTGCTGCTACCATATGATTTTGTCCAGCTTTCAATTATTTTAACTAGACAGTCTAAGCTTCAAGTTCTTTCATGTCTTTTGCAATACTTCTAGTCAAAATCATTAAGTGTATCTGCCTTACATCAGGTGCCAAATCAAATGTTACGAAACAGCGACTTTCTTGTTCAAGAAAAGAACATCGTAAATGCACACATAGGTTCAAATTGATTAATGAGCTTTATTTAACTCATATTCTCGAAATAGTCCAGCAAAACTGTCAATTCAGTGAATATTCTCGAAACAAACAAATAAAACTAGGATTTTTAAGAGTATTTTCGAAATAGTTCTATTGGACTGTTTCGATTGTTTCGAATCCTGAGGCAAGCAGTCACTTGTATCACAAAAGTAAAGTAAAGAGCATTAATTACATTACACTATAGAGCAGGAATTTCATTTATTCAGGATCAGGAATGATAACCAAATGATTGAAGCGCAATCTCTATGAGACGATTGCTCAGAACAATTTACTGAATACAATCGACTTCTCGGGAGTTGAATCAGCCTCTTTTTAAATTCTTGACTACAAATGGTAAAATATCGGGTTAATTCTGTGCTAAAATGTAGCTCGAAATTCCAGAACTCGGCTTCTATTGAAATTAGAACTTCGAAACTTTGGCAACTCGAAACTACCATTTTTTACTGAATACTCACCAATTTGTTGAGGTCGACCTTAATAGAAATATATAGACTGTCATTTTTGTTTCCAGTTTAACTGTACATTTGCTTTTGCTGCAAGAGCTCATTTTATGAAACGAAGAGGTTTAATGTATTGGCACAATGTTGAGTTTAATGATTATAAAAAACTGACAAAAAAATGAAACTTCAGCCCTTTTTTTTTTTTTTTAACTGAGTGTGTTTTGCACACAAAAGATATTTTTTGATTCTAATTTTCTCAGTTGCTCAGCTCGTAGAAACGCGATTTTACCAGGGTATAGCAATCGAAAGAAAAAAGGATTACTTCAGATTACCTTTGTGTACACGTCTAACGCAGATGATTGATTGAAAAAGATTATAAAAGTAAGAATATGTATAAGTATTACATTATTATTTATCTTATTACTTTTTGTTTTATATTTACTTTATATACAAAAAGTTATAAATATTTTAATTTTATAATTTTAAACTGACATAAAAAGAAAATAAAATAATAATAATAAGATTTGAAGGAAGCTAGCTTTGACTAGAAAGAAGTTTTAGATTTTTAGACTAGGTGACTTTGTTGGGGCTATACGTGGGGGCTTTTTGGAATTTTACAAAGTGATTCTGTTATAGTTTCTTTTTCTAGTAGCTCAACTTAGTAATAAAATGTGAAATTTCGTTTTCAGTACAGTTGATACTTGAGAGCTTGAGACAAACTGTTAACAGATTTTTTTTTTTTTTTTTTTTTGGAGTACAATTTTGTAAGAGAAAATTAGAGAAAAAGTATCATTAGCAAAGCAAATTAGGTTCATTTGAAAAGTTATTTTCTTCCGAATCCTAAAGAAACACTATCAGGATAATAATTTGAAAAAACAAAAGATTTTTCCACCTGAATCTGAATAAGCAAAAATCTTGCTTCATCTTCCAAAATAATTAGTAAATAAACAATATCTTGATATGGAAGAAATAAAGATTGAGGCTTTGATAAACAGAACATGGAAAATGCTTCCGGTTTCACTTTGAGTTTATGTATCCTTGCAATGTGAGAAAATTCTATGGGTAATCTGCAGCGAATAGACGACATAACTCTCTGACGTCATTCAAAGTCCTGACGATTTTCTTTTATTTAACCTGTAGGAGTCTTCTTTTAACACACAAACAGTGGAATGTAGCCTATCTTAGCATAGCTTTTTCCCACAAACATTGAAAGCTCCGCCTCGTTCTAGTTGTCCATTCTCGACGAACACAAGCCAGATCATGTATAAAAAATGTTAATTTCGTATTAGAAAATAAGTGAAGAAAGTTTTCGTCAGTACATAACAAAAGACGACGCGCCAGTGATGAAAATGTGACCCAAACTCCACTACTAATGCACTACTAAAAACAAAATTTTTTTCTTGGAAACTGTAAAAGTGATTTCGGATTTGATAAACAGGAGGCATTTTCAGAAGAAATTAATATTGCGGTATCATTCCCATCAGAGTCAGAGCCAGCCCGATTACGAAAAATGAAAAAGAAGTTTAATTACGCAGTCAGCTGATAAATCAACAAGTGATGCTAAACATCATTTTAAGATTAATTTTTATATTTCTTTTCTTGATACAGCAAGAAATTCGAATGATGAGAAGTTCAGACAGACCAAAAAGATAAATCATGTTTTCTTATGCCTTTCTAACACATTGTGAGTCGTAAAAAAAAAGACTTTCAAAGTGATTTTGAAATTATGTAGAAGATTAGGAGAATACCTGACTCAAGGATACTCTAAGGATGAAATCAGTTGATGAAAGTACACTACAGGAAGTTTTGAATAATTTTTGTGAAAATGAACTAGTACATTGCGTATTGAATTTAGCAACAGCAATAAAATTGTTGCTGACACTTTCTGTGTCTGTGGCCAGTGGAGAACCCAGCTTCATATAATTGAAATTAATAAAAACTTACCAGCGTTCTATAGTGACATGAGAACGATTTGTAGGACTATCACCATTATCAACAGATCAAGATGAAGCTAAAACAATTCATTTGAAGTTCGTCGTTTCACAATTCATTCATTTCTACTACCGCTAAAAGTAGCGCCGAAAAAACAATAATACACAATACGTAATAAAAATAAATAGTTGATTATTTATTACAGTATTTGTATGTGTATAATTGTCTGCATGTCTTCCATTTAAAGAAAATTTGTTTTAATGGGGCGCCACGAAAGTTTTTCGCCTAGGGCGCCAAATTTGCTCGGGCCGGCGCTGACAATAATCATTATTTTCTTTTGATGAATTTAATATACTGTCAATAATTTCATTAGCAGCAACTTGGATCTTGCAATCTTTCATATTATTATTTTGTTTTTCTTTTTTGTAATCATAAAATGCAAACATAAAATTATTATTTAAGATCTTTTTCAAAAATTCTGATTTGCAGTTTTGTAATTTATTAATAGTGAATTTCATTGTTTGTATCTGACAAGTTGTGCAGATTTCGGACTCCGGCGGATTTTAGGTCGGCAGATTTCTGGCTCTCTACTGTATATAAACAACACTTTATGCACAATATGTACTACATTAAAGCATCATTTATACATTTTTCAAGGAACTGGGGCAAAAGGATGTATAAAAAGAGACATATAATCCAAATTAAAAATATAGAACTTTGATTCCTACAAATTTAATGGCAATGAAGCAGAAATACTAATTAATAAAGGTTTTAAAGATAGTAACTAGTACATCACTTTATAGTGAAATTTATATTTGAAGATAATAATTAAATAAATAAAAGAAAAGTTTTTTACATATTACATAAGTATATTATTTATATCTGTTTATATATTATTTTAATGTCATTAAAAATCTGTTACTTTTAAGAACTGCATTATGAATTGAATTGAGTTTATTAAATGTTTTCACTTGTTTTGACAAAATAATCTCAAAGTTTTTCAATGCAATCCATTGCATCTTCAAAGGAATATGGAATAACTTTTCACATTCTACATCATCGCTTAAATTATCATCAGACAATTTTTCCTCATATTACTTTATCGATTGTGAATAATTTCTAAGTCATGATATCCAATCAAGAAATTTTGTGAATATATAGAAAATTGGAAAAGGTGTATAATCGATAATGAACAGCATATATAAAAAAAAAAAATATTTTTGCATTGAAATGAATAGGAATGAATCAAGACTTCACTAAAAGGACATATAAATGGTGTTCTGCTGTATTTTACTCTTACGTTATTTTTTATATTTCATTTATTTTGTCCTGTTGACCAAAAAAGGAAAGCAATTTAACGTCAAATATGTTATTACAATATGCTATAAATGTTATTTCACCCATATGAGACAGTCAATTTTTTTGTGGTTGTATATATTTCTCATTTTAAATATTAATTTGAATTAATGAAATATTCTAAGATTTAACTACACATTTATTTTTTTCGACATGAAAAGAAATATGTTTATTTACATGTGTTATAATGATGCCAATTTTGCCAGATGTATTATTTTTCTTTCAATTGTTCACATGTAAATAAATATTTTTGTACTAGTATATAACCCCGCCAAAAATGACGGAATGTGAAATCAGTAAAGGTAGTGAATCAACGAATGTTTTGCCATCTTCGCTGGGCACTATATTTAAAGGGGACTAACATGCAAGTTGCACCTGATGGGACTAATGTGCAAGTTGCACTGCACCGAACAAACAAACTATTTCTTTTAACGAAAATACCAACTAATCCTACACGATAGGTCTAATATAACGTATCATATTATATATCGTATTTATCATCATATAACTCAGTACTTATTTCGCTTCCTTCTTTGATTCGTTTTAATAAGTATTTTTTATATGTATGGGCAAATTTGATATTCTTTAATTTTTCGCGTGAAAACATTATTTCATCTTATGCCTCCCTCCCCCCCCCTTCCCTCAAAAAAAAAATAAATAAATAAATAAATAAATAAAATAAAATAAATAAATAAATAAATATATATATATATATACTAGTATATAACCCCGTCAAAAATGACGGAATATGAACGATAAATCTTGAAAACAATGTTTAGATCATGATGGTCACCACGTGATCATTTAAATGTATTTTCAATTTTTGTTTATAAATCAAATGTGTTTCGATAATTTATAATTTTCGTTCTGAAATTAAAAAAATTCTACCCGATCAATAAATATGAATGACAATAAAATATAGGCCCGACAACACAACAGCAACAACACATCCCAGTGTTCCATTAAGTGCTCTATACGCAAGCGAAGTGTGATGTCACTGACCGCCCGTGGATGCAAGAAAATGATTTCCTATGTTAATCGCCCATTGGATTTTTCATAAAAAAACATTAAAAATCGAGGAAAATTATTTCCCGATTTTAATCCCCGTATTTGGGTATATATATATATATTAGTTATCATGTGCATGTGTTAGATTGAGTTATTTTGCTGTCAAATTGACAAAATTTTAAATTTCAAAACTCTGTTGTCCTTGGCGTTTTTGTATTTGGCGATCAAAAACGTACTACGAAAATATACATACCAGATGTATATTTTCGTAATATGTATTGTACGAAATATTGTTTCATATTATTCATCATTACTCTCTTAATATAAGTTTTTAAAATAACCATGATTTTTGAAAGGAATTAAATTATATTCGCCAGATAATTTGGCAATATATATATATATATATATATATATATATTTTTTTCTGCCAAGAATGACCGATATCAAATCTATTCCGCTGCAACATATTAGTATCTTATATCAGATACTTTATTTAGATATTTGAAAACAAATTTCACTTCAAATTATGATAGAATATTTATTATTTTCCTTTTAATTAGTATATTAGTTGGATATTTATTGTGTAAATATCATCCTTTGAAATGAAATGTTTATGTTTTCAATGGAATATGGAAGTTTGCCATTTTTTTTATCTAGAGTTTTGAAATTTAAAATTCAAATTTTATCAATTTTAGAACAAAAACAACTTAATCTAACGCATGCACATGATAACTAATACATATCTATACCTAAATATGGGGATTAAAATCGGGAAATAATTTCCCTCGATTTTTAATAATTTTTTACGAAAAATCCAATGGGCGTTTAACATAGGAAATATTTTTCTTGTATCCACGAACTGCCAGTAACGTCACCACTTCGCTTGCGTATTTAAAGTCCTCATAATAAGAAAAAATGATTCACTTCATTTTACCAAAATACTTTTTTTTAAGACTATCGTAGAACCTGTTTTCAAATTTTCTAACTAACTATCCAATAACTACAGACACTTCATGCTAACCCAAATTCACCTCTACTCGATACCTCCAACCTGCTATCTCACCCACAACATCGCCAAAATATCCAGGATCCAGCTAGGGACTTTCTCATTCTTAACCGAACATTTTACCTCTACTCGACATTATCACCTTAGACTACTCTACTTTCAATACTCATTTCAACTGGTGACCTTTACTTGCCCAACCAAACATTCTATCCCAACTATTACTTTACACTAATTTCAAAACTAAAATCAACTGGCGACATTTACGTACTAAACTCGACGCCAATCATACCTTACAATGTAAACAAACAATGAAGCTTGATAAAAATATTTAAAGGCTTTAATATGTTTTAGAAATATTTTAAGCGTTTTTTTTAATGAAACAATCAAAGAGTCGTTCATTCGGAATTAAAGAGTTGTCCATTTGGAATTTGTATTTTCTGAATGGCAACAGTTTTGGTTTGTTTTTATTTGGTATTGCGTTGTTTATAATCATGAAATTACATAATTCTATTTATAGGTTCATGTTTATAATAGTCAGTGATCCGTTATATTTAATTTAGACATTTAAACATTACAATTGAATAGTTTTTCAAGGTTTTAGAGGAAATAAATTTGTACGATACAAAACATGTATGAAAATTATATGTATGTTTCCGTAAGTTGAATTGAACAAACGGGGGGAAAAAAAAAATGGCTGCCAAAGGTTTCTGTTTTGAAGCGGTCTAACCGGAATCGTTCATGACAGATGAGGGTCATTATTATTATTAATAACAATAACTGGTAAATTTTTTTTGTCAACAATCATAAATTTAAATGTCCAATTTTGAAATCTTTTTCATATTTTAATTAATTCTAAAATATCTAATCAAAACTTCGTTACAAATAAGATACCAAATGAAAAATACCATATTTGTAACGAAGTAACTTTAGGTACCTTATTTGTAACCTTATTTATTTTAACTAATTTGATAAATATGACGTCACAATCAATTGTTTGTTTGTATCAGATAAGTACATTATCATGATTGCAAGAAAGTGATGTAATAACTATTAGCCTATGATTGAATTTTATATTACATTTTAATTTTATCCTCCATGGGTATTTCAGAATTACAGTGGTAGTTATAAACTTTCGTTGAAATCTTTTTACATATTGAGATTGAGGGAAAAGTATAAGCACAAAAAATGTTCAGTTTTGAAAGATCTTTCTAATGATGTAACCATTTATGCAGATTAATTAAAAAAAATAAAAAATAGAAATACATAGCATTTCTAAAAAAAAAAAAAAAAAAAAAAAAGGCTACCAAAAGTTTCTGTTTTGAAGTGGTCTAACCGGAATATTTAGGCATAAATATATATTTTATGACAGGTTTGATTTCACTATAATAAGTTATCATCTATAAAAATAAATATAAACCTGTATAGTACAGCATATAGAAACAAATTTTTAAATTTTTTCATGCATTTTTTACTTTCTCTTACCCATAAGGTAGAGAAAGTATTGTTTTTGGGTCAGATTTTTTTAAATAACAATTTTAATAAATTATCTTTTAAAATCAGAATTATTTTTTAATAACCGAATTAAATTCTGTATAAATGTAGGTGCATTAATGAAACGGGGGGTTGAGGGGGGCGGTAGCCCCCCCCCTCACACAGAACTAATTATCATATAAAACTCTTCCTAAGCTTAATTTCAATTATTTTAACAAAGGTTTATATACTCGTTATCTTACCTCTTAATCTCCAACCTGTATTTATAGTATTAAATTTCAGGGTAAGAGAAAGTAGTGTGAGTGACACACCAGATTATTATTTTTTTTTTTCAGTCAAATGTAAAAAACAATTTTTCTTCTAGTTTTGAATTAACAAAATCTTTTGAGATGTATTTAATTTTATCATGTATAGTGCTAAAAAAATAGAAATAATGTAGTTACACCCATTCCCATCCCATATTTTCCAGTTGCTATAGATCTGATTGTCAAGCACATCCAGGAGTATCTACGACTGTCTTCTTTCAAAGAGAAAGACTGATAAACTTCCTTCCAAATAACACAATGATCTGTTCCATTTATAAAATGCATATTTATGTATACCGAACTTATGCATATATATGTGTATAGAATATTTGCATAATGATAATGTGACCCATTTGGGTATGAAATATTTTAAATGTCAGTATTGACAAATAGACTCATTTGACAAAACATTCTTTCTAGGATATGCAGCTCATTGTACTTTCATTTATTATTATTGAATTTATGATTATCATAAACATGTTGGCACAAGTAAATTTCATTATGCATGAACTCATTTAGTTATTTTGTACTTGAGATGCATGCTTGTATGAAGCATGCTGTAAAACTTTTAAAAAATGATTTTTTCATTATTTTCTTTGTTATTCGCATAATGTAATCTTAGGAGAGTGAATGTTACCGAACTGTATGATTCAATATGAATATTGTGTTATAGTAGTTAAATAGCTGACATGAACATTAGTACTTTTTCAGGTAATTTACTAAGATCGTATATTATTAAAAATTTAAGTTTTGAATTTAAGATTTTTTAAACTTTAAAAAATACTTAATTTTTACATATAGTGCATGCAGAGCATACTCTACCTTATTCTTAAGTTTTTCTTTTTCAATAAGATGAAAAATTAAATTCCTTTTTTTTTTTTTTTTAACAGGCAAAAAAAGTTCTGTAAATAAAATTGTGGTTTATTATTTTCCCCCTCCCTGCCAGATAAAATTATATATTCTGATAAATCTCTTTTAGATATTGTTTCATCTCAGGAAATTTAAATGTCTGTTAATTATTGAATATATGTTTAATAATCGATATTGCAAATCTTAATTTGAATCTTAACAGATTTAAGTGTGACAATCGAATCATGTAAATTAGTTAATAAATGTTTTCTGGAGTTTAATCAGCTATAATAATTTTAATAATTAAAAATTAAATAAAAAATTTAGTTGTATTTATTAAAATTAATCCTGGGGCATTTCAAAGTTATGTCCGATAGTGTATTAACAATGAAATAAGCATGCTCAACTTTTTGTATAGGTTAATTAATTAATAACAGTTTTTTTTTTTTTTTTTTAAATAATTGTCTGGTCACAAATTCATTGTATATGGCACAACATAATTGCATGTAAAATCGTTACAATCTTCTAATCTTGATGATTTTTTTGCTTTTAAACTTCGCTATTGCCACTCAAATTGTAAAATCTTGTGCTTAAGAGGGGACAATACCAAATTCTGCAGACAGCTGTTGTCAATGTTATTCTATGGGAAAATTTGTTCCCACAATTACTCATTACCAAATGTATTTTTTTTTTTTTTTAATTCCGTTTTCACAGTCAGAAAACTCATTACCGTCAAATTAGTACTCATTTTCGAAAAATTGATTTTTTAAAATTTTTACATTTTAATTTTGAGTTCAAAAATGAGATTTTTCACAAAGTGCATTTTTCTCACTTTTTAGTAGCAAAATGAAATTCTAAAAACTTAAAAAATCAATTTTTGGAAAATAAGTACTAATTTAATGTTTATGAATTTTCTGAATGTGAAAACAGAATTAAAAAAATATTCATTAGGTAATGAGTAATTATGGAAACACATTTTCCTATAGAATAACATGGGCCACAGCTGTCGGCAAGATTAGGTATTGTCCACTCTTAAGGCTGCAAAAGAATCAGATTCACTCTTCTTCCCCTGTATAATTCTATGGCATTTTTGTTGCTTTGTATTTTAAGGATATTATCTCATTAAAAAAGAAGTTTTTCAAATTACACTCTTTAAACATATCACTAAATTAAAAGGCGACAGGTTCTAAAAGTATAATTAGGGTGGCGACAATCAGGGAAAACAGGGAAATAATGGAAAAATCAGGGTACTATAACAATCTGGAAATATCAGGGGAAAATCAGGGAATTTTCTAAAAACACTCAAAAATCATGGAATTTTTTATTTTTGCCCAGAAAGCATGATTAAAAAATCACCAAACAGGTGTTATCTTAACCATGATTGCACAGGATTGACTGCTTTCTAGTTGAATCTCACCAAGTTAACATTAAAAAAATAAAAATATTTATTTTAAATATTTTTATGTCTTGATGTTAATATGTTGTGCAATTAAAATGAGTCATATTTTTATAATTTTGTTAATTTCTCCAAAATTTTGAGTTTTTCATTTTATTTTGCTTTTTGTAAGTGAACAAAAGAAAAATAATAATAATAAAAAAAGATTGAGATATTTTTGTCCATCAGTATAGTTTTTTTAATTGCAGTGGTTTAGTGAGCATGTTACACAAGAATGTGATATACACAAAATTATAGAATATATATATAATAGGTAATGGAAATCATGGAAATTTATCAAAATTAGTCATGGAAATCATGGAAAAATCAGGGAACTTTTTTTCTGAATCTCTGTAGCCACCCTGGTAATTCAAAAAACTTCATATTTGAATGAAATATCTTTATAATACAAAGCAATGTAAATCCCATAGGATAACATGGGAAGGAAGAAAGAGAGAATCTGATTCAATGTGCAGCCTCAAACATAGCATAAATAATTAATGTAAAAGAGTATGTAATATTGTATTATCATTTACAGCAGGTTATTAGACATTTTCCTTTAATCTTTCATTGTTATAATTATAAAATATAAAACAACTTTTATCACAGTGAAAGCACAAAAGAATGAAATAGTAATAGAATAAGCAAGTAAAATAATTTATTTTTTATTCTTTAGTTATTTCTTAGAATTTAGAACACCAGTGTTGATACTGCTGCTTTAAAGGCATTTATTGTTCATTCCTGAGAAAAAGAAAAAAAAAAAAAAAAAGTTAATTTTTACTTTTCTTACATTGGTTTATTTTAAAATATTGAGATTTTGTTGTAATATTTTACTTGTATTCCATTTTTTTCTTTTTTTTTTTTCTTTTTCTCTCTTGTGTATGTGTGTGAGATACGGGATAAGCATAACTGAACTTCTACTATTAACAATACTTTGCAATTAAAATGAGTGAGCAGATTGCTATCAAATTTGATGAATCATTAGTTGTGTTCAGAGAATAAATAAAAATTTAAAAATGTACATTACTACCGAGAAATTTTCAAGATTTGTCAAAAGATTTTGAATTGTACAACATTTTTAACACTCAACATTATGTACTGCAGTTTGAATCCCCTCAGAAATTTTTTTCTGGCTATGGCCTTGCATTAAATTAAATTTTTACTTATTAACTATATTTCACTTTATGCATATAGGTTTTTGACAATCATTTTTTGAATCACCATTTATCATGTTTTTGAAATCATGGAATTAAGCTATCAAAACTGGCATATATTAAAAATATGTTGATACCACTTTTGAATCTTTTTTATTTTGATCCTTTAATGTTGGCAGGAGTATAAGGGTGGGTCATTGTTAATTTTACCTTTTTTTTTTTCTATGCAAAGCACCACCTAGTGGATGTTTTTGGAACTAAAAAAATTGTTTAATTCCTTGAAAGCATTTCATGAGTCAACCACATACTGAATTTGGTGGCAATTTGCTCACCTATTTAAGTGCAGGATGTTATTTATAGCAAAAGTTTAATTATAATCAGCTTGCACTTTCTGTTCTTGTTTTTGTAAGTATATTTCGATGTATTTCTCATATTGTTGTTTGTTTCTTAAATATGTATCAAACATTGTTTTTCAACGTCTATATCTCTTTCATTTTACTAGAAGTTCTACAGTATTTAATGCAGCATATAATTTTGTATCTAATGTTATATTCTACTAATTCACATCTATCATTTAAAAATTATCATTTTAATTATCATTTCTTTAAGGAAAATTAACAAAAATTTGGCTTATAAATTTCAGTAACAACAATTTTTTTATAATTAGGACTTTCTGTTAATTAATCACAGTTCGTTATTAATTATCACAGTCATTTTCATTAAAAATAAAATTTTATACTCAGAACATCTGTCAATTTTAGTATTTGTAAAATATTATCATTATTTCAATGGTTTCTTTAACATATTTGTATTTTAGTTACAGGGTTGCCAACTTTTCAAAAACAGTTTGAGGAGCATTCAGAGAAATTTTGAGGAGCATTTTGGCTACTTTGAGGAGCAATTTTAAAAATATATATATATTTAAAAAAAAAAAAAAAAAAAAAAAAAAAAAAAAAGAAATAAACTACTTACAAAAATAAATTAACAATAATCATATGAAATTTAGAAATATTTATTGATAATCAAATATATTTAGCAAAACAGTGAAGAGAGATAAGAATGGGAAATGATTAAGTCTGAATATAAGCTTAAAACCCAAAAGTAATTTGTTTTTTGCATAATGGCATATTTTCCATACATAAATAAAGGCAATATATGAAAGTAGATTATTCAGTTACATTAAAAAAAAAAAAAGAAAGAAAGAAAGAGAAGCACAAAGGGGGAAAAAAAAAATTAATTTCCAACAATTTTCATGAATGTCAAAATAATTATACTATCACATAAAAATCTAAAAACGAAATCATATAAATGTGTAAATGATCTCATCTCCAAGTCAACTCCCTCTAATCTGCATAGCTTGGGACCATATGTTTTGTAAACTTTAGAATTTTGCAGATTATTGGTCATAATTTGTTTACTTTTTTTTTTCCCAGATACAAATGAAGATATAATAATAAATCATTAATGCTTTAAGTGAATGATAAAATAAAAGCATAATTATTTCAAATAAATCTTAAATAAAGCGTTGTCAATCGGCCTTAAAGTTCAGTAGCTTTGAATCCATTATTTTTATGGAAAAATAATTAAAATAAACAATTTTTTAACGATAACTGAAACATTGATACAGTTTAAATGAAAATCAAAACACCACATAATCATAGCATTTGGTTTCTTTCTTCCCCCCTTTCAGCTTGTGGTTTTAATTAAACACACTCTTAGCTAATGTAAACAAATACTAGTTCCTGTTCTGAGTCAGCAATATTTCGATCACTAGAATGTTTTCTTTCTTTCATTCTTTTTTTTTTTTTTTTTTTGTTTACTATTTATTTATGAGTATTGTAGGATGAAGCGTGTGGTTCTTCAGCTAAATTGTAAAAGCTAGTTTTATTTTTTTTATTTTCAAGATACGTTGAAGCGCTTTCATAGATAAAAAATAAAATTCAAAGAATAATGTTTTATGCGGCAACTGTTGGAAATGCAAAATCAAAAGTTGATAAGGATTGGACAACGATTTCTGCCTAGATGTGTGCAAAGAAAAAAAAATAAAGAAAGAAAGAAAAAAGAATTTTTTTTTTTTTTTCTGTGTCTGCCACTATTCAATTTTATGTATTTAATAAAAAATATTTAAATAGGTGGTCAAGACTGAATTTGCGGAGCATAAACATTACTTCGCGGAATTGCGGAGTTTTTAAATTTTTTCGGAGAAACTCCGCAAAAATCGGAGCAGTTGGCAACCCTGTAGTTATATTTTCGTTATTTGCAATCAGTTTGGAATGAAGTAATGATATACAAATTTGCCAGTTTATACAGTTTAAGAGGAATAGAAAAAGCTTGATATTTGTGCACTTAAAAGCAGATTTAAAAAAAAAAAAAAAAAGTAAATATTCTCTTGAAATATTGTTTTTGAAACTCACATTCACATTCTGGATTTCAGGATTTTTTAATAGCTTTTCTACTTTTCTACGAATTGTTTTATAAAACTTTTATAATTTATGTAAATGGAAAAGAGCTTTTATTACATGAAGAAATTTTCTTCATTGACAACTGAAAAAAAAATTATTGACATACTAATTTATTATTTGCACAAACTGAATTTACAATTTCCTTTAGTGTTTAACTTATTTCATTTAAGTAATTTATTATATTATATTTTTAATTTAAAATTACTGAAATTTCAAGTTGTGATGTATATGTATTTAACTGAGTGAAATTCAAGTTTCTGATTTCTGATTAAAAAAAAAAATAAAAAATTACTCTGAGTTTTCCAGTTACCTTTGATACTTTTTTTTTTTTTTTTTAATATCTCTTTATATGTATTCTTCCACATTTATGTAGTTTTATAATATAAAAGAATTCTTTATAAAGCTTCCAAATATTTACATACTGATGCATAATTTTAGTTCAAATTTTTATGAAAAAAAAAAAAAAAAAAAGTCAGGTCACAATTTTTTGAAACATTTTGGAGGAATATTTAACTTTTGTAAGTTTTACAAAATCTTGCACTTTTCTAAAAGAAAAGGAAGGCTAAATAAAATTATTTCATCTGCTGTTTTTATTTATTTATTTATTTATATTTTAATTCAAATATCAAAGATACAAAATTGTGTCGTTCATATTCATTATTATTATTATTATTATTTTTAATAATCTTTAATTTTACTTTAAATAATTTTAAATAACTTAAAAATCATACATCGCTATCAGATAAATTTTACCTTTGGTAACTTTTTTTATTACCATGATATGCACAATGTGTTAATTTATTGATAAATTCTTATAAAAAATTAAAAAAAAAAAAAAAAAAAAAAAAATTGTTTCTTTTTTTTTTTTTTTTTTTGTAAATATATTTAATCATCTTTTTCAAAAAACTATTTTATAAATATTCTGTAGAAATTGATTGGGATGATAAGTTATCTAATATAGAATAATTTTTTCCACTCTGATATTTATCTAATATTTATATATTTATATCACATTTTTAGCTATGTTCTCTTTTTACATAATATTGGTTAAAGTGAACAAAAATTAAGACTTGCAAAAAATCTTAATAAATAAAATAAGAATAATGAAATGTATAAATATGTACAAAATAAAATCATTTTATATATGTATGTTCTTCCATTCTGTACTCATTATTATAATCTATTTATACATATATGCATGAAATGCATACATACTAAATGCTTAAAAAAAGAAAAATATATATAACTGTCTTTATAATGAATGTATAACCAATAACTAAATGATAAAAAGAAAAAGAAAAAAAAAAATCCCTATTTGCCTCTTTAACATATCATTAAAAAGTTAATAAGGTGCTGCTTTCTCATCAACAATTTATTACTGACATTTTTTAAATTTCTTAATAGTGTATCTTTTTCCAACAGCAACTCTTATTAAATTTTCTAAACACAATAAACATTCCATCCATTATTAAATAGCTTCTTTTCAAAATGTTAGGATTTATGTATTACTGTTCTCTGGAAAATTTTTGATATATTTTTAACAATCGTGATCCTAAAATCACCAAAACTGTCTGTTTGATTGTTGATGAGCCAAAAGTCTGTGACACAAATAAAACTTTAGTATAAAATCAAATAAGTGGCATATGAGAATGTGGTTTACACTATGCTTCTTATGACGAAAAGTTAGGTTTAAGAGAAGAAAAAAAAAGTTCCAGAATTTTTCTTCATATGGCACTATTTGTTTCTGTTTGGTTATAAAATGTTTCTTGATCCCCATACTTAATCATTCTTGATTTTTTCTTTTGGGGACTATTTGAAGGACGATGTTTGCGGCTGACTGTAAATTATTGGAGATGCGACAAACTGTACTACTTTTCCTACAGTGAAAAGTTTGATTTAAGGGGGAAAAAAATCTCAGATGGCACTACTTGTCTCAGTTTAAAGTTTTTTCTTTTAATTTTACTATTGCTACATCAATTCCCTAATCCTCAAGCCTAACCCTTCGTGTAGAGCTATATGAAAGACAGTGTATGAGTATAAGATTAAAGTATTGAGAAAGTAAATAATGTGTGTAATCCAATCTCTTCCACAATTAATTATGGCAAACACTTGTATTAAATTGGATTACACTTTGAGTGTGTTTCAAGCTATAAAAGTGTCATAAAGCATGACAACGTTTTTCTTTTTCGGCAATAGGTAATATTTACCCCATCTAATCAAACTTATTTAAGGATTCAATGCTTTCCCGGTATTATGCCGTAAGTTTGCTTTACATCGGCACTTCGCGTATTTTCTCTCTCGGTTCTTCATTTGAAGTTTGCCTTTCCCCCGGTCTCGTGTACAGTGGCTAGGATTTGTTTTTCGCCACTTCTTTTCTCTCTGGGATGGTTCTTCCCCATTGGTTGCACTAGGCAGTGACGTTCGTGCGTTTACGTGTTAAAAAAAAAGCGTGCAGTCTTGAATAGTCAGTATTTTGGGCCGAAAAGCTGCAAGGGACGATCGTCGGTGTGTGACCGGGCTCTAGCTGTAGGATGGGCACGTTTTATCCTCAGCTTTAAAATGAAGATTAAATATGATATTAATAAATAACTTAATATATAACTTTTAGCAGCCTTAAACAATTTGGGAGTATTTATTTTATTTTTTGATACCTTACCAGTAACCTGATCCAATTGGATTGTACTTACTTACCTTAGTTGTCCATACCATGTGGAGCCAGACGTTAAAGTTTCGTAAGCTATCTTTACTTTCATTTTCTTTAGCTAAAATTAAAGATTTGATTTGTTTTTAAAAAAAACTTTTATCGCCTTTTTCTTCATCAACTTCTGAATGACTTATTTTTATAGTTTCAATTTTATTATTTGTTAAAAAGGATATGCATAAAGCGATTTTTTTTAACTTATAAGAACCTGCAATATTTTAGAAAAATAAACTTTCTACTCTATTGGAAAAAAAAAAATGTTTTGAATTAAGTTCAGGCTAAACAGTGATAATTTACAATTTTACTTTTTTTTAAAGTTTGTTTTAGCTCATAATATGATTATCTCCTCAATTGATAGTTAGTTACCTTACAAAAATAATATTATAGAGTATTTTTTTGTGATAAAAAGACACAAATATTAAATTGAAACATTGTAATGAATTTCACAAAATAAATGCTCTTTAATTGTTTGCATACGTTTTTCTGTGGGTTTTTAAGCAATTCTTCCCACAGGTCATAAACTGTTCAAAACATTTCACTAAATTAGAGGCAACCATTAAAAATAATTAAATTGGTTATATATATTTTAATAATAATATTAAAATATCAGTATAATTAAAAAAAATATATAGGTTTTGTTTCATTGCAGCATGGTGACCAAGCAACAGTTATCATCAAACAAATTTTTTTTTTTGCCAAAAATCACTTGCATAGACAAAAAATCTATCACCTAAATCTTTTTATAAGTCCCCCCCCCCCAATTATATTTTTAAAAATGAATGTTAGTAGAAAGATTGTTTTAAAAATTGAAATCCGTGTATTTAAACAAGTTTCTAAGTATGGTATTCATTGTTTGGTAAACATCACTAAAAACTTAATAGTTAAAATCAAAGTTCTGTACCAATTGCAGGCTGTTAAAATGCTTTGTTATTTTCATACTGGTACCTACTTATTTTCTTGCATGGTAGTTTCTACCTGCATCAATTGTTATGTCCTTTTATAATTGATGGCATTTAATTTTATCTTACATTTTTCATTATTTTTAAAAACCTGTCTTGCACAATTTGTTTAAATGAATTACTAAATTTAATTTTTTCCAACTGAACATAAAGACACAGGCAATTTATCTTGAGAATGTTTTAAAATAAAAGTGCTTGAATATTTTTGCATAAAAGCATTGATATGTACTGCAAAAATGTGTCTAAAAATTTTGCACTTCTATATGCTTGTCTACCATTTGATATTCTTAAGACCACTAAGTTTTCATTTGCTGGCTTAAACCTAAATATAAGTAATAATAAATTCAAACCAAGTAAATGTATATTTATTATTTTAATTAATTGCTAGCAGTTCTGCCCATTATCTGCACATGGAAAAAGGTTTTTTTTTTTTTTTTTTTAAAGAAAAATTGATAGCAAAGTTAATTAATTTGATCTGTTGGCATGAGATTGTTTATTCCTTGTTCTGATGAAGACCAAGTTTGATTTCAGATCTATTGAAAAATAAAGATAAGTTTTAAGCTTCTACTGCAAATCACAGCAGAGATAGGTTGATAAGGTTTAAAAACTTAGACAACCTCTTTTACTCCCTAATTAAATTTCGGTAAATCCCATCTTTTATCATAAAATTTCATTGAATTTTTTTCCTCAGTAAATAGTGAACCCCTATGTCATGAAAGGAACCTATTGTTTAAATGTCATGTTTTCAGCTTCAACAGAATTTGGACTTGACATTGATAGATGAATCAGTGGTATTTTAATAACTTGGTATTAAGTATATAAATATATAGTAAGAATGAGTGGTATTTTAGTAACAAATAATTTGTTTATGAATTGTACAAGAGAAAGAAATAAGAAGAAAAAGATATAATTTTCTTGGCAGTAAAAATTTTGTCCTCTATTTGTCAGTCGGCCACACACACACACCGGAGTGAAACTTTTTTAGGGGCTACCCCTGAATTCACGGTTTTTGAAAATTTTGCTGTCTTTAAATTTCACATTAATTATTTTGTTTTTATAAAGCTTTCTCATTATGAATGTTTAATTTGTCTCATAATTTATTAAAAACTTTCTAAATATAACTTATTACAAGTATAAATAAATAATGTTAATAATATGTTCAGGGCCTGATTATCGCACAGGCCGACAAGGCCTCGGCCTAGGGCACCTCTATCTAGAGGCACCAAAATGATTCTTAAATTTAAAAAATGCTATTTTTGGAAAAAGATTTCCTTAAAAAAAATTAAACAAAAGTTAGCTAACGATAATAATCTTTAGTTGAAAGTAGGGATTTTTTAATATCTTTTAACCAATTATCCGATTAAATTAAAAAATACATTAGCTAGATTATGAAATATACCAGTTTTCGTGGAGATTGGTCGAATGATATAACATTTTACAGCGGACCAAAGAATCCAGATAAATTTTCACTTGCAGACTTACAGTTATATAATACAAATTAAAGAACTTTGTATCATCCTAAAGGAAAATATCTTTACATTTTCAGTAGTATTTGGTTATGAGTTCATATTTACATACCCGCTGACTTCGTATAGTATGAATGAGGTAGATTAGGATTAAAAAAGAAAACAGTATTATAAAGAATACCTTGTAAAAAGTTACATTTTTATGCAAGTGGATTCCAACAGTCATAGAAGAAAGATTACTCCAGCACCAATAATATTTTGAGGTCTCGTTGCAAAAGAAGTTAAAACTAACTTCTTATGAAGGTGATGCTTTAACTTTTTTACCAGCAGTCAAACTTTGTGCACAAATTAGATTTAAAAACAAAACAAAAAAACCTTTAATTTATTCAAGATTGGGGGAGGGGGGGGGGGCACAAAAATCGCCTTGGGCCCCAACAGGTGGTGATCAGGCTCTGAATATGTTAGCCCTATGAGCATTAATAAGTCTTCCCATTGTCATTCATTCTGTAGCCAAGTAGCAGTTTTCAGGGTGGGTCATGAGAGGTAGCTTCACCCCTGCACACACACATATAACAAAAGACAATTTTGTGTACTTTGGTAATCAGCTGAAAATTTTTTAAAAAAGGGGCAATTAAGCTAATTGGAGCTTCCGACCACTGGCATTAACTTAAAATTTTCAGATCTACCCAAACTACAATTGAATGACAATTGCACTTAGCTTCCAAATTTTATATAGTAAGATCACATAAAAATTTCTTTGTTCATTATAAAATTAGCAATATTATATTAATATTAATAATAACTTTCTTAACAAACTATAAATTGCGAAAATGCTATTCCTTTGCAATTTAACTGCTAGCAATGTGTTAGATGCTGAAAGTTTTATTACAAGGTTAACTTCTATAACAACTTTCACATTAAAGAAAGCAATTTTTCAAACATTACTACTTGAATTTTTAATATTTTATCTTTTATATATAATATATACAAATTGGATTTTTTGCCGTGGGTTAGTCACTGTATATTAATAGATTCAGATGAAACTCACTGTGTATTCAAGGCTCACCAAGACCTCATTTATTAATTATTTTGTTTCAAAATGATTGAGTCTTTTGAAGATTTCAGTCTCCGTAAAATAAATAAATAAATAAAACAAAAAATAAAATAAAGACTTAAGATTTTGGTTCAAGGATCCCAAATTTTCAAGTTTATGAGAGTTAAAACTAAGAAATTTATTTTGTGCAAAATTGCCAAAATACAAGGTGGCCATAATTAAACTGATAATGCACAGACATTATCTAAATGCAAGAATAGTGCCAAATTTCATAGGAAGACTGAAAAAGGCTAGGGACAAGAATTTAAAAAATAAATAAAATAAAACTATAAGTAAGACTGTATATTTCAAGTTATAAAGTTAATCAATGAAAGAACTTTCGACTGGGATCTCAGACCTCTTCAGTCGTCTATCCTTGATATTGTCACTGCCTAAACTAAATCTCTGTGTTCCCTTTTGAGTCACGCAGGTGGCACCAGTTTTAATCTATTCCTCTCATTGCTGTTGTAACTGCAAATGAACTAAAGAAAGGAATTGATCAAAACAGTCGACATCTGCTCAACTCCAAAGGGACTGCAGATATGGACGACTGAGGAGGCCTGGGATCCCAGGTGAAAGTTCTTTCATTGATTATCTTCAAGTAAGGCTGTATATTTTAACTTATTTAAACTTAGTAAAAATGAAGCTTCTTTAATTAATTAAAATGCTACAAAAAACTTACTTCATTGCTTCATTATTGGCTGCATAGCTGCTTTCGCTGGGGGATCCACTTCGCCAGTGCTTTGTCTTGTGGAAAGTGCATCAAAAGTTTGGTGTTTACCTTGCTCTTCACCTCTCTTCTCGAGCAGGCGTCACCACTGCAGGTCCAAACAGGCTGTTACACAGGAATGTCGAAACATAAAATCAAAACATCAAAATGATATTAAATATGGGAAAAAGCACTACCGCCCTAGCCAAAACTTATCAAAATAGCAACATAGATATTCAGTTTAATCACACCACAAAAACTGTGAATTATAATAATCCAACCTATGCTTTTTACTGCAAAACCATTGAAATTATCCATAACTTTAATTCTGTGAATGACCACAAATCAAAAGCTGGTTTGGACCTACAGTGGCGCCACTTGCTCAAGAGGAGAGGTGAAGAGCGAAGTAAACACCAAACTTTTGTGGCACTTTTCACAAGACAAATATGTGACATTGTTTTTCTAAGTAAAGGTTTTATTGCAATTTATAATTTAAAATTGATGATTGTGTACTTTTTTTTTTTAGTACTGCATTTTTGTTGTTGCTTACTTTGAAATTGGAAACACTGTGCTAATTTGTCTCCACTTTTCTATTTTTTAAAACTCCCTTTTCTGTTACACAGCACTACATATTCCCCTAGTGGTGACTTTGTAACTTTTTTTTTTTTTCCACTCAGAATCCTTTATCCCTTATCTTGTTTAGTCTTCCGACAAAATTTAGGCCATTCTCCTAATTAGATTGCACTACAAAACACTGTGAGCACTCTCACAAGTAAACCTTCTCTCCTTTGATACCGGTTTTCCGGAAACCTATATATTTTCTGAAAGCTTATGCCACAAGTAGAAAAACTGTGAAATCTTAGGGGCAGAGGAATAAGCGTTTAGGAGTTATAGGACATAAAATGTTGGAAAGATGACACCAAAAGTCGCTAAAATGTTCGTTTCACGTATTTATATGAACTAATAATATGGTAAGAAGGTGGAGGTATCATTATAAAGGAAGAAACAACTCGTTGAAAAGAAACAGTATACGTTGGGATATTTGCTACTGACTTCAAACGAAGTCCATTACAAGAGACAATCAATGTACAATTCACCAAATAAACAGTGAGACGGGCAGAAAGACAGTTCACAATGGGCACATTTTACAAAAGCGATAGCCGCACATTTGCAAACTCATCATTTGTCAATGAATTGAAGCAGTAATCCATTGGCGCAATCCACATTCAAGGTTTGTCGTCCAAGTATCCGCTTTTATAAAAAGCATACTTAATCAAGTTCTTGAAACGAGGAGCATTGAACTGATATAGGGAAAAAAGACTGCAGGGCCAGAAAACTATCGCGGTGCCAGATGTGCTCATGTGTCTCGATAATAATTGTTTCCATTATGTAAAGAACAAAAGATTTCTAGTGTCTGAAAAAATGAATATCCAGAGGCTAAATCTTTCCTGTACATCCTTCAGGTACCAATTCTTTTTGTAGGACTTTACCATCAAGTACTTCGGAAGCAGACAATGCATGATCTTTGTTAGAACACCACGAATCCACTAAAAGCAGAATTTTCTTCCTGTCATTAGCCATACTTGACCAAAATATGTCATGACAGAAATGGAGACTGACTGTTGCGACGAGCATTGCTGTTCCTTATAGACACCATCATCTTCGAAGCCCATATCCTCGTCCGTTCTTCTCCATTGTCTCTAGCAAATCCTAATGTCCGGATCCCTTCCACAATATCCATATCATTTTCCAGGAGAATAATTATGTGTTTTATCATCTCCGATTCCTGGATGTTCGGAGACCGATTACTTGTTCCGAATCGGGAGACCAAGACCACCACAACAACTATAGTATCCATATAATAAGAAGCAATGTAAGAAGAAGACATACAATACGTTAGTACTCTACAGCAATATACGGGAACATACAAGGAATAGAGACGTTTTAATGGGAATATGTCCCTCTATACACACTTTACTGATACTTTGCGGGGCCTGTATCTCCTAAACGCTTGTCCCTCTGCCCCTAAGATTTCACAGTTTTTATACTTGTGACATAAGCTTTCAGAAAATATATGGGTTTCCGGAAAACCGGTATCAAAGGAGAGAAGGTTTACTTGTCAGTTTAATTATGATTACCTTGTATAACTCGCTGTGGACTTAATTTATAAATAAGTCTCATAAAATTTTGTAATTAAATCCATAGTTAAGGTGTGTCAAACTTAACAATGCTTTGACAAATCAGTTTCAATCATGAAAAAAAAACTAGATTTGAACTAAATTTGGAAATAACAAAGATAACACTAACAAGGGATGTATGAATCAGTAAAATTTCTATTGAAACTTAAATTAAAGAGCATATTAGAATATGTAAGAGTGTACAAATTTTACACACCACCACCCTCTTGGTCAAGCAACGATCTTAAAAGTTTTATTTATTTTATTAAAACAAACAAAAGCCCACAGTGTTTCAAAGAATATGTGGAGGCATTATAAGGAGTTAAACTCATGGTTGGTACATTCCATGTTCAAAACTCAACAGTACTAAGTAGGAAAGACATTTCTCGGTCCAGTACATGCAAAAAGAACTATTTTTAATTTCCCACATCTTTGTCAAAATTAATCTCATAATAATTGAAAAAACATGATAAAAACTAATCTAAATTATTTTTTATCATGCTTTTTCAATTATTTAGTATTAAGTTTTTTTTTTTTTTTTTCCTAAGGTTAATTTTAGATTTACTTTTTATTTTTAGTCTGTAATTATTTTATTTGACATTACAAATGAAATCATAATGAAATTATAAATTGTTTATTATTTCTTGTATTTCTTTATGAATATTCATCTATTTTACTTAAATACACTTATTTTCATAATTACTGTTTGTCTATTCATCAAAACAAAGTATATTTTAGTTGGGAAATAAAACTCTTTGTTTCTTCTGAACTCCTTAAATAAGCATGCGTTGTAAAATTTAGTGCTGTTGAATTATTCACAGCTTGAAACATTTTTTATCTGAACATATTGGTGACTAGTCAAGATGAGTATTTTAAATAGTATAATATGTTTAGTTGTACAAAAATTTAGTTGTACAAAAACAAGAAAAACTTGTTTTAATCTGGGTATTAGGGTGGTAAAATGTTTTTACCGATTGTTCTATTATCAAAGCTGAGATATGATATTATGAATTCTAAAAATTTATTTGTATTAAAAATATACAATAAAATGAATTGCATTTATATTTATGTTGAATTAAAAGTATTTTTTAATTTAAAAAAATGATCGAGTTATTTTAATTTTTTACTTGTTAATTCAAGATTCTTTTTTATACATATATCAAAGAATGTTTTTTGCTTTTGTATTCAAGAGAAATTTTTTATGTTTTAAATTACTTCTATATTCTATTGTTGTTTTGTTGTATATTATTTATATTCTATTGCATTTTGTCTATCTTTAGTTACGTTGAAGATTATTATATATACTATTAATTTTGAATTCTGTTATTGAAAAGGAATATTTTGATAAATAAATAATTATTTAAATGTGTGTATGATAAAGTTTTTGAATTTCTCCTAATTAATACTGTGGTCTCTAGTTATTCCATTTTTGTAAAATTGATTGCTTTGTATTTTAAATAAACTTTTGCATGCATTTTGTACCATTTTTAAGCATACTTAAAAAAAAAAAAAAAAAAACTTCTGCAAAATCATTTTTTAAGTCTTAAAATACAAGTATTCCTTGATTAGTGCAAGTGATTGATTCCACAATATTATTCCACAAATCAAAATTATACTAATTGGAACATATATTCTATAGGGAAACTCAGAATAGATCTACAACTAATTTTCTTTCATACCCAATACACATAAACAAAATAATAATAATGTTCTATGGTATTTTATATATATATATACACATAATGTTTGAGAATTGTAAATCATTATAAAATTTAGCATTCAAGAGATACATTGTTAATGTGAACAACATTCAAAATATAATTGTAAATCAGGGTAAATTTTAGCACTCATAATATACATTATTTATTTCAGTTACTTTCAATAAAATAATTGATTAAAGTCTTCATTGGTGATTAAATTGAAATTATTACTTATGCTAATGATTACTTATTTAGAACCACATGCATAAGCCCTCAAAGAATCAATTTTTTGTATGAAATTTAAAAAGATATTAATTCAGAACAAATTTAGTGCCGCATTGAGGCACTTTCACAAAGTCAACTTTTTGCAAAGAGGCACTTTCACAAAATCAACTTTTAGCACAGAGACACCTTCACAAAGTCAACTTTTTGCAAAGAGGCACTTTCACAAAATTAACTTTCAGCAAAGAGGCACCTTTACAAAGTCAAATCTGAGCAAATATAGCTTCACACTAAAAATCTCTCTAAGCTTTGCTGCATCGAACACATAATAAATACCCTTACTTTGTTTATTGAAGACAATGATAAATATCTTAGTAAACACTTACTTACCTTACATGTTAGAAATTATTCGCCCCACATATATATCTTACAAACTGTTCCATTTTACTTTTAAAGTGTATTTTAAAATTAAACTGCTTTGCACATTTTGGTGAATTGTTTGGAAGCATAATTAATTTTCACAAACTTACTTGATTTTTTCACAAATTATTTCATAAATTCACGAATGGGGTGCCATTTTAAAAATCCTGGATTAAACCTTGATATATATTCTTAGAAAATACATATTACACAGACTAATTCAAAACTTTTAAAATAATATGTATGTTAAGTAACATGAATCGTTATTAAGGCCCCTTTCTATCTTTTCAATTTCCCATTCTCGGCTGTTAAAGCCTATGTCATTCTATGGAGAAATTTGTTTATACAATTACTCACTACCTAACTTTTTTTTTTAATTTCATTTTTACATTCTGAAAATTTATAGCCATTAAATTTATTGATTTTTAACTTGATTCTGTGTTGCAACTGCAGTATTTCAGGTTAATTATATTTTATTACTTTCATTGAAGGCAGTTACAAAGAGAGAGTTTTGCTGATTGGTGGATTTTGTTCATTTTATTTATTTATTTTTTAATTATTAATTTAGAGAAATCTAAGTTCTTTATATATATATGAAAAAAATGACTTGTCATTTTTTGCTTTGAAAAAACATGTACTTAAATACAGCATACCCTATAAAAGACATAAATAGAACATTAATTAATAGTTAAATATTGCAGGAAACATACTATAAAAATAAGAAATGCAACAGTGTAGAAAAAAAATCTCCTTATTAAACAAATTAATATTTTATGCCAAAAACAAAAATATAATTTTACGTTATGGCTAAAAGAAAAAAAAAAAAATCTTTTTACATTTTTATAACTATTAAAATGGTTGAACTACATAAAAGAAAGCACTACTATTTTCTATGCTTAATAACAGCTTTAAAATATTGAAATTAAATATTGTTTATTTCTTTTTTGAGGATTAGCAATAATCTCTTTTTTAACTGTGCAAAACTTAAAGGAAAATTAACAAAAATAAGTAAATATAATAATAATAATAAAGACATGAGATTTTTACTTTTTTTTTTTTTTTAATATATAAGAAAAAGTACATAAACTATCTATTATACTTCGTTTCACCTTAAGTTGGCAGCATTGAAGAAGGCAGGGAATATAATATTGCATGCTAAGAAGTAGTTCTAAAGTTATTTTGCATTTTTAAGTTGATAAAATTGATAAATATATGCTAGAAAATAAGGAAATTTAGCTTCCGCAAGAAATGTTTGATGTTTTCCATATTTTAAAAGTATTTAAATAATAAATAACTTTTTAGCAAAGCAAACGCATAGTGACGATACAGCGGCATTTCTGAGTTTCATTTTGGCTTGAATTGGTTTCAAGGTTAAACATCTGGCGTGCTATTTAAAATTTCTTTGCCAGTTCTCTCTGAGACTTTTCCTGCTTTTACAGTTTTCTTTCTCTCAGTTACAATAAAAAAAAAAAAATTTATCAACTTTACAAGAAAATTTGCGATTCCTGTCATACTTCCTTTGGAAAATTTATATCTGCATATGGGAATTCCTATATATTCTATACTTTTAATAAATATAACCTTGTTTAAAAACCTATTTAAGTTAGCAAATATAGTAAGTGTAATTTATTCAACTACCTTGGAAAAGCATTTTCATGTTGGAAGTTTAAAATTGAAAAATTATATTTATAGAAAGTTTCAAAATATTGCTAGTAACTTTATTCCGCTAATTAATAATTTAATAGCTTTATATTTTATTATTTATTTATTTATTCGTTTAAATCTTTTTAATAAATAACTTTGGAAAAAAAAAAAAATCAAAATACTCATAACAGTTGTTTTGGATCGAAATTAAAATGCACTTTGTTTATAGCACTCGTACCTACTTTGTTCACCTGACGAAGGACCATGTTTTATTTCAACCCAAAACAATTGTTGCAAGTTTTTAGCATTGTATGGCTTTTTTTTTTTTTTTTTTTTTTTAGATTTTAACTTAATATTTTTGGTTTGAATTATATATATGTTAAATAACCTGATTAAAATTAACATGAGTAAGTTTGTATATAAACACTATAAATTTCAAAAACTAGCAACAATTGTTTCCTGTCAAAATAACAGTACAGTTCCTCACCAGGTGAACACTAAGCACGAGTGCTTCTCAAAGCAGCAAGGTGCACTGATGCATACTAAGAAATTTAAAGTGACTTCTGCATATTTCTTCCTTTGAAATATCATTTGTTAAATTTCAGAATAATGCAGTTAGCTAAAGAACAGAAAAGGAACAAAAGTTTAAAAATATATTAAAACAAAGGAAAAAAATGTTGCAAAAAAAAAAAAAAAAAAAAAAATCAAACGTATCGTTTTTGTGTGAGAAAAAATGAATATTAAAGGGTTAAATAGTTCAACTGCAATTTCATAAATTATCTTATGCTTTAAAATATAAATCCAAAACACTTTTATGAAATGTAAAGTGTAATATTTATGATTTTTATTTTAATTTTTATATTTAAAAAAAGCTGCTGTGTTTTATTCGTCCTCATTGTAACCAAATTAAATAGTATTTCAAATAAAACATCAAACTAATTAATTAATAATAATATTTAAACTGAGAAGGAAAAAAACTTTTTTCAATAAATAATTGTATATAGTATTATGAAATAAAAAGTACTCGTGAACACCAACAGGAAATGTAAAATGGGATAGAGGAAATGACCCTTCCAGGATTTTGAAATTTTAAATATTTTCTTATTTTTTTTTCAATTTATTCATGAACGAAACAAAAAATTATACATATATTTTTTTTTCATGTAACTTTACATAGTTAAAAATTAATAATATATAAATATATATAAAAAAGATTTTTTTATCATTAAAAATATTTATTGCGAAATTTCTTTCCCTTTCTGGGTTTTGCTAAAACTTATAATATGAAATAATTATTACTAAGGAGATTTTTTTTTCCGCCAAAATTACAGGTTTCATTGTTTGCTAACAACCCCACCTGCTTTATAGTAACCCTGTTACCAGGACAACAGGTGTGATTAGGTCACTGTAGCTTTTTCTCTACTATCAACTTAGGGTGAAACGGAGTATTGTTGGCTATTGATAAATGTAACTTTGACCTCTGGTTTCAAAATATCCAATCAAGCTAGTCATACAATATTTCACACAGCAAAATGATCTCATTATTTCAGGAATCCGGTAAAGAAAAAACAAAACAAAAAACAAAAACACTTATTTTAGAAATTAACAGCTATTAAATGTATTATTATTATTATTATTATTATTTTTTTTTTTTTTTCAAATAACAGTGAAATGATTGTGTACTTTAGCAGTCAGTAGGGAAAATATTACATATTTTGAAAATCATGTACAAAGAAAGCAGGTATTGTGTCGTATTTCAGCAGTAAAGTAGATGAAAAATTTATTGCAATAAAGTAGGAATTTTGTTGATTAGTGGTGAAATAACCAAATATTTCAGGAATCAGTTGTGAGAATTATCACCAATTTCACGGATTAGTTGTGAGCAAAACATACACTAGTTTCAAACAGCTGTGAAATTATCTCATAATTCAGGAATCAATCATGAAATAATCACATATTTCAGGAATTGGCAGTGAAAAACATTAATTCAGCAATTAGCTCCTTAAATGTTTTTTTAGCATTGGTGAAAGGATGCTGCAATTTTGGCAGTTTGTTGTAAAAATTACCTTTTGCCCTTTAAATGTTTCAACGGTATTTTTCCGTTTTGCATAATCAACGTAAATAGCTTGTGTAGGTAAATTTTAAAATATAATTTTCTTTCTTTCTTTCTTTTTTTTTTTTATAGAGAAGATTAATATGTCTAGTTATACAGTATAAAACTTTTTAATCTTGTACTGCACATAGTATTAATTTTGTGAATTATTAAACAGATATGTTGGTAAAACGGCTAACACTTTTAAAGTTAAAATAGCAGTAAATTTGTTGATTTTCAGCAAAATAATCACAGATGTTGGGTGACAAAACAATGAAAAAAAAAAAAAAAAAAAAGAGAATTAATTGCTGGTGGAATATAAGAAAACTTAAAAAACAAAGTTCTAATTAAAAGATTTGGTTCACTTAGATTTGTTTTTTCTTTTTAATTTAGGACGCATATATTTTTATAGTAAATAAATAATCAAATATTTAAAAAAGTCCATGCTTGAGAAAAGCATAATTATTAAAGTATATATATGACATATGCTCTAAGAATATTAAAAGATAACATTTTTGACATGAAAATATAGGTTCAAAATCAAAAAACTTTAAACAAGCAGTTATTTTGAAAATCACCCATAATTTCACTTTCCCGCCCTAGAGAAGAAAAATAAGAAAATATTGCTTGCTGAAAGTGATTTCAGTTATGGAAAGTAATGGAGTCAGTAGTTCTCTTAGAGTGTTGTTTGGATATTATCATAAGTCATATTAATAACTTTGAATCTTTATTATCTATTCCCTTCCTATTTAGCTCATAATTTCCTGTTTCAAGGGCCAATCCAAGCAAAAATTGGGGCCCTTTTGCTGCCCCTTCATAAAATTACATATTGTAAAATGTACCCTTTCATAAAATTCAAATCAATAAAAATAGGCCCTTTTACAATATTCAAATCTATAAAATCATCCCCCTTCACAAAATACAAATTCATTAAATGGACCTCTTCACAAAATTCAAATCCATAAAATGTGCCTCATCACAAAATTCATATTCATAAAATCATTTCACAAGATTCAATTTAAAAAAAAGATTCTTTTTTCTATGTTTTTAGGATTATTCAGGGGGTGAAACTTTTCAGGGGCTATCCCTGAATTCAGGGTTTTTGAAATTTTTGCTGTCTTTGAATTTCATGTTAAATTATTTTCTTTTAAGAGAATTTTCTTGTTTTGATTATTTAATTTGCCTTATAATACATTAAGAACTCTCCAAATATCACTTTATTGATAGCCATATATATCATTAATAAATCTCCCTTATCTGCATCCAAGCAGGCATTTTCAGGCTTTTTGCATGTTACGTAGTTTCACCCATGATTATTTCAAATGCTTCCTTGTACTTGTTTAAAATTGAAAATTTAAATATGTATTGTTAACTTCATTAAAAAGTATTAAATCATAATGCTTGTACTTGGTTCGATGAAATGCTATTAACTTGATATTAGGCATTACAATATAAAGTGATTGCTAAATAGAAGGTTTTATGCAGTAATTTTTATTTTCTTTCACAAACTATTTTGTTTTTAAAAATGGGCTCCAAAAATTAAAACTTGAACCAATTCCTGTATTTACAATTTTGCTTTGCGTACAAAATCAATACTGTCCATCATTTTTTTTAATAATTTTCTATCTTACAATCTTTTTATACTTAATTATTAATAATCTGATGTTTTTTAATAAGAGCACAGCAATTTTAATACACAAAATATTTCAAGAGCTTTAAAATGACAACAGATTTACAACAAAAATAAGCAAATTACAGTCACAATTTAGAGCTTTTAACTTTATATATATGCATACTAAATATTAATCTTAAAAAAGATAATAATAAAAAAAAGGGTTAATTTACCAGAGTTTCCCCCAGACAGTTTCAGGCAGGCACTGCGCCCTGCGACTGAAAAAATAGTATCCTTAATCTAAAAAAAGTTACACCCTTACTGCCTTTTATTGAAAATAATCTTCAAGCTGAAGATATGTTATAAATATGAATAAATGTATTGTCCATAACGATCAACATTCGTTCATACATCAGTAACAATTAGCCAATTTAATTAAGGTTAAAGAAAGCTAAAATTTACAACATTTTCTTCTATTTGTACCTAAAATCGAAATTTTAAAATAAGTGTTTGGATTTTAAATGTTAAATGTGCCCTTAAGAATCCAAAACTGCCTTCATGAATCTAGAAAATGTTAGCAGCGCCCTGCCCTTTTTAAACCTGGGGGACACTCTGTCTACATTTCTGACAAGAACATGATTCATAAGATCATATCTATTAAAAAAAAAAAAAAATCTTATTTAAAAAAAATTGTTTTATTTTTAAACTAATAATTTCTAAAATATTCTTTATTAAATAAACTTTTAAACGAATAGAACAATTCTATAACAATTTAAAAGTAACTTAACTAGTAATTTGTTGTAGACTTTACTTAACAAGCAGAATGGATGGATAGTTTCATAATTTGATTACCCCTCCCCCCCCTGCTGTATGACATTTAATTTAATTTAATTTAGTTATGTTTTGAGAAAGTAAGAGAGAATTTGTATTCTTTGAGATTTCTGCTGATATAAAAATTTTCTTAATGCAACTATATCCCTTTTTAATTAGCCATTCCAATAATAATAAAAATTCATTCTGTATCTTAGTGACAACCCCCACCCCACACAATAAATAAATAAAATCTCAAAACCCTTGTTTTTCTTTTACCATAAATTATGTTTATGGTAAAAGAAACAATACCAAATTATAAAATTGAAATAATTTTTACTGGCTTTATTTTAGAACCAGGATGCTTATTTGTTTGTTCAGAAGTCAAATTTTTATTTATTAAGTAGGCAATGGGTGATAGGGTATTTAGCATTCTGCATTTTTCTAGAAACAAGAGAGTATAACTTAAACAGGGCTTAAAATAATAGTAACTATGATGATTTTATTACTACAAATAATTTTTTCTGTAATACATTCAGAATTATTTTTCAGAAACTTGATGTCAGTTTAATTTCTGTTTGTTACATTTAGTATGCACTTTTTGAAAAACCTTAGTTAAAAAAAAAAAAAAAAAGTTTTTAACATAAATTACCATTCTTTTTAAAATCAGTCTGTGTTTCCATTTAATTGTATTTTAATATATGCAGACTGAATTCATTAGCTTATGATATTAATTCAAACAGTTTTATTTTTAGAAAATCTCTTATTTACCCCATTATGATGATTAATCATGATTCTTTTTACATTATCTTATAGAAAAAATAGTACTTCAGAAATTGATGAAATATTTTCTAGAAATTCTTGGCTAAAAATAACCTGTTCTTTGTTAACAGCAGAACGATTACCAACATATAAAATTATTCACCTCCCTATAATGATAATAAAGACATTATTTGCATTTAGTCATTCCCCAATGACTCTTATCAATGTACATAGTATATTTTGTTCAAATAGTTCAAGTGTTTTGATGTAATTTAGCAGTTTACAACTTCTTCCAATTTAATGAAAAATATACCTCAGAATGTAAATAAGTAAGCAATTTATTTCTTTTTGAAAACACAAAATTGTAGCATTCCATTTGTACTTTATTTGTGCATATATACTTCATATGATATGATAACATGTATACTTTATATACTTCAATTGTACTGATTTATAACTTTGTATATCATTTGTATGCTGAAGTCTGTAGTTGATGTAGCAAGTTTTGTACATTTGAAATAAATGTGCTCTTGATTTATATTTGTTGAATTTTGTTTAGTCTATACACTAATACATTTTTCATCATATTGCATACTTTACCTTAATTTATAACAAGGTGTTCGTATATGCATTAATATACATTCTTAGTAACATTATCAATTATTATATTTTATTAGCTGTTAGAGGACATTGCTCAAAAAATAGAAATATTATAATTTTTGAAGGAAATCAATAAATTATATTTTTCAATTGAATGCATAATTTTAGCACAGATGTGTTTAAAAACAATTTAAATTCTTTTTTTTTTTTTCTTCTCTCCCTTTAAACTGACTAGAAATCAGAGTGAAATACAAAAGTGTTCTAAATTTTGATAATTTTATGAAGTGGATTCTTGAAATGATTAAGGAAAAGGAATTTTCACAAAATTTTAAAATTATGAATGTCTTAGATTAAAATTTGAAAATTTTGTTTATTAAGTGTTTGATTGTAACTTTACTCTGCAACAAATTTCTTCATGACTATATAGAAATATTGTTCATCAACCATGAATATTTATTTAGAGATGCTGGAATGTAAAGGTGAATTTTTTTTTTAAACTATGCAAAAAACATGAGCCAATAATCAAATTTGGGCACTCCATTTACCTTATCGATGCTGTACCACTGAGCCACTCCAGTTGATAACCCACAAGACATTTTTCACATATCTGTTGCAAGAGATATCATTTGAAAAATGCCATGTGGTTTATCAATCAGAGTGGCTGAATGGTAGAGCATCTGCACAGTAAGCAGAGTGCTCGGGTTCAATTCTTGGCTCTGACATTTTTTGCATAGTTGGTAAAAAAAAAAAAAATTCATTCTTGCACTGCAAGATCTCTAAAGTTCTTCGTGATTGCTGAAGATTTATTACTGCTGTTTTTAGTGTTTTACAAATATACATTTTATATCTATTCTAAGGCTTCCCCCCCCCCCCCCCCCCTCCGAAGTAGTTATTGCCGTAGTATTCTTTGCCATTCTTTTTAAATATAAAGATATAACTTTATGTAATAAAACAATCACATATTCATTGGTATTTGAGTTCTGAATGTAATTTAATATTACACAAGGGGAAGAGGTTTAGTCAGATTTATTTTTATTACAAAAATGAGAAAGCAAATGCCATTCCATTTTATAGATTCACCTTTTATCTACTGACTGGTCAAAGACTAAAAAGCATATTAAATAGAATTTGAGGAAAGCTTAGCGATTGAATGTATGTACCTCACTTTAATTTTACGACATGGCACTATACACTGTATGAAGCCGCTTTGGTACAAGAGAAAATTTTTATAGCATGTTATTGCTGTTTTTTTATTGGCATTTTTCACAATCTTCACCTGTTTTATAATTAATTTATATATAACCTCAAGAATCTACCACCAGTCTTAGGAAAATATAAAGAGGATAAAAAATAAGTACTACATTTTTTTCAAGATCCTGATCTCTTTTCAAATTCTAAGTATTAGTGATACACTAAAGTAACACTTTACTAAATTATCATTATTTACTATGCTGAGGAGATAGGCATAATTTTTCTTGCTTTAAAAATTACTATTAAGTAACTAAAAAAATACATCTGAAGTAAATTCTTTGTTTATTTCTGTACTGATAAGTATAAAGGATTTAAGTCCATATTCTTGATTTTTCTGGAGAAGAAAAATAAAGTTACACTAATTAAAATCTAGTCAGAAGAATCAATTAGGAAAAAGGGATTATGTTGATTTATACCCTTTATACCATTCAATGATTGTCAAACTTCATTTAATAACAGGAAAAAATTGAATTAAATATTTATACCATACATGAATGCTAAATTTCTGACTTGAATCTTTTTTTACTAATGGTTTTTCTCCGAAACTAAATGACATAGACTTAAATCCTTTATACCAATCGATAGAGAATTTTTTTCTGAGTCTGACCATGTACTTAACTCAAAATCGACATTTTTGGACTTAAATCCTTTATACTTATCAGTACAGATTTCATAATGGGGTAAATATAAAGAGTTTAAAGAAAAAGTTGTGGTAGAGTAGGTGAGGTGAAAATAAATCTATTCTGTAAAATGTGAGTAATGAAAAAAGAATCTTTTTAGGTGTTTAGGCATTTTTTCTCCCCTTCTCAACATATGCTTCCTTCTCCAGAAGAATCTATTAATTTGACAGCCTATCAAGACCAGTGTTTAACTCTCTCGGCATTGAACATTCCTCTAAACTGTTGCATTATTTAACAAAAAGATTTCATTGTATTTAAATAATTTAAATTTCACAACTTTAGCAATGGATGCAGCAAATATCATTGATATGTATAGATACAGACAATACAGTAGGAGTTAAATACTTAAACAAAATCCTTTTCTGAAAATAAGATATTGTTTTAGAAGAAAATAAAAAGGCATGGTTCAATATATTATTATTATTCAAGAATTCTTGTTTTTAGTCACCAGTGTGTTAAAATAGACTTTTTCTTTCATGCAGTGATGTATATTTTTATCTGTAGATGAAAGGCTATAAACAATCTAATTTCTCTTTATGTATATATATATATATTTGAAAATATAACATTGTGAATTATTTTTTTATTTTTCATTTTATTGGTGTTATTAAATGCTTATAGTAAATTTGTGTCGCTTGGGAGGGGGAGAACTGGATTAAAAAACTCTATTGAATCTCAACAGAAATGTTGTTTATTATATTCAGTGAAATTTAACATACTTTCATGAATCAGTAAATTATTTTTTCATTGCTATAACATAAAAATAAATAATTTTGGGCATTTTATTTTATTGCTATATAGGTGTTTATAATCACTATATGTATAATAATGAATTATTTCTATGAAAAATACCACTTTTAATAATTTTTCACTCATAGTGAAAAATAAATAACAGGGGATTACACCATTCCTATATCTTTTTTACATGAGTTTTATTATATTGTCACCACTATTTTAAAAAGGTAATGTTTTCATGAATGTTTTAATGCTCTAATACTATTTAAAAAATATATTGTTCTAGATAGTGGTGACAATACAATAAAACACATATAAAAATATTGGAACTTTGCAAACCCTGAAATAAGGTTTTGCATTTTGTAAAATACCCTTTTAAATGTACAATTTATTATTATTATATTTTTGTTAGAAATTCAGGACTATTTCTACTTTCTTATTTGTTTTGCATATGTAATAATATACTTTTTAATAATTTGAAACTTAATAATAATTGTGAATTCATTATATAATTTCAACAACGATATTTAATTTCGATCATGCAGTAAAAATTTGGATTATGTGTCCATATTCTAAAAATAAAACACTGGGATTAATTTACTATGGTGTTTTAACAGTAGTTGTTAGTAAAAAGAAACTTTTAACTTTTGAAGCAATAATAATGTGTGTATGTATATACATATGTATAAACATTAATTATAATCACCTATATAAATAAAGAGAAGTGTGTGTGTCTGCACTCTGGTGCTCACACTACTAATCGCAGAGCCTCCAAATTTGGCATATAGGTACCTGGGACCCTGCAGATGTGCACCTCATCGAGATTTTTTCAAATTTAAACTTTTTAAATTCATGTTTTTTCGATTTTAAACATTGGCTTTTATGTTTCATTTTTCATGGATTTATTCTTCGATTGTAATCGTCTGCATATCTTAGCAACTGCTATTACACAATTCATTTTTTATTTAATACATTCATTTAAAGGCGGTTTTCTTCTTATTCTTATTATATTTATTGAAAATCAAATGGTAAAGCAATAGAAATAAATTGTTACGTTTATGTATAAATTTTATAGTATAGCAACTTTTTATTTTTCATTTTTTTAATTAATTCCTTTAAAACAATTTTTTTTTTTTTTTAAATAATATTTGTTAAATGAAAAAAATGGTAGTTTATAGTAGAAACAATTAAACTGATTAAAATTCGTTTGTTTTTCATGTACTTAATTCCTTTTAAAAGAAAATTTACTTTTTTATTTTATTTTATTGTACTGGTCGGAATCAAATCGTAATATAGTGTAAATAACGGGGGCTATTAAACACATGGTTCAAAAACTAAAATATACAATAGGTGCTGTGATACAGTCATCTTTAAAATCGTAGTTTTTAAATAACAGAAAATCCACAAGTCGTTGATAAATACCCAGAATGAAGTGCTCGGGAAAGACCTTTCTGTAGACAGTGAGAAACTGGACCCGATGCAGTACTGGCAGAAAAATGAGCTGAAAGTTTTTATTTGTAATGTGATGTAAAAAATAAATACTGATCCAATTCTTTTGAAAATTCATTTAAATATAGTGACCAACAAAGCGGGCGTAGCCTGCCAGTATTAAAATATCTAGAAAAGCTTTTTGGCTTGCACATAGTACTTTTGACTAACAGGCGGGGTCTTCAATGCTAGGTGTTCTTTGAATCTTCATAGTTTCTCGTCTTCTCTTCATTTCTTCAATGAACTGTTTACAATTTGATTGAATAATGCTGTGCTTACGGTCATTTACAGTGGAATTACATGTTAGAGTAAATAACTGTGAGTATAGCATTATTCCATCAAATTGGCAACAGGAAGTGAAAAGAAGATGAAAAACTCGGAAGATTCAAGGATCGTACAAAAAATACAGGGTTCACATTAGAGGGTGGGATTGTGAGAATCTTGCAATATTTGGAAAAATCCCACTAAAAAATATATCATAAAGGGGGATTATCCCCCAATTTTTTCACATTTCTCATTGAATATTTCATCAATTTTTTAGTTCAATTGGGTAATATATTAATTGCTTTGAAGCCTGTAGTTTTTTTTTTTTTTTTTTTTAACTTCTCTAGAATTTCTTGATAAAAGAAAATAAAAGTTGTAGCACTCCAATGCTATAACCCAAGTGCCCCTAATAACCCTGTTGCCAACCTTACCAAGAACCAAACATCTCTGGAGAGATTGTTGATCAGCGGTCGTATTTTCGCTGCAATGGCGTATCAGCCAACTAACGAAACTTTGTACGGGAAGCTGGTTAGAATTTTAACGAACCTTTTAGACTTTATGCCTATGTAAATAGTTATTTGTATGTGATGTGTGTAACATAAAATTCATGATAAAACTTTTACACTAAAATGAGACTTATTACTGAGCTTCCTATCTACAAAGTAAAAATATTGTGTAGTTATTTCAAAATACTTTTTAATTGTAAATATTTGTTAAGAGGATATATGAAGTGTTTAGTTTATCAACAAACAACTACAAAGTGTGAAGGCTAAAAATTGCAATAATTATATATTACATAATTTAGGTTATTCCAGTTACTGCACTTCTGTCTTTGAGTACTCAAAATCAAATTGAAAATAAATTTTGATACAGATTAAGTGATAACTTGAACAATTCCTTCTGCGTTTCTGATAAAAATTTAGATTCTGAATATTGAAGCAGTATCTGTCCTTAGCCACAAAAGGGGAAAAAAAAAATCCATTTTTAACATTTACTTGATTTTATTATTTTTTTTTTTTTAATGGGCTCTTCCCACCGTCGTCTGCTCAATCACGTGATAGAGGAAAACGAATTCTGAGAATCGAATTCAATTAAATATTGTTCTTAAGAACAAAAATGTTAATATTTAATATAAAATAAAAGTAATATTGTGCATTTGTAAACAGTAGAATAGTTTTATTTGTAAATTTAATAATTTTTACTTTCTTCTATATGTAATATAGAGAAAGTATTGGATTCGCGAAGATTTTCGACCTCCGTTTTTTGACGGATCTACACGTTTTGGGATGTCCTGAACACGAATTGATAGTTTTTTAAAAATGTCTGTCTGTGCGTCTGTCTGTCTGTCTGTGTGTCTGTCTGTATCATTTTTTTGTGGACGCTGTATCTCACGAACCAATGAATGAAATTTAACCAAACTTGGTATTTAGTTGCACCCTGACATGAACTGGTGCCCATTAGATTTGGGGATCAATAGCTCAATAGGTGGCGCTGTGATCGCATTTTATGCAAATTTTTAACATGGCAGCATAGGACAAAATTCTGTATAAATGGGCATAATGAGAGTTATATTAAACTTTTGATTGTAAAATTAATATGAATTATTGATAATAGTAGTAGTTAACTAGGGAAAAAAAATTGTGCATGGGGGGGCTTCGGTTCCCCCCCTGGGGGGGAAGTACCCCCAGGGGGGGTTAAATTTTGAAGATGGGTATAATTCGAAAGATCTCGTCAATACCTTTAAAACGAATGGTTGAACCATAAATCTGTGATAATTTAAAACAAAGTTATCGATTTTTTTTACTTTTAACAAAAAAAAACTTAGAAAAAAAATCGTATTTTTTATTTATTTATTTTTTTTTTAAACGAAATTTTACCAAACTTGGTATTTAGTTGGTCCCCGACATAAACTGGTGCTGATTATATTTGGGGATCAATAGCTCAACAGGAGGCGCTGTGATAGCATTTTATCTAAATTTTTAACATGGCAGAATAGGACAAAAATTCGTATAAATGTGCATAATAAGAGTTATTTTACACTTGTGATTGTAAAATTAATATGAATTATTGATAATAGTAGTACGTAACTAGGAAAAAAATTTTGTGCATGGGGGGGCATCGCTTCCCCCCCCTGGGGGGGAAGTACCCCCCGTGGGGGGTAAATTTTGAAGATGGATATCATCTCGTCAATACCTTTAAAACGAATGGTTGAACTATAAATCTGTGATAATTTAAAACAAAGTTATCGATTTTTTTTACTTTTAACCAAAAAAAAAAAAAAAAAAAAAAAAATTCGCATTTTTTTTTTTTTTTTTTTTAATATTGTTACTGATTGAACATGTATAGGAAAATATAGAAGAAAGTCTTGTGGTGGCCACAACATACTAGTTTTAAATCACTTTATGTGTTTATTTATTTCCAACTGTAAGAATCGATTTTTGTATGTTTCAGTGTAACTGTTACATTAACTGATCTAGCAGTAAATAATAGCTTGTTCTTGTGGAATGTTTATGGATTATTATAATTTGAAATTTTAATATCTCTTCATTTAATTTAATTTCATGAAGGTGTTATAAGTTAATTAACTTAGTTACTGGTCTAAATGGATTTATACAGTACGATATTGTACTGTTACTGATTTAAGTACGAAAAATCAGAGTATTTAACATGTTCTTCATGAACATCAATAACAAATATAAACTAAATGATGATTGTAAATGTATACAGCAAACAAAAGATGATGAATAATGATATAAAATGGATTAAAAATGACGATGTATAAAAAATAACACAGATTAAATACGATTGATCAAAAATTAGAATAGAAAATATGTTATTTCAGCAATCGCTATAGATAAACAAGACTTTGTCTGCTATTTGTTTTTCCTCTATCATGTGACCTCTGACATCAGGTGGGAAGAGCCCATTAAGTAATTTGCATTTGTAATTCTCTAAAAAGGATTTTGCAAAATGTAAATTCTGTAATTTCTCACTTATATTCGAAAGATCCCACATAAATTTTTTGTTAGAATGGAAGAATCCTACTCAATATTTTTTTCTAGTGCGAACCCTGAAATAGTCAATAATTTGCAGAATCTTAAGAAGACCATGGCTGTTGGTCAAAAGTACTATGTACAGGCCAAAACACTTTTCTATGTATTTTAATATGTTTTATAATTAAGTTGAGGCTTTTTAAATAGTAAAATATATCAAACATTTTAGTTTTTATTTGTTATTATTTTGCAGTTTACAATGGAAATTTATTCAGATAAATATTTAATAGTGTTTGTATTTTTTAAGGAAAATAAAATTTAATTTATAAATTTATCAAACTCTGCAGTGTTATTCACTTAATCATTATTCCCCTGCCTTTATTGGGATAAAGGTAAATTGAATTTGAATAAATTGTTCTTGAACAACACAATAATATAATATATATATTTATTTGTGCTTTTTAATACTATCTGTTAGCTAAACAGTTAGCGCTGCGGCCTTCAGTTTACGAGTGCCAGATTCAAGTCCCATTTTAGACTTGGATGTTCAGAATCCACTTTAAGCTGTAGGCCCTGGTCTAATGAAATAATTACAAAACTTTGAATAAACACCATAAAATGCAAGAACTCACAACAATTGCTTTCGATTGTGTTTTCTTGCATTTTATGGTGTTTATTCAAAGTTTTGTACTTACTGTTTTTAAACAGATATTCTGCTGTGTTTTTTTATAACCTGATCTAATGAATTGTATGTGTAAAAAATGACTATTGAATAATATTTCTTAAACCCCATACTTTTTAATATCGTAAAGTAAGAAAAACAAGTTACTTTTTCACTGATCCAATAAAATAATTGTTTCTTAAAGAATTTCAGCATTTTTCTGTGTTTTGCTAAATTTCTCTTTATGTAAATATAAAGAGAATTTATAATTTGTAAAATTTAAAGCTTTTTAACCTGTTAGTAGTCGCTATACACAGCACCACCTATTACAGATTGCACATTTTTTATTTAACTGTCACCAATACTTTTAAGAAGTGATGTGATCGACGTTTCTTCGATTTTATTTGCGTTTTATGTATAACAAATGTCACTTCTAAAATTTTTGGTGGCTGTTGAATAAAAAAATCTGGCAACACTGAAAGATGGGTGGCAAATCGACCAACTAGCGACTACTAACGGGTTAATATCAAGACTTTTTTATTACCCCTGTTATTTAAAAATCTTAAAACCTATAAGAAATTATGCTCTGGAAATTTGTTACTTCTCTCTACATTTTTTCTTTCTTTATATATATTAATACATATATTAAGTTTACCAATTAAATCTTATTTTCCTATTATTTATTCTTTTATAGTTGCCATCTCTCTCATAGTTCAAACTATTCAAGACCGCCTATCATTGGTGTCGCCACGTAATTCAATTGATTATGGAGTAGATAAACTGTCAACCTACTGTATATATCCTCCTCATTAAAATTATATAAGAGAGTTCTATTATGTTTTATGTGCATAATGTTTTCTTTACTATTTTTGAAAAATAGTACAATTTCATCATATAAGTATTCTGTTAAATTTTTGTCATTGTTAAGATGCAAAGCATTAATTTTTCATTAAGATGCCAATTGATTGTTTTTCATGAAAATTAGCATATGTATGTTATTTTTCAAATTTCTTGCATTTTGTTGGAATTATCGATAGCCATTATTTTTATCTCTTTAATAAGTCATATTCATGTGGGTATGTATATCAATTATATTTTATTATAATTTTATACATTTTATGTGAGTCATATATTTTAATTTTTGCTTTGCATATGTCTGTTGTATACTTCAATTATTTTTAAATTTATTTAATGATATATTCATAAAGGGTTGTTTAATATATTTTTAAATATGTATTAGTAAACCCCTCCCCCCCTTTTTTTAAATATTTAAAGGAAAATAATAAACTTTAAAAATTTGTGCTTTTTAAATATATATATGTATATACAGTGTAACCCTACTTTTATATATTCAAAGGGACATAACATAAGAATTGTAAATTGCTGGAAAGTGTAAATGATAAGAAATAATTTTTACATAAAATTAGCAAGTAAAATAATTAGTAGATTCTAAGATATGTTTGTTATTTACATAAGTTATTACATTTTATTTTAGAGAACTAAGTAATTTTTAAGAAAGGTTATTGAAAAGTGAATATTCTAAGGGATGAGCAACCTTCAGACTTTTGTAGGATTTTTAGACTTTTCTTAAATTTTTTGATAATTTTTTCAGATTTTTACATAGTAAAAATATTTTAACATTCATGTAAACTCTGAAATGCTGTACATAAAAAAATGAAAAGAAAAAAAAAAAATCTGTTTTCATACAATTACTTATGGAAAGTCTAATATCTTGTAGATGTTTCATTTCCTATTTTATTTTGAAATGATTGAATTCTTTCAGAGTATTGCATAAATTCAAATTTTTTTTAGGTTTTGCGCATATTTTCATACTTTTTATTCATTTCCCATTCATGTTTTAGTATCTAATAGTTTAAAAAAAATTAAGATGCAAATATATGACATACAATGTATGGACATATAACTATTTCACAAGACAATATACCACAAACAATGTCCTTTTTTCTTTCTTTCTTTCTCTGCAAAAACTTTGAACTTTTTTCTGCATAAAAGTTCAAAATTGCCTGTTGATTTACTTTTTTAATGAATGACCTCAATTTGTTTTTCTACTTTATATAAATTATAAACAGTCATAAATTATGATGATATGATTTTTCAATCAAACATCTGCTTTCTCACTATCACTTTGGTATAAATCAGTTTTGCATAGCAATATTGATGTGTTGTTTTATTTTTAATTAAACAATAAAGAATATTATAATCTGCCTTGCTTTAATCCATCTTCTTAATGTTTTTATGTCATGTTTTTAATTAAATCATAATATATACTTCCTTTTTATTTGCTAAATGGTGAAAAATCCAAAATACAAGGAATGAAATTCTTAGCAAGCATGGGGAAAAGGGACATGAAAAATAATTGTAAATATTGGGGAAAAAATAGGTTCTAGGTACGTAAAAGTGGGGTTATACTGTATATGTATTGTTTTAATAATGACTATGACTTGTTGCCATCTTTTTAAAATTAACATTTTTCTGTAATTTAATAATTGTTTATGTGTATGCAGCAGTTTTTAGATTGTTAATTTTATGTTGTTTGTTTGCTACTAAGTTTAAAGCTAAAATTTTAGACTTTTTCTGTGGTAAGCCTTATTGTAACAATGATTGAGGTATTTTGCTGTTATTACTTACAAACTTTGAATAAACACCATAAAATGCAATAAACTCGCAACAATTGTTTCGGGTCGAAAAAACACACGACCCTTCATCAGGCGAATAAAGTAAGCACGAGTGCTGCAGTCAAAGCGGCAACGCATGGTGGCAAAGCGGCAACGCGTTGGTGCATTGCCGCTTTGACTGCAGCACTCATGCTTACTTTATTCGCCTGATGAAGGGTCATGTGTTTTTTTGACCCGAAACAATTGTTGTGAGTTTATTGCATTTTATGGTGTTTATTCAAAGTTTGTAAGTAATAATTTTTACAAACGCCAGTTTTTTGGTGCTTTTTTATTAAATATTTTGCTGTTAGTTTGGTTAAAATGCTAGTCATGTAGATTGTTTTGAGATATGAAATGAATATTTATATATTTCAGTTGTTTAATTTATGCGTTTTGGTTGTTGATTTTTTCTTTTTAATATAAATCACTGTTTAATTTTAAAAATTTATTTTTATTGATAAAAAATGAATTTATTCAAAAATAAACTCTAAGTTGTTAGAATTTTAGGTAAAAAGTAGTCAAAGAAAGAATGAAAAATTATCTATAACTGACTTGTTTACAGAAGCATTGAAAAATATTTTATATTTATACGAGAAGGAGAAAAAAAAGAGGTTGTGGCGTAATTGTGAAATCTTACCTAATGTTATTCTAGACAGGTTTAAATATATATATATATATGTTTTTTTTTTTTTTTTTGAAAATTTATACCTGATTCATAATTTGGAAAACAATTTCCTTTTTCCTACATGAGTGTAGTTTTTATTCTCTTCCTGTATAAAAATAAAAGAAGTTTTCCTTTTTTGTGTTTTACTGTAACTTGAAATTTCCCCCCTACTTCAAATATTTTCTTTCCCTTAGTACTTAGGAATATGAAAGTTTGTATTTCAATTTAATTAATGCAACTGTAAAAATGCTTATTCAGGGGATGATCCAGCTTTTAATTTTGGGGGTCTATTTTTGTAAAAGCAAATTATTTTTGTAAAATTTTTATTTATTTTTGTTAAAAGAAAATATTTATGTGAAATTTTATTTATTTTTTTTTGTGTGTAGGGGGGGGGGGGGGAATTATCATGTAAAACCTTTCATTTTAACAGTTATGCTGTCGAATGCTTAATATCAAGTCAATAACATTTTATTGGAACAAGTATAGACATTTATTTAAAATAATATACTGTAAATAAGGAAAAATTTTACAAAATTATCATCTTGGGAAGGGGCTATTTTTATGGATCTGAATTTTGTGAAGGGGTCCCTTTCATTGATTTTAATTTTGTGAAAGACCCGTTTTAGGGATTTGATTTTTGTGAAGAAGCAACCAATAGATCCCAATTTTTGTCTGGATCAACCCCTGAATTAATTATAAAAACAAAATCTTTCAGCAAAGATTTTCATGGAAGGTGCTACTCTATAAATATAAGTTTCATGAATTTGCACAAGATTTTGTTGCTTTACTCTCTGTAGATTATTTTAAGAAGCAACATTCTTATAATGAGCAATATTCTTGCAAGTTTCTTATCTTAAGCATGTTTTAGAAAATAGAAATGTGATTCAAACTATGACTATCTTTTTAACTGAATTGATTCTGGTTTCCAAAAGGTTCTTGAATTGGTGATAATTTAATGATAGAACCTAAGTATTTTTCACAGTTTAATTTAGTAAGCAAATGATCCTATTTAAAAATACAACCTTTGTTGAGAGAATTGAATTTAATATTTTAATTTAATAACAGAGTTACAATCGTGTAGTTGTTTTATTATGATCAAATAATTTGCTGCACGTTACTGAAATTAGATTTTATAGGTCTAAGATGTTTGAAAGATTTTTATGAAGTATATTCAGATAATACTTTTTAATGCAGGGCAGTTTATTTATTTTTTTTTTTTTCATTATTGAGTATAACTGGTTATTTCATCATCTGTTCTATAATGTTCTAACCCGAAACAGATTAAAAGTGTGCGGCCATCGTTTAATTGAAAAGTTACTACATAATGGATAATAGTTTAAATTATTATTGTGCATTATGTGGTCTGCAGGGGTTAACTTGTGGCCCTCTAAAACTCTTATAAATGTTAATTTAACTGTATTTTTTCCATTGTAATTATACTATTACTTTTATTTAATAATTTCTTGTAAATTAAATTTATAAAAATTGGGGTTTTAATTCCTTATGTAATTTAATTAATAAATTTAATGACAATTATGGAGATAGATATCTAAAGGAATTTAGTGTTTGTAAGCAGCCCTCCACAATTTTTTTATTGTGTGGCTTTCCATACCCTAATCAGCTGTATGGGCCCTTCCCACCATCGTCTGCTCAATCACGTGATAGAGGAAAATGAATAATCGAATTCTGAGAATCGAATTCAATTAAATATTATTCTTAAGAACAAAAATTTTAATATTTAATATAAAATAAAATAAAAGTAATATTGTGCATTTGTAAACAGTAGAATAATTGTATTTGTAAATTTAATAATTTTTAAAAGCATTTTATGTGTTTATTTATTTTTACCTATAAGAATCGATTTTTGTATATTGTAGTGTAACTGTAACATTAACTGATCTAGCAATAAATAATAGCTTCTTGTGGAATGTTTATGGATTATAATTTGAAATTTTAAAATGTTTTCATTTAATTTGCATAAAGGTGTTACAACAAGTTAATTAATTAACTTAGTTACTGGTCTAAATGGATTTACGCAGTACAATGTTGCACTGTCACTGATTTAAGTACCAAAAATCAGAGTATTAAACATGTTCTTCATGAACATGAATAACAAACATACACTAAATGATGATTGTAAATGTATACAGCAAACAAAAGATGATGAATAATGATATAAAATGGATTAAAAATGATGATTTATAAAAAATAACACAGATTAAATATGAATAGAAAATATGTTATTTCAGCAATCGCTATAGATAAACAAGACTTTGTCTGCTATTTGTTTTTCCTCTATCATGTGACCTCTGACGTCAGGTGGGAAGAGCCCATACTCCGATCAGCTCTATGTGCAGTCTTCATTCTTAAGATGTTATGCACATTTAATTTAAATATTTTGAATTGTTTGAAAGTAATCTTGGGGAAAAAAATTGTTAAGTGCCTTTTGTGCATGATTTTCTTTTCTTTTTTTTTTTTTTTTTTTTTAAATTAAGCAAAGAACAAAATATTTTATGTGCTATAGATTCTCTGTTATTGAGCAGAATATTTGACAGATGTTTTTAGTTTTAACGGGTAGTTTGTTATGTTGAATTTTATGCATATATACCAATAATATATCGAATTCTTGCTTGTCTTGTTTCATGAAAATACTTGCATCATATGAGGTGAATATCAAGGTTAAGGAAATTATATTTGCAAAATTATCAAAAACATGCAGAGGTTTTTTTTTATTTTAAATACTTTTACTAAAAATAAGAGATACAGGTCCCAAAGCAATTATATGTAACTCTTATTGTTATGATTTTGATTTCTGTAAAAATTTTCTTTAAGGTTTTGGTTGAAAAATTGGATACGATCAAGTTTGTATGAAATAATACAGCAAACTCAGATGTGATTTGACAATTTTGTTAATTTTATCAAATTATTCCAAGTGCTATATATGTAATCTAGATTTTATTATTTTCTATGTTTGGTTTGTGAAATACATTTAAGTTTTGTTGGATTTTATAATTTCTTTATTTTATTCATTCATTTTTTATGTTTTATTGACTTTTTTCTCAGCTTTTTATTTTACTGTTTTATTAACTTTCTTTTATTTATACAATTTCATCTTTATATATTAGTAATTTTTTTATTTTTATTTTTAACCTAATGTTTACTGAATATAAGGAAAAAAAAAACAGCATTAAATTTATTTTTATATATTGTTTTTTAATAAATATAATTTGGTCTAAAACAAAATTTTAAAATGCTTATTGAATTATTTTTTTTTTTTTTTTTCTAAGTTCAATTAATCCACTGCACAAACAAACATGGAGATGTTTTCAATACCTAATAATAATTGAAAATACTTAACATTCTATGAAAATAATTTCTTGTAATTAAATTTTTAAAGAATTGTTAGTAAAATGATGTTGGGTTGTATGTTTAAAAGTGAGTATAACTTGTATATATTCTTTTTTTACTTGTAAATTATTGTTCTGGTGATAAATTTTACATAATTGCCTTACACTGTATTTTTAAAGTTATGAAAAACCTATGTAAATTGACTCAGTCTTCTCCCCTGTAAAACTAAATCTAAAATTCTAAGCTCTGTTTGTTAATATTTTTTGCATATATAACAAATTATAAGAGTGGTTCTTCTTTTTGAGACTTTAGTATTTTCTGAATTTTATGTTTGATTTTTCATTTCATAACCACTGTGCTAAATGTCAGATATCAAAATGTTAATAAACTTTATAGATTGTGTGAATTTCACTATGAAGCAAATCTATTTTGCAAATTTAATTGTTAAATATTTTTATCTATATTTAAAATCTCTCTATATGGTTTTATCCTTAACCCTGTTGCTGTGTTTAATTCAAATATACACATGTTGTGTTAGAATATTTTCAACTATTGTATAATACAACCATTGTGTTGTGTATAATATTTTCAACCATTAATTGTGGTCACAGCATTGCCAGATTTGAGGACTTTTATATTCAATATCCACCACTAAATTTTAATTGTAACAGTTGCCTAATCACTTCAAAGTTTAATCGTCTATCATGTGTATCGAATATCACTTCTCAAAATTATTGATGACTATTGAATAAAAAAGTCCTTATGTCTGGCAACACTGCATAGTCACATCTTCAGTGCACTGTGGCTTGATTTGTTGATTACACTGTTCGGCATGAAAATTGCCCCCAACACCATTTTTACAAATTCTTATGTAAAATGACCTCCTAAATCCCAATATGATGGCCATAACTTAAAGACATTAAATAAAAAACCTAACATTACTTCGAGCATCGTTTTAGATCTTTCAAACCGGGTACCCGGTCCTCTTCAGAAATGGCAAACTTCTGTGTGGAAGACTTGAGACTGAGTGATCTTTAGTTGACTTTGCCAATAGGTGGCGCCATGCACTGTCTGTGGCTACTGCGCCGCTGTCGTTGCATACATCCTGATTAGTGGAAATTTCAATGGATTCTCTGAACATCGCGTAATTGTAATAGTCATAGTTGGCTATTTTAGTGGTTTTATCAAAATCAATTTTAATGTTTTGTTTACTGTACGTTTTGGCTAGGGCTGTATTATATTTTCCGGTTTTTATATCATTTTTATGTTCATTAATTCTAGTTCTGAAGTTTGCCGTTTCTAAAGAGGACCGGGTACCCAGTTTAAAAGATCTAAAACGACGCACAAAGTAATGTTAGGTTTTTTATTTAATGTCTTTAAGTTATGAGTATACTTTGTTTTATCTATTTATTTTATGATGGCCATTTTGCCCTATCACCCACTGTTTTTGAGGGACGCCCCCCCCCTATTTTTACCACTTTTTGGTAATTTTATGGCTATAAATTTGATTTATAGAGGAGAAAAGAAATATTTTAACTGTTAAATATCTTCTGAGGGCCTAAAGAGGTGAAAAATTTCTATAACATGAACATTTGCAGCAAAGGGAAGATTTTTGGGGGGATTTGCCACTGAAATTATAAGCTACATTTATTAATCAATTATTATTATCACTTATCATACATTATATATATATTTTTATTTTTAAGAGTTAAAATAACTCTCTTCCATTCTCCAAGTCGAATTCATGGCCATAAAAATACTGAAGAGTGATAAAAATTGGGGGAAGAGGTAATGTCCTGAGAAAATGGTAAAATAGGGGTCATATTCGGATTCAGGAGGTCATTTTACATAAGAATCAACAGGAATGGTATTAGGGCTTGAATTTTTTTTTTTTTGCAGTGTAGTGTTATATTTCATTCTTCCTCCTCTCTTTTCTTCTTTTCAACCCGTTGACTGCATGAATAAGTGTTAAAATTTCCAGGACTTTTCTCTTGAGTAGGGTTACTAGATTATAATTTTCAGACTTATTTTATGTTATTCATTTAAATTGTTGCTGTACAATGATTTCTCCAGTTTTCTTTTACATATTGGATTTTTAGTAACTTTGTTAATATTCCATGGGTTTTTCAGTTTACTTTAAAAATTTTACTTTTTTTTTTTATTTATTTTTTTTTTAATGTTTTGCCAGTTAAACATTATGTGTGTACATGTTATAGAGAAGAGAAAATAGTGTAAAGAGTTTGAAATCAATAATTTTTTTTTTTTTTTTTTTTTTTTTTTATGTAATTTTATTTTGCATTAAATAATTTTTTAAATCTCCTGTGTTTTTAAGAAAATAAAATCTTTTTAAGGAAATCCTTACTAGTACATTAAATACAGTTCGGTAGAAAGTTTAAAATGTCAGTAGTACAATAAAACCATTACAAACTATGGTTTAAAAAAAAAAAGGTAAATTTGGCAACCCTACTTTTGAGGGTGTAATTATGAGAGTTATATTGGACTAATTTTTGAATATTTATTGTATTTAGTAAATTGGGTATCATAAGTAGAATGAGGAAATGGAGAGTTTATAAGGTCTCTACTCTTTTTATTTATATATATATATTTGTTTCGTTTTTTGCATTCTTTTATTTTTCCTATGTAAGCAGCCTTCTTAATTAATGATATTGAATTTAATGTGGTAAATACAAGCGGTATCTTGAAAATTTATAAGACTTTTTTTTCTTTTTGGATATGTTGAAAACTGTTTTTGTTGGGTTTAATAAGAATATTAATACTAGATTTAGAGCATTTGTATTTAAAGGTGCTGAAGGACCATGGCTAGTGGTTGAGAATATTACACACATAGTGCAACCAAAAAGCTTTTTGGGTATTTATCAGTTTCTTAAAAAGGAGTATTTGATATAAAATTCAAAATTTTTGTGTTTGTTGATTTTTGATAGAAATGGATCCGAACACAGTAGCAAGGTTAAGAATGTTTTTGTGATTGATTTTTTAAGTGTTATGTTTGTTCCTAATAATATATTAACAAATTTTATGATAGTTTCATTTTATTTTTAGTGATATTTTTGAAGGCAGCAGTTCTAATTAGTTGTTAAAAGTACAGTTTATAGAATGTGTTTTCATGGTATCTAGTCTTAATTTATGTGATTGTTTCATCTATTTGGTTGTTTCTTTTATACTTAGTTAAAAATTAGCTCAAAGTGTCATATTTTGATTTTGTTTTTAATTTTTCTAGCAATAAAATATTGTTTGAGTTTTAAAACAGTTTGTCTTTTTTTCTCCCATTTTTTACACAAATCAATACTTTAAAATTTAAATTACGTTTAAAAATCTGAGTTTATCAAAATATTTATATGATTTCACCTACAAAGTGATTTTTAGTGATCAGTAATGCAAATTTTTATGGGATTTTGTATGTGTAAAACTATTCCAATTTTTTCTCAGTACAAAAGTATGCTGTAAATAAGATAATTGTAATGGCTTAATATGAATATGTTTTTAAGATTTACCATCTTTATTCTTTTCAAGAAGAATCTTAAGTATTTTATACGCTATGACCTCTTCAGTTTTTATTTTATTTATTTATTCATTTTTTAAGGAAAATTTTTAAGCATAATGTTCTTTATTAAAACCTGAATAAACTACTACGTCAAAAACGCCAAAGAAAAATATTTGAGATGCATACAGCTGTTTCGGTAGCCTTAAGCGTACCGTCTTCAGTACAAAAATGATTCTGAAACTGGAGAAGTGCTCGTATATATAGCAGAGGGAATGAATTTAGTTCAACCAATAGGATTACGGGAAAGGTGGGGAGTGTGGCCAATAGGAATTTAGGAATGGTAGCTGCATACTTGCCAACTTTTCCGGTTTTCCCGGAAGACTTCCGGTTTTTTAATGTATCTTCCAGCCTTCCAGACAGATGATGAAATCTTCCATTTTCAAAAAAGTCGCGGATATTGTTCGTTTTAAAAAGAAACCCCAAATGTTCTACGAAAACTCCTGATTCCCAATCTTTCTCCATCCGTAACATAAATGTCAATATTCATTTCAAACTTGCTTTATGAGATTCTAGAACATGTAAAGAGATAGAATTGTTAAATATTTCTTGCTGATGTAATTATTTTTTGCCCCTCCCCCTCCATTTATCTCCAACTAGTGATCAGCAATCAAATGTTCTGCAGAAGTCTTTTGTTTCCTATTCTTTATCCATCTGCAACATGAATGATATTGATAATATTAATTTTAAACTTCTTTCATTTGATTCTAGAAGTAGAGTTGAAAGAATTTAATATTTCTTACTCTGTAATAATTTTTTATCCCCCCCCCCTCCCCGGATTGTGATTAATGATCAATTCTAGAAACAATAAGGCAATGTAAGTGCTCAATATTTCTCACGTATGTAATTATTTTTTAGATCTTTATTGCTGAATTTAATGAATCTGTTTATTTTTCTTCAATTAAATTAAATATTTGTGTGTCATATTTATACCAAACGTGTAAACATGGAAAAAAAATGAAGAATAATATTTTCAAGTAAGAAAGTTTTTCCAAATCAATTTAAGAAAATTAATTCTCAGTTGGTTTTATGCATGTTTGAAACTGATAATTAGCTACTGCTACTTTTTTTTTAATTAGTTGTACTTTAACTTAACCAAGTTTTTTTGCTTATTGTTAAATAAATTTCTTACAGATTCTGTTTTGTAGATATTTATATGTTGAAGAGGAATAACTTCATTTAAAACTTTTATATATTTAGTATAATCAATCTATAGTAATGTTTTTATAGATTGCTTCAAAATATTGAAATTCTAAAACTGTATTGTTCAACACGTCAATGAAAAAGAAAAAAAATCTTCCTTTTTTTTATGAAATCTTCTGGTTTTTCAAAAAAGATCTTCCCTTTTTTTTATTAAAATTGATTGGCAAGTATGTAGCTGTGTAAACAGTAGAAAAATTAAGAAAATGTGGACTGAATGTAAAATTTCCAACAATCAGACAAATAGGGAACAGCGAAATCACAATTTACAAGGTTTTTAAAATTTTTATAAATGTGAAAAGCTTCAAAGAAATCGAGTTCATGAATGGATTTAGGTCTGCAAATTATTTTAGCTGAATTAAATTTAAAATACTACCGAAACAGCTGTATGTATCGCAAATATTTTTCTTTGCCGTTTCTGACGTAGTAATTTATTCCGGTTTTAATATTCCAACGCCAAGTCTCCTGTTATTATAATGTTCTTTAGTTTTGAGTAATATAGCCAGGAATTCAGATTTTTTTTTTTTTTTTTTTTTTTTTTTGCTACGGATGCAGCTTTATTTTACTGTGATTAATATAATAATAAAATTCAGTTAGATCCAACAATAGTAAATCTGAACAACCATAACTTGCATAGAATTTATTTCTTGGAGGTACTACTGATCTTTTTTGTATGAGCTGCAAAGTGCTTCTGTGTTCCAAATTTCTCTCTAAGAAGTCGATACCATCCATCAACACTCTAAAAGAAACAAGAATTAAATGGCATTAATAATTTTCTCAAAACGACTAAAATTAATAAAGTAAAATTGTAAATCAGTACTTTCATAATTTGGTCCTTAGGCATAAAATATGTGTTAACATTTTTGAATACCATTAAAAAATCAATCTAATTAAAAAAAGAGAGAAAAGAAAAAAAAAAAAAAAATATGTAAATTGTATGGATTATAAAACGCTTTTCAGCTCTATTTACTCGTTACACCATTTAAGGGGTTGCTCTACCTGTCACTGCTGGAATTTTATAATAAACATTTATTTTAATTAATATTATACATATGTGATGATTTACATCACATTTCTACATCTATTTCAAGGAATTCTAAAATTATTCGTGGAATCAAAAGGGCAGACAGATAGATGACAGTTTAGAAAGAAGAAGGAAAAAAAAACACATAAGTCATAAACAAGACATGAACAATTTTTGACTTTGTTGGAAAGTGTCTAAACAGAAATAAAAATGTACTCTGAGCAATTACCTTTTCTTGTCTATTGAAAGTTATCAATCTCAGTGTATCAGAATATTTTTGATTGACCCTGTAACCCAGTCATTGATGCTAATCATAAGATATCTCATAGAAAATGCGCTTTCAGGCATTTGACTGATTTATGTTAATTTTGTTGACTAAATTAGTGAAGTTATTAAAAAATGCTTTAAAGAAATATTTCTCATAGATGTTAATATATTGGAAAGCTTTTGTGAGTCCCTGTACACAAACTATTAGCGCTATTTATACCATTTTGAATAGGGAATATCCCATAGTGAACATGAGCGACATACATCAATTTCGAGGCATTGCAGAAGTTACAGCACAGACTGGCGGAAAAACAGGTAAACTGAACTCAAAAACACTTTTCAACTTTTTTTTGAAAATATTGAAATTATAGGAGAAAAAAACCCACCAACATGAGTAAGAATTTTAGATTTATTAAGGGAAAATGTATTATCTTAAATAGAAAATAAATATTGTTAAAATGAACTTACTGAATTCAGTAATTATTAACTTTTCAAATTGATTGAATTTTATGTTTGAATGTAGAATTTGCAGCAAATTATAAGCAAAAAAATGTTCTTACAATATATATTATGTTGGACCTACAGGTTTCTAGTTTAGAAAATTTATACAGTCAACTCCTGTTAATCAGCAAATCTATAATCCACAAAGACCTCTAATGTACAATTTATATTTTATTATAAACAAAGAAATTTACTGCTGAGATTTAAAAAAAAATTGGCAACGTTTCTCATATTTTTACTTTTTTTTTTTTTTTTTCTCCATTTGGAATTTTTAGCATAATCCTTCTTTTCAAATGCAGTTGAAAAAAACAGTGAAATTCTCATATTTATTATCCTGTAATTCATGTGGACTAGCACCAGATCAAGTCAAAGAATGTTGGTAAAATTATATAAAAATTTAAAACAAACCACTCTTTTGCATCAGTGCTTAACAGAATTAAAGTGATCAATGATGAATATTCATTTCTACACTTAAAATGTATTATTATTTTAAATGTATGTTTATATTATATTGCTATGTATTATTTGAGTATGTTTAAATTATTTACCTTCTTATGATTCATTATTTTTATTAATATTGAAGAAATATTTTATTCTGAAATTTATTAGAAATCATCTTTCCATTTAATGTCTGTTTATGCATTAATAATAACTCACTTTGTATTCGCAAAAGAAAAATGTAAACATAAACAATGAACTCAAAATCTGAAAAATCCTATAACCTGTACAACCTTTGGACAAAACTTTTGTGGATTAGAGAGAATTACTGTATGTTTAAAAAATTTCTTGAAACTATAACTTTTATGTGTTTATAAAAACAAATTAAGAGGAAAGGAAAAAGAAATACAAAAAAAAAAAAAAAAACCTGGTACTTACATGAGCATTATCCATAACATGTTTCACACTAAAAGACATGCAGCCAATCAATTCACTTCGCCTAAAATAGGAAAAGGAAAAATTCAATTACAATGAAATGAGCAGTCAGGATGAGGCAAACTTAATGTTTTAAAAGTTGTAGTATATTTTTGAAATTTAGTTACACTAATGTAGTTGTTTAGTTGGTTGGTTAGTGGGTGAGATAATTAAGCAATCTGCATATAAGCATCTGCTACATCAAATTCTTATAGATGGAATGTGAGCCAAAAATATTTATTTGCAAAAATTGCACAGCATGTTCCAAATCAATCTGAATCCATAGAATATGTAGTCAACAATGATATTGTTTCAAAGCTGTGAATAAAATTTTTAAAAATTAATTATTTACCGATGATAATTTTGCAGGAGGGACAAGTGGACACATTGTCCCTTTGGGCCAGTGCCCATAGGCATGAGAAATAATTATTTTTTATTATTTATATTTTCTGAATTAATAATAATAAAACATTTTGTTTAATATATATATATTAATTAGTTAAAATACTGATGGGAAAACATAAATTTGCATATCTGTTGTTTCAAACATTTTTCACTGCTGAATTATGTAAATTGTAAATAAATACAGTATCTACAATGAGCTATACACAAATTTAACACATATATATTGAATCAAGTGTCATAGAATACCGTCAGTAAGAAATAAACTTTTATTCTATTTTATTGTTATTTTTCTTTCAATTATCAAGTAACCTGTTATACTGAAATTTCTTTGGTTAACAGTATTTCTCTATTTTTAATAAAGTGGAGTGTAAGCCTTTTTTTTTTTTAAATACCAACTAAGGGGAAAATGCCAGAGCCAAGAATCGAACCCAGGCTCTCCACTTCGATTCCCAGCTGTGGCATTTTTCACATAGTTGGCATTAAAAAAAAAAAAAAAAAAAAAAAAAAAAAAATCAGCCTTACACTCCTACAATAAATTTTCATAGTTGATGAATTAATAAATAAAATTTCTAAATTGAAATTTCATGGTCTATTGGAGTTGTGCCACAAGTAATATTCTCACCTGTTATATCTGCATTTGCAGACATGGTGACCTTGCTAACGGATATTATGTGAGAAGTGCCTAGCTGGTTATCAGCCAGGGTAGCTCAGTGATAGAACAACCACACGTTAAGCAGAGAGCCATGGTTTGATTCTTGGCTCTGGCATTTTACACATAGTTGGTATTTTAAAAAAAAGAAAGCCTTACGCTTCATTTTATCTAAAATAAATTTTCATGGTTGATGAATTAATAAATAAAATTTCTGAAGTACCTCTCTATTTCAAAAAAAAAAAAAAAATACTACTGCTGCTGCCTTATTTCAATTTATTCTGTCTTTTTCCCTTTTTTGGCTTATACAGCAAAAATAGTTTTAGATAAAAACATGAAATTTGGCAGCTTTGCACAGAAATGTGTAAAAAAACATGCTGAAATAAACCATTTATATGTCAAAGCATTATTTTAGATGACATTTATAATGAAATAAGGCAAAACATTTCATTTATAAAAGTTTTGTAGATTCAAAAACTATTCATGGCAACCTTATCATATTTTGATAAGATACACATCAATTGATTTTTGTGTTCAATATGTAATTATTTTTCAATTCTGACATTTTTAAAAAATTTTATTTATTTATTTATTTTTTATTATTATTATTATTATTTTTTTCTGAAGCATATGTATTATGTAATTAGTGTCTAGATTATTTTAACTTAACTGAATATGTATATATTTTTTTTTAATGAAAAGATATCTTCCTTTCTCTTTATTTAAAAAATGATCTCATTTTATGCAATTTTACAATAGACACCCTAACATTTCTATTTTTAGCAAAGACCTTACTTATGATTTTTAGCATAGATCTTGAGGATTGAAGTTCTTTGTACTGTGGACGGTCAAGCTGTCAAAATGGAGTTGATGGTGTATGTCTGTAAGAAATTTATCACATTTGCAATTTAACTCGAAAACCAACTTACATTTCGCTAATTTTATTTTGTTTATTAGATTATGTTGTAAAATGATATATTTTTTTCTGTGTAATTTTGCTGTTTACAGGCATGAAAGTGTGAATTTGTATAAAAGTCTGAACTTGCGCACAATACAGATTTATTACAATAAAATGCAAAAATATGTATTTTTGGAACTAAGAAACAAAGATGTACAAATGTTAACTAACTAACAGTAAATTAATCGGTTAATTAGTAAATTCATTGAAGGCAGAAAAATGAAAAAAAAAAAAAGAATCAGCAATTTTTGCATATTTGTTAATCATAGATTTATAAAAGCAGAAATATTACATATTTCAGACATACACTTAGCAAAAAAATGTTTTATACCAGATAGTGCCAAAATAGGCCTTATTTTGGAAATTGGCAGTAAAAATTACCCTAAATTCAGCATTTAGCTGTAAATAAATTTCTTTTTCCTTTCTCTTTTTAACAGTAGTGAAATAAATACCTAATTCCCAATCTCAACTGGGAAAATATTGCATGTTTCAGAAATTTGCTACGGGAAAAAAAAAAAAAAGCAAAAATTTTATTTTACACTAAATTAATCTTTTGTTTCTGGAATCAACTTTGAAAACAGTACAAAATTTTGTTACAATTAACAGCAAAATAATCTTGTTATAGGAATTTGCAGGAAAGTTAAAAAATAAAAGCAGTAATTTTGTTGATTTTTTAGCAAAATAATCACATACTTTTTAGCAAAATAATCACAAGTTAACATAATTTGCTACCCCCCCCCCCCCCCTATAAATTTTGGTTATGATTTCTCTTTGGATTTACATTGATCTCAGAAACAGCCAACATGACCTTCAAAAGGGAGGATTTCAGACTAAAGTCTGAAAACTTTCATGCCTGTGTTTATTTAGAAAATTCTCGAGTTTTTACTGGCAATCTGTCTTATTAAAAGTGTAATACAGACATAAGTATTGTGAACTTATCCACTTATCTTTGCTGTTCCAGATATTAGGGACATAACTGCTATTGAATATGATAAGGAAAAGGAAATTTGATCAAATTTAATATTATTATGTGATATCATATATGCATATACATTAACACTTAAGTCATTAAAAATTTAAAATAATTATAGCCAAATAAAATAAATAGAAACCAACAAATTAATATTGCTTTCCAAAATTTTAAGACTGGCAAACTGCGAAAATTGCAACTATGCACTGAATCGAAAAACAATGACATTTTAGCAAATAAGGAGAGCTGTAATCATATGGGAACACAAAGAAACATCAATGCAGGCCTGTGATCCATTTTATATATATATATATATAAAAGAAGCAAGAGCTAACGCCACAAATTATCGACCAACCAAAGACAGCATGGATTAAGCCTAGGGCCCCAAGGTGAAACGCTGCTGATCTTATTAAAGGTATTTAATTTGTTTTAATGTCTGTAAATTGTTGCATACTTACTATTTTGTCTCTGATTTTCTTGCTATTTGTATCGTGATTTGAACAAAATTATTCTTTCAATATTTATCAAGATACATTTGTCTGTTCGGTAAAAAAAAAAAAAAAAAAAAAAAAAGTCAAAGGCTTATACTATGTCTCACATACAAGTTACACCATAAGATGCTAAAGGACAAATAATTCTACATGATTTTAATTACTTCTTTAAATTCTAGTTTATAAGAAATATAAATTGAGGTAATACTCAATGAGTACTTTTTTTTCCCTTTTTATGCTTATGTAAAAATAATTAATTAAAAAAACTGAATCATTTTAAAGTTTTTTTTTTTCTTTTATAGTGTTTTTGATTATTCCCAGTGTAGGGGACATTGGAAGTAGCTGGAATCGAACATGAGAACTATGAGACAGAAGACAAGAATGACAGTGCCGAGCAAAAGTTCAACCCATTGATCATTTTTACTTTCTCTTACCCATAAGGTAGAGAAAGTATTGTTTTTGGGTCAAATTTTCAAACGCGATATTTTGTTATATTTACACGTTTTGAGGTACCCTAAATACGAAAATCATGTTTTTAGCAAATGGTCTGTGTGTCTGTGTGTGTGTCTGTCTGTTATCAGCATATCTCAAAAACAAATTATGGCAGAAAGTTCAAACTTGGTAATCTAAATGTATCATATAGGGATGCTACAGTAAGCTTTTCGTTAAGATCAAGCAAATGATTCGTGTACAGGGACAATCAAGGGAATTCTAATACATTACGTCTTTGGGGGAAATTGCAGGTAAGTAGAGTTTAACATCTATAGACTGCACTAAACCAAATGAAACGAATATATATTTTTTGAAATAGAGATAGTTAACTGCGAAAATTTTTTTGTGTATGTAGGAGCCTCGCCTCCCCCCCTGGAGGGAAGTAAATTTTCATGATGGGTATGATTCAAAAGAGCTTGCCAATACCTTTAAAACGAATGGTTGAACTATAAATCTGTGATAATTTAAAACAAAGTTATAGATTTTTTATACTTTTAACGAAAAAAAACAGAAAAAATCATATTTTTTTTTTTTTTTTTTAATATTGAGAGTAAAATGGACTTTTTTTTGGATATTTGTGTTACACTACTTCTCTAATGTGGAAATCGTCTGCATTATCATAAAAGATAATTTTTTTAAATAATAATTTTAATAAATTATTTTTTAAAAACAGAATTATTTTTTAATAACCGAATTAAATTCTATATAAATGTAGGTGCATTAATGAAACGGGGGGTTGAGGGGGGCTAATTATCATATAAAACTCTTCTGAAGCCTAATTTGAATTGTTTAGCATAGGTTTACATGACAGTTCTCGTTATCTTACCTCTTAATCTGCAACCTGTATTCATAGTATTAAATTTCCGAAGCAGGTCGTTTCGACGCCAACGGTTCGACGCCAACGTTTCGACGCGGGGGCAGTTCGACGCCGTACGTTTCGACGCGGGGTCAGTTCGACGCCACATTTTTTTTTTCGTATTTTTATTTATTTTTAGAATAAATATGCAATATGCCTGATATAATATATATATTTTATATATTATATATATGAAGCGTGATTCAAATAAATAAGTAATATGACTGATTTTTATTTATTGAATTAGCGATTGTTTGCATGCATATTTGAAATAAATATATGTATATATGTGTAAAAGTTTTCTAGATTTTTTTTGTGTGTCCCAGATTAGTGAGAAGCCCCCATGCCAAATTCAAGGCCCCGGGACATGAGGGAGGTTTTATTTATTTATTTATTTATTTCACAATACAGCATCAAAAAGGCAAATTACAGAAATGGTAAATAAACATATGGTTACAAAGAAGTTATATTGCAGACAAATATAATTACAGATAAATAAGATTACACATACATAAGATTACAGTTAAATAAGGTTACACATAAATAAGATTACAACACAGAACTGTTATTATACTAATCCATTGCAAAATTATGCGCCACACCTTTCAGGTATTCCATTATTTCTCGATTTTCAAAATCTTCAACTATTACTTTATTTCTCATATCAACTCGCAGATACTTATTCCGCTTGTGCGGCGGTTCATCTCCACTTACAAATTGTTCATAACATTGATTAATTGTTTTTTGAACACGCCTGAGACCATCTATGAATTTCCATAATGTGGGGTGTGAAACACCAAATCCTTCATTATTTCAGGTTCTAGCATAACATGACCACATTTCTGGTTTAAAAGTAGGACGACGGCAATGATTATTTCTCTGAATCCTTCCAACGTAATAATCTTCAAAGTAATCTAAAATTGGGGTTAACTGATTAGGTAAATTCTCAGTCAAAACTTCTAAAGCATTTTCAAGTTCTTCGATAGGCACAAAACTTAACGCAGGAATCATACGTGCATGGAGAGCAAAATCAGTATCGGTATTTGAATCACGCTTCATATATATAACATATAAAATATATATATTATATCAGGCATATCGCATTTATTTGAATGATGATGCAAACCTATTCTAAAAATAAATAAAAATACGAAAAAAAAGTATGGCGTCGAACTGACCCCGCGTCGAAACGACCTGGTGTCGAACTGCCCCCGCGTCGAAGCGTTGGCGTCGAATTGACCTGTACCGTTAAATTTCAGGGTAAGAGAAAGTCGTGTGAGTGACACACCAGATCAGGGTTTAAACTGCCATTAGTTTTTTTAGCATTTTGCTAAAAGGTATCATATTTTGCTAAAACAAGTCAGTCAGAATTTCGCTAAAAAGCTAAAACTGGATAACTGTATAAAATATCTCTATATAATAATTCAGTTTTTTTTTTTTTTTTTTTTTTTGTAATATTTGCAGGCCGAAACTACAAAAAAACTGAAATTTTTGGGAATCCTTATTTATATAGTAATTTGGATTTATTTTTAATTTTCAATGATTGAATTTAAATGCAAAAATATTTAAAAGTATGTTAGAATTCAGATCTCTTTTACTTCTGATCTTGAGGCAACTCTCTACTTATTGTTGCTGGAAGTCACAATTAATGTTATTCTTTGGGTAAATAATCTCCATTATAACTCATTGACTAATATTCAGTTTTCACATTTTGAAAATTCACGACTGTTAAATAGATTATAGTTTTCTAAAAAATGACTTTTTTAATATTTTATTTTTAAGCTGTAAAATGTGAATTTTCACTAAGTGAATTTTTGAAATTTTAATAATAACCAATTTAACAGTAAATTTTCTGAATATGAAAATGGAATTTTAAAAAATGCATTAGTTAATGAGTTATAATGGGACAAAAATTCCCCACAGAATAACATTGGCTTTGGCTTCCTACGACAATACTTAAAAGTAATTTCTCTATAATAGCATTTCAGCAAAATTATGCAGCATGACATGTTGCCATTAAAAGCTATTCAAAAAGCAAGAAAAGGAAATGTACTAAAAAAACTAAGACATTCCAAGTAATTTAATAAGTTACCTTATCTTGCTTCATTCTTTCCGTGAGCAGCTTTCGGCTCGGGGCCCCGAACCTTCCTCAGACGTTGCTCGAGTGGCAAGTGGTCGCTCCTCTTGATCTTCCTCTTCACCTGTAATTAGGCGGCGCCACTGTGAAGATGAAGATCAAGAGGAGCGACCACTTGCCACTCGAGCAACGTCTGAGGAAGGTTCGGGGCCCCGAGCCGAAAGCTGCTCACGGAAAGAATGAAGCAAGATAAGGTAACTTATTAAATTCATTGAAATTATGCTTCGTTTTTAACAAGCTAAAGTAACTAAGACATTGTTTTATGATTATTCTTCTTTATTTTTGTAGGAAAGTTGATCCAATATTAAAAATAATTAGGGAAAAAAGTTATTGCTTTTGAATAGTGAAGTGCGGGCCCGGAATGGGCAAACAGAGCCCTGCCCTTGTTCATATCGAATGAGAAAGAAATTAGTTCAAGACCATCAATGCTATTGCTAGACTTTCACCAAACTAAAGCCAACTGTTCAATACAAGAGACCAAGGTTCTTGAATCAAGGAGTTTTGTTCTTGGATAATAATAAAAGACTTTTCTACAGCAAAGGGCACAAAAAAAAAAAAAAAATGCAGAGATTGGACCAACTCGACTACAGCTTGAGTTTATCATGTCAGTTTTCCAATTTTCTCCTGTGTTGAAGTCAGCAGTATTGGGACATCACTTTTGAAGCAATGTAGAGGTGCATGTTCACAAGCTGTGAAGAACTTTTTAAAATCCCCATAAATTAATTTTTATCAGGATAAATTGATTTCATGTTACAACAATATCAATGTTGGTGGCGGCTACATGGGAAAAATAGCTAAAAAGTATACTTTGTTATACCATTGTGTGTTACTTTTTGTAATGAAGCTTCTTTTTGAAAAAGTATGATGAAACCTATTTTGAAATGTCTCTACATTTATGCATTTCATACAAGAAATTAAAAGGTAAATTAAAGTTCTTACTGTTTAGCGTAATCCCGATGCCACACTGAGAAAACCAATCTTTTTGTAATATCTTCGGCTAGTAATTCACTATAAATATAAAGGAAATTAAAAAAACAAAACAATCTTAATGCACAATACAAATCAAGCTTTAGAACATTAAAGCTGAAAAACTACTTACAATGAAAACTTCTGGTTAAAAACAGGATTCTTTTGACACTTCTGAACATTTGTTCTCCAATGAACCTTTTTAGATTCATCTGGTATCATAGTAATCTATAAGAAAGCAAGTTAAATAAGAACAAGGCAATCATTCTTTAATTTTTTTTTTTTTTTTAATGCCTCTTTGGCTGTTTCTGTTCACATGTTAGAATGACAAAGATACATATTTTAAATGGCCTTAATTTACAATACAGTAGAGCACTAATTATCCACGGAATTCGGTAACAAGGGTATTGCCTATAGTGAAAATCATGGATAACCCGAAAAACAGAGTAAAATGGGGTGCAGACATGAAAAAAAAAAACTAGAACAATATAACCTCTATTTCTAAAATGGAAAGATCCATTTCCTCCTAAAACCGTCAAAAAAAATCCGCAAAGGCCTATAGGATTATGATGCACAATAAACATGTCAGTAATTTTCGACTTTCGTATTGTAGAACCTAATTTATTTTTTTTCTTGTTGGCTTGAATTAAAATTGGGTTTTTTGGAGGTTAGTAATTAAAATTTTTTTCTGTGGCTCTCACACTTGCAGATAATCCACACTGTGGATCATCCGCTCGCAGATAATCGGTGTTCTACTGTGCTCCATATTTAATGTAATGTTTGATATAGTTATAAAATTTATGTTTATGTAGAATCTAATATTATCAGTCTTTATAATTAATTGGAATTTTAGTTGCCATAATGCATTAACCACTTGAGTACACCGTTGAAAGGAGCGGACGGCTTCCCGCTACCAGGCTTTGCAGGAAAGCAAAAACAGTTCTGGGAGACGCACAGATACAAAGCGCAAAATAATAAATTGATGGTCGCACTCTATGTTACTCAACTTTAATCATCATAAATTTATTTATTTATTCAATTTAAAATTATTTTTTAGAGGTCGTTTTACATTTTTTGGATTATTTAGTAGTTTAGCATCTTGCAAAAACACAATTATTTCACAAATATTTCATTCACACATATTTCATTCAAATTCTTAAATAAAATTCAAAACGAATCACTAACAAAAACACGCACTTACTCTAAACCTAAACACTAACAAAGCAACAAAAAGGCAAAAAAAATCCTCATAGATGTTCTATCGCCCCACCTTTTTGGAGTGAATGTTTCCCGTATACTATTGGTTCAAAGTGCCCATGTGATCCCAGGTGGAAAAAAGCATCATATCTCTGCTACAAGACGTTCAAAGTGTCCATGTGATCCCAGGTGGAAAAAAGCATCATATCTCTGCTACAAGACATAAGAAAACTTTATTGCCCTTGCAACTATATGATTCTCTTTTGCGTATAGTGAAAAGAGGACACTACGTACAGAGCAATTGTTACTAACGTAGTACAAACTACGTACGCATCACACGTAGCCATAGTCAAGTGGTTAAAGGAAGCTAACCTACTTCAGTGGTTAAAAAAAAAGAGGAGGAAGGGATAAATATGCATATTTTTAAAGTTTACATGCTCAAAAGTAATGGAACAAAACTTCCAAATATAAATATTTAGAATTGGGTTAGTTATAAGGCATCAAGTGATCCCACTTCAGATAAAGCCATAAAGAATATAATAATAGTAATAATGTAATGTGTGCCAAAATTTTTATATATTTTGTATGTGTGCACTTCTTATTGGGTCAACAAAGTTAAATCTGAGAAATAGCTATAACTGATCTTCCAAAGTTCATTTGTTTTATAGATTCACCACTCACCAGCAACCTGAATGTATTCTCAATATTTTCTTTTCATGGTCTAGCCCCACCAATGGTCAAAGTAGACAGGAGGCACTGAGCATCTGTACAATTCGTACTTATCTTCTGAATCTGTCGGAGTTTTCTATGGTTTTTACTGAAACTTGCATGAATATGGGCTAGTATAGGATACTTCAGAAAGACATATGGAGGAGGTCTAGACAACCTATGTGAGAACCTATGTGAGACGCTTCGCCACCTACACACCAGTGGCGAAGCGTCCATGGAAGCAATGGAAGCAGCACTTCCCTTATTTAAGATTTAAAACAATAATTTTATTATTTTAGATAGAAAAAATAAAATAGTATTTTTGGTTTATCGTCTTATCAGATTCAACCTCGCGATGGCTAAAAGCTGAATTGATTCTCCCTCTGCTTTTGGAAGCATGTCGCTTCAGTGCTTCCAAGAGTTTTCTGAACCATGCTTCGCCCCTGCTACACACTACCATCTTTTTGTGGCAGTCTTCGGCAATGTGTGCTTTCTTTCCAAATTCTGAATGAACTTGACAGTTTTCTCAGCATAATGCATTAAATATCCAGTGTTTCAGAAGAATTGGGCTGACCTTGTTGTTGCAAAGACAAACAAACTTGGCTATATTTCCTGGACCATTTATTTGTCCTCTAGGTAAAATGTTTTGGAGTGTTTCAGAATTTAGTATAGTGTATGTTGGATCTATGTAAATATACTGTATATATGCAAATACTATATATGGTTTTGTATTGAGGACCAGTTCCTATTATAAGAGCTTTCAATCATTGTATACTAAATTTTATATTTTTTGATATGCTTTCATTTATTCACCTTTATGATGATTTTATCTGCTACATTGTTATATATTTATTAGAAAAATGGTTTTAGATAAATTTAAAATAACAAAATTGTGTGTGTGTTTGTGTTTTATAGAAGATATGACTCAAACAACTAACACAGTGACAATTGAATTAAAAAATAAATCTTGATTAGGGTATCATGTATACTGAAGCTATCTATGAAGCAGAGCATACACACAAATCACACAGCATGACACTGTTAATGGATTATGTGTTTATGTAAGGATATAGAATATGGTTGGGCATAGTTATTTCTTTTTCAAATGCATGCAAATTTTTACTTTTTACAATAATTGCACTTATCAAATTTGTTGGATTGGATGGGCTCACTTGAATGTGGGATAGTTGGTAATGAGGTGCTTGCGCTGCTCCTATTATCAAATTTGTTAGGTGACATTTTGTGAGAAAAAAAAAAAAAAAGTAAAATATAACTCAGTTTTTTTCGAGAAGTTTATAATTTTGAAGAGAGAGCTTGAATCTCATCCCTTGATTTCTGGATCCCCACCAATGGCCAAAAAATTCTGCTCTTGAAGCTGGTATAACTTGGAACCTCCCATTTACATTTCCAGGTCACACTCTTTGATCTAGCTGCTCGAAGTTTTATGTGGCTTTTCTTTGAAACTCACATGAGTATGAGCTAGGATTCCCTGCTTTCATTATATGTAGCAACAGTGTAATGGCCATTCCAAGCGATATCATGTTAAAGCTTTGGAAGGATAAAAGTTGCTTCAACCAAACATTTTTTTCTCACTGAAGCCAAATTGTTGTCAGCAATTGTTTTTATCAACTACTGATGTGCTTCTAATGTTGACATAATTAGGTCATCATTCTTTCTCTTCATTTATGCGACCCTTGATCTTGAGTATAGGGTAGAACTCTAAATTTATGGTCAGTTGGAAATGCTGTGACTTGTGATGCCTCGTGTAATAACATCTTAAGAAAGACATCCCACAGAGGGTGCTCCATCCTGACCTAGGACCCTGGTATAATCAATCAGCCTTAACCTCTACACTAATTTCTATGGTCATGGTGTTTTATCTAAGAGTAAATGTGCTACAAGACTGCTTTTACAAATTATTTGTAAAGTGATGTTTAACCACTTCACTGGCTATTCCGAGATAACTCGAGGGAAATTTAGCCTTCTACACATTATGATGGCCTGTGAAATGGTTAAGAAAATTATTAATGGTAATATTGATAGGAATTAATGACTATAAAAAACGCATATACAAGCAATACTTTGACTAAAGCAAAATACAATATAGGATCCGTTATCCAGAAAGCTTGGGACCTGGGATATTCTGGATAAGGGGTTTTTCCGTAATTCAGAACACTTTATTATATGTATAAAAATGGTACAAAATAATTTCATAAATAGCAGTGATGAACATAATATATATAAACACTTTACCTATATATTTCTTCATTTAATAAATTATTTCCACAAAATGAAAAACTTTCTTAATTAGAATTTTAAACTATAAATAATAATAGTAATAATAAATGAAAAATAAATAAACATATATAAAATTTAATTTTGGACCTGAGAGTAAAATCCTTTCATTTGGATTTTTCAGACATTTCCCTGATTTTTTTTTTTTTTTTTTGCTTATAAGTGTGTCTCTGATACTAATTGTTCATAAATGTTTCAAATATTTTTAGCACATAATGTTAAATATTTTATGAAATGAATTCTAAAAATAATGGAAATTAATAAATCTGTTTAAAATTTTTACAACAATTGGGACTTCATGCATGCAACCTGAGTTCAAGGATAAAACTCATCTGCTATAGGGCACTTTTAAGAAGTATGTGTTATTAATGTTCATCTATTAAAAACTACCATAAAAATTCATTTTTTAACCCAAATTTGCAAAATTTTCAGTAATTATTTGGACAATTTTGTACTCACCATATTTCCTCAGAATAACATCGTAGCATTAAAGAATGTAGGTTGTAAAACTATAATTCTGACCGCTGCTATTGTATAACTTTAATTCTTAAATTTTACGATAATTAAAAATTTTGATAGTTGGCATTTTGCATTCTGGTTTTCGGAGCATTCTGTATAACGGGTTTCCGGATAACAGATTCTATACTGTATTATGAATAAATACAAATTCTTCAAGTTGGGTGTTTTGGAAATGAACCCCCAATCCCTCCTCCTCCTTGGCTATGGCCTTCGTATGTTCGGAAAGTAAAAAATAGATTCAGGTTGTTTTAAATGCGTAGATGCATCAAAATCTCATATATGAATTTTTCATGATTACAATACTCTTCTTACATAATATAGGTTCGAAAAATAAAATAATTTTGATATTACTATTTATTAGGGTGTTGGAAAAATGACACATGAGAGCATGGGCGTCGGTACATATGGGCAATGGGGGAGCACTTGCCCCCTTCTTAGAAAATTCTAGTAAGTAAAAAATTATTTTTTAAAATTAAATTTATCACTTTAAAACTATGTTATGAGATTTTGAATGATTAGACAAATAAAATTCATAGAGTCAGTTACAGCCAAACCGACCCGATTTGGGTACAATGGCTGGCTCTAACTTTTCTTGCGAAGTAGAGTTTGAATCGACTTGATAGTAAGTTTTTTGATTTTGGGTTCATTTGGAACAAGCTGTGTAATTTTTGTAAATAAAATGCCTTAGCTTTTATTTACATGCATAAAAAGTTGCAACAGATGCTTATAAATAGGTTTGCTTAAATACCCCAGTCAGCCAACAATTTGAAACAGAACATTTAAAATAGAATACTGAAATTTTTCAATTTTAAGTTTGCCTTCTCCTGAAAAATTTTCTGGTGATGCCACTGCATGAGAAAATTAGTATTAGCGATATTTGGAGAGATTGATATTATTTAGAAAAGTCTTCTTTTATCAATCAAAACTAAGTTATGTTACATACATTCAAATTCCAAAATAAAACAATTTATGCACACCATATGATTTTTGTGTCTTGGTGAATGTACCTGGAGTTATTAACATGATTGACTGGCATAGTTTTTATCACAGTGGCAGAAACACCGCGACACGGCGACATAGTCGCAGATACAGAAAAACGGCTTGCAGACAGTTTTTGTCTGCAACTTTCGAATAACAATTCACTTAAAAAAAAATTCTGTATCAGAACTAAAACTAATACTTTTATTATTATTTATATTGTTTTGTGTCAAACATTGCTATAAAATATTTAATTGAATGAGTACACACAATTGTTTATACTACAGTAGAAGATCTTTATAACGCAAACCTAAAAACACAAGGTTTTGCGTTATACAGAATTTTGCATTGTATAGATCACATTTCACACATTATTAAACTTACTTTGTAAATATGGCCAACTATGTTGAAACATATCAAAACAGAGTAGGGTATTTTTAAATTACATTCCTTAGAACAGAAGTTGGGTGAATCATAAGTTTCATTGTTAAATTAACTTCATAAACATAGTCCATATATGCTGGACTAAATCTTTCATTATGTGACATGTTTAAAAAACAAAAAGTTGTAATGATAGCAATTTTTTTATTTAAAAAGCTCTATGAATTAATGAAATAAAGCAGCACATTTATATTACACTAAATTTTCTACAGAGTAATAGTTTTTTACAAAGTGTTTCTTAACTGCAAAATTTATTGTTTATGTCTGAGAAGTTATGCGGTATATAGAGAATTGCATTATATAGAATTGCGTTATAAAGATCTTCTACTGTATATTGTTCTGCAGTAAAATTGTATTCGTGTATTGTTGCACGAGATCACCGCTGATGTTAACACCCCCCCCCCCCCCCCAAAAAAAAAAACAGCTTACAGGCTTTTTCAATGTAAGCCATTTTCACCCCTGATTACACGCAAATTTTGCAGGAGAGATTGTGAAATTTTAAAAGCCTGTCGCAGACGGCTACAAAACTTTCTGCCACTGGGGTTTTTACTATAGCAAAAATTATACTGCATAATTATGTTTGTATCAAACTTTTTTTTTATTAGAAATACTTACTTTAACATATGCATTCAATTCTCTGCCATTTGTCCAATCCAGTTTTGCAGCTTTCATTACTAATCAAGGATGGAGAATTTAAAAAATAAATAAGTAGAAGATTAAAATAAAATTTTAGTTTCATAAATGTTACCCATATAACTTAAAACCAATATTAAACTTACCATATACTGTCACTAAGCCACAGTTATTGTAGATCTTCAATTTTAGTTTGCCTATTAACATATAAAGAAAATAAAAGTGTACAAAAAACTAAGTATATAAAAAAATTGTAATTTAACTTAATAATAAAATAACATCACAAATCAATATATATATTGATGATTTGAGAAAATACAGAATCTTATTTGAATCATTTAAATAAGGAATACAAATTTAATGGTAATTGTTCAGTAGAAATTTAACATTTATGTGGTTAAGAATTTCAGGAACTTTTGCCTCTCTAAAATTTATATGTTACATAAGTAAAGTATGAAGTCTCTATAAAATCTCTAAGTTTCAACCTAATTTAGAAATTTTTGGACTGTAAACTCATAACCAGTATTTATAGCTATTTTTTAACTTTTGTGAAAATTGATTAAGTATTCACAATTTTAATAAAAAGAGTTTTAAATTCCTATCCAGGAAAAAAAAAAAAAATGACCTATCAGTGTTCTAATTTTTTTTTTTTTTTTTTTTTTTTTTTTTTTTTAAGGAAGATAAAGAAAGAAAGAAAAACATTGAAATTGGTTTATTCATAGTATTTGTTTGGAAGCTACAGTGCCATAAACAAAGGTTTCAACTGTGATGGGGGTTAATAAGAATTTTTTCTAATTGGTATTAAAATCTATTAGGACTTCTGTGTCTATATCTATATCTGACTTCTATGTCAGCTAGTTACTAAACAAAATTTAACATTTAAACCAGGGCCTAAAATTTCAACTCATCTTACACTTGCCGAAAAAAAGTTTTACTCGCCACAAAATAGGGTTGCCACTTTTTTTTTCTTTGTTACGCATTTCAGGTTTTTTATTTTTCCTAACTATTTGAAATGCTTTTACAAATATGCTTAAAATTATATATATTAAAAGTGTGTCACCATGTCTCATAATCATCTATAATCAAAAATCAGTATAATGTATTGTATTTGAGCTTCGAAAAAGATTAAAATACCTATAAATGCAAAGAATCATTATTTATTTAACTTTTTACGTCAGAAATGTATTTTTCATCCATTTTATTTTTGTAATCTGACGAAATGTCGATGAGTATAACTTGGTCATTGTTGTCATTTGAAATAGCCATTTCGGAATTACTTTTTCGATAAAATCATTGCTTAGAAATTATAACAGTGGTCTCGTCTACTCTCGCTCTGCTTGAACAAATCACTATGGAAGAAACTAAACTGCCGAAGAGATTACAACTTTCATGCTAAGCATTTTTTCTTTTCCAGGTTGGGGTGATACTCGGGCAGCGCGTACACAGACTCGGCATTCCGAGAAGAGAAAAAGAGAGGTTAAATATGAGGTTATAAGATGGCAAGATTTTGCCATATATAAATCTATAAAAAGAACATTTCTGTCACCTTATCGTGTAAGAATTCTATCTATAACTAGACCAAATTTTTACTTGCCATAGTAAAAAATTCACTCACTAATGGCGAGCTGGCGAGCGGAAATTTCGCACCCTGATTTAAACTATAATATTATTTGTCAATTAATTGCTTACCTTTACCACTAAGAACATCTCTAGATTTGTACTTTGTAGCTTTAGTTGGAGATGCGGTATGCGTCGAAGACTTCTTCACTTTTTCCAATGGTTCAAAAGGCATTCCGAGTCGAATGACTTTTTTTAACAATTCAGAATCCTCTGAACAATTAGAAGTATCTTTGTCTGTCCCACTGCAAGTTTTTACGAGTGATGTATCATCACTCATAATATCACTCTGTTCTGTTGTTGGTGTTTTACTCCAACCATCTGGTACTTGTCGTCTAGCTAGAACTGAACTTTCGGATGAAATTGAATCAACTCCAACTGAATTGCCTTTTATCAGCATATTTTGTTCTAATGCTGATTCTGATTTAGTTTGTGCTTTCTCGCATAAATCTTTCAAAGAATTTGCAACACTGATGGCTCTTTTGAGAAAGGATGATTTGTTTTGCAAATCTGGTAATGAAGCCGAATGGGTTAAAGTTCTTCTTTCTTGATTTTTGGCTTTTGTGTCACTGAAAATGTTTTGTGCTATGCCACCTATAATGTTTGCAAAGTCTGTCTCACTCATTTCTGAAGCTTTTAAATTCTTGATAAAATCATTTATGTATTTATCACTCGGGGAAGTTGAACTTATTTGGGTTGAATTAGCTTTGTTTGAAATGTCTAAAGTTGAGTTAGGCTGTAGTAGTTCTCTACATTCATGAGAAAGTTTCTGAAAAATTTCTTGTAGGAGTACAATGGAATCATTGAAACAGTCTGATGTTTGAACCGGACTTAGCATTTCTTTTAATGTCTGGTCTAATTTTTCTTTACCTTCTTCATCGAAAAATAATGTTCTTTGAAATTTCTTTTGAGATTTAAGTGGGCTAGAAATTGGAGTCGAAAGAAGTTTCTTCACATCTTGGGGAGTTAGATTTTTTTTAGTGGCACTGTTTATAATTTCCGTGATATTTTCATAAATATTTTCAACTATTTTATTTCTGGGTGTCTTAGTAATATCTTCTACAACATGGTTTTTTGGGTCACCTTTTTTATGAGGGGTTTCACACAATGTATCATTGCAATTATACCATGTTTTATGTTGTTCTGATTCATTTTCATTTTTATTTGAAAGATGAGGTTGGGCTTTAGCCATTGGACCTTCGAGTGTCTGATTTTCTGGCAGTCGTCCCAATTCATTTCTTTCTTGGATTTCTGGTTCAATTGTGAAGAAATACTTCTCTTTATTACTTGAAAACAATTGTTTCAATCCATTACGTTTATAAGTCTTAGAAAATTTTGTGATACATGTAGGACAGCTACAGTTAAAGCTACATTCATCGTCAGCCATTGAAGAAAATCCTTCATCATTTTGTTTGCTGTTATATTTACATATTTTGTTGATTATTTTTCTTTTTTGTGAGTACATAGAAGATAAAATAGCTTGTTTTCTCGATTCTGAGATGGCTGATGATTGTTCCTTACTAAATTCTATGTGTTCACAAATTTGTTTTTTATTTTGCCCTGGAATATTAATATAATTGTTTTTTGTACTCCTTTCTATTGAAGATTTGCTACATTCTTGTTGTTGTATTGCATGCTTTCCAGTTGCCATTTTATTAACATTATTTTTAATATTTTTTGTTGTAGTAAATGTTTCACAAAGTGGAATATAATGTGGACTTTTAGAACGATTTTTAACAATAACACAGCTTCCTTTTTTACTCGATGCAATTGGTAAACCTACTTCATTAATAGCTTTATTTGGAATATGACTCATAGATGCATGGTAATCTTCCTTTTTTGATGTATTTACATTACTATTTCTTAATTGAGGAAGTTTTCCTTTTGATTGGCTTATTTGTTGTTCAGAACTTTTGGTGAGATCTTGGTAAGACCTAGGAACACGAAACACGCTTTTAAAATGGCTACCTGTTTCTTGGGTTAAGTTACTTTTTTGGTTGCTTAATGTAGTATGATAACCCGAATCATTCTGAGGAAAATGTAAAGGAGGTCCTAAACTAAAACGTCTTCTTGCATCTTGATCTCTATCATAATTTTGAGCTTGTAACACTTTTTTACCCTCAAAAATTCTAGATGGATCTGAAACACCATAGCAACTTTGTCTTTGACCAGACATATTTCTCACAGATCTTCTATACCTATTATCGAAATCTGATTTTTCATGAGTATTCTTCCTTGGCTGGCTACACAGAGATTGGGTACTTTTAATATCATATGACTGCATTGCAAGTTGTTGATTACCATTGATATTTATATTTTCTTCCTGGATTTTTGGATTTCTTGGAAGCGAATTATATTTTACAATGCTCGAAATATTTAAATTTGGAACTGATTCATTTTTTCTTTCAATTAAAGTAATTTTTGTAGATGTCCTAGGCATCGATGGTGTTTTCACTTGAGGTCCGTCAATATAGGTCACATTAAGAAGTTTCGTTTCGATATTGCTTTCTGCTTCTTCGGTAGAAGATTGCGATGAAGTTTTATTTTGTTTATTATGTCTTAAAATTGGTCTCGAGGGCTTTGCAGATTTTGTCTGTTCTAAATTTTCTTTATTTTCTTCTCGTTTCTTGGAAGGAGCCGCTTTTACATCAACTCGGTAATATTTGTTCATGGGTGTGGGTGCAAACTGAACATGTTTATTTTCTTCCCTTGAATTAAAACAACTCTCAATTGAATTTTTGTTGAGGAATAGGATTCCAGCATCGCGATGTACATCTTGAAGAGCGCTGGATTCTAGTGTAACAAAGTTCTCGGATTCGTCTGATGTACTGCTTGCTTCTTTCTGTTTTTGTGGGGTATTTAAACTACTATAAAGCATACTTTGTCTTTTAAATGAATCATCTTGTTTTTCTTTAAGATGTGTCTTTCGAGGAAGTCGTAGTAATCTATTCCAGAATGATGACTTTGGTTTCTTTTCATCTGATATTTGCTTAGACAGATCCATTTTATTGTTTTGAAAGTGTTCTGCAATGAATAAAATAAATATACAATCAATTAGTAACATTTATGCATATTTAAAATTATAAATAAATGAATTGTATAAATAGATTAAATTGCATTGTACCGTAATTTCCAACTAAAAATCCATGATTGTGAAACAGTTTAAATAACTTTCACTTTTTCTGTTAACATATTAATCCAAAAAAAAAAAAAAAAAAAAATCTGGAGTGACTCCACTCGACTTTCCGAACATTGAGTAATTAACAGTTTTGTAGATAAAGAAAGAGGAGTTGTTAAACAAACAAAAGAGAGAAAACCATAATAGAGTGTTTGAGTATTTTTCTCCATATATTACACGATGTTTTATTTAACGCTACTGAACTTTGAGCCCATAGATCATAATGATAAAAGAATTTTTCGTTGTGTCCCTGTAAAAGAACTATACGTGCTAGATTCACCAAAATTTATACACTTCTTGCAATGGTGACCTATAGCATGTGTATAAATTTTCAGCTCAATTGAATGAGGTATTTAGACGCTGTCACAGTTTAAACAGTTTGGTCCCATATAGACCATAATGATAAAGAATTATTCTTTGTGTCCCTGTAAAAGAACTAAGTGCTAGATTCACCAAAATCTATACAATTGGTGCAACTGTGACCTATAACATGCGTACAATTTTTTTGTTCAGATTAATAAGGCGTTTAGACGCTATCACACTTTTAAAAATTTGGCCTCATAGGCCATAATGATAAAGAATTTTTCTTTGTGTCCCTGTAAAAAAACTATAAGTGCTAGATTCATCAAAATCAATAGGGTTCATACTATGGGGACTTACAATATACGTACCAACTTTCAGCTTATTCGAACAAAGCGTTTAGATGCTAGTGTGTTCACTCACATACACACATACTTACACACATACATACACACACACATACATACATCATCGCAAAAATTGTGGAAACGGACTCAGGGGACCTCGAAACGTATAGAAACATCAAAATCTCAAATTCGGATTTTTGACATGATTACAATACTTTCCTCACTATAGTGTTCGGAAAGTAAAAAAAGAGAGAATGTAATCTATATAAACTAATATAATCTGTATCACTGCAAATAGTATCGTCTTGAGCCTGTGTTTATTTCCTATTATATACAGGTGATATGGAGTAAGTGTAACCTCGGCTTATACAGTTGAACCTCAAAAATCCGGAAACCTCTAAAATCCGGACATTTTTCCGATTTTAGTTTTACTTTTAAAATAAGATTTTATTTTACCTGTTCCCACATTTCTTGTGGAATGTAGTTTAAAATCCTTTTAATTGAACACGAAATACAAAAATATAGTTACAATCTTATATATTTTTATACTACTTGATTGTTAATTAAAGAATTTATTTTTTAAAAAACAAGTAAGTTAAAAAAAACGAGAAAAAAAAAAAAAAAATCATTTGGAGTAAAACAGCTTTAAATTGCTGAAATATTTTTTTAAAAAATCAACATAGAAATTTCTTTCTTTCTATAGTTTTATTTGAGTATTTTTTAATGAATACAAAAATAGTTTGTTAGCAGTTATTTGGCAGTCATTATCAGTTGTCCACAGCATTTTAATTTAATTTATTTATATTTCAATTTTAAATTAATTATTTTAATTCTAAATTAAATCTATATTTCTATTTTATAATTTAATTTGCCAATTTGATCGTCGTTTATTTTCGCTAGCATAAAAATTGTATTTTGTATGTTATTATAATATTTAGGCAATGACTTCGGTCTTCTATGTTATATTGTCTATAATTTGATTCGTATCTTTATAGTCCTCTGTAACTTTTGCCTAGCCATTGGAAAAAAAAAAAAAAAAAAATGTTATTATAATATCACAAAAAATAGTTTATAATAGATCTCGAAAGTCCGGAAAACTCGAAAATCTGGAATCACTGTGGTCCCACCTATTCCTGATTTTCGAGATTCAACTATATAACTTAAATGATATGCTAAAATTGGACTTAATAGTCATTATTCGTATTTGTTTGGGCCATTGTTATATTTAGCCTTGTAAACCAAATCAAATGAAACAGTGATAATTTTAGAAGTTTAAAATGTTGCTTAAGACTTAAGAGGCCTCTCCACTTATCGTCCCCAGAAGCCAGAGTAAATATTATTCTATGGAGAATTTCGTCCCATTATAACTTATTAACTAATATATATTTTTAAATTCCGTTTTCACATTCAGAAACTTCACAACTATTAAACAATTTATCGCTTTCTAAAAATTATTTTTTTAAATTTTTAATATTCTATTTTGAGGTTGTAAAATGCGAATTTTCACAATGTGAAAATTTTCCTTTTTGAGCTTAAAAATGAAATCTTAATAAAAAAAATCAATTTTTAGAAAGCGATAAATTAAGTAATAGTTGTGAATTTTCGGAAAGGGAAAACGGAATTTAAAAATATGTATTAGTTAATGAATTATAATGGGGCAAAATTTCCCATAGAATAACATTGGCTTCAGCTTTCGGAGACGATAGATAGAGAGTCCCCTTAAATTTCTTTCTTCAACAGTGTTCCTCTCAAAATTCGAAGTTTTGTTGTTTCTGCACTTGTGAAGTAAACTCCACAGTTTTTTGGTAAAGAAAACTAAGTTTTATAAATAGCTTTCGAATAAGGTGACCAGGCATCCTCTTTTTAAGAGGACAGTCCTCTTTTTCAGTGCTTAAAAAGTAAAAAGCAATAAAGGACTAAAAATGTCCTCTTTTTTAAAAGTTTTTTGACCTCCTTTTCAATTGAAAATAATTTTTAGTCTTCAGTTATAAAAATTTGCCACTGTGAAGCTGAATTGGCTGTTTGTTGTATAGAACGGTGAATATGGATTTTTTTCTGCATTAGTTTCGCAAAAGAGTAACTTTCTATAATAAACTTGCCATAAAGCATATTATGTTTATGTGTATTCAGATTTTTTGAATCACATAGTAACAAAAGTATTCTCTATATTGGTGCAATTCTTTGATCTGGAACATGGAATCATTTTTGAAATTGTCTTGGAATCATTGGGATTGGGATCCACGAAGGGCACTCCACTTCAGGTTCAGGACCCTAGTGCAGTCATGTTTATAAAGAATGACTGTTTGTTAAAACAAGTCGTTTTATCTGCTAAATATTAATTATATTTTTTTATTTGCTAATTTTAATTTTTTCCTTTATGGTTATGATTTTAATAAAAATTGTCTAGCAACTTTCGTTACATAACTATATGAAAGTACTGTGAAAAATATTTTTGTCTATAGAAAAAAATTAATTAAATAAAATCTATTTTGTCTAGTGCCACCTATAAAACTTAGGGATTTTCCCCCTCATATCAGTATATTATTAACTTAGATTAAGAAGTACTGAGGTAAATATATTTTGAAACTTTTAAAATATTACTTAATAGTTTCACCACTTGTGTAAAAGTAGCTTTTCAATCAGTTTTTTATAATCCTTTTCATTCAATTTTGTGTCCTCTAAAATGTCCTCTTTTTTATAATTAAATGTCCTCTATTTTATATATATATATATATAATAGAGGACATTGCATAATTTCTCTTTTTCCAATAAAAAATTCTGGTCACTGTACTTTTGAATATAATTTCAAATTTGTACTATTTCTTAAGCTTTTTCGTTTGCCACTCATGGTTACTTTTGCCCTAGGAATTTTGTATGTCGGACAGGTGTAACCAGGGTATTAACAATTGTCCTAAGCACCACAACTACATCACTTCCACTTGTATTTTTTCTTTCCGAACATACATATGTAAGGAAAGTATTGTTCTCATGTAAAAAATCCGAAATAGAGATTTTGATGTTTCTATATATGTTTTGCGGTCCCCCGAATCTGTTTTTACTATTTTTATGATGATGTATGTATGTGTGTGAGTGAACACGCTAGCGTCTAAACGCGTAGCTCGAATGAGTTGAAAGTTGGTACGTATCTTGTAAGTCACTGTAGCACGAACCCTATTGAATTTGGTGAATCTAGCACTTATAGTTTTTTTTACAGGGACACCAAGAAAAATTCTTTATCATGGCCTATGAACCCAAATTTTTAAAAGTGCGATAGCGTCTAAACGCCTTGTTAAACTGTGCAAAAAATTTATACACATGTTATAGGTCGTAGTTGCACGAACTGTATAGATTTTGGTGAATCTAGCACTTACAGTTTTTTTTTTACAGGGATACAAAGAAAAATTCTTTATCATTATGGTCTATGGGACTAAATTTTTAAAAGTGCGACAACGTCTAAACGCCTTATTCAATTGAGCAAAAAATATATACACATATTACTATAGATCACAGTTTCATGATTTGTATAGGTTTTGGTGAATATATATATATATATATAGTTATAGTTTTTTTACAGGGACACAACAAATAATTCTGTATCATTATAGCCTGTAGTGTGAAATTATTTAAAGTGCGATAGCATATAAAAGCCTTATCAAAATGAGATGAAAATTTGTATACATATTTTAGGTCACCATCGCACAAACTGTATAGATTTTGGTGATTCTAGTATACTTACAGAATTCTACAGACACACAAATAAAAACTGCTTATCATTATGGCCTATAGACTCAAATTATTTAAAGTGCGACAACGACTATTCAAATGAACTGAAGATTTATATGCATGTTATAGATCCCCATCACACGAACTTAAGGAAATTTAGAGAATCTAGCACTTATGGTTCTTTACTTTTTACAGGGGCACAATGCATATTTCTTTATCATTGTGGCATATGGGCTCAAATTTTAATGTGCAATAGCGTCTAAATGCCTTATCCGATGGAGCTGAAAATTTTTATAAATATTATAAGTCACTGATGCAGTAACTATAAGCATTTTGGTGAATCTAGAATTTACAGGTTTTTACAGGGACATAACGAAAAATTCTTTATCATTACAATCTGTGGCTCAAAGTACATAGCGTTAAATTAATCATCGTGTACTATATGGAGAAAAATACTGAAACACCCTATTATAATTTTTTCGCTTTTGTTTATTTAACAGCTCCCCTTACTTTACTTTAACCGTTGATTATTCAATGTTCGGAAAGTCGAGTGAAGTCACTCCAGATTTTTACTTTCCGAACACTATAGTGAGGAAAGTATTGTAATCATGTCAAAAATCCGAATTCGAGATTTTGATGTTTCTATACGTTTTGAGGTCCCCTGAGTCCGTTTTCACTATTTTTACGATGATGTATGTATGTGTGTGTGTATGTGTGTATGTCTGTGAGTGAACACGCTAGCGTCTAAACGCTTTGTTCAATTAACCTGAAAGTTGGTAAGCATATTGTAAGTCACCATAGTACGAACCCTATAGATTTTGGTGAATCTAGCACTTATAGTTTTTTTACAGGGACACAAAGAAAAATTCTTTATCATTATGGCCTATGGGAGCAAAATCTTAAAAGTGCGATAGCATCTAAACGCCTTATTCAATTGAGCAAAAAATTTATACACATATTATAGGTCACAAATACTCAATCTGTATAGATTTTGGAGAATCTAGCACTTATAGTTTTTTTACAGGGACACAAAGAAAAATTCTTTATCATTATGCCTATGGGGCCAAATTTTTAAAAGTGTGATAGCGACTAAACGCCTTATTAATCTGAGCAAAAAATTTGTACACATGTTATAGATCACAGATGAACTAACTGTATAGACTTTGGTGAATCTAGCACTTACAGTTTTTTTTACAGGGACACAAAGAAAAATTCTTTATCATTATGGCCTATGGGACTAAATTTTTAAAAGTACGATAGCATCTAAACGCCTTATTGAATTGAGCTGAAAATTTATATGAGTATTATAAATCACTGTTGCACTAACTATAAGCATTTTGGTGAATTTAGCATTTATAGGTATTTACAGGGACACAACGAGAAATTCTTTATCATTATGATCTATGGGCTCAAAGTTCAGTAGCGTTAAATAAAACATCGTGTAATGTATGGAGAAAAATACTCAAACACTTTATTATGGTTTTATCTCTTTTGTTTGTTTAACAACTCCTCTTTCTTTACTTTATCTACAAAACTGTTAATTACTCAATGTTCGGAAAGTCGAGTGGAGTCACTCCAGATTTTTTTTTTTTTAAACGTTGCTTTAAAAAAATTTTTTTTTATTCTTAATCAAACCTAATATCCTATTCCTGATACTTTTTAGGTTTAGTTGGAGTGTTAAAAAGTTTAAGATGTGAAGTGCTAGTTGGATGTGTACTGAAAATTTCGCATCTTTATCAAGTTGATATATTTTTAAAATTAAACTAGTATATTGTGGCCACCACAAGACTTTCTTCTATATTTTCCTATATACATATTCAATCAGTAACAATATTTAAAAAAAAAAAAAAAAAAAATACGATTTTTTTTTTCTTAGTTCTTTTTTTTGTTAAAAGTAATACATATTCAATCAGTAACAATATTAAAAAAAAAAAAAAAAAAAAATCGATAACTTTGTTTTAAATTATCACAGATTTATAGTTCAACCATTCGTTTTAAAGGTGTTGACGAGATCTTTCGAAAGATACCCATCTTGACTTCCCCCCCAGGGGGGAAACCGGTGCCCCCACATGCACAAAATCTTTTTCGTAGTTAACTACTACTATTATCAATAATTCATATTAATTTTACAATCACAAGTTTAAAATAACGCTCATTATGTACATTTATACGAAATTTTGTCCTATACTGCCATGTTAAAAGTTTACATAAAATGCGATCACAGCGTCATCTGCTGGGCGATTGATCCCAAAATTTAATCAGCACCATTCCATGTCAGGGTCAAACTATATACCAAGTTTGGTTCAATTTCATTCATTGGTTCGTGAGATACGGTGAAAAATACGAAATTTTGCGATCACAGCGCCACGTTCTGGACGATTGATCCCCAAATCTAATTAGCACCATGCTCCAAAGGTTCCAACTATATACCAAGTTTGGTTGAATTTCATTCATTGGTTCGTGAGATACGGTGAAAAATACGAAATTTTGTCCTATACTGCCATGTTAAAAATTTACATAAAATGCGATCACAGCGCTACCTGCTGGGCTATTGATCCCCAAATCTAATCAGCACAATGTCCCGCCAGGGTCCAACTATATACCAAGTTTGGTTGAATTTCATTCATTGGTTCGTGAGATACGGTGAAAACAAGAAACCACAGACAGACATTTTTTAAAAACTATCAATTCGTGTTCAGGACATCCCAAAACGTGCAGATCCGTCAAAAAACGGAGGTCGAAAATTTTCGCGAATCCAATACTTTCTCTATATTACATATAGAAGAAAGTAAAAAGTCCCAGATTCGAATCAAGGTTTTCAGTATGTGGAAGTTCGATTTTCATATATTTAATGTACTGCATAGGGTTATGTAGACCAGGATTGTCCAACTCAAAATACTTGGTGGGCCGCATTGCAAATTCATCTTATTCAGACGTATTGTGTATATGTAGGTAATTGTAAATCATGTATATCTAATTATTTTGTGGGGGATGTGGGTGAATACTTGAAATAGAATACTACATAATATTAAATTTATTTTTATTCATAAAATAACAATTAAAAAAGTATAGAAAAAAAAAAAAAACATAGGTTAGGTGCTCCAGTGATTGGCATGCTCCAGTAATTGACATCTATCTCAAAATAATTAATAAATAAGAAAACTAATAAAATAATATATTTTACGTATAAGAATTCTAACATTTTATGTCAAACACTGGAGTATAAGGTGCTAATAACTGGTAAAATGAATAACTAGAATTGTCAAACACTGGAACATAGGGTGCCAGTTACTGATAAAATGAAAAACTGGAAGTGTCAATTACTGGAACATTGAGTGGGTATCAAATAAAAATTCATAAAAAACTAGTTGGCATAGGTGGACTCTGCTCAGTTCCCCATCATATTTATGTTCTCATAAATTTCTAGTGGGAGACATATTATAATCATGCTAAAAGAAATTAATTTGACCAAAGCTTGATACAGTGACAGAATGAAATCCCCGCGTAATAGGCTATCCACCGTTCACTTCGATATATTTATCTTATTCTAATCTATTAATTTATTTTATCAGGGTCAATTAGCTGTTGTTTAGTTTTCATGTTACTATTTCCAATGCAATAATCCTCAAAATTCATATTTATATGAAAAATTTACAAATTCGCTATGTTGATAAAATCGTAAATTACGAATAATTTACGAAATTTTCCTGTTAGAATATTTGTATTCAATCATGTTCAAACAAATATCATAAATGTAATTTTGAAGTTGTCTAATGTATTTATGATCCTCAAAATGGAAGTTTATACTCAATTTTGCCTTATTCTGCCATTTTAAGTAAATCGTAAATTCCAAATAACTTACGAATTTTTTAAATTGGAAAAATCATAGTCTATGATATTCATGCCAGTATCCAAAATAGTATTTAAAAAGTGGTTTGACATCTTTACGATGAAAATATCCCTCAAGATTGACGTTTATGTGAAAATTTGCTCTATTCTGCCATGTTAAGAAATTCGTAATTTTCCAATAGCTTACGAAATTTTTATATTGGAAAATTCATAGTCATTAATATTCATGCCAGTGTCCTAAATAATATTTCAAAAGTAGTCTGACATCTTTACGATGAAAATATCTATCAAAATAGACGTTTATGTAAAATTTTGCTCTATACTGCCATGTTAAGAAATTCGTAAATTTCCAATAACTTGCGAAATTTTCAAAGTAGCATATTTATAGTTTCTGATGTTCATTCCGGCATCAAAACGGATATTTTAAAACTGGTCCGACATTTTTACAATAAAAAGTTTCCATTTAATGCACGTTTAAGTGAAATTTTGTCCTATTCTCCCATGTTAAGAAAATCGTAAATTTCTCATAACTTACGAAGTTTTTTAATTCGAATGTTGCAAATGAATAGGGTTCTTGCCAGTATCGAAAGTAATATTTTAAAACTTATCTGACCTCTCTGCGATCATTTGTTCGTGAGATATCGTGTTAACAGACTAACAAACTAACAGACTAACGGACTGACACGCTAACGGACTGACACACTAACAGACACCATACAAATTTTGTCATTTTCGGATTCCTCACACCTGAAAACGTATAAAAATGTCAAAAAACCGAGGTCGAAATTTTTCACGATTACCTAAGTTCCCCATACCTATAGTATGATGGGTAACAAAAATAATTGTTCTCAAATGTATATATTTTAACATATATGTTTTTCTGACTGTCTTTCATACCATATGTACTAACTTAAGATTTCATATTTTCTGATGACTAGAACATTAAAAACATCAGAGATTGCTCTAAAGGTGTCAATCACTGGTGCACTTACCCTACATTAATAATTATAATAAGAAGCATCCATAATCAATTTCTTAATGTATTTTACCATGCTTTTATTAACTTCAATTCTTGTTTGTATGTTTGTTTGTTTGTCAGGGACAAATCTTGCAATCGATTTTTAACAATCTTTCCGACTAGCTAGATATTTGAAACTTTCAGGACAGCTCAGAACACGGTGACAATACATTTTTTTAATACTTTTAGTCAACTGTTTCAGGTCCCGCTGCCTTCAGCAGCGTTTATATGATTCGACAGAAAATTTATTTAACTAACTTCCCGACTTGCTAGACATTTGAAACTTTCAGAATAGTTCAGAATACGGTTAAAATGCATTTTTTTAATACCTTTACTTTAGCCAACTGTTTCGGGTTCCCGCTGCCTTCGGCAGCGTTATCAGTACAAAGATTGCAATCGATTTTTCCCTAACTTTCCGACCCGACTAGCTAGACATTTGAAACTTTCAGGATAGGTCAAAACACGATGAAAATACATTTTTTTAATACTTTTAGTCAACTGTTTCAAGTCCCCACTGCCTTCGGCAGCGTTTATATGATTCAACAGAAAATTTATTTAACTAACTTCCCGACTAGCTAGACATTTGAAACTTTCAGAATAGTTCAGAACACGGTGAAAATGCATTTTAAAAATATTTTTAACCAACTGCTCCGGGTTCTTGCTGCCTTCGGCAACGTTACCAGTACAAAGCTTATAATCGATTTTTCACTAACTTCTCGACTAGCTAGACATTTGAAACTTTCAGGATAGCTCAGAATACGGTGACAATACATTTTTTTTTTATACTTTTAGTCAACTGTTTCAGGTCCCTACTGCCTTCGGCAGCGTTTATATGATTCAACAGAAAATTTATTAAACTAATTTCCCGATTAGCTAGACATTTGAAACTTTCAGAGTAGGTGAAAATGCATTTTTTAAATATTTTTAACCAATTGCTTCGGAATCCTGCTGCCTTCGGCAGCGTTACCAGTACAAATCTTGAAACCGATTTTAACTAACTTCCGTGCTAGATAGCCATTTGAAACTTTTATAATAGCTCAAAACACGAGAGCAATGAATATTTTTAACACTTTTATCCAATTGCTTCGGGTTCCCGCTGCCTTCAATATCGTTTATATGATTCAACAGAAAATTTAAAAACATGGTATATAAAAAGATTTTTTTATCTTGTAATTATTATTAGCAATAGTCAGTGCGATATTTGTTTCTTTAACTGCCATAACCGATATTTTCTCTTCAAAGAGTCAGAAAGAATTTTTCAATTTTTTTATTCGTTAACTCTTTCAAGGGCAAAGAAATTTCGCTAATTTAAAGTGCCACCAGAATTTACGAACAAGTCTAAAAGAAAAGAAATAAATGAAGATTGTCCCCTATAGTATTCGAATGAAATTTTGTTAAAATTTTCCGGGATGAGTTATTTCAAATGGTAATGGAAATTAGGTGCGATATAATATATCCCACCGTCCTTGAAAGGATTAACCAAAGATGTTAGTTTATAAATTTATTGAATCCCGTGGAGGGCCGCAAAATATTACACAGCGGGCTACGGGTTGGCCAGCCCTGTTGTAGATTAAGGTTACATTTGCCTCAGTAGAACCAGGAAATATAAAATTTATATATAGGGGAGACCCGTGTACCTAGGGCCGCTTTTTTTCAATGCCCAAAAACAGAGCCCTTGACCTGTTTAAAATTATCAAACTGATATGTTATGATCTTTAGGACTAATTACTTCCAATTGGGATTAATATAAATACCTAAAATAATAAATTCCGACAAATAGAAGGTTTTAAAAAAAACTTCACACGTGGCCCTAGGTACAACACCTTCATTGTACCTAGGGCCATTCTCTCAAATTTAGATTTCACTTTGTAATGAATAGAAAATAAGCATATAAACATGTATTTTATAAAAGAAACAATATCAAGTAATATATTTATTATTTATCATATAATAATTATGTTGTTGCCTTAATTTGAAACACGAAATTTTTCACTTTTTTAATTTTTTTTTTCTTTGGGATATTTTAACAGAATTTTTTCTTTCTTCGAATTCTTTTTTTTTTTTTTTTCTGGAGTGTCTCTTGGATTTCTAGATCTCTCTGATTTTCGGTTACATCTTTTCTTTGATGTGGGAGGTTTTGCTTTAGGTAAAGGTTTTGCTTAGGTTCGTACCTGTTAAAGCATGACACACGAAAAGATGTTAGATGTTGAAGGTTTCGAAATTTCAGCAGGACACGAAACAGAGACCTCCAGTTCTATCATTATTGGTTCACTTTCTTCCTGGAAAATCTTTTTTATTTATTTATTTATTTATTTATTTAATTTTTGAAATTTATAGAGGGATCATGTCTTTCAGTCACATTTGAACTTAAATATTCATCCTCAGTGAATGTGTTTTGATTCATTGGCCATATGCCTGATACACGAAAGCCTGATAGAATGTTTACAGGAGTAAAGGCCGACCGATAGGACTTGGCAACATTATCAGCAACGTCATATATAGTGATTGGTTTAAGAGGGTTTGCCAGCATCCAATTATTATAGGCTGTACTGTGTTTCTTAACATTTTCTCGACCGCTGCCGTAGATTCACGTCATCTGAAAATATGAAACTCCACCAGTGGGCGTTTCTTTTGCAATTTGTATGTTATTTGTTCCTAAAATGTATACACAATATTCATATTTCTACAATCAGTATACTATGAATGCAAATACTTTGATTAGAGAGATACTATGATTATACTGCATATCCATTTGTAATATAAATGTGAATACGGAAAATTTTGTTTTGAAAAGCTGTAACTTATGAGAAAAACGCCCACAGGCGGACTTTAGTGTCAAAAAGACAAAAACATGCGGTCGCGAAAGCGTTAAAAGGTCCAAACACACTGGCCCTAGGTACAAGGCAGCGATGTGGCCCTAGGTACAAGTTTTGGTAACTTCATTCAAAATGCCTTCCACTAAAATATCCACATGCAGAGAGGACTAATTAAATAGTTCATTTATTACTCAATATAACAAGCAAAATTATACACTAAAAATGAAAGAAAAATATTAAACTTCCGTTTGTAAAATAGCAAAAGAGATGAGCTACAAAATTTTACTTCAAACCATGTAAATTCGTTTTCTACATGTAACTTGTCAAAACTCTCTCCTCAGGAGTTCCAAAGTAGTTTTAAAAATAGCACTTGGTGTTGTTACTCGCGCATTTGAATATTAAAACTTAAAATTAAATATATTCAAATAAAGTGGGGTGGACCTAGGTACATGATGGCCCTAGGTACACGGGTCTCCCCTATATATATATTTATAATTTTTTTTTCCCGTATAAGTAACACATTATTAAATTACAAAAAGCTCATGTGTTTAGAAAAGCTAATTAGTACTAGTTTCTGCCTAAAAAATTTCAGAAATGTAAGTGTAATAGTAACTGATCAAAAGTCAAAGTTTAATTATGCACCAAAACGTCGTTACACTTGCTCCACTTTATCGTACATGTGTTAAGTGTATTAAACATTGATTAAAGAAAATATTTTTCGTGATGAGTACATTTTTACAATTTTTTTCAATATAATTTCTCCAATAAAATGTATTGAAAATGCATTACCTTTACAAAAAGAAAAAATAATCTGGTGTGGCACTCACGCGACTTTCTCTTTGCCTGTATTTCAATATTATAAAGGCAAATTGCAGATTAGAGAATTAAGAAAATGAGTACCGTATATAAACCTACGTTAAAAAGAATTCAAATTACGTTCAGGAAAGACAAATAATTCTGTGTGGAGGTGGGCTGCCGCTATCGTCAAAAGTGTCTCCCTATCTGTGCGTTAGTGTGTGCGTATTAGAAATTTTGCAGACGTTGTATGCCTCAAGCCAAAGAACAAAATTTAACCAAACTTGATATTTAGTTGGACCTTGATTTAAAATGGTGCTGATAATATTTTGGGATCAACTGTGCAACAGGTGGTGCTGTCACATTTTTTTCAGAATTTTTAATGTGGCAGTATAGGACAAAACTTCATACATAATACGAGTTATTTTTAACAAATTGATATGAATTTTTTTTATAATAGTAGTAGTAAAGTCGAAAAAAAGGTGCATGTAAGAGTATCGCTCCCCCCCCGGGGGGGTAAGTGTCCTGGGGGTGTAAATTTTCAATATGGGTATCTTTCGAAAGAACTCCTCAATACCTTTAAAACGAATGGTTGAACCAAGGAGAAAAAAATGCCTTTCCTGAGATATTTTTTGACATCTATTTTTAATTGATTTTTCTTTCAACATTTAATTATACTTCTCGTGATGAAAACAGTCTGCATTTATAATAGAAAATAATTTTAATAAATAATTTGTTCTGCATGAATTTGTATAGGATACTATAGAAGAAAATCTTGCGGTGGTCACAACATACTAATTTGTTTCTTTTTTCATTTACAGATGTTTACAATCCTTCATTGCACATCTTTCTTACAACTACTCGGTACTCGGCCAAAGTGCTATTCGGTACAGCACTAAACATCACTTTATTAAAAATGAAATTTACGTAGGCAAAAAAGTCTGGTAATTCTAACATGATATTTTTTAAATATATTTTTATATAATTAATAATTTCATAGTTTATGCTAGAGGTCTGCACGGGCCGGAATTTTGAGGCCCGGGCCCGGCCCGTTTATTTTTTGCCAGTGTACGGCCTGGCCCGGTCCGATTCAAAATATGAAATATAAAAAGAAAATGCATGTCTTTCTATGAAAAAGATTTTTAGTATGTGTTTTGCAGAGGCGAAGCAATAGAATCTTCTTTAACAAAACTGCTGAACTTTTACGAGATAATTATATATAAACAAAAGTTCATTATTACAGACGTACAGAAGGCACAAAGACAGACAGAAAGTCAAATCGAAAATATTGGCACTCATCAAACAATATAGGACGGTATTTAAAATGGTTATTACTACTAAAAATGCACGTTCAACCATTTCCTGTTATGTACCGTAATGTATACTAATCTTTCATGTGATCCGGTAAACGAAATTTGAATGGTAATCCAACCATATTCTATAGAAAAGAGGCTGTAATGACTTCAGACTAATGACTTTAAGACTCACGAGAGGGCGCTGCTTGTTCAGCACAGTGAAAAGATTTTCGAATTGAAGAGAGACTTGAGTTGTGAGTTTGTTTGGAAAAGAAATGATGCAACGCCGAGAATAGCGATGCCTGGTTTGAGTGCCGTTCATGTTTTATTATTTTCGGTCCAAAGTTTAGCGACCATTTTATGCAATATGTGCTACGTGTTTTCGTTTACCCTTTATGTATGTGTGTTGTGTCGTATAGTGTTTGTAAATGAGAAATAAAAAATATTTCTCTAAAGAAAAGCAATCTTCTCTTGATTTCAAGCCTACGATACATCACAAGGCTTTTGTACATGCTAAAAATCATGCTACTTTAATTCAGTGCACTGGAGAAAAGAAAAAGGAGTTAGAGAAAAAGTTACAGCGGCAGGATTTTTATAGCCTTCATACCACCTAAACTCTACAGACCATAGACCACAAAGCCTTATACACAGTAACGTATCTAATTTCTTTTGTTTGAACATGTGCGCAAACTAGTAGTGACATGCATACTATTTTGAATAGGAAACCATTTAATATTGCTTGAAATAAAATATATTAATTTCGAGACATGCTAAAAGTATTTGCGGAAAATCAGATCGCGAACAGACTGATAAGCAATTAAATTGAAGTTACAGAAAATTTTTAACAAAATAAAATTTTATGTGATATACGACCCTGTAAAATTATGTGAAATAAATGACTGAAGAAATATTTTATCATTTTCCTTTTCCGTTGATTAACGATGGAACCAGAAAAAGATTCGGGCCGACACGGCCCGGAAAAAATTTCATTCAGGCCCGGCCCGGCCCGAGTATACACAAAACAATTGAGCCCGAGCCCGGCCCGGCCCGAGCTTGCAAAAAAATTTTAAGCCCGGCCCGAGAACAGATTTAAAAATTCGGCTCGAACTCGGGCCGTAAGCCTGGCCCGTGCAGACCTCTAGTTTATGCTCCTGTGAGAGAGAATTTTATATATATTTTTTGAAGCATCATGATTATGCTAATTTTGTGAGAATTCTGAATTGTGCCCTTGTTTTGCACAGTAACTGCGGCACAGTAATCTTATTAGTATTATAATAAATTTAATTAATTAATATTTAAATAGCAATCATTATAGTAATTTTACTACTTGAAAAATTTCTCAAATAGCGTAAAATTATGTAGCAATTAAGAAAAAAAAAAAAAAAAAAAACTCTTCTCTAGGTGCATAGTACACTTCAATTCTTCCAGAGTGAACTCACCTGATTCTTTGCCCTCCCCCCCCCCCCCCCCGTTTTAGCGTCATGCTTATTTATAGGCTACAAAATCAGTGAAGTGGCTCATTTAACCTTTTGAGCGACAAGCAAATTTTTTCATTTAAAATCAAAAGCCACCAGAATTCACCAACAGTATTAGAAGAGAAGAAATAAATGGAGTTATTCCACTAAGTAATAAAAGAAAAATTTTATAAAAAATTTCTTGGACCAATTTTTGTAATTAAAATTTGCGTTTGCATGATGCAAACGGCGTCCCTGAACGGTTAAAAGACAACAAATCTCTAACTGAGACTCGAAGAGCAAGTCTCCCAAATCTACAAAAATCTTTAAAAAAAAAGAAAAAGATATTTGTGTGCAGAATCACACAAAATAATTCAGATGTATTACAGATTATCAGTTTAAATGCATTTTCAGTTGTATTATGCCATTTTAAAAATTTTACTATTTCTTAGTGCATGCATTGCATACTCCATTCCATATACAGTGCGTATCGAAATGATAGGTCCACCCGCATTTTTCAAAATTTCGACGCTTAATTGAGAATAAGAATAACTTTTTTTGGTAGAGATAATTAATCAGTAATTGTTATAACTATTTATGTAGACATTACTTAAAAATAAATAATTCCTTTTTATTTTATGCAAATTTTCATTTTCAGACCGTTTCGAAAAGATAGGACCGCCTTCAGAAATTTTGCACCAATCACGTTTATTTCCAAACAATTTGCATAAATATCGTTGCTTAGTCTTGCTGCGGGATTATGCTGGCTGCTGTGGAGGTATTTAAGCAGATTTGAACATCACGTTGTAATCAAACGAAATGGGTCGCCGTTGCAGTCTTCCGCTGGTTGAGCAGGGGAAAATTGATGCATTTAAAACGTGTGGAAAATCGAATAGAGAAATAGGTAAACTTTTAAACAAATCACATAATGTTGTAAACAATTATTTGCGACTTAGAAATGCTTTTGGCAGTAAAAAATCATCTTTTCGCCCATCAAATGTGACACCCCGACAAAGAAGGACTATCGTAAAGGAGTTAAAATCTGGAAATATGAGCTTATCCACTGTGGCCAGACAACAAAACCCTCCAATATCAAAATCTACAGTCCATAGAGTGGTAAAGAAGTTCGGCAATATAGTTTACGTGAAGAGGAAAGCAGCTCCGAAATTGACTAAAAAGCACAAAGAAAAGAGATTGAAATTCGCACATGAAGTGATGTCCTGGAAACAAGATTGGCATCGTGTGATATTCAGTGAAAAGAAATTCATCCTGGATGGTCCAGATGGCTGGCAGTACTACTGGCACGATCTGCGTAATGATAGACATATATTCTCGAAGAGGCAAGCTGGTGGTGGTTCCGTTATGGTATGGGCCGGATTCGGAGGTGCAGAAAAAACTGATATAGCATTTGTAGACAATCGTTTGAATGCTGCAGGCTATCAAAAGCTGCTTGAACAATGTTTTCTTCCACAAGCAGAGCACATTGGGGGCCCATTCTTCGTGTTCCAACAGGACAATGCTCCTGTGCATACTGCAAAGTCCAATTTCGAATGGTTTCTGGATAATGGTGTACATGTTATCGATTGGCCACCTTGCAGCCCCGACCTGAATTCGGTAGAAAACATGTGGGGTATACTCGCAAGAGCGGTGTATGCAGGCGGAAGGTAGTACAACAGTACTGCAGACTTGAAAAAGTCTATTTCCTCCGAATGGTCAAAAATCGAGAAAAAGTGTTCACAAAATCTTGTAGAATCCATGCCGAATAGGATTTATGAGCTTATTCTGAAACAAGGTGGAAAAATTTCTTATTAATTCAACATTAATTTGATGCTTCGTTCACTGGACCTATCTTTTTGAAACAGCTTTTTCATGTAATTTTTGTTTTCCTTATTATTCCTATTATTTGTATATTATTCATGTATTATTTTACATTGAATGAAGTAATGTAGTTTATAAAATAGTACTTTGTACACAATAAAACCTTTTTTACCAACATAACTTTCGTCTTTACTGGTGGACCTATCATTTCGACACGTACTGTATAGATAATCTGTAGGGCTATTTAAAAGCAGTCGAATATACATTGCTTTCTATTCTATTTGATACAACAGAAGGAAATGCTTTATTAATGTACTGCATTCAATATATCATTATAGAATTTTTCACTTCGATCGTACAATTTTTACTTTCTTCCATCTTCAACAGAAGAAAGTATTGGATTCGTAAAAATTTTCGATTTCGGGTTTTTGATGGATTTACACGTTTTGAGAGCTGTAGAACACGATTTGACCATTTTTAGAAAATGTCTGTCTGTCTGTCTGTGTGTGTGTGACAAAATTTTGTGGCAACTGTACCTCAGGAACTACTGGACAGAATTTCATACAAATTGGTATGTAGTTGCACCTTGACATATATTAGTGCCTATCAACTTTTGGTGAAAATCGTCTTACAGGTTGCGTTGCCATCCCGCTTTTTCTAAATTTTTAACAGGGTGATATAGGGCAAAAATTTTCAAGATGGGTATCTTTCGAAAGGTCTCGTCAGTACCTTTAAAACGAACGGTTGAACTATAAATCTGTGATAATTTAAAACAAAATTATCGATTTTTTTTACTTTTTTACGAAAAAAAACCTTAATTTTTTTTTTTTTTTTTTTAACGAAATTATCAAAACTTGGTATTTAGTTGGCTCCTGACATAAACTGGTGCTGATTAGATTTGGGGATCAATCGCACAACAGGAGGCGCTGTGATCGTATTTCTTCTAAATTTTTAACATGGTAGTATAGGACAAAATTTCGTATAAATGTACATAATGGGAGTTATTCTTAACCTGTGATTGTAAAATTAATATGAATTATTGCTAATAGTAGTAGTTAATTAGGAAAAAAAATTGTGCATGTGGGGGCATCGCTTTCCCCCCTGGGGGGAAGTACCCTCTGGGGTGGGGTAAATTTTCAAGATGGATATCTTTCGAAAGGTCTCGTCAATACCTTATAACGAATGGTTGAACTATAAATATGTGTTAATTTAAAACAAAGTTATCGATTTTTTTTACTTTTAACGAAAAAAAAAAAAAAAAAAAACGGACTTTTTTTTTTTTTATATTGTTACTGAGTGAATTTGTATAGGAAAATATAGAAGAAAGTCTCGTGGTGGCCACAACATACTAGTTTACACAAGGAACCTAGGAATTTCTTTTTAAGGCCAGTCAGATTAACTCTTTCTTCCTTCCCATGTTATTCAATGGGTTTTTTGATGCTTCGTTTTATAAGAATATTTCATTTAAAAATGAAGTTTTTCGAATTCTGTTTTTTTTTTTTTTTTTTTTTTTTCAAATATTATTCTTTGAGAACATGCTGCTTTTTAGCTTAGTGAGCAATTTTTTGAAAAAAAAAAATATATATATATACATATTTTGTTCAGAGATTGAAACTTAGTCCTAAATTTACTTAAAATTATTTTTTATGAAAAAGTTGCTCACTGAACTAAAAGGCGACCTATTTCAAAAGGTAATATTAAAAAAATAGAATTCAAAAATCTTCATTTTCGAATGTAATATCCTTATAAAATGAAGCAACAAAAATCCCATAGCATGGGGAGGGAAAAAGGGGAAATCTGACTGATGTGTGCAGCTTTAAAAGGTTTTAGTCCATTTTCACGCTAATTTCGCAGAAAACAACGAACCCGGCACTTTTTGTCTTCCAGCTTCGAGAGCCGAACTGTTGGGCCTTTGGTGGGGCTCTGTTAAAATGGGAAATATTTTATAAATAACTAAGATTAAACCTCAGAATAAGCATAATAATCAAACAAAGAATAAAACTGTATTCTCTTAATATATATATATATATATATATATTAATTAATAAATATAATATCTCTTTAACGCTTTTCAATTTAGCGCCAAAAGTCTATAGTTTTCTATATTACAATGAATTGCTTTTGTTGACTTTTGAAAGAGGCATTTCACGCGAATAGACAAAGCAGTTTGCTTTCTGGAATTTATTTCTTATCCAAACGTTGTCGTCGAGAAAACTGATTTGTCCGGATCCAATTGGCAGATCGATTTCTATCTATGCGCAAGAAAAAAAAAAAAAAAAAAAAAACTTAATTAAACCCGTTTATTAAATCCCATTCAAGAATGGTTTAATAGTGAAAGTAATTTTCCACGTAAATCACAACCTATCAGATCGATTTTTGTGCGCAAAATCCTTAATCTCAGATTTTCACCTAAATGGCTTAAGCTGTTTATTGTGATATACTCCACATCTCCTTAGAAAAAAGCGGATTGCCAGAGATTACCAATATACCTGGCAATTACAAACTATCAGATTGATTACTAATCATTGAGATTGATTGCTAATTGATTACTAAAATAATCATTCTCGTTCATCAACATTTTTTGTATTGCCCATCCACAATCCGTTCAAGAGCGGTTTATCAGTAAAAATTAATTTTCTCAGCAATGACAACCTGTCCTATCAATTTTTATGAACAAAAACGCCCTTATCGTTATCCTTATTTGATATTGAAATAGTCAAAGCCGTTTACTCTCTGTGATGTTTTTCTACCTGGTGAAGAGTGAAAAATAGTTTTCACTGTAAACACGGCCTAACAGATCAACTTCTATGCACTTAAAAAAATAAATAAGAATCCTTGAATATTTTACTGAGTTGTTTATTTTCTGTAAAGATTGTCTCCCGGTGAAAAACATATTACCAGTGAAAACTATTTTCCTGCGATATTTCAACCCGTCAGGTCGTTTTCTAATTTTCCAAACCTCTCATCTTAGATTTTTATCAAAATAATTAAAGCTATGCACTTACTGTAAAGTCTACCCCATTAGAGGTCTGCACGGGCCCGGCCCGGCCCGGCCCGTACGAAAGCTTTGCTTACTCGGCCCGTTTATTTTTTGCCAGTGTACGGCCCAGCCCGGACAAAAAACGATAAAATCAGGCCCGACCCGGCCCGTCCAATTCAAAAATATGACAAAAAAAAAAAAAAAAAAAAAAATGCATGCCTTTCTATGAAAAAAATTTTTAGTATGTGTTTTGCAGAGGTTTTATATAGCGAAGCAATAGAATCTTCTTTACAAAACTGCTGAACTTTTACAAGATTATTATAAATATATAAACAAAAGTTCATTATTACAGACGCACAGAAGGCACAAAGACAGACAGAAAGTCAAATCGAAAATATTAGCACTCATCAAACAATATAGGACGGTATTTAAAATAGTTGTTTGTTAGTGCTGAAAATGCACGTTCAACCATTGCCTCTTATGTACTGTAATGTACATGAACCTTTCATGTGATACAGCAAACAAGATTTTAATGGTAATCCAACCATATTCTATAGAAAAGTAAATGCTAAAAATGATGCTATTTTCATCCAGTGGAGAAAAGAAAAAGGTAGTTAAAGAAAAAGTTACAGTGGCAGGATTTTTATAGCCTTCATACCACCTAAACTCTACAGACAGACCATAGGATACAAAGCCTTATACACAGTAACGTATCTAATTTCTTTTGTTTGAACAGGCGCGCAAACTAGTAGTGACATGCATACTATTTTGAATAGGAAACCATTTAATATTACTTGAAATAAAATACATTAATTTCGAGACGTGCTAAAAATATTTTTCAGAAAATCAGATCGCGAACAAACAGACTGATAAGCAATTAAATTGAAGTTACAGACATTTTTTTAACAAAATAAAATTTTATGTGATAAAAAAGAATTAAAATGTAAAATTATGTGAAACAAATGACTGAAGAAATATTTTATCGTTTTCCTTTTTCATTGATTAACGATGAAACCAGAAAAAGATTCGGTCCGACACGGCCCGAAGAAAATTTCATTCAGGCCCGGCCCGAGAACAGATTGAAAAATTCGGCCTGAACCCGGCCCGTGCAGATCTCTATCCCATTCCTATCCCAATGAAAAGAGGATTATCAGTGAAAACTATTTTTTCCCGGTGATAACAATCTGCGGTTACATATATTTCTATGCACGCACATGCACAGAACTAATTTACCAGGAGATCAAAATCTGTCAGATCAATATTATGTACAAGCACACACGCACAGTAAATAAATAAATAAATAAATGCTCTTTAATTTTTACTTAAACCCGAAAGGTTTAGGCCATTTACTCTCTGGAATGTTCCTGCCTCAACGAAAAGCAATTACTAATAAAATCTAATTTTACCAGAAATTACAATTATTTTCAGATGTTTTACTAACCCTCCAAAATCCTTTACCTAATTAAAATAAAATCATTTATTTTCTACAATGCCCCCTTACCTCTAGCCACTGCGAAAACCGGAGTGATTACTAGTTTTCTCGTAGATAGATAAGTTATCACCAGTAAAATATAAGGTTCCACTAACGAAATATGTCAAAAATCTTTACGCATGTGTGTAAAAAGGTTAATTAAATTGAAATTTCAATTTTCAGTTTCGTAACTGATAATCTATTCTTGCTTCAATGCTTGTTTGGTAGCTCCATCTAGTAGAGTAGAGATATTTGGAAATAAACTCGAATATGTGTTGGAAATGACAGTAATTACAATCATTACAATTTCTTCTTTTATAATCACAAACCGTGTATCACGCGAAAAACATTACGCATATTTGTGAGTCTGAATTGAAAAAAAAAAAAAAAAAATGTACATTATTGAAATTATTTTAATGAAAATTTAAATAAATTATTAAATTAAGAGTGTCTAAAAAGTTTGATCAAAGTGTATTAATACTCCATATCGACTCCTTTTTTAATTAAAATTGTAAGATACTGCTGTTAAACATGAAATAATAGTAAATGGAATGCTAGGATGGAAAAAAAATGATGCCAACAGCACGCGGTGTTCCCAGGTGGTCACCCTCCCAAGTACTAACCGCGCCCGATGCTGCTTGACTTCGGGGATCGGACGAGAACCGGTACTTTCAGCATGGTATGGCCGTTGGCAAGCTATATGTTCTTAAAATGTTATTTCACCTTTTTATCTGCAGGTTTCCAATAATTCTATTCTCTTGAATTTCGAAGTAATTTGCATTTCGCCACTATAAGTAAAGCTTATTTTATCCATTTAGTTATAATTTTCTTTTTCTGTCACATATTTATTAGTGTACAGACAAAATCATGGAATGCGGTTGGTTGGTTGTAAGGTTTAAGGCCTATTGACTGCACAAAGTTCCAAGGCCAGTGGGTGTAATGCCATTCGCTGGGGGGTTTTCTCAGGGGTCCTAGCCTGTATTTATGCTAGTTTTGGAGAAAGCCACTGAAAACTCCGAACAGCTAGGTCGTTTATCTCGATATGGGTTCGAATTCGGCACTTACCATCTACCAATCGTGCAATGCGATTTAAGAAAGAGCTCCGTGTGAGTGGATTGTGCAATTGCGGTCGACGCGAGACTCTTTCCGTAACAACACGCTTGTCCATAATACATTCTGAAGATGTCCACAGGGTGTCTTTTCATCCATAGGACATCCTGAGGATGCCATTTGGAGACAATGTGTTGTTAGTGAGTGTTGTCTCTAAGCTGGTGTACGGGTTGTACCGGATTCAAACTCAATCGCGCTTATCAGCCTGTTCAGAGTTTACCTTGGTTTTCTCCAAAACTCGAGTTAATATGCAGGAAGAACCTTTATCATGATCCCCATGGAGGGTATCTCCTTTCCTATGTATACTAGAGATGAGACGGGCTCAGCCCGAGCCCGTAAGCCCGAGCCCGAGCCCGATCGGGCTCAAATCTTACGCAAGTCTTCGGGCTCCGGGCGGGCTCGGATTCCAGCTAAAAGTTCCGTTTATTTTTTTCTTCACTAACTTTAAAATGTAAAAAAAAAAAGAAAGAAAGAAATTTTATTCATTTTGAGAGCACCTTTAATAATGTCATAATAGTCATGATAGGTTATAAATCACAAAATAATCTTGCAAACCTTAGTAGCTTTGACTTTCCTTTTTCTAAATAGAACTCTTTTTTCAACGGGATGCATATTATGTCATAGTGTTATACAGTAATCCTTCCTCCTTCGTTATATCGGGCCTCATTATATCACTCATTCGGATAAAATTTTTGTCCCCCGATAGGCGCGTTATAAACAATGGGCTGCACTATAAATAGCTATTATATAAATATATACATGTATACAGAGACACAGACATTATAAATTGTTATAATAACATTTATAATTATTTAAATTGTGGATTGGTAATAAGAAAATTAACTTGAAAATGAAAACGGTATTTAATTTTACTATTGTGTATGCGTTGCATAGCGTACCACTTTCAATATCGGGCTCGGGCTGGCTCGGGCTCTGATCACACAAAATTTTTCGGGCTCGGGCGAGCACAGTTCAAAAATGTTTCGGGCCCGGGCGGGCTCAGATTGCCAAAATAGAGCCCGAACTCACCTCTAATGTATACTGAATAAGCATTTCACATTCTCTAAGAAGAATCAGAAAGCTGAAATATAAAACTTTTTTCTAAGCATTTCACGAGTTATACAAGTAGCTGAGTTGAATCGTACGGGAGCAAAGAACATCGAAATAAAGAAAAATATTCTCCTCATATTTAAGCTAAACTGAAATAAAAAAGAACGAAAAAACATGCGGTTCACATTGATTATTAACGTTTTGCAACTTTTACATCGTTTAATCTTCAATGCTCTTTGCGTATGTTATCATACAACGTCATCATGTGTAAGACAGAAAGGCAGACATATAAACTAATCGAATTCATAATCACTCTTAAACGTTGGTTGGATTGTGTTAAAAATGCTTAACACAAACGGAAATGCAATTCCAGTGATTTCCAATCGTAGCCTTTAATATACCTATACCTAAATATTTTTATGCGGCCCTGTAAGCTGTAATGTATACTATAAAAAGCGTTCTTTTGTGCATATGAATAACATACTTCAATTTCATTAAAAGTTGTGCAAAGTAAAGCTATCAATATATGATTTATAGAAATCTCTCTCATAGAACTCAATGCTTTGGAGTAATTTCGGGTGTACCTGTATACAAATCAGTAGTAGTATTTACTCCATTTTCAATAGGCAACATCTGATAGTGAATGTGAATAACAAATATCAGTTTCAAGCAATTCCTCTAATAATTACGGGAACTAGAGCGCGAATAATCAGACAGACAGACAAATCGAAGTTATAATTACGTTTACATTTTTTTTTGGAAACTGTTAACTATTCCATTATTATATATACTCGCGTTATTGCACATTTTATTACTAGCAAGTAATTTGAGCTAGAAATGTTACTCGTAATTAGTCAAGTTAGAGATTGTTTCCATCATCCTTTTCAGAGTCATTGAGAAGGATGATTAAATGAAGATATTATTGAATTTTGGTAACGGTGACAGAATAATTTACAAATTGTTAATACTTGGATGAACTAAGACAAATTTAAAGGGAATTAACCACTTAAATTCGAGTTCGGGGGGGGGGGGGGTACCATCTGAAGATTTGTTTAGAGTTGAAAGAATAACACAACGATTCACCACGAAAAAATTTTAGCACTTTAGTACATTGTTGCTTTCAAGCTGCACAGTGCCTACATACATTTTTGTATGATGAAGAATCGTACTATTCTTTTCTACTCGACACAATTGTTGAGAGTTGTTTTTGCAATTTATTATTATTTTTTTCCCTTAGCTGTGTGTAAGGGGGGGGGGGGGTGGCTTAAACTTCTGATCATTTTTATTATTAGTAATATTAGTATCATTTAGTCAACTGCATTCATAAAGATCACCATAGGCGTAGCCAGCTTTCAAAGCGGGAGGGTGCCCAAATTTTAAACTAAAAGTTACAATATGAATACATTATGAACATAGTGCGCGTGTGTATGCATGTGTGCGTTTCAACACATGTATAAAAGTTACACAAGTTAACACATGTACGTTTTAACATATAAATTAAGTAACTTTCTCTTAGAATAAATAACTAGACTTGACGCAGAACAGAAATATCAATATTTACACAACGTTAAAAATGCCAATGTAAAAAAATATTAAATGCAGACTGCAGTTTTGGTAGCGTAAATCGGTGCATTTGGCTTCCTTTGAATTATCATTTGATAAAGTTTGGACTTTCAGAGTAGTGTCGCTATCCGTCTAATAGAAAAGGAACAGATGTTTGAAAATTGATTAAAACAAGGAAAGAATGTTGCATAAAAAATGTTGAATGGTGTCTAGTATTTGGTTTCAGTACGAAACCAATGAACGTTAAAAGGTTAATTAAAAATCTGAAGCCTTAAGTTATAAACGAAAACCTAAAAACTAAACTACGGAAAAACTTATACTATGTAACTTAAATTGCGCACACAAAGTGATAAAGAAGAATTATAATGATATGTTTATTTATAATCGCATTTCATTTCTTTTATTTTGCTAGTTTCAAATTATGAACCTATATATGTTAATTAAATATATTTATATATATATTAAATTAATACAATCTTGTAGATACTTTTTAAAAATTATTATTTTATTCTTTCCCATATTCATGAATAGCATTTATTTTCTATATTTTAAAACATTGTTGTATTGTTGTAGTTGTGATGTTAGTTTCAAACGTGTATAATAGTGCAAATAGTGCAAACGTGTATTGTGATCGCTGTAAAATTAAAGTGATACTTATTAATAAGGTTGTAATAAACTGTTGTGTGTACCATAATATAAAAATGTGATGTGTGTTAAAGTCGCAAAAATAAATATATCGAATTGTGGAAAGTGTAGAAACACGCCACAGACCGGACCATTAGCCAAATAAATTCCATGAAAAATTGCATAAAGTAAAATTAAAACATTAAAAGGGACACATACCAATAAAATTGCACTGAAAATCCCTGCAAAGTAAATGTATCAAAATGGAGGACAGATAAAAAGCTAATGTGGTGTCTCACTATCCGACCGTGCACTGGCCATCAGCCGAAAATATTGTCTAGCCACCACCACAATTCAAAATTGCATACATAATCGAATCCAGAAACATTCATTCATAAAATAGCACGAAAAATCATCATGACATAATGTCGGAAATTTTCTACCCCCACAAATAAACGACTTTGCTATTTAAAAAATTAAAAGACTAAATAATAAAGCATATTTTACGCATACCTTTCTTTGATGTTTGTATTTTTTGCGTTGTCTTGAGCTTCCTCTTCAAACTCTCTCTTTTGCTTTGGTTGGAAAAATTATCAAGTCCTTCACATTTTTGCACATGATTCCAGAACAGTTTTTCGTTTCTTTTGTCATTCAATACAGCTTTAATAGAATTATACTCCGCTTTCTCCAGATACAGGATTTTCAGGAAAGAGGAAATTGTTTTATAAAATTGCACGAGAAGAAGGAATCCGAATAAATATTTACACTGTAGCCTAATTTTTAATAATTTTCTTTCTTTCTTAATTACAAATACAAAATCGTCTGTTCATAAATACATAATTTATTTTCAGCTGCAAATCGTTTGTCAAAGTTCAAAAGTAATGCAAACGATTATAAAATGTTTTATTATTATTAAGTTTGAGTGACAGCTTTTAAATAAGGTAAAGAAAATTAAATAAATAAAATGTGGCATTTAGTCACAAAAATAAGATATTGTATACTTGACCGACCATTTCTGAGGTGCTTTAAAAAACTTGAAAATTGTTTTAGAAACAATTTTGTTTGGCATGTATTTTTGTGAAGGAGAAGCATGTCTATTGCATCCTTCAAAACCCTCTGTTTGATTACAATTCCTGCATTCTTAAAACATTTACTTCAGGCTTAAATTAAAAATATTTTTAAAATGATTCAAAGAACTTTCACCCACAGTAATTTTTTTAAGAAAAGTCTGCTTATGATATGATTAACAATACTAATTTGAACTTTCCAGTGTTGTCTTAAAAAAAAAAAAAAAAAAAAAAAAAAAAAAATAGCAAATAAGACAGGCTGACGAAGAAATGTTTTCTTCAGGTTGAAATGTTTTTCTGATATATTCTTGGATGCTGTTTTAAGAAAAACTTATTTAAAAATTTCCCTCATAAAAAAAAAAAAAAAAAAAAAAAAAAAAAAAATTGTTTGAGCTTAAAGCTCTATTTTTTTCGACTCCCATCTAAATTATTTCCCTGAAAATTTGGGTGATGTGAGTGAAGAACAAAGAGAGCTGTTTCATCAAGACATCAAAGAAATGGAAAGCAGGTATCAGAGACGATACATTTTCAACATGTTAGCAGAATATTGTTGCATGTTGTATAGAGAATTCCCCACACGCACACACACAAGACCCTCAAGCCTTGCACAAGGTAAAATGCTTTAAAGGGAGATTCGATGTGAAGAAATACATTTAAAAGATAATATGGAAATTAAAGCCTATTTCAATGCATTTTTTATATAAATTGTTTCGAATTTGTTATAACTTCTAGACGAATTCTTCCGATTTTCATCATTACTTTGTGAAAATTTCTTACGTGATACGAAAAAAAAAATAATCATTTCTGAATTCAGATTATCAAAACACATTAGAGACACCCAACGCAGTACATAAAAAATTTGAAAAGTACGTTTTCGCAGACCAGTGTAATCGGAAAGAAATTACCCGCTAAGTTATTATGATACCAGACATGCATTCAAATCAACAATTACTAAAAAAATTATTTTTGCATTCAAAGAACTTCAAAACCTGAAATTATCGCAAATATTTAGTTTCGAAAATTCGACCCCGTAAATAATACTTTCTGTAACTCATGGTAAGGGAAAAGTAATTATTTTTAAACGTTTTTACTGGACGCAATGTAGTTTGGTATGAATACTTTTAATCGAACCTAACTTTTTTTACAATCTTTTACACGAAAATTATTTTGTATCAATAGAATATGTTAGTTTCATTATGTTTAGTTCACTTTAAAAATGTTGTTGATATGTACAACTAGAAATTTTGTACTTAAACAAAAATGCATTTGAACTTTTTGCATGTCATAGTATACGATCATTATGATATAAATTGAATACGATTTTAGACTTCCTGCCAATACCTGCTTTTGAGTTATGCCCATGCAGACTAACCACAAGAACCTGGTTATACAAATGAGCGGACCTCAAGACGTACTATTGTAAAAACCATTTCATATTCAAAAACTGGATCGCAAATCATTACATTCTCCAACATGTATGGGTAAGAGAAAGTTTAAAAAAATGTTTACTAAAAAGAAATGACAAAAAAAAAACTTGACTCTCTGTTAAGGCCACGAGTTTAAATAAACTAAATCATTTTATCGCCTCTTTTCCTGCTTTTCCTTGAAGGAAAAACAAATTACTAATTTCCTTTTATTTTTTTGTTTACCAAAAAAAGTTACTTTGCAAATTTTTGTCAGAAATGTGCAAGTAAATTTGGATTTATGAACAATTTAGATTATTCTTTTAAATATATTTTACCGCCATGTTTAAGAAAGTGTCTTTCTATTGCATAGAGTCATTGGTATTAGGAATGACAATTTTTCTTTTAATCTTCAATTTTTTTTTTTTTTTTTCAGTTTTCAATATGTTTTTGTTAAATATTCTGAATGTATGTGCGTGAGCGGGTGGGTGCCCGGGCACCCAGGGCACCCCCCCCTGGCTACGCGCATGAGATCACTTAGCCGGTCAGATCATTTTATATCTCCTTTCTAGGTCATTTTTACTTAAACACCTATTATTTTATTGTATCTGTGTAAAATCATATTTGTGCATATAATTAGATTTAAATAGTCATTTTAAAATAATATTATAACAAATGCTTGCTGTCACACACAGGAAAACAGCACTGTCTGAAATATTTGGAAAGTTCTTTTTAAAATTAAATTTACTGAATGCAAGCAATTAAAAGCTATCACCAGTAAAATATAAGGTTCCACTAACGAAATATATCAAAAATATTTACGCATGTGTGTAAAAAAGGTTAATTAAATTGAAATTTTATTTTATTTTTCAATTTCGTAACTAATAATCCATTCTTGCTTCAATGCTTGTTTGGTAGCTCCATCTAGTAGTGGTATTTGGAAATCAACTCGAATATGTGTTGGAACTGACAGTAATTACAATTTCTTCTTTTATAATCACAAACTGTGTATCATGCGAAAAACATTACACATATTTGTGAGTTCATAAAAAAAAAAAAAAAAATGTATAGCATTGAAATTATTTCAATGAAAATTTAAATAAATTATTAAATTAAGAGTCTCTAAAAAGTTTGATCAAAGTGTGTTAATACTCCATATCGACTCCTTTTTCAATTAAAATTGTAAGATACTGGTGTTAAATTGGAAATAATAGTAAATTGAATGCTAGGAGAAAAAAAAAAAAAGGTGCCAACAGCACGCGGTGTTCCCAGGTGGTCACCCTCCCAAGTACTAACCGCGCCCGATGCTGCTTGACTTCGGGGATCGGACGAGAACCGGTACTTTCAGCATGGTATGGCCGTTGGCAACCTACCTGTACTTAAAATGTTATTTCACTTTTTAAAAAGTTTTTATCTGCAGGTTTCCATTACTTCTATTCTCTTGAATTTCCAAGTAATTTGCATTTCGCCACTAGAAGTAAAACTTATTTTATTCAATTAGTTATCATTATTTTCTTTTTCTGTCACATATTTATTAGTCGCAGGGGTCGATCCAGGGAAAAACTGGGGCCGTTTTCCTGCTCCTTCACAAAATTAAGATTCTTAAAAACAGTCCTTTCATAAGTTTTATTTGGTTTTAATGATCCTTTTATAATTTTTTTCTACATCAAAATATTGCATTTACTTGTTACAGTGCAATTTTCTTGATATACATAAAATTTAGTGATCGCTAAAATTGAAACTTTTATAATTATTTTTTCACAAAATGATAATTATTTTTTCACAAAAATATTTCAATTTTCACAAAAATGGGCACCAAAAAATAAAACCTGGGTCAACCCCTGTAGTGTACAGACAGAATCATGGAATGCGGTTGGTTGGTTGGACTACCCAAGGATCCAAGGCCAATGGGAGTAATGCCATTCGCTGGGGGGTTTTCTCAGGAATCCTAGCCTGTATTTATGCTAGTTTTGGAGAAAGCCACGAAAAACTCTGAACAGCTAGGTCGTTGAGCGCTATCTGGGATCGAACTCGGCACTTCCTATCTGCCAATCATGGAATGCGATTTAAGAAAGAGCTCTCCGTCCCTAACAGCACATCTCATTCACAAAACATTCTCAGGATACCCTATGATGAAAGTACATCCAAGGGACATCTTCAGGATTTACAATGGTTAAGTGTGCTGTTAGGGGTGGGTGTATTGTACAACTGCGGTCGACGCGAGGTTCTTTCCATAACAACACGTTTGTCCATAATACATTCTGAAGATGTCCACAGGGTGTCTTTTCATCCATAGGACATCCTGAGGATGTTATTTGGAGACAATGTGTTGTCTCTAAGCTGGTGGACGGTTGGTATAAGATTCAAACTCAATCGCGCTTATCAGTCTAATTGTTCAGAGTTTACCTTGGTTTTCTCCGAAACTCGAGTTAATATGCTCTAAGAACCTTTATCATGATCCCCATGGAGGGTACTCCTTTCCTATATGTGATGAATAAGCATTTCACATTCTCTAAGAAGAATCAGAAAGCTGAAATATAAACTTTTTTCTAAGCATTTCACAAGTTATTCAAGTAGCTGAGTTGAGTCGCACGGGAGCAAAGTACATCGAAATAAAGAAAAAAAAATTCTCCTCATATTTAAGCTAAACTAAACTAAAATAAAATAAAAAAGAACGAAAAAACATGCGGTTCACATTGATTATTAACGTTTTCCAACTTTTACATCGTTTAACCTTCAATGTTCATTGCGTACGGAAATGCAATTCCAGTGATTTCCAATCGTAGCCTTTAATATACCTAAATATTTTTATGCGGCCCTGCAGTGGCGGGTTTAAGTCCCCCCCCCCCCCCCCCAAAAAAAAAAAAAAAAAAAAAAAAAACACTGATGCAATTGTAAACTTTTTATTGGTCTTGTATAACACTGAAAAATCTTAGCCCCCCCCCCCCCCACAAAAAAAAAAAAAAAAGAAAAAGTCCTGGATCCGCCACTGCGGCCCTGTAAGCTGTAATGTGTACTAAAAAAAGCATTCTTTTGTGCATATGAATAACATACTTCAATTTCATTGAAAGTAGTGCAAAGTAAAGTTATTAATATATGATTTTTAGAAATCCCTCTCATAGAACTCAAAGCTTTGGAGTAATTTCGGGTGTCCCTGTATACAAATCAGCGGTAGTATTTACTCCATTTTTAATAGGGAACATCTGATAGTGAATAATAATAACAAATATCAGTTTCAAGCAATTCCACTAGTATTTACTGGAACTAGAGCGCGAATAACCAAACAGACAGACGGACAGACAGACAAATCGAAGTTATAATTACGTTTAATTTTTTTTTTTTTTTGGAAACCATTTCAGAGTCATTGAGAAGGATGATTAAATGAAGACATTATTGAATTTTGGTAACGAGTGACAGAATAGTGTATAAACTGTTAACACTTGGATGAACTAAAACAAATTTAAAAGGAATCAAGCACTTAAATTGGAGTTCGGGGGGAGGTACCCTCTGAAGTTTTGTTTAGAGTTGAAAGAATAGCACAACTCCTCACCACGAAAAAAATGTTAGCACTTTAGTACATTGCTGCTTTCAAGCTGCACAGTGCCTACATATCTTTTTGTATGATGAAGGATCGTGCTATTCTTTTCTACCCGACACGATTATTGAGAGGTGTTTTTGCAATTTATTTATTTTTTCCTTAGGTGTGTGTAGGGGAAGGGGGCTTAAACTTCTGATCATTTTTATTATTAGTATTAACCATTTAGCCAACTGCATTCATAAAGATCACTTAGCCAGTCGGATCATTTTATATCTCCTTTCTAGGTCATTTTTACTTAAACAACTATTATTTTATTGTATCCGTTTAAAAACAGATTTGTGCATATAATTAGATTTAAATAGTCATTTTAAAATAATATTATAACAAATGCTGTCACACACAAGAAAACAGCACTGTCTGAAATATTTGGAAAGTTCTTTATGAGATTAAATTTACTGAATGCAAGCGACTAAAAGACAACCTTATGGTTTAGTGTCGATTTTTTTTTATGAAAATCGTTGGTTGGTTGTAGTGTATAAGGCCAAATTGACTACTCTAGGGTGTTAGGCGTATAGGTGAAATGGCCTCCATGGGGGTCTTTGTAAGTGGTCCTAGCTCGTATTTACGCGAGTTTCGGAGAAAACTACACGGGAAACTCCGAACGGCTAGGGTAAATACGGGCTAGGACCCCTTAGAAAGACCCCCTTGGAGGGCACTCTCCCTCAGGTCTAGAACCCATGTGCAGTCAATCGGCCTTACTCCCAAAACACCGAACGGCTAGGCCGATGAGCGCGATCTGAGAGCGAACCCGGCACCAGAATCGCTCGGCCGCTGGTGGGCCTTTTATGAAAAGGGAAAAAAATAAAAAATAAAAAAAATCTTGATAAAATGCTAAAAGTCTAAAAAAAGGGGTAAAAACGTTCGTTGATTGAATGAGGCCAGTAGCATTTAATACAACAAATCAAAACAGAAAAAAAAAAAAAAAGTCTTATATATATATATATATATATATATATATATATATATATATTATATATAACATTGTAAGTTTCCTTTTATTTTTATTAAAGAAAGTTAATGCAAATTTTTGCAATAAGTCAAAAATTTATATTAAAAATTTTAAAAAGAAAATTTAACTAAATTAAAGCAGTAGTCTTTGTATAAAAAGTAATAATAATAATAAAGTGTAATAAATAACTATATACATATAAATTAAATTACCTATAATTAAAAATTAAGCTAAATTTGATGAAAATCATCTCAAGCATAATTAGGACAATAATAAATCGCTTAAATATGTCATAGTCATCTTCAAAATGTTATAAAAAAATTAAATTATTCGAAAAAATTAAATGTAACAAAAATCATAAAATACTAAAAGGAGAAAGAAAATATATCATGTTTGAAATATTTAAGTGTAACTCGAATAAATGTTTTATCAAAAATATAACATGCAAAAAAATAATTTTTAATTAAATAAAAACTTAATTTTTGCATGGAAAATACATGCTTGATTTTTTTTCTTCTTTTTTTAATAATATAAAAATAAAAAACATTCAAAATACAGTGAAACCTCTCAAGTTGGACACCCCTCTAAGTTGGACGTTTTTTCTAGGAACGGAATGTATCCATTAACATTATGTCTAACCCCTCTAAGTTGGACACTTTTTCTTGGAACCGTAGGTGTCCAACTTAGAGAGGTTTTACTGTACTTCATATTAACTCTCTCGAAATATTTAGTAAAAACCAAACCATAAACAAAAATATTAAATTATATTGAAAACAATTTAAAAACACGTAAATTTAAATTTTATTTAAAAGATGTTAAAGTTTTTTTTTATCCGAAGCTTTTCGCTTTTAAATAGTAAAGCATCATCAAGGATTTTTTATTACTCTTTTCCAATGCGCAGTTTTTTTTTTAAGAGATTATTTATAAAAATATTAAAATCATTTTTAATTTAGAATAAAATAAAAATCGAAATTTTCGGAAAAAAGTATGTTAAAAAAAAAAAAACTAATTGATCATAATTCAATTTACAAATAATATAAATAAATAAATTTAAATTAAATCAAGACATAAAAGTACATTCCACAAATTTTCATTTAATTATAATTGCTGGTGGACGGGAAGTGCCGGGTTCGATCTCAGGTCGCGCTTGTCCATGGTTTTCCTCGAATCTCCCATAAATACGGTTTAGGCCTAGGACACTAGTGTAGTTAATCGGCCTTAAAACCTACAACCAATCAACCAACCCGTAAATACGGACCTGCGAACATTTCACCAAGGCCTAATATCCACGAGCAATCAATTGGTCTTAACCCCTACAACCAGCACATCCTATATTTATAAATTTACAATTTTATAAATGTCAAATTTATTCTAATAAATCTCTTATTTCAGCGTAATAAAAAATAATGATAATAAACATTTGAAAGAAATTCTTATTAAAATATGAAAAATAATTACAAGGTATTTTTTATTTAAGTAAGGCAAACTGTCAAAATAAATCTACTCTACTGCAACAGGTACTGAAGTAGTAAATTGTTCCACTTCATAAAATTCCCTTCCATCCAAACCTTTCTTGTTGAATTATCTTTATCACACATCATACATTTATCATATAACACGATTTTAAATTATCATATTATTATAGATATAAAATACTGAATTATAAAATTTCGAAAACTTTCACATTTTTAAATAACATTTCCCTTTTTATTTGGAAATGAAAGGCAAACATGTGATTCCTATATTAAAAAATAACAATATTTTACAAATATATTTGATTTTAATTACAAATCATTTTTACTTACCTTAGAACTTTTGCTTATTGCATCATAAACAATCTCAAATGAAACTCGCAACGTAAACAAAATTTAAAGAGCCATATTCTGATAAATCTCATCTTTTCCTCAAGCTCAAGCTGTAATCAACGGAAGACGGGGAGTTTAAAATTCCCTCTAGTCCGTGATTGGTTCTGCAGGTGTTTGCCTTGTGAGGAGTCACGTGATCACGAAACCAAGTGAGTGAACGTGAACAGGTTTTATTTAAAGGTAAGATGCAATGAGTCACCTGAAGAGGAAAAAGCGAAAAAATCTAATACTTCGATGAAAGGATGAAGAAGAGGGTGTTGGATTGTTCGTTAGATCGTTGGATTTTTTATTTTTTATTTTTATCCTCTTCAACAAAGTAGCTCGTTATTATACCTATTTTCTTTTGCGCTTTCTTCAGAAAATAACGGTCATATCTTACTAGGCTTATAATGACATGATTGCATTTCACTGTTCAAAGGAATGTGACAATGACATTTAGGATTAATTTTAATTGAGGTTTTTTTTTTTTTTAATATATATTGTTCATATTCTTATCACAAAAAAATTATTTGCGGGGGGGGGGGTGATTCGTAATAATAGAATTTATATAGTATATAAAAACAATATTTCATTATATTTATGTAGAATAATGCTACATGTAAATACTTTTAGATACTATAGAACCGGACTGGTCAACCCGCAACTCGCGGGCGCATGTGGCCCACTGCGTAGGGTTCTGCGCCCCGCGACATAATTCAGGAAATTTTTAATTTGACATCATTGACACATTTAAAATTAATAAATTATTTCCGAATTTTTTTTAATAAAATTACCGATTAAGGTAGCTAAAGAAAGAAATACCGCGCCGCGCTCATTAATGTTAATAAAATATTATTAAATCAATAACTGATTCTTAGCATTGGATGAATATATAATCATAAAAGTAAACTTATGAATATATAATCATAAGTTTTTGGCTGTTTTATAGTTATTTTATGAATAAATATATATTGAAGTTACATATTTTCTGTTTTAAATCCTTATGAGCCCACTGGAAAAGGAATTATTATATATATATATATACCCCGTGGCAGAAACACGGCGACACGGCGACAATGTCGCAGAAACAGAAATGTTCTTGCAGAAAGATTTTTACTAAAGTCAAAAAAATTTCGCCATTGTGTGAAAAAGAGAGAGAGAGAGAGAGAAAGAGAGAAAGAAACTCAACGAATGGTTTATAAACTTTTCCGCAGAACAAATTTTCGTTTCTGCAGATACGATCGCCTCAATCCTGAATAAGGAGAGGAGATAAAACGGATGTAACTCACTTGGGTTAGCTTTGATACGCCATGCATTAGCGATTCGGGATGCGATGATATGATTCGGTATATCGACACTTTTCATTGGTAACCTCTTCACATCGGAACTTCATTTCCATGTCTCCACACTTTGCTTTCGCGCCGCGCCTGCCGCTCGTGTCTTGTGCATTTATTGTATTGCAAAAAGATGTTTTTTCGAAAGGATGTGGCTTTACGACCATTTTCCGGATTTCATATTTCATGCAATTTCAGATTCATGCACAACAAAGTAGAAGATCCAGTGATTTTTTTTTTTTTTTTTTTTTTTTTTTTTTAAATAAGTGCGTGATGCTGTTGTACCGATTTTCATATATTTTCTTATTTACGCACGACAAATTAGTTGCATCTAGTACTTATTTTTTTCTTCTTTCTTTAATGTATGCGAAGTGTGCATACGAGTGTGGTAGTAAATAAACGTAAATTTTTAAAAGCTGCATTAATTTTAATGTGCAGTTAAAACTATGCAATACATTTCACAAATATATACAGAAGTAAGACTATGGGGAAATTTGTAACGTCTGTAGTTACACGCAAAATAAAAGATGAAGCTTCAAACCTTGCTTCAAAAAATAGAAAATTAAGAAATTAATATTAAAAATACTTTATTGGTTTTTAGCATTTTATTTGTAGTAAAAATCGTAGCAGTAAATAAATATTAATGGGTATCTTAAGTTATAAAATTGGTAACTTTTCTTTTTTTTTTTTCCTTTACTAATCATTAATTATTTTAATTGCGATTAAAATTCTTAGCTTTTTTTTTTTTTTTTTTTTTTTGTTGTTGTTGTTGTTGTTTAAACATATGAAATCGTTAAAAAAATTATTAATTTATTTTACAAAAATACTCTTATCATTAGTTTCTACAGCTTGTTAATTTCATTTTTTAAACATCTGAATTTTTAAAAAATGTTTATTTTTTTAATTAAAATATTGCAAATTAAATAGTTTTTTGAATAAAATCAAACCAAAGATTTTGTTGCTTTTTTTTTTTTTGTAAGCAAAAGGAATTTTATCTAATAGTAGTTGTTTTAAGTAAGTACTAATTAAACAGCAAATCCTTTTATTTATTTATTTTTATTTACTTATTAATATAGATATCAATATCAAATATTACTTTTAATTGATTTCTATTTATTCCATTCATCTGTAATCATTATTTTCTATTATAGAGTTTATCCATGAAATCTGTTGCATTTCCCATTTAAACATTTCCTTAAAAATTAAATATTTCACTTGCCTCAATCTTTATGAAAATATTTCGACTATGGTTTGTCTATAATTGTGTTACTTAGATCTTGTATTCTGTTTTACTTTATCTATATATTAATAGGCAAGCATAAAATTTATTGTCCCTTTTTAACATATTAATTATGGGAGTAGAGGGTTGAAAATGGCATCATTCGAAAGGTATGGTTAGCTGGAAGGTGCGAATACAAATATTATTTTCCTACGATGTCAAGAAGGTATTTTAAAATACGCTTATTTTTTATGCTTTTCCCCCCATTTTTCCCTTTTATACACGTATTCCTTTACATTAAAAAACACCTAAAAGTAGAAAGTTGTTAAATCTGGCAATTTCATAAAGCTCAAATAAAACCATAGACACAGTAATTTGTATAATGTAGCATCACTATACGCAAGCGAAGTGATGACGTCACTGTCTGTCCATGGAGCCATGAAAAAGATTTTTATGTTAATCGAGTTATTTTTTCTGTAAAATTGATAAAATTTTAATTTAAAATCACAAAACTCTAGAAAAAAAAAAAAAATGGCAAACTTCCAGTTTCGAATGTAAACATTTCATTTCAAAGGGTGATATTTAAACAATAAATATTCAACTAATATACTAAATAAAAGGAAAATGGATTTGTTATTTCCGTTTTTTGCTGAATTTACATGTTTTGAGCTTTCTTTACGTTTCAATTAACTGAAATTGGCTACTTTTTATTATTTTTTTAAGTGTCTATTGCTAGCTTTTGTGGGTAGAAGAAGCAAGTAGAAGATACATAAAAACTTTTGATTTCCGGTTTTCGATGAATTTACACGTTTTCGAGATTTCCTTGCATTTTAATTAAGTGAAATTGACTACTTATTTTTATTTTTTAAAAAGTGGATTTATTATTCTTTCCTCTGCATATATAAGTAGAAAATATAAGATTCAGAAAAGTTTTAGATTTTCGGTTTTCGATAAAGTTACACGTTTTGAAATTTCCCGAACTCAATTCGACCATTTTTGAAAAATATCTTTTTTTTTTTTTTTCAAACACTGTACTTTATGAACCAATCGAATTAATTTAACAGAATTTGATACTTGGTTGGGCCTTGGTTTGACATGGTACCTATTAGCTTCTGGGCTGTATCACACAACAAGGGACGTTTTCACGGTGCGATTTTCTCTCATTTCAGGAAAGGCTAACATCTACAGAGAGAAATAGTTATATTAAGTAAAACTCTGCTAATTTAGTTAGAGTGAATATCGGCAAACAATTGCCGCAGCTGTGTTGCAATTGCATTCCGTTTAGGACAAGGCAATAACTTTGCTTTGCCTCGCTTTGCAAACAAAATGGTCGAGTTTCGACCACTGGGCGATACTAGTATATTTAAATGATGGTATAATTTTAATTATACATTCTGAATTCTTTAATGTCAAATCACATTTTTTAGATTTCAAATACACATCTTTATGCTATTTGTATATAATATAAAAAATGGATCATGTGTATTGGAATATTATCTTGCATCTTTCTAATAATCTAAAAAACTATAAATGTTGTAAATTATTTATATTTCATTAAGATATTCAGTATTCTATATTAATTTTTACTTTTAATTTGTTGTATTTTAATTTTGAGTTCTGTATTATATTTTATGTTGTTTGGTTTGCACCTTATGAAATAAGTGCATTTGTGTATTTAAATATATATATTTAATATATAAAAAGGTAATGAAATTTTAAAAGTATTTGTAACGTTTGTTTAATTTAGACATTTCATGATTTAAATGCCTTAAAAAAGTTTGCAGATTATTTTTGATGTGTTACTGCATTTTATGGTTTGAATTCAATGAATATTTTATAAACAATATTGTATATTAATGTGAACAAAAAATCTGAAGCAATTAAGATCAATAGATTTATTTTCACCTTTCTTATATATATATAAAAAAAAAAGGTATTTTCTTGCAATAGTGCAGATATATGCATTTGTGCCTAGTTAAAACTTAAATACATTGGTTATACTGAATATTATTTAGTATTTAAAAATAATGTATTTTGAATTCGTAAATGTTAACTTCACAAACTATTCCTGCAGAAAGATTTTGGTGTTGATGAAGCTTGTCGCAGAAAGCATAATAAATTTCTGCCACAGGGTATATATATATATATATATATATATATATATATATATATATATATATATATGTATAAAGATTCATGCATTTATACAATACGGCCCCGCCTGTGTAAAGTAGATTTCGAATGCGGCCCACCAAAATGTTTTGAGTTGGACAAACCTGCTATAGAATATAATTTTCTTAATACATTATTCAAATAAATAAGTAAATTATTCTCTCATTTAGTTTCGTCAACCAATAAATTAGTTTACAGAGAGTTTATTATTATTATTATTATTTAAATGTGTTATCGTGTCTTAGTTCCGATTTTTTTTTTTTTTTTTTTTTTTTTTTTAGCATTTTCCAACAAAGTTAAAAAGTATTAATGATTTCGGTACGCCTGACTAACTATCCATATTCTCGTTTCCATAAATATTTTTAGAATGATTTGATATATGTTATTCAGATTCACTGTAGTTCGTTCTTTATTGAAAATGGAATGCATAGCACAACTGTTTTCAATTAAGGAACTTACTCACAAAAGAATTCAAATACATTAGGGGCTACGAAAGTTATTTCTTTGAAGTCGATTTCGATATTTTTATGCTGTTCAAAACATAACGAAGTTAGCATACATTTTTCAAGTGTATAAAAACATGTTTTCTAAATAATATAGTGTGATTAGTAAATGATTAGATTACAGGACCGCACAAAAATATTGAGATACAGATACAGTATGGGATGTAAACTTGTGTTTCTCAAACTGCATTTTCAGTTCCTTTATGACTTTTCTTTTATCACATTTTTAGTACACTATTTGCGTAGGCACCACTTTTAAAAAAATATAACTTGGCTACACAAACGAACTATTTTGTTGTCACTTTAAAAGTTAAGTTATAATTTCAAAGAATTTCTTCCTTGATAATTAAAAAACATAATTTATTTCAAGGTGCCACTACACAGATAAAAAAAAACATAGAGTTTTAAACATTTAACAGGGAACTGCAGTTGAAAACAGTTTTTAGCAATTTATGTAAATGTCTTGATTTTTTTTCTTTCGTTTGAAATGTCGATGATTTTGGAGACCGATTGATTACTCATGGGTCCTAGGCCTGAGTGCAGGGGAGGGGGGGGGTATTCCCATAATTACGTGAGTTTCAGAGAAATCCATGGAAATCTCCGAACGACTAGGTCGATAACACGACCTAGGATCGAACCTGACACATTCCGCCTGTTAGCTTCGACAGCACAGCCTGTCGACCACTGGTATTGCCTAGAAACGGCTATGATAAAAATACACTTTATATTGCTCTCCGGTTTCTTAAGATTCAATATTATCTGTAACTCCAGAATTAAATTAATATCAGAAGTTGGATTCGAGCCTATACAGTATACACTCATATTAGTTGGCCTAATACTCACGCCAACATCATATCTAGTGTTATACCATGTCAAATGAGCCAGTGGTCTAATCATCTTGTCATCTTAGATATTAATTATTTTGATGTAATTGTACCAAAAAAAAAAAAAAAAGTCAAAACTTGTAATTTTTTAGAATTTAGTTCATGAATAAGGGATTTTTAAAAAATCAAAAACTGCAGAAATTTGACAACACTTTCACAGTTTTAGAAAGGTCTGAATCAAAAACTATTTCACATAAAGAGCTCAACAGAAAGTCTTTCTTTCTTTTCTTCATTTTATGCTCTTTAAATTGATATGCAACATAACTGTGGTGATAAAAAAAATATATTTTTATATTTAAAAAACAATAATGAAAGTTTTAAAGACATTAGTTAACTGCTTTCATGCCAAGTTACATAATGGTTCCTGGCAGCCAAGAAAATTTAGTAATCCAAAAATATTACCAAGGTTAGAATTTAGTGGTCCAAAATTATAAAATGGTTGACAAACATACAAATGCACACTTTTTGTACATATATCAACCGTTTATGCAAAAACAGAGCAAAATCTTTAAGATATTCTAAATGCAATCTGTTCGTTTCTGTTTTATTATTAGCAAAGTTACAGCAATTAATTTTTTGGAATTCATTAAACAAATAAATTAAGTAATTTAAGCTTTTAACAACTTGTTCTAAAGTGCACCGAAAAAGTGCTGTTGAAAGATGAAGAAAGAAAGCAAACACACGCTACAAATATTTCGTATCGAAATAATTATGCACGGCTTATTTATCAAGCTAATAAATATAGGCATGAGTGCAGTCTTAAAGTAGCAACGCAATGTAGCTACCTAAAAACAGCAATAATACATAACTTAAACATAGAAAAAAAAATTGACGGCCACTTATCAAGAGTAATTATAGTAATAAACCATTCTTACCAAACAAAACATGAAAATTTGAGTTAGAATCTTGATGATTAGATTTCGATATCTAAAAGGATTTCTTTGCCGGCATTTTGTAAATATCAAAATACTTTTGTTTTCATCTATCAAAAAATATAAATAGCTAAAACGGGTGTATAAAAATATTTCAGGCGACAAATTTAACGCCCATGTTTGTGTTTTTAGTGACAACTGTCTCGCTATGTCACTAAACTGGCCTGAACAGAGGCTGTTCAAACCATAAGTGGGCCCAGATCCTAATGCGCATTCGAGCCCCCCCGTACACACACACACACACCTATTATTTTTTCCATAAATTTCATCATTCTTTAAAAAAAAGTTTTAAATTTTTCCTCTGTTTCATCCAAAAATGTATATTTGAGTAAAATTTTGCTCTTTAAAAGTTTTCATTTTGCTTTGTAAAATTTTCATGTTTTTTTTTTTTTTTTTTTTTTTTCCCAAAGAGCATTTTTGTTTACTTTTTAACTAAACACTTTTGAATTGTAAACAAAATTTCGGGTCCCTCAACTCAAAGTCTCTTGGGTCACAGCCCAGTCGGCATGACAATGGCTTCCTATGGAAATTAATTAGTTTCACTACCAGGCGTGTGAAATTTAAATCATTGGTCACCAATCTTTTCGACTTAATTGACCACCAAACTGATAATTTAATTCCCCACGGATCACCAATATGAATATTTAAAAAAAACATAAATATATTTCTAGAATAATAATCAAAAAACACCCATTTTATGAACATGTAATAAACCTTTTTAATAGTTGTATAAAACATAATAAATACTTATTATAGGAAAAACATTAATACTTATTTAATGACGAGGATGATGATTAAAACTTATTTCATTATAATAAAACAATTAAAGGGGGAAAACGTGAACATTTTTTATTGCCTCTATATTGCAAGAAACTCCGAGAAAGATTTAATTGCAGTAATAAATTGCTGTATCCATACATAGAGCTGCATTTACTGAATCTAGAAGTATGTGTATTGTTAAATTATTAAAACCTAATGGGAAGTTATATAATTTTTACACATATTTGAAACTATTAAATGATTCGAATAGTTCGATAAGTTTAGAACAATTCTAGCTAACTATCGAGTGCAGATCAGAAATTGAAAGCGATAATTATGTCTAAAATTTAAATTTTTGCAACACAAACTAAAAACTAGTATGTTATGACCATCAGAAAGCCTTCTTCTATATTTTCTTATCCAAATTGACGCAGTACAAATAATTTATTATTACTTTTTCCATTAAAATGCAGATTTTTTTTTTTTTCATCGCAGAGAGATATTCTACGAAATTTTCAGCAAAAGTGAATTTTTACCGTGCAGATGGCATCCTTTCCGTTCTCGGGGAAATTTGCATTATAGCAAAGTCAGCTATCGGCTGATACGCACATAAATTGATTAAGCATTATGTAGCGTAATGGCCTTTTCACATACTAAGTTTTGTTCTGTTATATGCAATAAAACCTGAGATATAGCCTTCCTTTAAATTGTAGAAATCGTTTTATAGCAGTGCCACCTGTTGAGCGATTGGCACCAAATGTCGAATGACACTAACTTGTGTTAAGGTGAATCTATATATAAATTTGTATGCAAGTCTGTGCATTAGTTTTCTGCGAGCCATTCCGGAAATTGTGGAAATCGCTGTATAGCAGCGCCACTGTTGAGCTATTGGTACCAAATATTGACAGGCAGTAATTCATATCAAGGTGCGTCTGCATATAAATTTATATGCAGTTTTGTGCAGTAGTTCCTGAGATGTAGTCTCCCCTGAGATGGTAGAAATCGCTGCATAGCAGCGATTTCATATATATTGCATAGCACCACCTCTTGAGCAATTAGCACTAAAAGATGATAAGCACTAATTTATGTCAAGGTGAAACTACATATAAATTTACATGTAATTCGGAGCAGTAGTTCCTGAAATACAGTTGGAACAAAATTTTTGTCACACTCACACACACAAAGATACACTGACATACAAATAGATAGTTTCTAAAAATGATCAAATCATGTTTTGGGCCTCTCAAAACGTGTAAATCAGAAATTTTAATGAATCCAAAACTTTTTTATTCGGAAGTCTAATGTTATGAGTAAGAGTGACTCTGAAAAAAAAAAAAAAAAAAAAAAAAAAAAAAAAAACTTCTGGAGTTAAAATTACCACCAGAGTAATTTTTAATAAAATATTAAAAATGCAAATAAAGCTGCTTTTTTTTTTTTTTTTTTTAAGATTTCAAAATTATTGGTTATGGTTATTACTAATTTGATTAAGAAAAAAAAAAAAATCTGGTGGGAAACAACCACACGACTTCCATTATCCACTATTACTCGTATTAGGTATATGCATCTTTTTGGAGATAATATGATCAGAAGACATGAAATTGACCTAACGAAGTGGAAACCAAAAATTTTTCCGGTATCAGAAACTTAATACACGTGTAAAGACATGTAAAACAAAGTTTACATAGCGAGTTAAAAAATAAGAATAAATAAATAAATAAATAAAATAAATGGTAGAGTTATTTTTGGAAACATCAATTTCCGAGATCTATTATTAACCTAACTAAGCAGCATGACTGTTAGTTTTCCTGTAATAACCGCGTAATACATGTCTAAAATAGATTTAGGTAACAATTTTCAAGAAAATCGTTAGAACCGTTTTTGAGATACCAACTTTTACCAAAATTTGGCATACTCAATTATTGATCAGAAAACAATAATTACATACAAAGGGATATTTAAAATGGAGTTAATATGACGAGTTTGAAAAAAATCCGTACAGCCGTTTTTAAAGGAACTCACTTGTGTGACCTGAAATTGAGCTATTTATACAGGACGCCTATCAATTTTTCTGAACTAACTGACTATATCATTCGAAAGGACCTCTAATAGAGTGTTTATATAGCAGCTTAAAAAAAAAAAAAAAAAAAAATCGTTAGAGCTGTATTTGAAATACGGACTTACGGTCCCAGTTCCGCTTTCCGATGTCCCACTTCCGGTTTTCCAATTTTCACCACAATTTGGAAAATGCATCTGTACACCAGACCTGTCTGAAGTTTCGTAGTTCTGTCTTTATTAGTTTCCGAGATATGACAGCCAGAAGATCCCCCCCCCCAACACACACATATATACATAGTACATACACACACACTAACCGATTGCAAAAAACTACTTTTTTAGACTCAGGAGGCCTTAAAACGTGTAAATCATGTGAAAACTCAATATCGAATCTTTGGACCGAATTACCTACGGTATTACCCATTACCTACGGTAGCAGGGTATTAGAAGTAATAATAAAATTAAATTATTAAATAAAATTAAATAAATATAAACCTAAGCCAGTTTTTGTTACCGCGTTTTTATTAACTCTCTTTATTGTTTGTTTGCCCAGTACAAACCTTGCAATGGATTTTTATCTAACTTTAGCTGGACATTTGAAACTTTTAGAATAGCTCAGAACACGATGATAATGCATTCTTTTAATACTTATATTCAATTAATAAGTTTGAACTAAAAAATGCGTCGTTAGCTTGATTTTTGTTCTGATTAATGAGTGTACCAATTTTTGATAAAATCTGATAATCCGGACAGATACAATGGCAAACTTTCAGCGCTATATATTTAGATAAAAACAAAAATGGTCTTCGCATTTGTTTAAGGGTGATTGATAAAAATTGATAACGACGCCTTGTGAAAGAAACAGTACGACCTGTTGTACCAAAAGAAAAAAATAAAAAAGTTTTTTAACACTGTTCACCTTGTGTGTTTGTCTCTGTTATCAGCATAACTCAAAAAACAAATATTAGAAGGAAGTCCATATTTGATAAATCTTTCTCATTGGAAATGTAACTTGAAATTTTTTTATATTGAGATTGGAAAAATAATTCATTTCCGCAGACATTCAAAAGGGTTCTAATTTATCAGGTGTATTGAATGTAATGTAATAGATAAAAGTGCTTTGGAAATTTTACCATGTGCAAGGAAAATTGCTTAGAAATGATAATTAAGTTTTCTTACTCATAAAGTTGACAATATATTGTTTAGAAAACCAATTTTACGACTTTGAGTTTTGGCTATAATTACACATTTTGAGGTCATCTTCATACGAACATCAAAATTTTTAGTAGTTGATCTTTGTGCCATATATAATTCAAAAATAAATAACAGCAGTAAATCATATTTGGCATTATAAAAAGATTATGTCCCACGCAACACCGTGGGGGAAAATGATCATCAATCACTATAGTCATCTCCTCTTGGTACGGAGTAGGGTTACCTTTTTTGCATTTGAGTAATTTTGTTAAAGATGGTCCCGCAAAGATGGGAGGGAACGGAGAAATAGAACGGGGAAGGAGATTGAGAAGAGAGGATTAATTGATTTTTTTCCAAAGGAAGCTGATAATTTGCTGTTTTTTTAGTGAATACAGTGAATGAATTGGTAAATAATAAAACGAGCAGTGCAGACTGCCATACTGGCTTTATCGCTCTTTTCCCTGACAGCTTCTAACAAAAGCATGAGAGGAGTCGAAACAGTTTGGAGTGGTATCTGGGAATATACCGAAAAGATTGACAAAAATCGGTAATTTTCAAACAGTGCTCTGGTGTTCAAATGTTCTCCATATAATTTGAAACATTTTCTTTAGTTTAATAATCTTAAATGTTTTGGGAATATAGGTACTATGTTCAACCGCGGTTGAGAGACCAGTAGTCCAATAGTCAAATAAAACTGTCTCTGTAGCAAGGTTGCCAACTCTAAAAAATTAAGCTCCTAAATTCAAGTTGAAAATCCCCTAAAACTCCCTAAATTTTTTTGTAAAAATTCTCTAAAAAAGTCCCAAAATTTTTAGCTCTAATTTAAGGCAACCAAATTTTTCATGTGGTCAGATTAGTGGGGTGTATCTAATTTCAAATTAAGGAATGGAGACCAAAGCAATATTTTAACCCTTTAACGTTCACTACTTAATTTATTTAAAAAATTACTAAACTAATTTTAAAAATGGCTTTTAGACACATAGCTAATCATAAATATTTAAAAAATAAAAAATTAGCATTGTTCCTTTTCGAGAAATTTGCGGTTTGAAATATCTGTAAGTAAACCTTATTAAATTCAAATAATATTTAATTTAATTAATAAATCACTTTATAAGTAAACATTATCGACAACAAAAACTCGTAAAAGTTGCATAGATCCCAACATTTCAATTTATTCCGGAGTATTTTAACCCTTTGTGGTGCAAGGTAATTCGGATCATTTAAATTACACTGCCACCGTAATTTACGAGCATAATTAAAATAGAAGAAATTGTAAATTTTCATGTTAAAAAAGGGCCTTTTCTGCTATGATATAAATGTAAATTTTTGCTAAAAAATTTCTGGGATGAGTTTTTGCACTTCAGAATTAAAATTAGGTGTTCCATCAGCGGGAACACTGCGACTGAAAGAGTTAAAAGAGTGACAATCATCACAATAAATTATAAATTTCGATAAAAACTTTACATAGAAATCTAGTTCATGTGAGAGGGGGAAAAAAAAACTAACAAAAGTGGGGACTGTCCCCACAAATGGGAACATTTGGTCGCCTTGCTCTAATTTTAGTCTTCCTTTAACACTGCATGTATCGAAAATCTAAAAACGTATCCCCTAATTATTCTGCTTAACTCTTAAAAAATAAATAAATAAATATGCAGAAATAGTTTACTAACTTATTCATTTTAGTTAGATAATAGAAATTTTAGTTTCCACATTTAAATTTTAAGTGAAATAAATTAAAATCATTATGATACAATGAAATTATTTGTGCACGTTAAAAATCATTACGCACATAATTTAAAACTTATTGATTGAGCCGTATAATTTGAAGATTTTTGTCTAATTTCAAATTTGAAGTAATTGATATAACCGTAGCAAATATACAAATATAAAATACCCATGCTTATGTGTATGATATAGTCAATCGGAAAAAATCAAACACACAAACTCAGAACTAAAAATTTATGCAGTGAGTCAAAGTAAAAACCGAACAGTACATTTATTCATGGCAATAAAATTAATTATGCTAATTAATTCTTTATAGCTACAAATTCAAAACAGAGGGCTCCTTTTTATCAAAATCCATTGATGTAAATTGTAAAATTATTTTATTTTTTAAAGCACTGAGAAAAAAAAAAAACCTACAACCTATGTTCATTTTTGTTTTCTAAGTATTAGATATAAAATTCTGCACAAAATGGAATTTAATTTAGTACGTCAGGACTTATTTTAATCTATTATTCCATGCAGTAACTGTGTTTTATTCCCTAACATCGGTTACTATATTCATTTGGTAAAATTTTAGCATGGAAGATCTCTGGTAGCTTTTAAATTTTTGTTATCATTTTGGCAATGAGTTAAAATATCCATCGCAGTTGCGTAAGTAAAAAATCTTAGCGAAAAACTTTCAAGCTACTTCGGGACAAAATTTAAATTTCACCAAAGAGTCCTTTACTAAAGATATTCCACCTTTTTTAGCACGATATTTTTCAATTTCATTTTAATTATTTAAAAAAAGAAAAAAAAAAAAAAATGTTTTCACGTTCCTTTTTTTTCGACATAAAAAGAAATATATTTACTTATTTATTTATTTTTAGAATCAATTTGTTTTTCCTTTTTAGTAATTTGAAAGTTAAAATGGAGATTTTATTTAATATCTTTTAAACCAATTATACAAATAATTGAATTAAAAAATATGGCGTTAGCTAGATTTTGTCCTGATTTAAATAAGTGTACCAATTTTTGATTAAATCTTATAATCCGGACACATACAATGACAATCATTCAGCTTTATATATTTAGATAAAGACAGAAATGTTTTCACGTTCGGTTCATTCAAGGTATAGATGAAAATTGATAACGACGCCGTTTGAAGGAAAATATAGTACAAACTATCGATGAGTTTTCTGTTTCTAGAAGGTAAAAAATCGCTCTATCAATGCTCCGTCTAATATCAGAACTCAGTGCTCTAAATATTCAAACTTTAATTATTGCAGGAAAAGTCAAATATAGAAAAATAAATAAAAAATAAATCAGCAAAATTTTGAAAAAGTCTCTAAAAGTCCCTAGCATAATTTTGAAAGTCCCCAAGAAAGCCCCTAAAAATATTTAGCCCCCAAAATAGTCCCCAACGGCGCAAAAAGTTCCTAAATTTATGGGCTAAGTCCCCAACAAATTCTTTGGTTGTGGTATACCGGGTTATTTCCGTTAAAGAGCGAGCAAATTTGATTTATTCTATACTCTAATTCCATGCCATTTGATAGTAGCCCCATAGAATTAGAAAATAAATAAAAGTAAAAAAAAAAAAAAAAAAAAAAAAAATCGTGCAGGGCAGATGGAACGAAACAAAGATACACAGATTGTTTTTCATGTCCGCATTATATTTACATAATACCATCTGGTAAGCGTACCTTTTTTAAACAAAATAAGAAAAATAATTTTGTGTGGCTGTCATCTACTTTCTCTACCTTGCTAGCTACAGAGCAGTGTTGCCAACTTGGGGACTTAGCCCATAAATTTAGGAACTTTTTGCGCCGTTGGGGACTATTTTGGGGGCTAAATATTTTTAGGGGCTTTCTTGGGGACTTTCAAAATTATGCTAGGGACTTTTAGAGACTTTTTCAAAATTTTGCTGATTTATTTTTTATTTATTTTTCTATATTTGACTTTTCCTGCAATAATTAAAGTTTGAATATTTAGAGCACTGAGTTCTGATATTAGACGGAGCATTGATAGGGCGATTTTTTACCTTCTAGAAACAGAAAACTCATCGATAGTTTGTACTATATTTTCCTTCAAACGGCGTCGTTATCAATTTTCATCTATACCTTGAATGAACCGGTAGTAGATATTCTTTGCCACAACAATCACGGTTTAATCACGACACTTTACTATGGAAATACCACAAATACTTTTATATGAAATTAGTGGGGGCAAAAAAGGAGAAAATTTCTCATCGCTGAGAATGTCCTAAAAAAAAAAGGGCGGAGAGTTCGATCGCTGCTAAGAATTATATACTGGCGAAAATAGTTTATACAATATTTTTTTCTTCAATATTTAATTGTAGAAGTTCGGCGAATTTCTGTGATGAACGGGACTTAGCACTTTTGATGGCATCACTATCACTGGAGTATGTTTCATACAAAAACTTATACTTCCATTTAATATTGATAAACTGAACCATAGCCTCCTTAACTAGATGCCTGTCGCGTAGCTCGGAAACTAGGCAACAGTTGAGGAGGTAGATAGCGCCACTTAGTACAGATTATAGGACTTGTTTATTCAACTGTCACCAATAATTTAAAGAAGTGATACATAATGTATATAATCGACGTTTCTTCGATTCTATTCGCCTTTTATGTGGCGCCTTTTATAGCCAACTTTTAAATACTTTTGGTGGCTGTTTAATAAAAAAAGTAGCGCAATCTGTACCAGGTGGCGCTGGTTACCGCTTCAACTGTTGCCTAGTTTCCGAGCTACGCGACAGGCATCTAGTTAAGGAGGCTATGACTGAACTATATTAGGTTTGTTCAATAGAATATATATTCAGGCAACAATTGTTATGGTTTTTGATATATTTTTTTACAGATTTGATATCTGGAACTGCCATTTTCTCAGTTTGTATTTTTTCATGTATTCATGATCTTCAAAATGCGAGATCTGCTACATTTATTTAAGAAAAGACTTCATATTTTTTGGAGGCTCAAGAAAAACTACTTAAGGGAATTAGGGATGGATTTTTAAATATCTTAATTAGTTTTTAAGAAAAAAAAAAAAAATGTATGTTTCTGTAAAAATTTGGAAAAAAGCTTTTTTTTTTTTTTTTTTTTTTTTTTTTAAGAATATACATATATAATATATTAATTTTTAATATTTTTTCTTTTAAAAATATTACAAAATCCATTCTTAATTCTTTTAAGTAGGTTCTATTAAAAGAATAAATAAATAAATAAATAAATAAATAAAATAAAATAAAATAAATAAATAAATATCTTTTCTTAAATACTTGTAGAAGTTTTAGCATTTTGAAGATACGAATTCTTAAAAAAAAATGCTAACTGAGCAAATGTAGTTTAAAGAATTCAAATCGGTAAAAAATATATCAAAAATCATAAGAATTGTTGCCTAAATATATATTTTATTGAACATACCTAACATAGTTCAATTTCTTCACGTACTTCAGTGGCGCTGTCAAAGGTGCCAAGCGCTAAGTTCCCTTAACGGAGGAGGGGGGGGGGGAGTGGAGTATATTTATATATATATAGTGGTATGAAAAAAGCAAGAAGGCAATGACCCCTGTAATTAATCTGCATGCAGCACAAGTCAACACACCAAACCAACCAGCCTAATTAAGTAAAATAAAATTCTAAAACTTTTCGGATGCACAAAAAATCATAAAAGTTGGTAATTATGGTAGGGAAGACCGGACACAGTGGACCACTTTTACACTCTAAATTTTTTTTTTTTTTTTTTTTTTTTTTTTTTTACAAGAAACAGAAAAGCAATGTACTTGAAAAAAAAATCTGGAGTGACTCCACTCGACTTTCCGAACATTGAGTAATTAACAGTTTTGTAGATAAAGTAAAGAAAGAGTAGTTGTTAAACAAACAAAAGAGAGAAAACCATAATAGAGTGTTTGAGTATTTTTCTCCATCTATTACACGTTGTTTTATTTAACGCTACTGAACTTTGAACTCATAATGACAAAGAAATTTTCGTTGTGTCCCTGTAAAAACCTATAAATGTTAGATTCACCAAAATGCTTATAGTTAGTGCAACAGTGATTTATAATACTCATATAAATTTTCAGCTGAATTCAATAAGGCGTTTAGATGCTATCGTACTTTTAAAAATTTAGTCCCATAGGCCATAATGATAAAGAATTTTTCTTTGAGTCCCTGTAAAAAAACTGTAAGTGCTAGATTCACCAAAATCTATACAGTTAGTTCAACTGTGATCTATAACATGTGTACAATTTTTTTGCTCGGATTAATAAGGCGTTTAGACACTATCACATTTTTAAAAATTTGGCCCCATAGGCATAATGATAAAGAATTTTTCTTTGTGTCCCTGTAAAAAAACTATAAGTGTTAGATTCTCCAAAATCTATACAGATTGAGTATTTGTGATCTATAATATGTGTATAAAATTTTTGCTCAATTGAATAAGGCGTTTAGATGCTATCACACTTTTAAGATTTTGCTCCCATAGGCCATAATGATAAAGAATTTTTCTTTGTGTCCCTGTAAAAAAACTATAAGTGCTAGATTCACCAAAATCTATAGGGTTCGTACTATGGTGACTTACAATATGCGTACCAACTTTCAGGTTAATCGAACGAAGCGTTTAGACGCTAGCGTGTTCACCCACAGACATACACACATACACACATACATACACACATACACACACACATACATACATCATCGTAAAAATAGTAAAAACGGACTCAGGGGACCTCAAAACGTATAGAAACATCAAAATCTCGAATTCGGATTTTTGACATGATTACAATACTTTCCTCACTATAGTGTTCGGAAAGTAAAAAGAGCAAACAATCTCTAGGCCATTCTTGACATGTCTTAAATTTTTATAACAATATTTCCAATACATTATGAATGACAAAAAAAAAAAAAAAAAAAGTGAGCACTCACAAAGTGAAAACTATTCTAGTCTAAAGAACATAATTCAAGCATTTTCATGAAATAAACTAAACTAAACTAAATTAAAATAAACAAACAAGAAATCAAATATCAGTAAGAAAATTTATTAAGTTAAAATAGATAATTGTTTTTTATTCTTCTATTAATATTATATAAATTAAATGTTTCTTTTTAATTCATATATTAATATATTATACTACTATTCAAATATTTAATTTTTTTTTGAAAATTATTTTGAGATATAATTAATTTACATTTTATTTGTAGGATAAATTTAAATAAAATGTATTAAGCTACTTCTTTTGCTTTTCACTAGTGATCTCAAAAAACAACAATAACAAAAAAAAATTTCCTAGTATTTATTAAATAAAATAAGATATTATTTTTTCTTTTATTTTTGAATTATATTTCAAATAGTTATTAAATTTAGATATTAATGGATATTACATTAGTATTCAAATATTTATTCTTTTCAGAAATTTATTATTCTTTTTATTTACTTTAACATTAAAATATTTATTACTTTGAGATATTATTACTTCTAAAACCCGAATAAACTACTACGTCAGAAACGCCAATATATATATATATATATATATATATATATATATATATATATATTTGCGATGCATACAGCTGTTTCGGTAGCCTTAAGCGTACCGTCTTCAGTGCAAAAAGAATTCTGAATCTGGAGAAGTGCTCGTATATATAGGAGAGGGACCGAATTTAGTTCAACCAACAGGATTACAGGTGGGGAGAGTGGCCAATAGGAAATTAGGAATGTTAGCTATGTAAACAGTAGAAAAATTAAGAAAATGTGGACTGAATGTAAAATTTCCAACAATCAGACAAATAGGGAACAGCGATATCACAATTTACAAGGTTTTTAAAATTTTTATAAATATGAAAAGCTTCAAAGAAATCGAGTTCATGAATGGATTTAGGTCTGCAAATTATTTTAGCTGAATTAAATTTAAAATTATGATTTTCCTCCCAGCAATGTTTAGAAATAGCCGATTTATTGGTTTCTTGTATGCGGACGTAATTCATATGTTCTTTTAGACGAAATTTAAGACTGCGTTTAGTTTGGTTTATATGATAAACCACACTGACAGGAAATACTATAAATTCCCCAAGAATTATGCATATCAATAGGATCTATTATCTGAGAAAAGGTGAGTTTATTGGAAGGCGAAAATATTATTTTAAAATCATATTGTTTGAGAATTTTAGCTATGGTTTGACTGGATTTAGGAAAATAGGGTGAAACAATACTGATATTAGAAGAGACTGATTTAGTAGACGAAGTACGAGTTAGTTGTAATTTTTGGATGGCTTTGTCTATAACGGAAGGGTCATAACCTCTGTCAATTGCAATGGCTTTCAGGTATTTAATTTCAGATTTTAATAAAATAGGATTTGAACAAATATTAAGGGCACGGTTTACAAAAGTACAGAAAGCAGCCATTTTTTGGTTATGTGGGTGACATGAACGCGCATGGGGAGGAAGGGAGACTGCAAAGATTTTACGATAGACGGTGGTTAAAAATCCTTTTACAGTGCGAGAGACGAGGGTATCAAGAAATGGAAGGGAGCCATTATTTTCTATTTAATATGTAAACTGGATATTACTGTCAATTTAATTTAAAGTTTCTAAGACATTGTCAATATTGTGACGAGATATGTCGATAAGCGTGAAGGTGTCGTCAACGTAACGGGTCCAAAAAGGAAAATATATTTTCTTAAAAAGCTTGCTTTCGAAATAGTGCATGTAAATATCTGCGAGAATTGGGGAGAGAGGGGAGCCCATGGCTAAACCTTCAGACTGACGATAGAATTTATTTTGGAAAGAAAAAGCGGTTTGTGATAAACAAATGCGGGTAAGAGAATTAATTCTTGTATTTCAAAAGATGCTTTCAAACACTTTCGATGTATTGTTTTAAGACAATACACACACTTTCGACGACTTTTTTCTTAACACTTTTGCTGTATTGTTTTAAAACAATACATCGAAAGTGATACCGAACTAATTAATGATGGCCCATATATTCCTCTGTCCCGTGACCCCTCTCCTCAAGAAATAAGTAAAATTAAATCTTCTATAAAATCTTGACCCTTGTTATTGGACTCGACTAAATCTCACCTTATCCCTTCTATTGCTAATTATGCCAGATTTTATGTTTTACCAAAAGTTCACAAACCGAATATTCCATTTCGTGCCATAGTCTCTAATATCGGTACTGCTTCCTATAATTTAGCTAAATTTCTCACCACAGTTTTTGCTCCCCTTCTTGCTGCTAATTGTTATACTGTTAAGAATTCCATAAAATTTGCAAAAAATATTCAAAACTGCCCTCACACTAATCTCACTGTGGTTTCTTTTGATGTAAAATCTCTTTTCACTGATGTTCCAATAAGTGGCGCCCTCTGCTGTCTCGAAAATAGATTAAAAGAGTATCATTTCACATCTTTTGAAATACAAGAATTAATTTCTCTTACCCGCATTTGTTTATCACAAACCACTTTTTCTTTCCAAAATAAATTCTGTTGTCAGTCTAAAGGTTTAGCCATGAACTCCCCTCTCTCCCCAATTCTCGCAGATATTTACATGCGCTATTTCGAAAGCAACCCAAGTAGCACAGGAACGTTCTGTGAACGTCTAATAACGGTTTCAATAGTTCAAACACCGTGTTTCGTGTCAAAAGAACGTTCTAAAACACGTTCAGAAATGGTATTATTTAGAACGTTCTGAAAATGTTTGATTTGTACCATCTATAAAACGTACAATTCTAGTTCTATATAGAACGTTCAAGTGTAACACCGTCATAACACGTTCTGTAACAGTGTAATTATAACGAATATGACAAAATGACTTTTTAGTACTATTGGTTGAGAAACTAGGTTAATCATGAAAATTTTTGACTTCAGTTTTTGATTTTTTTACACGTTTTCTGGCGTGAGGAATCCGGAAGTCAAAAGGTTGGTATGGTATCGGCACCTATTAGCGTGATAGCCCGTTAGTCCATGTACACGATATCTCAAGAACAAATGATTGCAGAGAGATCGGACCAGTTTTAAAATATCGCTTATGATATTGATAAGAATCCTATTGAGAGATTTGTAACATTCTAATTTAAAAACTTCGTAAGTTATTCGAAATTTATAATTTTTAGCTTGATAGAGAATAGAGCATTTTTTACATTTTCAGTTTAACGTTTTGTTAGCACGTCAGTAAAGAATGCTTTTCAAGAATCAGTAGCGGTGAGGTGAAAAAAAATTACAAAATTTTAAACTCATGGAAAAATTTTGTGAATTTTGTATTTCATGAATCAATGTATGGAATTCAACCAAACTTGTTACATAATTAGATCTTGCCCTAAATTGGAGGTTATTTAAATTTCATTTAGGATATATCGTCCGATAGATTGCGGTGCTATGTAATGAAACCCTCCATTTATGGGACGGCTATATCTCAGCTTCTATAGTGTACAAATGCATTAAACTTAATATATTGGTATATATCATGATAACCTCTGCTAATACAATTTGGATGTATACATTGTCCAACAGGTGGCGTTGTAATCTGCAATTTAATCATTTTAACGGAAAGGCAATATTTTAACTCTTGTGATTTAACACTTAAATTTTGTGATACACTGAAGTTATAAGTGAAATCGATTTTATGTAAAGCTTTACTGGTCCATTTTGGATGCACATCGGCCAACAGGTGCTATGTTGCAATGTAATCTCATAACGGAAACGAAAAATCTCAACTTCTGTGATTTATAAATGTTGTAAATTTGGTACGTGAAATTAATATTACGTAAAACTCTACAGATTGCCTTTGGGTGCATATTGGACGACAGGTGGCACTGCCACGTTCCAATATTTTCCATTCACAGAAAGGCTATCTATCAGCTTCTGTAATATATATACTCACCAAACCTTCTGTGTGACATACATTTGATATACATTATTGATTCAATTTGGCTGTATAACGAGTAATAGTCAAACAGTTTTTTTTATTATTATTATTATTCATAGGACATTGTTTTTTCCCCTAGGAATAAGTATACGGGGATGGGGGAGGGGTGGATAAAAATTTTCACAATGATTATCTTTCAAAAGAATTCGATATCACCTTTAAAACGAATAATTGAACCATCGTTTTCTGATGATTTAAAACAAATTTACCGTTTTTTTTTTTTTTTTTTCATTTGTCATAATAATAATAAACCCTTAGAAAAATAAATTTTCTAAGATCTTCTACATAGCATAAAAATGATTGTCTTTTGTCATGAAAATCTGCTAATCAAGGATGTTATTGAATAAATAATCTACTGCTTGATCAGCAAACTGCACAAGGTTCGGTCTGCATAGCATCAACATAATTGAAGAATGTGACAAAAATTTTCGCGCTTTAACTTAACGATAAGCAAGCATCTGCTATTACAGGAAGTCAAACGGTTTGGCAATTTTATCGCTAATTTGGCTATTTTTTTCCTCTCTTTAATTATTGCTTATATTTTTCTTTCTTTTCTTTCTCTCATCCACAGATATGGATAAGAAAAATCCAAAATTTGACCCGAAAGTATTGTTTTTGGGTCAAATTTTGAAACTGATTTTTTGCAATATTTTTGCACATTTTGAGGTCCCCTGAATCCAAAAATCAGGTTTTTGTATTTGATCTGTGTGTGTGTGTGTGTGTCTTTGTGTATGCCTGTACGTGTATGCCAGTTATCAGCACATTTCAAAAACAAATAATTCCAGAATATGAAAACTTAGTATTCTACATTTGAATCATGTAAGGGGATGCTGCACTTAGCTTTTCCTTGAGATCAAGCAAATGCTTCGTGTACAGGGACGTCCAAGATAATTCAAATACATTAGGTATGTGAGCGAAATTTTTTTGCTATTTACAGTTTAATATCTGTAGCCTGTACTAAACAAGAATAAGTTAACATATATTTTTTTATATGCATAAAAGTATGTTTAGTGTAAAATATGGCATGAAAATCATTCCCCATTCATCTACAGGGCTACCTAGGAATGATAATTAATACTTCAAACCTACAGAGTAAACAAAGAAATTTTTTAAGTGGAAATTTTAACGCTTTTTTTTCCCTATAATTACACGTTTTGAGGTTCCCTGAATACTAAAATCAAATTTTTAATGGTTAATCTTTGTGTATGCCTGTTATCAGCTAATTTTAAAACAAATATTTGCAGATAATTCAAATTTTGTATTTTGAAGTTTATTTTGAGGTTGCTAAAAATGTTTGTTCAAGATTAATAAGCTTGAAAGAGTGGTGAGAAAGAAAGTTGACTGAAAAATTTGGAATGAACTTTTAAATTTAATAATAGCCAAGAATTTTTTATAGTAGGCATTATGCAATATATTTAAACGGGGTCCCCCCCCCCTCCTCATTGAGAGAGTTATTCGTCAAATAATATCTGTTCCTAAAACTAGTTTGAAATTTTTAAAACGTAGATTTATATATAGTATTTGTTATCTTACACTTTAATCTGCAATCTGCATTTATAGTATTCAAATGCTAGGTAAGAGTAAGAGACAGCCATGTGAGTGTCCCACGAAATTATTATTAATATTTAAATAAAAACAGTCTTTTTTAAATACTGATAATGCATAATTAAGTAGTAATTTTTATTTTATTTTTATCTATTTATTTATTTGGGTTGAGAAGTGATGTGTCTGTCAAATGAAAGAAGAGATTTAATTGATGGTCTACATTCATGATGACGGTCGTTATTAAAAAAAATAGCGATACCTTCAAATTTCACACATTATAAAATCCAAAATTTTGCTTCAAATTATCTTGGAATGGCGAATTTTGGTTGGTGGGTATTGATTGAGTGTATGTAATAGGCACTTCGGTGGTATTTCGCGAAACTTCTAACTTACCCGCCGAAGAGGGAGAGTAAAAAGTGGGTAAGACGCTGCCGAAAGCAATGGAAACCCAGACTAATCATGTTGCGAGCGGAAGAACCATTACCAAACGCAGCTGGAACATCAACTTAAGTTTCGATTGATTTCAGCGATTTTTTTTTTCTTTTGAGATTTTGTTAAAAATGACATGGAATTTTGAGAATTTATTTAAATATACTATGCAGCAAAGCGGGCAAAGCCTGCTAATGTTTATTTAAAGCATACTTAGATATGCTACACGAAACGTAATAAAATTATGAAATACTGTTCGTATGCACATAAAACATGTTTCCTATAAAATATTTTATTGTTAGCTTATGATTCATAAGGCCATATAGAAATATTTAGATATATTAGAGGATAATAAGCGAAAATTGATCGAAGTGTGTTTTAAATTTTGTTAAACGTTTTCAACTTTCCAACGAGTTAAAAATATGCTTAAAATTTAAGTTTGTCAACACCATTGTCTGTCTATTCGTTCTCTAATTTCAAAAATATATTTTATAATTCCTCAGTTACATCGTAACCGTGCTCATTTTTTATTGAAAGTATGTGTATACCGTAAGCGGTTTGATATGGGGACTCACTAAAATTTTAAACGTACAAAAGTGTATGTTTAGGTGTAGGGTGCAGGTGTTTTATAAACTAAGTGGTCCGCATGATTTTTCTTTTTTGTTTATTACTAAATATAGTAAAAATGTAGCAATTTCTGTAATATTTCAATAAAAATATAAATATCTTGCGCATTAGTAAAAAAAAAAAACTAGTTATACTGTGACGGCTTTAAAAGTTTTTTTTTATTCCATTCTATATAATAGCGTCACCAACGATTTATTCGCACAAAATTTCAAGAAACTTAGCTTCTCACAATTAACTTTCTATACATATAATTTCGTACAATTTTCACCAATAGGTGCTGCTGTATAGGCAACTGGAAATCCCAGACACTAACAGCAACGCCACATTGTGGATAGATTACATCCGAATTGAATCAGCATACATTTTAATAATATAAATATCATATACCAATTTTGGTGGATTTAAATAACAATAAATAACATACGAAATATATATACCTTAGAAGAACTACCTACTCTGAGAAGCAAGGTTTTACCTTATCAGAAACGAAATTAAATTGTCGTCTGTTAGCTTTTTGTACCCAAATAAAATCAGTACAGATTTACATGATTTCCATCACATGTACAAGCTTAGTGTATTTATAACTATAGATGATTAGATGGAGCCTGTCCAGTAGAATTGCAATATAGAAGCAACATGTTATGAAAGCCACATATTAAAATCTAATTAGCAGTAATTTAAGTCTAGCCAAATATTAAGTTTGGTTAAATGCTGTCCACTGGCTCGTGAGAAACAGAGTCCAAAATTTTCTTTCTGACACACATACAAAGACATTTTCTAACAATAGTCGAATCATATTCCAAAAATCACAAACTGTGTGAATTTATCGAAAATCGAAAGTCGGAAATTTTCACGAATCCAATACTTTCTTCTTGACAGATGTAAGTAAAATAATAATAATAATAATAAACGGTAATCATACGCTTGATCCAATCTTGAGGTTGAAATAATTAAAAACAGCTAAAAAAAAGTTTTATTTATTTATTAATTTATTTATTTTCTCCTATATTAACCCTTTGCCGGCCCTAGTGCTCTAAACCGCTATACATAGTATTGCCAAATTGAGGGACTCTTTTATTTAACGAACACCAATAATTTTGAGGAGTGATATTTGATATACATAATGGACGAATAAACTTCGAAGTGATTAGACAACCGATGCAATAGAAATTTATTGGTGGATATTGAACAAAAAAAATCCTGAAATTTGGCAACATTCAAAAAAGGAGAGGGAAATTCAATAGGACCGGCAAAGGATTAAATTAAAGGTTTAAAGGATAAAATTTCGATCCGTGCAGTCATCTAGAATAACGTTTAGTATAAAAATACACAGATTATTTTTAACTAATGGTTGTGAAATGATTATATATATATATATATATATATATATATACACAATACTGATAATTATTCAAAAAAACTTTTTGTACATTCGGCAGAAAAATTACTGAAGCACACATCCACGTTTCATATATACTAGCAAACCCGTGCGGCATTTTCGCACTTTATTTCTTTTCTTATTTACCTTTAAAATTTGAAACTTATAAATATTATATCAATTTCACCCCTTAATTAAAATTTTTATTTACCAGAAGCCAAATTATTATTAGATACAAATAAATATTGTGCAATAGTGAAACCAGAATTATTCAAAGAAAAGCTTCAAAATAAAATTCATGGTTTATGACTCAGTTTTCATACTTCCGCAGGCAGTACGGTTTTAGTAAAGGACCCCTGTGACGCCTTTTAAATTTTAATGTATGCAATGGCATTTTATTTATTTTAGCGTAATTTTTTGTAAAAAAGAAAAAAAAAATCCTAGACTTAAATTGATAATATTTTTTTATGATTGCGTTTTGTAGCCAATTTATGATAATATATCATGTTCTGTTTATATCTTTGAAATATTGCTAGGTTTATACTGACTCTTGCAAAGATTTTGCAGAAATAACTTTCAAAAATACATTTCTCATAAAATAATGTCCTCAAACAAATATCGTCATGTTTTCTTTATTAGATCATTGAACTGAATCCGCGTGCTTAAATATTGTTCATTTTTAAATACTATTTTTTATCCTCACGTATTTTATTAATTTTACCACTGTCGTATCATTTCAAAAAATATTAATTGAAATTGGTCCACGTTAGAGAAATATTATATAGATATTAGTTTGATCACTAATTTTTATCATCAATCTACTTTTTTATAAACAGCTTAAGACTAAGATTATGACTCGATAAATATTTACTCAACAAAACAGTTTAGGTGCAAATATTTTGATTTACTAGAGCTTCAATAATATTTCTGCCGGCAGTATATGGAGTAGCATCATTCACAACCGCTCTTTCGTGCCGGCAAAATGATTTTAATATTTTTTGAAATAGCTCACAATTTTTAAAATGAATAGTTGAATTAAGCTTCTGTAATAATTTGAAATAATTGAATTTATATATATAAACAAATAAATAAATAATATTTTTTTCCATTATTGGTTTTTTTTCCTTTCTCTCATTTTTTTCATAAATGTAAAATGCAGAAATAACTACTTTTAATTGAACAACGTGGATTTGTTTAAGAAAATATAAAATACAGTTTTGTAATGGCCACGACGTACTAGCTTGATTTTGTAATTATCATCCTGTTTAGTTAGATAAGCTTTCCTTGAAGTGGCATTTTATGTAATTCAATAAAACAAGCATGCAACATTTTAAATACACCACGAATTTTTATATCTTGCCTCATCATAAAAATAAACTATTTAACAAAATATTGTTAAATACAAACTCTGTAACATAATATTTAAATAACATTTTTTTAATACAATTGTTGAGTTCTGCATTTTTCATTAAAGTAACTACATAAAACAAAAATAGTTTTTTTAACCCCTAATAATTAAATAATGACTATGCCACAAAATGAAAAGGACTACTTGTGTTGTTTTATCTCAAAATAGAAAGCTGCCAAATTTGACTAGACCGCCAAATTACCAACAAGGGTTGCCAGTTCCATAATTTTCAGCCGCGAAAACCAAATGATTTCATATCAATTTTCTCATGTTGATGACTTTCTGATTATCAAAGAGAGACGTAAGAGTGAATTTACTTTATATATCTTACATACATATATTTTGATACATTATTAATACTTTATTCATACTTATAATAAAAGTTTGTATATAATTATTAATCAGATGCTAAAAAGTTTGACTTGTTATTTTTAAGTTTTTTTTTTTTTTTTTTTTTTATCTCGAGAAATTGAAAAATGCTGTTAATGTAAATCTAACTACTAATTTGTTTTCTAACAGCATTTGAATATTAGTATTACCAATGAATAAATTTTACAAGCAAAACTTGTCACATAATAGTATTATGACATCAAATATTTTTTCTGTTATAAATAAGCGGGATTTTTGTGTAAAAAATAAACATAATTTAAATTTCTCATCAAGAGAAAAAAACATATATTAATTTCTTATAAATCTAATTTTAAGGTATGTGTGCTTGTGTCATTTTGTCAGTCTTAATAAGGGTATGGTGGACGTTGAAAATCTTTCTTTGAAATTATTGTCTTACAATTGTTTGTATTGCATATAATGGGTCGTTCAATGTAAAGTGAATTGTTTCCTTCTAAATAGATTTTGAAATAACGAACTTTTTGCAAATTTATATGTAGGAAAACAATTTAAGATTTTGTAAGCATTACCTATTTTTAGCGTTTAAAACAAATCAGAGTAGTAAGAATTTATAAATTATAAGAAAAATAACTTAGAAGTTTCATTTTTATAATTATTTAGAAGTTTTAGTTTTCTGAAAAAACAATGTAAGGCCATTTATGGGATTTTAATGCAATAATTAGAGGTTTTTCACTTTTATAATGAAAGATGTAACTAAATGTGGTAAAATTAAGCAAAAATATTCATATTTAAAAAATGTGGAGTTTACACCGGTTTCACAGCGTATGTTTCACAGTGTCTGTATATGCATTGAAATGTATGAATATTAAATATATTAAAATTTCCTGAATACTACCAAAGTTTAAAAAATTAAAATTACAAATTTTAATCTTTTTTTAAATTGTTTAAAATGCTTTAGTCTTAAGTTTTTACTTCGATCTTATATTATTATAGTTTATAAATATACTCTAAATGCATCTGTACATTTATTTTGTGGATTTATTTATAAATATATATATATATATATATATATATAATTTTTGAATTAGAAAAAAAATAATTGCATGAAAATTCCACAGTTAAAAATATTACAAAAATAAAAATTAACTCATCAATCGATCCACAAAGTAAAGCACAAATGTATTCAGATTATACTAATAAACAATATTAGTGCAAAATCAAGGAGAATTTTCAAAAATTAAATAACGTAGATAATTTTTTTTTTTTTTTATATTATGAATTTTATTCTTTTAATTTTTATAACCGTTTATGACCATGTACGTGTGATTCTACTGGTCAGACAGAAAATTATATTTCAGTTTCAATATCCATGTAATAAATGCTAAAAAAGAGATTATGTATTAGTTTTCTTAAATTCAATAACATCGATTTTCTCAAGACATGTGAGTAAAAGCCTGCTTATAAAAATGCTAATTTAATTTAATGTTGTAAATGTTTACAGTCAGTTACGGTTAATATTAAGAGAACATGTTTAAAAACAGAAATTTATTAAGAAATAAAAACAGAAATTTTACAAGAAATTTTTATAACAACAGTTTCTAAAATTTCCGTTTTATGGCAGAATTTCTTGAGATTATTAATTTCTTATCCAACATTCATTTTAAATTCGTATATTTTTTAAAGTAAAAAAGTTTATTTTACATTTAGATATTTAAAATATTGTATTAAGTTTCATGTTTTTATATTTTTGACAAAATATACACATATATATATAGAGAGAGAGTTTGAAATTAAGATAATTTGTGAGTTGCGTTTTACTATATAGCAGTTCGTAAGATATCTTTCTTGTAAAATACTAATAGATAGCAGCACTACTCCGAAATTCACTTAAAATTTACGAATGCGTAGTTGCTTTAATAATATTTCGGTGCTTTCTTTTTTCACTTGAAGAAGAGTCGGACTGATAATTTGACCTGAAACAGCTATTGCGTTTCTTTTATTTTCAATTTATAACCTATTTGTCACCTTCATATCAAATGGTAATGAAGTAAAAGAAAAAAAAAGTGCATTAAAATTTAAATAAAATCTTATTTATAACCGTTATGTTTATGCATAATGTATAAATTTCATAGTATAACAGCTTTTTACTTTTGTTTATTTTAAATAATTTCTTTAAAAGAGAAATCTTTATTATTTATTTATTTATTTATTTGTAGTATTTATTGGAAACAATGGTAGTATATAGCTGAAAAGATTAAACTTATTAAAATTAAAATTTAATTAAAATTAATTTGTTTTTTTTTATTCATTCATTTCTTTTTAAAGGAAAATGTACTTTTTCGTTTTATTATATTCATCGAAATCAAATGGTAATATAATGGAAAGAGCAGGGGCTATAAAATACATGCTTCAAAATCTAAAGAGGTACAGTTGACTTTAACATTGTAGTTCTTAAATAATAACAGATCCACCTGTTGTTGATAAATACTCATTTTATCATGAGATATTTAGAGATATTTAGATGAATTTTTTTTTTTTTTTTTTTTTTTTTTTAGCTTACTTACTGATTTTTTACCAAGCAACATACATTATATATAATATATATATATATATATATATATATATATATATATCAGTCGAACCTCGTTTACGGGAATCTCATGGGGAATAAAAAAAAATTGTTCATGTTATCAGTAGTTTATATTGTCAGTAACTGAGAAACTGACCTTTGTTTTAGCGGGGATTGTGGAAACTATTCACGATAAGCGGTTTACGTTAATTAGATTCGACTATATATATATATATATATATTGTATCAGAAAAAAAAAGTAAAAAATTTACAAATTTAAACTCTCAATGTACAGAGTATTGTTATAAAGTTTGGAATAAAATCACAACACAAAATATGGAATAGAGTTTCATATTTTTTTCCCTTTATTTTTCTCATATTCCATTTTCAGATTTAATGCATCTTTTTCAGACGTGAATTTTACTGTAATAATTTGCTTAAGTCAACTCTGATAGACAAGTTTAATTCATCTGAATGTTTGCATACATGTATTTCAATTTAATCTTTAAAGCGTTTTTATTATACCTCTTTAATTAATTGATTACGAAAATATGTCTGCTATATTCAATATTTAACATTCTTCAATATATAGCTAATAAAGAAATTTCTAAAAATATTTCTTCTTGTAACCAAATATATTTATGTTAAATGTGTAAAAGTTATTCTCACTTAACCCTTTGAGGGACAATATAATTTTGATCATTTAAAATTATCTGCCACCAGTACGTACAAACAAATATAAGTGATTAAAAAGAAAAATGGAGTTTTTCTTCTATATTATTAAAGTAAAACTTTGTAAAAAAAATTCTTGGACAAGTTTTTACAGTTGGGAATTAAAATTAGGTTTGATATAATGTATTCCAAAGCCTTTGAAAGGGTTAAACGAATTTAAATAAATAAAAATGTATAAGTCTGCGTAGCTTTATATTTTTCTTTCATCTGAATTATATAGAGATCTACAAAAATATAATTAAGTGAACCTGAACATTAATGTTACAAACAATACTCTGGTTAATATAATCCTTTTTTTTTTTTTTTTTTTTTGTATCTGGTTGCGTAAAAACATTATGTAACATTGGGCATTATGTAAAATCACAATGCACAATATTGTTTTAATTTAATCTTTTAAAGTTTTATTTTCGTATGCATTTCGCATTATTAAGATATATATTTTTGAAAAATTTAAACTGTTGTTCCGAATTTATCATTTTTGGTGTATAACGTACAAAACTCATAAATATTAAATATGTACATAGTAGACATACGTTGTACAGTATCTAAGAACTACAATGCCTTATATTTATTAAGAGTATATTGTACTGTATGTAATTAATGAATCTGTCAATTTTATGATTAATAATCAAATAGTAATTCAGATAAAGCTAGTCTGAATACACACAAGTGTAAGCACATATGTAATCCACAGAATAATTATTGTGCATCTTTATATACGTATACAGATGATGGGGGACCAAATAAGAAAAAAAGCGATACTTTCGAATTTAAACATTTTGTCGGAAATTTTGAGAAACATTTGATGGATACTTTGTGGGTGTAAATAACATGTTATATCACATATGTTTAAAAAAAATACCCCAAAGATAAGAAAAGAACCACTAATAAAATTATATTTTTACATATTTGGCACCATCTTGTAATTAATAATGCTTGAAATTTATTGTAGTTTTAGCATGTTTTTATGGCGCTCTTTTTAATTATCATTTATAATTCACCATCACAAAAAATTTCTTTAACGAAATTAAAGACTTTCAAGTGTTTTTTATTTATAATAAGCACGGTTTTTAATTTATTATAAGTCATTTTTAGAAAACTTGACATAGTACATTAGACACAACATTCTGTAATCTGAGATTATGAACATTAAATTTATGCAAAAAAATGAGCATTTTTACTAAAAGATATTTATCTGCGCATGCACAAGATTTAACGAAAAAAAATTTTTGGGTATTATTTAGTGAAATGTATAGAACTCATGCAAACATTGTGAAAAATCAAAAAGATATCGTCAACAGAATTAGTTGAAATTTAAGCACTATGAAAGACAAGCAAAAGTATAAGTATGTAATGCATATTTTTATTTTTAATAAGTCCTTGGGAATACACTGTAAGTTAATTAAATTGAAATCTTTATAAAACCACTTATCGTTCGCTTCTCTTTCATATTGCTTTAAATTTAACTAATTCTATCGATGATATGTTTCTAAATTTCCCTGATATTGCTTTGGTTATTTTTTCAGAGTATTTATGTATTTGGATAATAAATTTTGTAAAAAAAAAAAAAAAAAAACTTTGTCACCATTTGTGGATGCAAAGTTAAAACTTATTTAGAAAAAATACTCATATTTCATCTTATATTAATATTTTTATATTATATTTGTATTATGTTATGTCTAATGCACTATGTCAAATTTTCTAGAAATGGCATTAAATTGATCTGAAAACCCTTTATGTTATATAAGCAAAAAATGTTTCGCAAATTTACAATAAAGATAAAAAAAAAATAAAAAAAAAAAAAAATATTCTCAATGAATGCGCGTGATACTGACAAAATTATGAATACACATAAATTAAAGAAGCCACATAAGAATAAATGCTACAGCTACAACGCATTTCAAGTGCAAATTTTTATAAATAAAAATTTACACCCCCCCCCCCCCCCCCGTTAAGATCCCTTCTTTTCTTTCTGGACAAAATCTTTACATAAATATATGTGGAATAACATGTTTTTTATACCCATGAAGTTCTATGCACTTTATCAAGATTTCTCTATGTATTTGACAAAAAGGCTAAATCGGAAAATTACACATTATTTTGCCACTCGTCTGTATATCATGAAAATGGCTAAAAATTGACTTTTAAAGTTTGGAATTCAAGCATTCTCTGGAATAAAAACTATTTATATTAATGGATACAACACGATAAAATTGTTGTGAAATATAATTATATATATATATATATATATATATATATATATATATATATATATATATATATACGAAAGAACAATAGTTTTATTTATAAAGTATTTATACAAAAGCTATTTCTATATGTTTTCTTTCTTTAATTTTTCTTTCTTTCTTTTTTTTTTTATACTAACCTTCTGAACCAGAAAATAATGGCGTCCAATAAGTAAAAATTATGTTTTTAGCATAATCATAGACAGAGATTGGGTGAGGACGGCTTTCTTTCCTTTTACTTATGTCTAACATAATATAAAAACGGAAAAGGGAAAACGTTATCAAAACAATAAATAATATATTTAATAAGTAAATAAATAATATACTAAGAAATGATATATTAATTATAAATAATATACTTACTATATTTTTTATTAAAAAAATAATAATAATTACATTTGTTTATTATTTAATATGCCATGATAGCATAATTACATAAAATGAGTAAAAATTGCGTTGACTCATTTTAAAGAAATTTAAACATTTAATGATTACCAATTACATTGCCATGTGGAATAAGTTTAAATATCTGTAAACATAATTTTTGTAAACTGCTGCTGTAAACTGAAAATATGAATACACACATGCACTGAAATTTAAAAATATGAAGTATGTTAAATATTTTGATTAAAAAAATTATATTTAAGTATTTGGAAATTTTTAAAATTTCTTCCTTCTAACTAATTTTTAAATTTTCGTTTCAATTTCTTATTATTATAAATTAACAATATATTCTAAACTCAATTGCATATAATTTTAGCGGTGTATTGGTACATTAATTTTCGAAAATATTTTTTATGTTGGAATATTAAAACTTTCTATGAACTTCAGCATTCAAATATATTTTTAAACTATCCATGGACTTACAAAGTAGTACCCAGAAATGTTTAGAATATACAGGGTGCAAAGTCGAGAGCAGGCCTTTATTTGCACAACAATTGGTCTCAGACGTTCTCCAATTACAAAATGTATTTTTTTTAAAAATGTAAGCATTCATTATATGACATGTTTAAATTAAAAAAATCAATTTATTCAAAATCACAAAAATTGGTAATTTTTATACGGTTTTCAGGACGCTAATAGTAAAAGTTGACTTTCAACTTAAAAAATATAACACGAAAAGTTTCACTTTTGTGCGCCCAAAATTGTCTGAGATAGTTAGTTTCAAAATTTAGGATTATTTCGCATTTTCTCGGGATTTATTAAAAAGACAATGAAAAATTCTTTAATAAAGCCCGGGAAAAAGCAAACAAATTCCAAATAGGATATTTAAACCGATCCCTTATTGAAGGCCTAAATATGTTAGAAAATCTAAACTTTAAATATCTTGTTCCATTTTGGGAGAATATAAATGAAACTTTTTGTTAGGATGAGTGTCAATTTTTTTAAATATCACTATAGGGATCTGGAACTGTATAAAAATTTAGTTTTTGTAATTTTGAAAAAATAGATATTTTAAATTTAAACTTGTCATACCGCTCATATTTTTATAAAAAAAATTTTGTAACTGAAACTATATGTTTGCGACCAATAGTTGCGGAGACAAAGACATTCTCGTGATTATCTTTGTACCCTGTATTAAAAAAAATTAATATATATATATATATATGTATGTATAAATGAATTTTTAATCGTAGTTAAAACCAGGCAACCGATATAAGATCACTGAAACCACATAGAACAATGAGAAGGAAATTACAACAAATTTAAATAACATGTGGAGACTGATTGTGATTTATTGAAACATTTATTTTTGTTTATTTATTTTTATTTTATTTAACTTCAATCTAATCATACATTTATTCCTAGATTATTCGTTGCAATTTTAATAATTTTGCCGGTGCGTAAAAACGACATGAAACTCAAATCAAAAGATACAAACAAGCAACGAGAAGGGAAAAAAAAAAAAAAAAAAACAGCATTTTTTTTTTTAAAGGAAAAGCTCAGAACGGTGAAAAAGAAGAAAAAAAAAAAAAAAACTCGTCAGGGGTGACCTTTTTCACCGTTGAGCACCAATGTACGATTTCGTTCGTTAGCAGCTATACCAGCGGACACCCAATCGTACAAGAAATTAATTGAAGTTAAAAATGAAGAATAAAGTGGAATAAACCAGGGGTGCAGAACATGTCCGAACGTCCGAACGAGGTTCGGGTGAAATTTTGAATATTTTTTTAAGAGAAAATAAAAATGTAAATCAAAAATAACAATTTGCTACTTTGAAGTGCTTATACACTAACAGCGACATTTTTATGTTACACTGTATGTTTATTCTCTTAAAGATTTATTACATAGAACAAATGACTTTGAATAGCAAAGTAGATTTTTGCATTATTGAGGGAAATTTATACTGTGTTTGGGGGAAATTTCCGAGGTTTGAACATTTTCTGCACCCCTGGAATAAACTATTAATTCAAGAACACAGAGAATCAAACAGAAAACAACTATAAAAAACAAACATTACTCACAGGATGATGCATCCGGAATCCCAAGGATTAAAACAAGCAAAATAATTCAAGAGTTTAGTTGTACATAGCAGATGAAGAATGATACAACACAGCAACAGGGATATGAATTACTTTTTTTTAAATTCAAATAATGTTGGAGAAATTTGAACATACTTAATTTAGACGTATATGCATGAGAAATTCCATATTCTACGACAGTAATTCCCAAAAATTGTCATAACGTGAAAGTCAACACTATATCCCTTAAAAATTTCCTTAAATTTTTGCATTTAAAAAAAAAAAAAAATTCTTTTTTTCCCCTAATCTGAAGATAATGGCGTTATAGTATTAATAACGAAACTTTAATAAACACCATAAAAGGCAAGAACTCGCAGCTGCTACAAAAGAAAAAAAAAAAAAAAACCGGCAACGCATTCAACACACTCAACGTGCTTGTTTGCAGCTCTCGCGCTTACATTGTTCGCCTGATGAAGGGTTGTGTCTTCAAAGGGTTGTGTCTTTTAACCCGAAACAATTGTTTCGAGTTCTTGCATTTAATGGTGTTTATTCAAAGTTTTGTAATTAATACTATAACTTCATTATCTTCAAATCAGGGGAAACAAAGAAATTAAAAAAAAAAAAAAAAATGAAAAAATGAAAAAATTTAAGAAATTTTTTAAGGGATAAAGAGACTTAATGGCACTATTTTCGGAAAACTCTCATATAATATCGAATTTTTGATGCATATTACGTTAAAATTAAAGGAATAGTAAGTATGTTAAAATTTCTCAAACATTATATGAATAATAAAAAAAAAAGTAGTTTATAATCCTGTTCATGTGTTGCATCATCAGCTATGTAATTTTTAATAAAAAAGCACCACAAAACTGGCGTTGTAAAAATTATCACTTACAGACTTTGAATAAACACCATAAAATGAAATAAACTCGCAACAATTGTTTCGGGTCGAAAAAACAAACGACCCTTCATCAGGGGAATAAAGTAAGCACGAGTGCTGCAGTCAAAGCGGCAACGCACCAATTGCGTTGCCGCTTTGACTGCAGCACTCGTGCTTACTTTATTCGCCTGATGAAGGGTCGTGTGTATTTTCGACCCGAAACAATTGTTGCGAGTTTATTGCATTTTATGGTGTTTATTCAAAGTTTGTAAGTAATAATATGTACTTTTTACTTTTAAACGCCCGTACTGTGGTGTTTTTTTTTTATAATGACGTCACAGTTTTTTTTTTTTTTTTTTTTCTACACTATTTTAGAACGTTTACAGTACGTTTTCTAGAACGTTCTGAAAATGTGTATAACGTTTTGAAAACGTTCTAAAGACGTTTAGAACGTTCTGAGACCGTATACGTAGAACGTTCTCAGAACGTTTCTATAACACCGATGGTGATAGTTACACGTTCATTGAACGTTCTCTGAACCGTACTATTGTACGGCTTCAAGATGGACAAATAGACGTCTATAACACGTTCAAAGTGAACGTTCTTAGAACGTGTTTGTAGAACAATTTTTGAACGTTCAGAGAACGTTTCGGTGCTGCTTGGGAAGCTTTTTAAGAAAATATCTTTTCCTTTTTGGACCCGTTACGTTGACGACACCTTCACGCTTATCGACATATATCTCGTCACAATATTGACAATGTCTTAGAAACTTTAAATTCAATTGAGAGTAATATCCAGTTTACATATGAAATAGAAAATAATGGCTCCCTTCCATTTCTTGATACCCTCGTCTCTCGCACTGTAAATGGATTTTCAACCACCGTCTATCGTAAAATCTTTGCAGTCTCCCTTCCTCCCCATGCGCCTTCATGTCATCCACCTAACCAAAAAATGGCTGCTTCGTATACTTTTGTAAACCGTGCCCTTAATATTTGTTCAAATCCTATTTTATTAAAATCTGAAATTAAGTACCTGAAAGCCATTGCAATTGACAGAGGTTATGACCCTTCCGTTATAGACAAAGCCTGATAGAATTCACAGAAGAAACTTTTATCAAATATTTAAATTCAAGATTTATATGGTAAGTAAAATGCACTCACCCTGTATATGAGTATCCTATGAGGCTTGCAGAACCAGATGTATTTATTCCATGTATGAAAAGAAGAACCAATTTCTATTTTCTTTTATAAACATCTTTTCTGCTAAGCTGTTCAAAAGATAATTTCAAATATATAAATAATGATGTTTCAATTTAATTAAACCAGCCTCATTTAGCTTGGTTTGTGTATTAGGAAATTATATATTATTTTATGTTGCATTATTTTGTGGGAATAAAAATGAACCCACGTATTATCCTTTTAATCACATCTTTTTATTACGAAAAACCGAACATCGAAGAAGGAGAAAAAAAAAACGAAAAATACATTATTACATGTACATAGAAACACAGACGGCCAATCAGAAAACAAATGCGTCATAGCGTCGTCACAATGTAGATGTATATATGCATGAAGAAATAAAAGAGTCAAATGAAATGTTTTTAGAATAATATGAAAATGAAAGTTTTTGTAATTATTGAAAGAATGTCATTTTGAGTTTATTTCTCACCAACACCCCTGCGTAAACTCGATGACATTTAATCACAGTTCAACAAGGAAATTCGCAATTTTCGAAAAGAATGTCTCGGCAGAGGCTTCGTGAGCACATCGGCGATCATATTTTCCGTGCTTACATACTCAATCTTTATTGTGCCCTGCTCAACAAGGTCTCGAATCAGATGGTATCTTAACTCGATGTGTTTAGTTTTCTGTCGAAATTTATCATTTTCCGCTAATTTAATGCAAGAAAGGTTGTCTTCATAGAGTGTAATAGGACAATTTTGTTGCATATCAATTTCTTCAAAAAGGTTTATAAGCCATTTTACTTCTTGCGCGGCACTTGCTGCAGAAATATATTCCGCTTCCGCTGATGACATTGATACAGATTTTTGTTTTTTGCTTGTCCAGTATACAGTATTTGCTCCTATGCAGAACAAATTTCCTGTTGTAGACTTACGATCACTGGGATCGTTTGCCCAGTCGGAATCTGCATATACCCTCAAGACAGGCTCTTCAATATTATTATATGTCAATTTAAGATTAATTGTACTTTTTAAATATCTCATTAATCTTTTTACCGCTTCCCAATCTTTTGCTCTTGGGCGCTCATTTCTTCTACTCAAAATATTTACCGCGGCGCTAATATCCGGACGTGACACGGTTGAAATATATAACAATGCGCCTACAGCCTGTCTATATTGTGTATTTTCTGGTAAAAGGTTTTCCTCGTCATTTAATTTTATGTAACCTGTGTCCATAGGAGTGTCTGTAGGTTTTGAATTTTCTAAACCGTATTTGACTATAAGTTCTTGTATTTTGTGTGTTTGATCAAGAGTCATTGTATTTTCATTAGGACGATTAATATTTATCCCAAGATATTGTTTTGCTTCTCCCAAGTCTGTTAACGGGTATTCTTGTTTTAGTTTGTTTACAATTTCATTTATTTGTTGATCATTCCCCGCTATTAACAAATCATCGACATACACAAGTACATAAGTAGTTACATCGTTTTGTTTACGTTTATAAAGACACTTGTCGAATTGACTTTGAATAAAGCCTAAGTTAAGTAATGACTCATTCAATTTTAAATTCCATGCTCTCGCGGCCTGCTTTAGCCCGTATATTGCCTTTTTTAATTTACACACCTTATGTTCTTCCCCGGATACCACGTATCCTTCTGGCTGATGCATATAAACATCTTCACTCAATTTACCGTGTAAAAATGCAGTCTTGATATCAATATGTCTAAGACTTAAATTCTTATAAAGACTCATTGCCAAAAAACTTCTCAAAGTTGTGTGAGACGCCACTGGGGCGAAAGTCTCATCGTAGTCTATTCCATATTTCTGTGAAAAGCCCTTCGCAACCAGCCTAGCTTTGTATTTTTCAACACGGCCCTGACTGTTATATTTTGCTTTGAATGCCCATTTGCACCCTACTATTTTCATCCCTGGTGAAACCTCAACTAAATCCCAGGTGTCATTCTGCTTGAGTGAATTTATTTCATCTAATGTAGCATTGATCCAATTTTCCTTTTCTACAGGGTTTTCCATACTTATTATATCATCCCAGCATTTTGGTTCACTTATTCTTTCATTGTGTAATGTGAATGCGAATCTATCTGGTGGTACCCCTTTATTAGATCTTTGTGATCTACGTGGAGTATTTTGAGAATTATCTGACACAACACTATCATTAGTTTCATCTATCTCTGAGTCTATTATTTGCAAATTTGGTGATGGATTTTTATTATCACTTTTCTCATCATTGTTTTGTGATGTGTCATATTTAAGTATCGCTTGTTTTTCATTTTCTACAAATTTTACGGTTCGACTAATAATTATGTTTTTGCCATTTGTACAGATCCTATATCCTTTACTTCTATTGTCGTACCCTACGAATATACCTTCCTGTGCCGTATTATCTAATTTTCCTCTGTGTACCTTTTGTACGTATGCATAGGCACGACAACCAAATGGTTTTGACATTGATAAGTCAGGTTTTCGACCTGTCCATAATTCATAAGGTGTCAATTCACACGAAGATGTTGGGAGTCTATTTTGCAAATAAACTGCGGTATTTATTGCCTCCCCCCAGAAAGAATTTGGTAAATTGCCATCTTTTAATAAACAACGTGCCATTTCAACTAAGGTACGATTTTTACGTTCAGCAGTTCCATTTTGAGAAGCTGAATAGGGAACAGTGAATTGGTGGTCTATACTAGAGTCCTGCATCGGGTCGGGTAACCCGATTTTACCCGAACCCGACCCGACCCGCGGGTCGGGTTCGGGTCGGGTTGGCAGAATTTTTTCTCTTGCGGGTCGGGTTCGGGTCGGGTTGACTGATCTTTTTTTCGTGCGGGTCGGGTTCGGGTCGGGTTGACAGATTTTTTTTCTTGCGGGTCGGGTTCGGGTTCGGGTCGGGTCTGGTTTTCAAGAAGTCGGGTCGACTGGAGAACACCTTTCAAAATATTTTTTACAATTATAAACATATATTTATAGGCATGTTTACAACTATGTAACTAATTTAAACATTCTGCGCATACTAGAAATGTATCGGTTGGTTGTTTGGTTGGAGGATTTAAAGTCGATTGACTCCAGATGTGTCCTAGGCCTGTAGGGGGTATACCCTCCGTTTGAGTCTTTCTAAGGTGTCCTAGCCCGTACTTACGCGTGTTTTGGAGGAAACCACAGAAAACTCCGAACGGCTAGGTCGATGAGCGCGACCTGGGATCGAACCCGACATCTCCCATCTACCAGCTTCGAGCGCAGAACCGCTGGGCCGCTGGTGGACAGACATGTACCGGAGCTCGCTATTCGTATCCGCGGATATCCGTCAGAAAAATAGATCCGTATTTGTATCTGGATCTGTTTCCTTTTCTTCAACGGAACTAATATGTATCTTTTGTAGAAATTGTATGAAAATTAAAAAAAGTATTATAAATCTTTCTCGACTGTTGTTAATATATAAAGAAATATAAATACAGTATAACCTCGCATTTACAGTCTGGAAATTGAAAAGATTTCGCAGTTTACAAGTTTTTTTTTTTTTTTTTTTTTTTTACTTTCTTCTATATTCAGTAGAAGACAGTATAAGATTCGTAAAAATTTTCAACTTCCGATTTTTGACGAATTTGCACGTGTTGAGAGTCCCGAACACGATTTTACTATTTCTAGAAAATATCAGTCTGTGTCTCTGTATGTGTGTGACAAAAATTTTGTGGCGATTATATCTCTGGAATTACTGCACATATTTGCATATAAATTTATAAATAAATGCACCTTGACATAAATTAGTGCCTATCAACTTTTGGTGCCCATTGCTCAACAGATAGCGCTGCTATACAGTGATTTCCACAATTTAAGGGAATGCTATATCTCAGGAACTACCGCAGAGAATTGCATATAAATTTATATGTAGATGCACATTGACATTACCTAGTCCCTATCAACTTTTTATGTCAATTTCTCAAAAGGTGGCGCTGCTATACAGTGATTTCCACAGTTCAAGGAAAGGCTATATTTCCGGAACTACTACACAAAATTGCACATAAATTTATATGTGGATATAAATTATTGTCTTTTCACTTTTGGTACCAATAATTCAATAGGTGGCAGTGTTATACAACAATTTCCATAATTTAAGGGAAAGAGATATCTCAGGTTCTATTGTGTATAATAATAATAATAATAATAATTATATATATATATATATATATATATATATATATATATATATATATATATATATATATATATACGAAAAGACCATTATCAGACATTATGCTGATTCAATTTGGATGCATATTGACCAATAGGTGGCGCTGTTGTCCTGCAATTTTCCCCGAGAACAGAAAAGCTATATTTCAACTTCTATGGTGTATAACTATACAAAATTTGATAAGTGAAATAACCATTATGAAAACGCATTTTTTAATGTACTATTTATGGAAAATAAAACTGTCTTTCTTTGTACAATGTAATTTTTCTCTAAGATAAATATCGTTTGCATTCATTATGGTAGGTAGTTTTAATAAATAATAGCTTTAGTAAATTATCTGTACTGAGCGAATTTGTATTAGAAAATATAGAAGAACGTCTTGTGGTGGGCACAACATACTAGTTTATTATTATTATTATTATTATTATTTATTTAATACCTTTACTTTTAATGAAATTCAATCCTCGCTTTTGTGAAAACGGAATTTTGAATTTTCCTCCATTTATACTTGTTTATTCAGCAAATATAGAAGAAATACTTGTTGTGATTTCATTTAAAGCTAGTATGCTGTGACCACCTCAAACTTTCTTCTATATTTTCCTATAGGAATTCGCTCAGTAAAAATATTTTCTTAAAACTGTTATTTATTAAAATTATCTACCATAATGAATGATTTTCATTTAGAAAAAACTAACACTAAATATAAGAAAAGAAAGACAGTTTAATTCTCTATAAATAAAGTCTTAAAAAAAAGCTTCTTCATAATGGTTACCTCATACATCAGGTTTCGTACTCTTATATGCCATAGTAGTTGAGATGTAGCCACATCCCGTTCTCAGGGAAAATTGCACTATAGCAGCGCCATTTATTGGCTGATATGCATCCAAATTGAATCAGCGTAATGCCATATAATGGCTACACTGATACATGTCAAGTTTTGTTTGAAACTACACAACAGAACCTGTGATATAGCCTTCCCTGAAAATGCGAAAGTCGACGTATAACACCACCACTTATTGAGCAATTGACACAAAAGTTGGTAGACACTAACTTATGTCAAAGTGTATCTGCATATAAATTTATATACAAAATCGTGCAGTAGTTCCTGAGATATAACATTTCCTGAAATTGTGAAAATCGCGGTTCAGCAGCGCCACTTGGTACGAAATTGACACCAAAAGTTGATAGGTACTTAATTTAGGTCAAGGTACATCTGCGTATAAATTTATATCCAGTTAACTGCAGTAGTTCCCGAAATACAGTCGCACTTTTTTTTTTTCTTTCCACGCAGACACACAAACTGACAGATACATATTTTCTAAGAATACCTAGTCAAATTGTGTTCTGGAACCCTCAAAACGTGAAAAACTATCAAAAAACGGAAGCTGAAAATTTTTACGATTTCAATACTTTCTTCAATTGAATACAGAAGAAAGTAAAAAGTAATGTAAAATAAACACATTTAGGAAACGGATTCCATTAAGGTATAATAATAATATTCTTTAACGTCTTCTTTAGAACAAATAAACAAAAACAATGCACAAAAATTGCAGCTGTAAGAAGATAATTTGCTGATTGTGTGAATTGAAAGTGATTGTGGGAAAGCAGATGTCCAATTGTGAATCATATATCCCTGCTACCCAAATTAATATAAACATTCATGTCGAATAAAAGCAATAAATAAAGATATATATATATATATATATATATATATATATATATATATATATTTTTTTTTTTTTTTCAGAATATAAGCATTAAACAACGAACTACTAACACTGAAAATGAAGCATATTTTTGCAATCTTGCAGTTCACAACTCACATAAATGTTCAGACATTATTATTAAACTTTTTTTTTTTTTTTTTTTTTTTTTAATTTTTAACTCAATACAATCAGTAATTACATTTTATTTTATTTATTTTTTTATTTTTACTTTCTCTTACCCATAAGGTAGAGAAAGTATTGTTTTGGGGTCAAATTTTCGAACGCGAGATTTTGTTATATTTACACGTTTTGAGGTCCCCTAAATACGAAAATCATGTTTTTAGCAAATGGTCTGTGTGTATGTCTGTGTGTCTGTGTGTGTGTCTGTCTGTTATCAGCATATCTCAAAAACAAATTATGGTAGAAAGTTCAAACTTGGTATACTAAGTGTGTATCATATAGGGATGCTACCGTAAGCTTTTCGTTAAGATCAAGCAAATGGTTCGTGTACAGGGATAATCAAGAGAATTCTAATACATTACGTCTATGGGGGAAATTACAGGTAAGTAGAGTTTAACGTCTATAGACTGTACTAAACCAAAAGAAACGAATATATATTTTTTGTAATAGAGATAGTTAACTGGGAAAAAAAATTGTGTATGTAGGAGCCTCGCCTCCCCCCCCCCCCTCGAGGGGAGTAAATTTTCGTGATGGGTATCTTTCAATAGAGCTCAACAATACCTTTAAAACGAATGGTTGAACTATAGATCTGCGATAATTTAAAACAAAGTTATCGAATTTTTTTTTTTACTTTTAACGAAAAAAAAAAAAAACTTTTTTTTTTAATATTGAGAATAAAATGGACTTTTTTTGGATCTTTGGTGTTATACTACTTCTCTAATATGGAAATCGTCTGCATTATCATAACAGATAATTTTTTTAAATAATAATTTTAATAAATTATTTTTTAAAAACCGAATTATTTTTTAATAACCGAATTAAATTCTATATAAATGTAGGTGCATTAATGAAACGGGGGTTGATGGGGGCGGTAGCCCCCCCTCACACAGAACTAATTATCATATAAAACCAGAAGCCTAATATGAATTGTTTAACACAGGTTTACATAACAGTACTCGTTATCTTACCTTTTAATCTGCAACCTGTATTTATAGTATTAGAATTTCAGGGTAAGAGAAAGTCGTGTGAGTGACACACCAGATTATTTTACTTTCTTCTATATTCAATCGAAAAAAGTATTGGATTCGTAAAAATTTTTGACTTCCGGTTTTCGACGGATTTACAAGTTTTAAGAGCTGTAGACTATATGTCAGGTTTTATTGCGTATAATCCAACAAAACCTGATATGTGAGAAGACAAATATGAGATATTACGCTAATTTAAATTGAATGCCTATTAGCCAACAGGTAGCGCTGATACACAGCGATTTCCGCAATTTAAGAAAAGACTATATCTCTAGAACTACTGCACAGAATTTCATAGAAATTTGTATGTAGGTACCCTTTAATATATATTAGCGCCTGTCAACTTTTGGTGTAAACCGCTCAAGAGGTGGCGCTGCTACACAGCGATTTCCACAATTACAAGGAAAGCTATATCTCAGGCTCTATTTTGTATCATCAAACAAATCTTAATATGTGAGAATGCAATTATGAGACATTATGCTGACTCAGTTTGAATGCTTGTCGGCCAATAGGTGGCGCTGTTATACTGCAAATTTCATCGATAACAGGATGACTATATCTCAACTTCTATGCCATATAATTGTACGAACCATGATATGTGAGATGACCATTATAAAAACGCATTGTTTAAGAAGTTATTTATAGACGATGAAACTGTCTCTCTTTGGATATTTAGTGTTAGATTTCCTTAAGTTGAAAATTATTTGCATTCATCACGTTAAACTTTTTAATAATAGTTTTAATAAATTATTCGCACTTAGTAAATTTGACAGAAAAATATAGAAGAATGTCTTGTGGTGGCCACAACATACTAGTTTTTTTTTATAATTTACCAACTGTGTGACAATGAAAATTTACTTTATTATATATCATTTTATATCATTTTACCTTCTTTTGCATGATTTTTAGATGAATAAGTAATGATTTATTTTTCGGGTTTCGGGTCGGGTTCGGGTTAGATAAGTCGGGTTTCGGGTCGGGTTCGGGTCGCAAAAAATTCTCTGTTGCGGGTTCGGGTCGGTTTTCGGGTTGATGAAAATTTTTTTGTCGGGTTCGGGTCGGGTTTCGGGTTGATGAAAATTTTTTTGTCGGGTTCGGGTCGGGTTTCGGGTTGATTTAAAATTCATCTGTCGGGTTCGGGTCGGGTAAAACCCGACCCGCGCAGGACTCTAGTCTATACCTAATTTTGTTAAGTATTCATTTAATTCTGTCCCGGTATACTCTCCTCCGTTGTCGGAGCGGATTGCATGCAAAGTTCGTCCGAATTTATTTGATGTCATTGCGATATATTCCCTCAATTTTGCAAAAACTTCATCCTTTTTTCTCAGTACGTATATTACTGTAAATCGACTAAAATCGTCTATAAAAGTTAAAAAATAGTATTTTCCACCGACCGTGGGGGTTGTCATTGGTCCACACAAGTCAGTGTGTACCAACTCTAGTGCTTTAGTTGCCCTAAACTGAGCCTTTTTGGGATAAGGATTGTCCGTTAATTTAGTTAATATGCAAGTTTCACATGCATTATCATGTTTGCAGTTGTCTAGTTTTATCCCAACTGCCATGTTGTTGTTTACCAATTGTTTTATATGACTAATGTTTCTATGGCCTAATTTAATGTGCCATTTATCAATGCAATTTGTATTTTCACATATTTTTACCATGTTTATAGTGTGTGTTGTATCATAGTTAACTTTGCATTCGTATAAATTGTTGTTAATGTAACCTTCAATGCATGTTTCTCCTTCATGCATTATTTTGCATGATTTGTTTTCAAATATTGCTACACAACCATTTTCAGTAGCTTCTTTTACAGATATGAGGTTTGTCTCTATCTCTGGTACATATAAAACATTTTTCAATATTATAGTATTATGTGTGTTATTGGAATTTATGGTGTTTAATTTCACAGACCCATGACCCAGGGATTCTATCTCCTGTCCATTCGCGATTGTTACGCGTGAATTATTATGATTAAATTCATGAAATTTATTCCTATCATTGCATACATGCGTTGAACAACCTGAGTCTACATACCAATTGTTAGATTTCTCACCGATAAATAGAGTGAATATTTTATCGTTAGGTTTTTTATTTTCACTCTCAGTAATAAGAGCCCTATCCGCGTTATGTCTGTCTTGAGAGTACATACCAGATTTGAAAGTTGATCTGGCATTGCTGGCTTTTGTTTGTTTCAGAGTCTTTTCTTTATTTTTATTTTTAAGATGCCAGCATTCTTCAATTGTATGCGATTTTTTTTTACAATAACGGCAGAACTTTGAATTTTCTGGTTTCGGTTTAAATTTAACCTTTAACACTGAATTATTTTCAGATTTGTTTTCTTTTCTTTTAGAAAATTCATCAATCAATTTCGAGCGTATAAACTCTGGTACAAGATCCTTTTCATCACGCGATTCTAAAGCGGTAATTAATACATCATAACTTGGAGGTAAGGAACAGAGCATTAGGGCTGAAAGGTGCCTGTCATTTATTTCTTCTCCGAGCGATACTAACTTATCTCGCAATTGATAGATGTTAGTTAAGTGGTCTATCATATCGCCACCTTCAGTTAATTTCGTAGAGTAAAGCTTTCTAAGCAAAAATAGTTTACTGCTGAGGGTTGAACGCTCATGTACAGCTTTTAAGGCGTTCCAGCATTCTTTAGCGGTCTCAAGATTTTTGACATGGATTATTTGATTATCCTCTATTAAGAGGTTTATAATGGCTCGTGCTTTCCTATTTTTGTTATTCCATGTGTCCGTAATAGGATTCGGAGCATCGTTAAGAACCACGGAATATAAATCTTCCTTTTGGAGAAACATTTCTAATTTAAATTTCCACACATCATAATTTTGTGCGTTAAGTTTTTCAATTATAGTGTCCTTGAGGATACTCATTTTAATATTTCAATTTGTTTGTTTCTATATTTAATCATTCATATGTTTATTTTAAACATTCTTATTTATTTTCACTTCTTTCGTTTTTAATGTTTATACAGATTTCTATACTTTCGTTTTCTCATTCACTTCCGTTTTTGAGGAAGCAAAAAAAAAAAACATATTTATTTATTCGCTTACATTTTTTTTATTATCATTAGCAAAATAATATTATTTTAAATGAAGCAAATGTTTCTTCAAATATGCAAAGAAAAAAAAAAAACTGTCAAGAATAAATTCAAAGTTTCGATTTAGCGCGTCAGTCTCATAATCTGATAGAATTCACAGAAGAAACTTTTATCAAATATTTAAATTCAAGATTTATATGGTAAGTAAAATGCACTCACCCTGTATATGAGTATCCTATGAGGCTTGCAGAACCAGATGTATTTATTCCATGTATGAAAAGAAGAACCAATTTCTATTTTCTTTTATAAACATCTTTTCTGCTAAGCTGTTCAAAAGATAATTTCAAATATATAAATAATGATGTTTCAATTTAATTAAACCAGCCTCATTTAGCTTGGTTTGTGTATTAGGAAATTATATATTATTTTATGTTGCATTATTTTGTGGGAATAAAAATGAACCCACGTATTATCCTTTTAATCACATCTTTTTATTACGAAAAACCGAACATCGAAGAAGGAGAAAAAAAAAACGAAAAATACATTATTACATGTACATAGAAACACAGACGGCCAATCAGAAAACAAATGCGTCATAGCGTCGTCACAATGTAGATGTATATATGCATGAAGAAATAAAAGAGTCAAATGAAATGTTTTTAGAATAATATGAAAATGAAAGTTTTTGTAATTATTGAAAGAATGTCATTTTGAGTTTATTTCTCACCAACAAAGCCAACCAAAAATTACAGCTCCCTCGTACTTCGTCTACTAAATCAGTCTCTTCTAATATCAGTATTGTTTCACCCTATTTTCCCAAATCCAGTCAAACCATAGCTAAAATTCTCAAACAATATGATTTTAAAATAATATTTTCGCCTTCCAATAAACTCACCTTTTCTAAGTTAAAAGATCCCATTGATATGCATAATTCTTGGGGCATTTATAGTATTTCCTGTCAGTGTGGTTTATCATATATTGGCCAAACTAAACGCAGTCTTAAATTTCGTCTAAAAGAACATATGAATTACGTCCGCATACAAGAAACCAATAAATCGGCTATTTCTAAACATTGCTGGGAGGAAAATCATAATTTTAAATTTAATTCAGCTAAAATAATTTGCAGACCTAAATCCATTCATGAACTCGATTTCTTTGAAGCTTTTCATATTTATAAAAAATTTTAAAACCTTGTAAATTGGGATATCACTGTTCCCTATTTGTCTGATTGTTGGAAATTTTACATTCAGTCCACATTTTCTTAATTTTTCTACTGTTTACACAGCTAACATTCCTAAATTTCTATTGGCCACACACTCCACCTTTCCCGTAATCTTATTCGTTGAACTAAATTAGGCCCCTCTCCTATATATACGAGCATTTCTCCAGATTCAGAATCCTTTTTGCACTGAAGACGGTACGCTTAAGGCTACCGAAACAGCTGTATGCATCGCAAATATTTTTCTTTTGGCGTTTCTGACGTAGTAGTTTATTCGGGTTTTAATATTCGAACGCCAAGTCTCCTGTTATTAAATATTATTACTTTACATTATGTTTGTATCTATAAATTTAACTAAAACAAATATAAGTATTAAATCTAATTTGTACTTTTAGGCACATTGGAAGGTTGTCCACTGTGCCCCATGCAGAGGCGGTCCACTGTGCCCCGTTCTAGAGTAAAAGAAATAATAATAATAATAATAAAATAAAATACAGACTATAAATATGCTAACAATTTTTAGGAATTTAAAAACAGCAATATCTTGCCTTCCTTTAACAGTTATATAGTATTTATAGTTACTAGTTCAATCTTCATAAAATTTTGAAAACTTCAATGTGGAAAAATTACTTTGAGCGGCACAAAACATAAGAACTGCTAAAAATGGTTACCTTACTATTTCCCATGTTTTTTTTTTTTGGCTGCATACAACTAGTACCATGCTGCCATACATGAGTATCCATATGAACTAAAAGAGTTGAATATTAATAGATTTAAATAAGGGTGGTCCACTGTGCCCCGGTCTCCTCTATATCTCTTTTCCATAGGTTGTTATTTAAATTATACTACTTGACTTCGTTCACAAAAATCATAAAAAAAAAAAAAAAAGAATTCTATCATCCTTCATCACATTCTTCTCTTTTTTCTTCCAAAGCAGTTTTTAAATCCAAACTACCTTCTTTCTGATATACTTTAAAGCATATTTCTTTTAAAAATGCATTTAATGGTAAAAATAAATGGCACTTTTCATTCCTAGAAAGAGAGAAACATTTGCAGATAATTATGTGAAAGTTGAATTTTGAGCTAATTTTTGAATTTCTGGTTTTGGATAGACTCTTCAGTACATTTCTTTTCTTTTCTTTCTTTCTTTTTTTCTTTTTTTTTTTTTTTTTTTTTTTTTTGAAATTTGCGAGCATCGTAAAAGGCCCAATTAGACACAGCAATTTTTAGACCAAGTAATTTTTCAGTTAATATCTATTCCAATTTTTTTAGATGAAAAGTGAAAGAAATATTGTAATTGTCGTAATAAAATTTGCTCGAAAAACTGGTATATCATTAACTATTTGCTGGGGTCGCATTCATCGCCCTTTTTTTCCGGCATTTTCGAGAATGAGAAATAAGTTGGAAATTTTTCATCCCTGAAAGTTCACTTAAAAAGGCAACACCACTGTATTAGTGACTTTTTTTTCTGGCGCAAATAAATAGCTTAATCGCTGATGTATTACAGCTAATCTCGTGTTCTATTTATTTTATTTATATCTTATTTTATATGTATATACATATATATATATACTAATATCTAGGAAATTAATTGACTTGAAAAGATAATTGCAAAAACAACTTTTACACGCGTTTTGTATTAATAGTAATAATAGTTATAAAAATAGTAATAATAACGTCATTTTTAATACATTTAAAATAAGATTAATTTTATTATAAATATTACTCATATTTCCCATAAAATAAAACATGAATTAATATTTTCTTATATTTCTTTTCAACACAAAATATTAAGTAAAATGGAATAATATCGGGTAATAAATTTAAACTTGAAAAAAAAAAAAAAAAAAAAAAAAAACTCTTTTTTTTTTTTTTTTTTTTTTTTTTACATTCATGCAGCAATTTAAAAATCGTGGGTAGAGCTCAAACAATTTAATTTGAAAGATTATAATACAGGACTAAAGATTAAAAAATAAATAAATAAATAAATAAATATAAAAAAGTATCTGCTGCTCTAAATAATATAGTATAAGGCACTCCTTTCTCTTTAAAATCATTCAAATAAGATTAATTTAAATTTTTTTTTACCGGCTTCCTCCTTCCCCTACCGGTTCCCAAACCTCACCAAATTTTTTAAATATTATTATTCAAGCATGGAATTTTTTTTTTTTTTTATGGAGAGAGAATGCTACTTAAATTTCAGAAATACGAGATATAATCTGTGAAGACAAACTGACACATAAATGAATCTGATGAAAATAATCTCGTGTGTCACTCACACGACTTTCTCTTATTCTGAAATTTAATACTATAAATACAGGTTAGAGATTAAGAGGGAAGATAACGAGTACTGTTAAGTAAACCTATGTTAAAATATTCAAATTAGGCTTCGGAAAATATTTATATAATAATTAGTTCTGTGTGAGGGGGGCTACCGCCCCCTCAACCCCCCCTTCCGATTCATTAATGCCCCTACATTTATATAGAATTTAATTAGGTTATTAAAAAATAATTCTGTTTTTAAAAATAATTTATTAAAATTATCATTAAAAAAAATATCTTTTATGATAATACAGACGATTTCCATATTAGAGAAGTAGTATAACACTAAATATCCAAAAAAAAAGGTCCATTTTATTCTCAATATTACATTAATATATATATATATATATATATTGTTAAAAATGAAAAAAAATCGATAACTTTATTTTAAATTATCGCAGATCGATGGTTCAAACACTCGTTTTAAAGGTATGGGCGAGCTCTTTGGAAAGATACTCATCATGAAAATTTAACACTCTCGAGGGGGGACTTCCCCCCCCCCAGGAAAAAGGCGAGGCTCCTACATACACAATTTTTTTTTTCCAGTTTACTATCTCTATTACAAACTAGTATGTTGTGGCCACCACAAGACTTTCTTCTATATTTTCCTACACAAATTCACTCAGTAACAATATTAAAAATAAATAAATAAATAAATAAATAAACAATACGATTTTTTTTCTAGTTTTTTTTTTTTTTTTTTGTTAAAAGTAAAAAAAAAATCGATAACTTTGTTTTAAATTATCACATATATATATTTCAACCATTCGTTTTAAGTGTATGAGCGAGAGCTTCTGAAAAATACCCATCTTGAAAATCCCCCCCCCCCGGGGTGTGCTTCCACCCAGTGGGGTGGAAAGCGATGCCCCCACATTCACGAAATTTTTTCCCTAATTAACTACTACTATTATCAATAATTCATATTAATTTTACAATCACAGGTTAAGAATAACTCTCATTATGTTCATTTATATGAAATTTTGTCCTATACTGTCATGTTAAGTACTTAAAAAAAAAAAAAAAAAAAAAAAAAAAAAATAGGATGGCAGCACCAACTGTTGAGCGATTGATTCCCAAATGTAATCAGAACCAGTTTATGTCAGGGGCCAACTAAATACCAAGTTTTGGTTAAATTTCGTTAAAAAAAAAAAAAAAAAATTGTTTTTCCTTAAATTTTTTTTACCGGCTTCCTCCTTACCCTTCCGGTTTCAAGCCTCACCAAATTTTTTTAATATTATTATTCAAACAAGGAATTCTTTATGGATAGAGAGTGCTGTTTAAATTTGTGAAATACGAGATATAAACTGTGAAGACAAATTGAAATATAAAAGAATCTGATGAAAAATAGATTGATGATTTATGTGTAATGACAGATAAAGAATTATGAGAAATAAAATAAAATAAATGAAATGAAAAGAAATTACATCTGAATATAATTTTGCCTAAATGCTTGAAATGAAGTCAGTTTCTCCACAGTTTATAGCTCGAATTTCTCTTAATTTGAAATATTATAATATAGAACAAAAAATAAAAAAAAAGAAGAAGAAGAAGAAGAAAAGAAAGAAAGAAAAAGAATTAAAAACTATCTGCTGCTCTGAAAAGTAAACTATAAGGCACACTCTCATTAAAATCATTAAAATCGGATTAATTTTAAAATTTTTTACTGGCTTTAATATTATTATTCAAACAAAGAATTTTTTATGGAGAGAGACTGCTGTTTAGAAATACGAGATATAAACTGTGAAGACAAACAGATATATAAATGAATGTGATGAAAAATAGATTGATGATTTACGTCTAATGACAAATAAAAAATTATGAAAAATAAAATTAAAAATTAATTTTTTTTTTTTTTTACATCTGAATAGAATTTTGCCTAAATGTTTAAAATAAAGTCAGTTTGTCCAAAGTTTACATCTCGAATTTCTCTTAATTTGAAATATAATATAGAACAAAAAATTAAAAAAAAAAAAAAAGAAGAAGAAGAAGAAGAAAAGAAGGAAATAAAGAAAAGGAATTAAAAACTATCTGCAGCTCTGAAAAATAAACTATAAGGCACTCTCTCTTTAAAATCCTTCAAAATGGATTAATTTAAAAATTTTCTACCGGCTTCCTATTTCCGCTTCCGGTTCCAAACCTCGCCATTTTTTTTTTTTTTTTTTTTTAATATTATTATTCAAACAAACAATTTTTTTATGGAGAGAGAGTGCTGTATATATTTGAGAAATACGATATATAAACTGTGAAGACAATCTGACAAATGAATGAATCTGGTGAAAAGTAGATTGGTGATTTACGTGTAATGACAGATAAAAAATTATGAAAAATAAAAGAAAAGAAATGAAATGAAAAAAAAAATTACATCTGAATAGAATTTTGCCTAAAAGTTTAAGATGAAGTCAGTTTGTCCACAGTTTATATCTCGAATTTCTCTTAATTTGAAATATTATAATATAGAACAAAAAAAAAAAAAAAAAAAAAAAAAAAAAAAAAAGAACAAGAACAAGAACAAGAAGAAAAGAAGGAAATAAAGAAAAGGAATTAAAAACTATCTGCTGCTCTGAAAAATAAACTATAAGGCACACTCTCATTCAAATCGGATTAATTTTAATTTTTTTACCGGCTTCCTCCTTCCCCTTCCGGTTCCAAGCTTTACCAAATTTTTTTAACATTATTCAAACAAGGAATTCTTTATGGAGAGAGAGTGCTGTTTAAATTTGAGAAATACGAGATATAAACTGTGAAGACAAACTGACATATAAATGAATGTGATGAAAAATAGATTGATGATTTTCGTGTAATGACAGATAAAAAATTATGAAAAATAAAAGAAAAGAAATGAAATGAAAAAAAAAATTACATCTGAATAGAATTTTGCCTAAAAGTTTAAAATGAAGTCAGTTTGTCCACAGTTTATATCTCGAATTTCTCTTAATTTGAAATATTATAATATAGAAAAAAAAAAAAAAAAAGAAGAAGAAGAAGAAGAAAGAAGGAAAAAAAAAAAAAAAAAGGAATTAAATACTATCTGCTTCCCTGAAAAATAAACTATAAGACACACTCTCATTCAAATCATTGAAATCGGATTATTATTATTTTTTTTTTTTTTTTTTACCGGCTTCCTCCATCCCCTTCCGGTTCCAAGCCTCAACAAATTTTTATTTAATATTATTATTCAAACAAAGAATTTTTTTATGAAGAGAGAGTGCTGTTTAAATTTGAGAAATACGAGATATAAACTGTGAAGACAAACAGACATATAAATAAATGTGATAAAAAAAATATATTGATGATTTACGTGTAATGACAGATAAAAAATTATGAAAAATTAAATTAAAAAAAAAAAAAAAAAAAAAAAAAAAAAAAATATTTACATCTGAATAGAATTTTTCCTAAATGTTTAAAATGAAGTCAGTTGTTCCACAGTTTATATCTCGAATTTCTCTTAATTTGAAATATAATAATATAAGGCTGAAAAAAAAAAAAAAAAAAAAAAAAAAAGAGAGAGAGAGAGAAGAGAAGAAGAAGAAAAGAAAGAAAGAAAAGTAATTAAAATTATCTGCTGCTTTAAAAAATAAACTATAAGGCGCTCTCTCTTTAAAATCATTCAAATCGGTTTAATTTAAAATTTTTCTACCGGCTTCCTCCTTCCCCTTCTAAACCTCACCATTCTTTTTTTTTTAATATTATTATTCAAACAAAGAATTTTTTTATGGAAAGAGAGTGCTGTATATATTTGAGAAATAAGAGATATAAACTGTGAAGACAATCTGACATATGAATGAATCTGATGAAAAGTAGATTGGTGATTTATGAGCAATGACAATTAAAAATTTATGAAAAATAAAATAAAAGAAATAAAATAAAAAGAAATGAAAAAAAGAAAAAGAAAATCGTTTTTATCTGAATAGAATTTTGCCTAAATGTTTAAAATGAAGTCAGTTTGTCCACAGTTTATATCTCGAATTACTCTTAATTTGAAATATTATAATATAGAAAAAAAAAAGAAGAAGAAGAAAGAAGGAAATAAAAAAAAAAAAGGAATTAAATACTATCTGCTTCCCTGAAAAATAAACTATAAGACACACTCTCATTCAAATCATTGAAATCGGATTATTATTATTTTTTTTTTTTTTTTTACCGGCTTCCTCCATCCCCTTCCGGTTCCAAGCCTCAACAATTTTTTTTTTAATATTATTATTCAAACAAAGAATTTTTTTATGAAGAGAGAGTGCTGTTTAAATTTGAGAAATACGAGATATAAACTGTGAAGACAAACAGACATATAAATAAATGTGATAAAAAAAAATATATTGATGATTTACGTGTAATGACAGATAAAAAATTATGAAAAATTAAATTAAAAAAAAAAAAAATATTTACATCTGAATAGAATTTTTCCTAAATATTTAAAATGAAGTCTGTTGTTCCACAGTTTATATCTCGAATTTCTCTTAATTTGAAATATAATAATATAAGGCTGAAAAAAAAAAAAAAAAAAAAAAAAAAAAGAGAGAGAGAGAGAGAAGAGAAGAAGAAGAAGAAGAAGAAAAGAAAGAAAGAAAAGTAATTAAAATTATCTGCTGCTTTAAAAAATAAACTATAAGGCGCTCTCTCTTTAAAATCATTCAAATCGGTTTAATTTAAAATTTTTCTACCGGCTTCCTCCTTCCCCTTCTAAACCTCACCATTCTTTTTTTTTTAATATTATTATTCAAACAAAGAATTTTTTTATGGAAAGAGAGTGCTGTATATATTTGAGAAATAAGAGATATAAACTGTGAAGACAATCTGACATATGAATGAATCTGATGAAAAGTAGATTGGTGATTTATGAGCAAAGACAGTTAAAAATTTATGAAAAATAAAATAAAAGAAATAAAATAAAAAGAAATGAAAAAAAGAAAAAGAAAATCGTTTTTATCTGAATAGAATTTTGCCTAAATGTTTAAAATGAAGTCAGTTTGTCCACAGTTTATATCTCGAATTACTCTTAATTTGAAAGATTATAACATAGAACTAGAACTTAAAAAAAAGGAGAAGAAGAAGAAAAGAAAGAAAGAAAAAAGGAATTAAAAACTATCTGCTGCTCTGAAAAATGAACTGTAAGGCACACTCTCTTTAAAATCGTTCAAATCGGATTAACTTAATTTTTATTACTGGCTTCCTCCTTCCCCTTTCGGTTCCAAGCCTCACAAATTTTTTTTTTATAGTATTATTCAAACAAGGAATTCTTTATGGAGAGAGAGTGCTGTTTAAATTTGTGAAATACGAGATATAAACTGTGAAGACAAACTGACATATAAATGAATGTGATGAAAAATAGATTGATGATTTACGTGTAATGACAGATAAAAAATTATGAAAAAAAAAAAAAAATTAAAAATTAAATTTAAAAAAAAAAAAGAAAATTATATCTGAATAGAATTATGCCTAAACATTTAAAATAAAGTCAATTTGTCCACAGTTTATATCTCGAATTTCTCTTAATTTGAAATATTAAAATATAGAACAAAAAATTTAAAAAAAAAAAAAAAAAAGAAGAAGAAGAATTAAAAAATATCTGCTGCTCTGAAAAATAAACTATAAGGCACACTCTCATTAAAATCATTAAAATCGGATTAATTTTAAATTTTTTTAGCGGCTTCTTCCTTCCCCTTCCGGTTCCAAGCCTCACCATTTTTTTTTTTAAATATTATTATTAAAACATAGAATTTTTTTGGAGAGAGAGTGCTGTACATATTTGAGAAATACGAGATATAAACTGTGAAGACAATCTGACATATGAATGAATCTGATGAAAAGTAGATTGGTGATTTATGTGTAATGACAGATTAAAAATTATGAAAAATAAAATAAATGAAATGAAACGAAAAAAAAAAAAAAAAAAAAAAAAACATCTGAATAGAATTTTGCCTAAATATTTGAAATGAAGTCAGTTGTTCCACAGTTTATATCTCGAATTTCTCTTAATTTGAAAGATTATAATATAGAACCAGAACGTAAAAAAAATAATAAAATAAAAAAAAAGAAGAAGAAAAGAAAGAAAAAAGAAGAAGAATTAAAAACTATCCGCTGCTTTGAAAAATGAACTATAAGGCACTCTCTCTTTAGAATCATTCAAATTGGATTAATTTAAAAATTTTCTACCGGCTTCCTCCTTCCGCTTCAGGTTCCAAACATCACCATTTTTTTTTAATATTATTATTCAAACAAAGAATTTTTTTATGGAGAGAGAGTGCTGTATATATTTGAGAAATACGAGATATAAACTGTGAAGACAATCTGACATATGAATGAATCTGGTGAAAAGTAGATTGGTGATTTATGAGCAATGACAATTAAAAATTTATGAAAAATAAAATAAAAGAAATAAAGTAAAAAAAAAAAAAAAAAAAAAAAAAAATGAAAAAAAGAAAAAGAAAATCGTTTATATCTGAATAGAATTTTGCCTAAATGTATAAAATGAAGTCAGTTTGTCCACAGTTTGTATCTCGAATTTCTCTTAATTTGAAAGATTATAACATAGGACTAGAACTTAAAAAAAAAAAAAAAAAGAAGAAGAAGAAGAAGAAGAAGAAAAGAAAGAAAAAAGAAAAGGAATTAAAAACTATTTGCTGCTTTGCAAAATAAACAATAAGGCACTCTCTCTTTAAAATCATTCAAATCGGATTAACTTAATTTTTTTTACCGGCTTCCTCCTTCCCCTTCCGGTTCCAAGCCTCACCAAATTTTTTAAAGAAGAAAAGAAAGAAAAGGAATTAAAAACTATCTCCTGCTCTGAAAAATAAACTACAAGGCACACTCTCATTCAAATCGGATTAATTTAAATTTTTTTTACCGGCTTCTTCCTTCGCCTTCCGGTTCCAAGCCTCACCAAATTTTTTAATAGTATTATTAAAACAAGGAATTCTTTATGGAGAGAGAGTGCTGTTTAAATTTGAGAAATACGAGATATAAACTTTGAGGACAAACTGACATATAAATGAATGTGATGAAAAATAGATTGATGATTTACGTGTAATGACAGATAAAAAATTATGAAAAATTAAATTTAAAATTAAATTAAAAAAAATATTTACATCTGAATAGAATTTTGCCAAAATGTTTAAAATGAAGTCAGTTTGTCCACAGTTTATGTCTCGAATTTCTCTTAATTTGAAATATTATAATATAGAACAAAAAATTAAAAAAAAAAAAAAAAAGAGAGAGAAGAGAAGAAGAAGAAGAAAGAAAGAAAAGGAATTAAAGACTATCTGCTGCTCTGAAAAATAAACTATAAGGCACACTCTCTTTAAATATATCTCGTTAAAATGTATAACAAACTCAAAAATGCTTTTTCGAGTACTCATTTTATTTTCTATAATATCTAAAGCATATTAAGAAAAGTAAATAATCGTTTAACTTAACTATATGGCAGGATCGTTATCTTCCATATTAAGCTCACAGAATACCACAAGCAGAATTATCTTACGTTTGCCCTAGAGATGGAAAGAAGTTGCATAATTAGCTTGATCATAACATATTGTGAACGAATTATTATTAACATTTACATTTATTTGACTTTTATTGGAGTTTTAAGTAAATCTTTCACGTAGTTGTTGCCTTGAATTCCTTTGCAATAGATTTAACTATCATCGAAGAGCATAATTAAAACTAGTTTAAAGAGATGATAAAACTTTGCAATACATCAATAAATTCAATTTCAATTAATTAAATTTATAGTACAGGCTTTTCTAAATAAAATTTGTTATTAAAGTTTTGTAAATAAACTCTTAAATGTTGCTACTTTGAAAATCAATTTCACTTCTCTCGAGCATAATTAGGCCTAACATGGAAGATATATGCTAATTTCATTAAACGATGAAAATAAAAATTATTTTGTATTCCTTTTTGTCTCGAGAGATAAGTTTTATTAAAAATATTAGTATATAAGAAAAATTGTGGCATTATAAACGCTCGATAAAAACTAAACAAATTTATTTCATCCAGTCAGTTGTGGGCAGAATTTCAGTACATTTCTAGAATCTATTATTTTGAACTAAAACTAGAAATCTAGTAATATGTCTTTTAAATAAACTAAAAAGCTTTTCCCGATCCAAATCAAACTGACTTTGTAAATGGGGAATAAAAATATCATTTATATGTGCTGACAGTTTAAAAGCTAAAGCATTGCTGTAAAAATGTCCTTTTCCAGCGGCTATCAATTTAGAATTCAGATTTTTTTGATAGAATTTGCGACTTTTGTTATTCACTTTATTGTTTATTACAGTCCACATATTTCGAAATAAATTGTAGAAGAAGATACATTGACAAAGTTCATATATGCTATTTTTAATAGTGTAATAAACACAAAAAAATGGTGCTGCGTTATTTATCTGTAAGTTTGGATAAACACTTTTAATGTGAGATATCCTGTTTTAATTTTAGTTCAGAAGTATCCAGTAAAGATATAAGTATAGGTATCAATGTTTAAATTAAATAATTTGAAGAAATGTAAAGATCGACTAGATTGGTTTATCTCATAAAAAAACAATACTAGTAAATTACTAGTAAAGACTAGTAAAAGTCAACCCGTCTAGTAAAAACTCTTATGTATCATAAGCATCCAAAAAAAGATTGATATTAGAATTTTCTGTAAGTATTAATTCTTGGGAACTCCATTCTTAGCTTAGTGAAGATGTGCCAATAACTTTGCAGATATATTTTGGAACAACTGGGACGTTCATCCACAAGTACGTAGGGGTTTCAAAAATTAAGGTAACAAGAGCTCTGACGGGTCTGCAAATTATCCGTATGAATAAAAATTCCCTCTGAAGATAACGAAGACGATCGCAGGAATCAGATACACAAGTAGATGGAGCTGATTGTCCAGTAACATGATTGAATCTCAGTTAGAAGATGGCTGCATTGACGGAAACATGGTCCGCGATAGAAATAAATAGTGTGATAAGGTTTTTGCGTTTAAAGAAAAATTCTCCAACTGAAATTAATCGGCAAGCGGTAGAAGTGTACAGTACAAGTGTTATGTCACGAAAACAGGTGGGGTTTTGGTGCACCAAATTTGACAAAGGCAGAACAAATGGACGAGATGAAGAAAGAGCAAGGCGGCCAAGCACGCCCACCGCAGATGACAATGTTTGCCTTGCCGAAGCTTTGATTCAAAGTGATCATCACATTACTCTGAGTAAAATTGTACAAGAATTCAATATATCCTTTGGCTGTGCACACAGTATCGTGCATGAACAATTAGGCTATCAGAAGACATGTGCTCGTTGGGTACCGAGACAATTCCCAGATAAACAGAAATCATCCTCCTTACAGTCCCGACCTCACACCAAGTGATTTCCATCTTTTCGGACCTTTAAAGAAACACTTTAGAAGTCAGCATTTCAGAACTGATGCTGAGGTTCAGCAAGCCGTCTTGACGTGGTTGCACAATCTTGACGCTGATTTCTTCGATACCGGTTTGGATGTTTTGGTGTAACCGATGGAACAAATGCCTCGATAAGTAGAGTGATTATGTAGAGAAGTAATATGTACCTGTGCCTTCCTACATTGTATATATTTTTTAATTTCCTGAATAAACGTTTACTCAGAATGGGCTTGTTACCTTACTTTTTGAAAACTCCTCGTAATTTCTGGCGATTTTATTTTGGCGACTACGGCGAAATGCTGTTTTCGGAAATGGTTGACACGGTTTCCATTCATTACCATAACATGTTGCCAAAGAATCCAGAATGACATCATTATCTCTCCAAATGGTGCTTAAAAAAAGAGCCAAAAATTGTTAGCCAGTGTCCCAGTTGTACCTATATTTCTAATAATTCCTTACCGCTTTGAACTTCCCTTGTTAGCTGTGTTAGTTTTTTGGTTGCATTATATAGCTACAATATAAAGTATTTTTACGGCAGAGTGCGTAAATATTTTTCTGTTTACTAACAGTATTTTTTCAATTAAAACTTCTACATAGAAGACGCACGCTAATTTCTCTAATCTCGCCAAGTCACCAAGTTTTTCATCAACGCAGATTTTGGTCTTGACATGATTTTAACGATTTGGCGACCAAATACGGCGCAACTTTGTAGTTTAAGGGTTCCCAAAGTTTGGAAGCTCTATGTTCAATAAGAACAGAGTTCTGAAATTTTTCTGGAAAGATTCATTGGTTTGTAGTACGCAATTAACTTCTTCGGAAATTCTGTAAATGACTAAAAAGACTATACAAAAAGAAGAGTCTTGTAGACTAGAACTTCCAATTCCTTTACGTGCTACTTTCTATACGGTATTACAGTAAAAGTTGAAGCAGATGGCAGTTTTTTTTTTTTTTTCATTTCCACGCCAGTGGGTGTTGACTTAGCGTCAAATTAGTAATCTGGCCTCAAAATTAGGTAAAACATTTGTATTTTTAGGATTTCCAAATTTCAGAATCTCTAATTCTGAATAAGAGTTGAGTTCTGGAATTTACCGGAATAGTTCATTGGTTTCTAGCAAAGAACTACCTTGAAAATTCTATAAATGACTGACAAGACTCTCAATGAATTCAAATTCTATTTATTTAAAACTGTGTGGTTGATCATTGTTCCTGAATTAACGAAATTCCCGCTCTGTAGTGTATTTAACCCTGTTTACTTGACTTCTGTAGTACCAATGATGTTTTATTGGATTGTTTCGAGAATATTCGTTTATTACTGTACTTTTAGTACAGTTTTATTCAGCTGTTTCCTGAATATTCATTAAAGTGCATTCGTCGACTAAAACCTGCTTATATCTATACAAATTACTTTCTACACGGAAAAATGTTGACGTCTTTCATAACAACATCTCATTACATTACGGGCTCTGTCATTAGGTTCTTTTGAAATCTCTATAAAGGTGGGTCATATATAATGGCCAAAATCTTTATATTGTTGGTCGTTATAAATATAATTTTCGAAAAAAATCTCCAAAACGGAAAATTACAGAAAGACTCCAATGAGAGGTTCCCAACTAGATAATATACCAAATCTATATACCAATTTGCAACGTTCTACGCCCAAATCTGAAGAGTGGTTATTGGCAAGTAGAGTTACATCCTGACGACTGTGAGAAGACTGCATTCACTACGGGACAAGGATTGTGGCAACTCAAAGTTATGCCATTTGGATTATGTAATGCACCTGCAACCTTCGAGCGCCTGATGGAGACAATTTAAAAGAACTTTCCAATAAAGCCTGTCTTGTGTACCTTGCCGATATTATGATTGTTGGGCGTACTTTTGAAGATCATTTCAAAAACATTCGTAAGGTGCTGGAAAAACTCAGAATGGCTAACTTCAAATTGAATCCTAGCAAGTGCAACTTGTTCCGTCGTGAAGTGAATTATTTCGACCATATAATCTCTGCTGAAGGTATGAGAACTGATCCCGAGAAGGTCTCTGCAGTCGAGAACTCGAGTAGCCCTAAAAACATCCATCAACTGCGAAGTTTTCTGGGACTATGCACATACTACAGGAAGTTCGTGAAGGGATTCGCGAGTATTGCCAGACCACTCCACAAGCTGACAGAAGCTAAATAGAAGTTCCTGTGGACAGAAGAGTGTGAAAAAGCATTCCAGAGACTTAAAGAGGCTTTAGCATTTTTGCCAATTTTGACTTATCCAGAACTCAACGAACAATTCATATTGGACACTGATGCAAGCCATGAAAGTGTCGGTGCTGTTCTGTCGCAGGCAGCTGGTGGCCAAGAATACGTCATTGCCTATTGGAGTAAAAGCCTATCTAAACCGGAGCGAAACTACTGCACCACCAGTAAAGGACTACTCGCCAAAATAAAAGCCATACAACATTTCCATCTCTATATATCAAAATATTCCTGGTCCGGACTGATCACGCATCTTTAACGTGGTTGCTTAATTTAAAGAATCCCGAAGGCCAGATTGCCAGATGGAGATTAGCCATAATTCTGGAGATTGCCTCCAGAATTATGGCTTCGAAATACGCCATCGCAACGGGATTCTGCATGTGAGTACAGATGCCTTGTCACTGAAGCTCTGTTCGGAAAATTACAAGTACTGTTCTAGAGTCGAAGAGAAATCCATTTGTTGGTCAAGCTACAATTTCAACACCATCGAATGCGGACCAGTGGAGTGATCAGGAAGTCAGACAAGCACAGTTAGAAGATCCTGACATAAAGTCAGTTCTACAATTCAAGGAGACGACCAGCAACAGACCTAACAAACCGGTAACAAAAGTGTCCGAACGCAAACAAAAATTTCTCTGTAAGAAAAGTACGCTTAATACAGTTTTGCCAAATAAATCCTTGTCGAATCCTGTTCTTAGACTGACTAAGAACACGATTCGACAAGGATTTATTTAACAAAACAGTATTAAGTGTACATTTTTTAAATTGGAATTTTTGCTAGTGTTCGGATACTTTTGTTACCGACTGTACCAAGCAGGACATTTCCACATTTAGACCCATCACGAAAAGTTACTGGGGTACTCTGGGACTCTCTTCGCATTAGAAACGGCGTACTATATAGAAAATGGGAATTCGACCATGGAAGGAGTTTCAGATGGCAGATTTTACTTCCAAGATCGAAGGTTCTAGATATTCCAGAACAACTGCATAGTAGCCTTGGAACTGATGAAGACTCTCCAGAAAGTTAGAGAACGCTTTTACTGATGCAAGGCAAGGGAGGACGTGGAGAAATTGCGATGCTTGTGCAGCATGTAAAGGCCTGAAGAAACGAAGCCGAGAAAGATTACATCAGTATAACGTGGGAGCACCATTTGAGCGGATCGCAGTCGACATCTTGGCATCTTTACCACGGACCTCCAGAGCCAATAAGTACATCCTCGTTGTGATGGACTATTTCACTAAGTGGCCTAAGGCGTATCCCATTCCCGACCAAGAGGCATGCACAGTTGCAGAGGTTCTAGTGCAGCAATGGGTGTCAAGGTATGGTACGCAACTACAGCTTCATACGTATCAAGGTACGAGCTTCACCTCTGCGGTATTCAAAGGACTGTGTCAATTACTCGGCATAGACAAAACCCAGACAACTCCATTACATCCCCAGTCGGACGGTATGGTCTAGAGGTTTAACCGTACCATCCAGAATAACCTCTCTCTTCTAGTATCAAGGAACCAGCAAGATTGGGACTTGAAGTTGCCATTGTTCCTGCTGGCTTATCGAAGTGCTGTCCATGAAACCACCGGCTATACCCCAGCTCAGATGCTGTTTGGTCGCGAACTTCGTCTCCCATGTAATATCCTGATTGGTTGTCCACCATATGCGCCTTCATCGCCCGAGGAATACATCCAAGATCTCCAGGCACGATTTGAAGACGTACACAACTTTGCACGGGAGCGGATTCACATGGCAACGGAGAAAATGAATACAAGGTACGATTTAAAGGTTACACAACATGAGTTCCAGGAAGGAGACAAGATCTGGTTGTGGAATCCTGTTCGATGCAAAGGACTCTCTCCCAAGTTACAGTGCAACTGGGACAGACCGTACACAGTCTTAAAAAGGCTGAATGGTGTAGTTGTACGGATTACTAAAACACCTTCATCAAAACCGAAGGTGGTGCACTATGATAGGCTAGCCAAGTACCACACTTAATGGTAATATTAAAATTTAAAATGTAAATACATGTAAAATTTGCGCATGCGTAATGTAAATATTTGTATATAAATATTCGTACATATTTGTAAATTTTCTAAATATTTCTCACTTGATTTTGCAATCTATATTTCTATTTTATCGTTATATGCAACTTCGTTTTTGTATTTTATATTGTTTAATTTGTTTAGTTTCACCTCTTGACCAAGGGTTGCACTGCCCGGGACGTGCAGTTCTTGGGAGGGGGCAGTGTTACGGAATTGTAAATAATTGTATTTATTTTTGTATAAATTCTTTCAAAGAGGCTTAGTAAGTTGATAAAATGTTAATTTTGTGCATTTCTAGTCGTTTTAGCGTTAAAATAGCCTAATTTTCCCTTAAAAACGCATTAGAAAGCTTAGATAGCTCTAATAAGGGAGGTAATGGATTTGGGGCCAAATTTGGCGTTTTTTCCCCTCCTTGGCGATTTTTTTTTTTTATATGGCAGCTCTTATCTCTGGCTGATGAGATACGAGAATTCTCCAGAACAGTCTGGGTTCGATAGAACAGTATAAAAGAAGCGATTTTTTTCGCCAAGCCGGTTCAGTTCTCAGTCAGTCTCAGATCTTTCTCAGTGAGTTAAATGCTTGCATTGCTTTGAGCCTCTTTGAATGAGATTTGCTTTATGTGTTATTGCTATACAGTTTGTATTGGGGTTTTACTGTTAACGGCTGTTGTTTAAGCTGTGTTTACTGAATTACATATATATATTTTCCCTTTACTTTACTGATATATGTATAAACTATATAAAATTGGAGGTTTGATGTTTTATGCGAAAGAAGATATTTGACAAGTATGTATGTGTGTGTGTATAATAGGTTTAGCTCATAGCCTTAGTGCCCCCAGTGAAAATTTCTTAAAATATGCTCTGAGCTCGGATGCTGTTTGGATGTGAATTTCGTCTTCCATGTGATCTCCTGTTTGGTTGTCCGCCAGACTCGCCTTCATCACCCGAGGAGAACATCCAAGATCTCCAAGGTCCAATTTGAAAACGTGCACAATTTTTCTCGGGAGCAGATTCACATGGTAACAGAGAGAATAAAGACGATATGACCTAAAAGTTACACAACATGAATTCAAGAAAGGAGACAAAGTTTGGTTGTGGAACCCTGTTCGACGAAAATAACTCTCACCCAAGCTACAGTGTAACTGGGACGGTCTCTATACAGTCCTAAAAAAATTGAATGACGTCGTTGTAAGAATTGCCTTCATCAAAACCGAAGGCATTATGATCGGTTAATGGTATAACGTTTAAATTTGTAATATATTTTTTAAAATTTGTATATTGTAATGTAAATATTTGTATATAAATATTTGTATTTATTCGTAAAAGATGTAAATATTTCAATCTTTTAATTTTGTAATCTGTATTGTTATTTTACTGTCGTATGCAACTTAGTTTTTGTATTCTAGTTTGATAGTTTGTTTAATTTTCGCCTCCTGACCAAGGGTTATACTGCCCACGACGTGCAGTCCTTGGGAGGGAGGCAATGTTAGGAATTTGTAAACAATTATAGATATTTCTATGTAAATTCATTCAAAAAGTCTTAGTCAGGTTATAAAATGTTAATTTTCATCATTTCTAGATTGTTTTCGCATTAAAATAGCTCATTTTCCGTTAAAAACACGTTAAAATTTTCATTAAGGCAGGTAGTGGCTTTGGTGCCCTATTTGACGATTTTTTCACTTCTTAGTGACTTTTTGGCGACCTTGGCGAAAAATCCTTATACCAAATATGGAAGTTCTAACTTGACTGGCTGGGAAGTTTCTGGAATTTTCTCCATTTTCTACGTGGATATTTAAGGAATTGCTTCGCGCCAAAATCAGCTTAGTTTTGTTTCATCAAGGCATTGATTGCTGCATAAAGATGCGCTGAGCCTCTTTGACTACAGCCTGTGCTGTAAGTTAATGCTATGCTACAGTAGTTTGTGCTGTGAATTTGATGTTGTCAGCTGTGATACTTGGTTTATAGACCTGTAATCTTCTCGAATTTTCTGTAAATAAATTTTTGAGCTTCTGTAAGTTTCGCCTTTCATTGAGAAACAGGTCACGAACTCCAAATACGCAACAATACTTATTCAGAAGATATTTCGCAAATATTCAGAAGCCATCCAATGTATGAATGGTGATAGTCTCGAATACCGAAATCGGCTATTAGTTTTTACATTCAACCAAAGCTGAATTTTTTACTTACAAATAGGTTTTGAAAAATATAAAAGATGTTACAAATTTGGCATAATATTTTAAAATAGTTTAAGGAATTAAATGGTAAAACTGGATATCGGCGGGCGTCATGGCAAATTCAAGATGTAATACAATAAATGGCGACAGAGCAAAATCGTTCTCTGAAAGAAATAGTTCAGTCGTACTAAAAAGGTATTTGAGTATTTCTACCAAAGATCGTGTATGGGTATAACCGAACGCAATTTATTCGATATTTTTATTTATTTCTCTGTGTGTGTGTGTGTGTTTTTCTGTAAAAGGACTATCACTGCATGGTAAGCACACAATCTCCAGTGACGGCTAAATTTTTAAACAAAAATCAGTTTCGAAATCAGTTTTATTCTTTTTAAGTAATTTCAAGCACTTTAGACTTTCAACTCCTATAAAATATGATAAATAAAAATCCATTTATTCTTCCTTGTAGTAAAACAGGGTAATATACACGTAATTTTTTATAAGGGTCGTACTTTAGTAATTTAATATAACATATAGCAGTGTTCCTGTTTAAAACAGTTTAGCATTAATAAAACAAATTCCAAATAATTTGTGTCGATAAAAAATTCATTCATATAGAAATTCTACTTTGTATCACTTGCAAAAGAACCATAAGTACTAAATACATAAAGTTCTATACATAGTTCTTGCAACGATGACCCTAAACATACCTACCAAATTTAAGCTCAATAGAATGCAACAGCTGTATGCTGTCGTGTTTACTCACTCACTAGTTAGTAAATTGTAGTTATTTCACTAATTAGTCCTACTATCATTAAACTCTATTTATTTTGCGTGATGAGGATCTATAATATACGTACTAAACTTGAGTTCAGTCGAAGGTAGCTTTTAAACGCTACCTTGTCCACTCACTCTTATACATATGCACATTAGTCCTATACTTATTGAACTATTTCATGCGATAATGACCTATAATATGCATACCAAATTGGAATGAAATCGATTCTAGCATTCAAAAACTGTTTTGTTCATTCACATACACGCAGACACGTATAAATACAGAGATCATCGTCAAAAAAAAAAAAAAAAAAAATCAGTAGACCTTCTAAAGTTATTAAAACGAATTTCAATTAATTTGAGACCATAAATCTTTACATATCATAATTCTACTTTCTATCCATGTTAAAAAAAAAAAAAAAAAAAAAAAAAAGCTAAGTTTTACATTTATTAAAATCTATGTAGCTTGTGTTGTGCGACGTTTACCTCTTATATATCTAGTGAATTTGATAAACTCAATCAAATGCTGTGTTTAGACGCTATCGTATTCACTCATACACATGCATAGATTCACCACTGTAAAAATAGTGAATTCAGGTGACCTCATAACTATTAGAAACACTAAAATGTCATGGTTGAATTTTTTCCTGATAACAATATTTACATACTGATAAAACTTAACCCGTTAGTAGTCGCTATAGTAGTCGCCACCTATAACAGATTGCGTACTTTTTATTTAACTCTCACCAATAATTTTAAGAAGTGATGTGATCGACGTTCCTTCGATTTTATTCGCGTTTTATCTATATCAAATGCTACTTCTAAAAATTTTTGGTGTCTATTGAATAAAAAAATCTGGCAACACTGAAGAATGGGCGGCAAATCGACCAACTAAGCGACTACTAACGGGTTAAATAGTATGTGATTGGAAATTAAAGATATGTTTTTTTCCAACATCCGTAATTTTATATATAAAAAAATAGCTAATCTCTTTTTATTTAAACCTCCACAGTACCTTTTCTAAAAGCTTATTTTGCCCATCTTTCAAGCATTTATTTATAACGAAAATTGGCAATAAAATTACTCTTCTGTGGCTTTAATCTAAATTTTATTAATATATGTTTATAATAAACATGTTTATTATAAACATTTAAAAGTTTTTGACACAAAATTGTCTTTAATTAATTTATTTCTATTCATCTTCTCAAAAACCACTTTTAACTGTTTTCATCTCTCGCAGTATAAAATTCATTAGAAACGAACGCCATCTCATGACGATTTCATGACATTTTTATGTTAAACATCACAAAATTAAAAATAACTACCATGTATATTGGACAAAAGTTCTTTTTTTTTTTTTTTTTTTTTTATTGCAAAAGACACTATTACTAAGCTGACCAGACGTCCTCATTTCCTGAGGACAGTCCTCAGATTTAAGTTTTGTCCTTAGGTACTCAGAGAAAGTAGCATATTCTCATTTGTCCTGATTTTTAAGTTTTTTTGTCTTCATTTTTAATTTTTTGAACATAAACTTTGAACCTTATTGTAATTTTAATATTTATTGTACAACTCATCGCAGTTTAACAAATCTTGATCCATAAGTTCATGAATTTCAATTACATACAGGGGTTATGGATAAAAAACACAGTAGACTCGGAATGGCTCTGACAAGTACGACCTGATTTCGAACACAACAGCTCCCGTCTACCAGTTTTGAGAACTAAACCATTTTGGCCACTTCTTAAGGTCGATGTTGTCTCTCCAAAGTATTAAAAAAGTGTAAAATCCAAATTTTTCTCGTGCACAAATAATAAACTTTTTGCATAGCGCATCATTTCATATATATATAAAAGTCTCCTACTCTAATCACTAAGTTCAAAATTCTTGTTTACTGCTATGTCAGCCAAAACAAGCTGTTTAAATCTGTAAATACCTGCTGTTGTTGTCACTCGTGCATTAGATCCATTGTAGAGAATGTGTCAGATAAATATGCAGAAAAACAACTCATAATAATTATAAGGTAAAAAAAAAAAACTTTTTATATACCATGTTTTAAATTTTCTGATGAATCATAGAGCTCTTATCAATGAGCATAAAATTTTTAAAGTGATAATGACGTCAATTTTTGTGAGATGCATAATTTAACTTTTTATAATTTTTTAACGTTCACGTTTAATTAAATGTGTTTATTTTTATGTCGAAAGGAAATAAACTCGTAATTTTTTTTTTTCTTTTTTGGCAACAATTAAATTATAGCTAATATTTTAATGGCTATTTTAACGATATTAGGATGTTATTATTTTCATATTTTAATTAATTATAAGAAAACTAATCAAAAATTCGAAAGTCGGACTTCGAAGTATTGTGTTGTCACCGGGTTCTGAGCTACTGTGAAAGTTTCAAATGTCTAGCTAGTAGGGAAATTAGCTAAAATTCGATTGCAAGATTTGTACCGGACAAACAAACAAACAAGAATAGGAGTTGATAAAAACATGGTAAAAAAATCTGGAGTGATTCCACTCGACTTTCCGAACATTGAGTAATTAACGGTTTTGTAGATAAAGTAAACTAAGAGGAGTTGATAAATAAACAAAAGAGAAAATTATAATAGGGTGTTTGGGTATTTTTCTTTATATAGTACACGATGTTTAATTTAACGCTATTTTATCAAACACGTAGATCATAATGATAAAGAATAATTCATTGTGTCCCTGTAAAAACCTACAAATGCTAGATTCATCAAAATGCTTATAGTTAGTGCAACAGTGACTTATAATATTTATATAAATTTTCAGCTCCATAGGATAAGGCATTTAGACGCTATCACACTTTAAAGTTTGAGCCCATATGCCACAATTACAAAGATATTTGCATTTTGTCCCTGTAAAAAGAACCATAAGTGCTAGATTCTCTAAAGTTCATAAAGTTCGTGTGACGGTGACGTATAACATATATATAAATTTTCAGTTAATTTGAATAAGGAGTTTAGTCGCTGTCGCACTTTAAATAATTTAAGCCTATAGGTCTCAATGATGAACAATTTTTAATTGTGTCCTTGTAAAACTCGTTAAGTGCTAGAGTCACCAAAATCCACACAGTTTGTGCGATGGTGACCCATAACTCGTATATAAATTTTCCACTAAAACGGATAAGGCATTTAGATGCTATCGCACTTTAAATAATTTCACCTCATAGGCCATAATGATACAGAGTTATTTGTTGTGTCCCTGTAAAAAAAACTGAAAATGCTAAATTCACAAAACCTATATAGATCGTGAAACTGTGACCTATAATATGTGTATAATTTTTTTGTTCAATTGAATAAGTCATTTAGACACTATCGCACTTTTTAAAATTTGGTCCCATAGGCCGTAATGATAAAGAATTTTTCTTTGTGTCTCTGTAAAGAAACTATAAGTGCTAGATTCACCAAACTCTATGCAGTTCATGCAACTATTACCTATAATATGTGTATAAATTATTTTCTCAGTTTAATAAGACATTTTGACGCGATCGCACTTTTTAAAATTTGGTCCCATAGGCCATAATGATAAAGAATTTTTCTTTGTGTTCCTGTAAAAAAACTATAAGTGCCAGATTCACCAGGATAAATAGGGTTCGTGCTATGGTGACTTTCAACATGCATACCAACTAACAGCTCATTCGAACTAAGCGTTTAGACGCTAGCGTGTTCACACACACACATACATACATCATCGTAAAAATAGTGAATAGGGACTCAGGAGACCTCAAAACGTATAGAAACACCAAAATCTCGAATTCGGATTTTTGACATGATTACAATACTTCCTTACATACGTATGTTCGGAAAGTAAAAATGCTTGATGGAGTATTGTCTGAATCAATTTATATAGGCTGTTTCAAGCTCAAAGACATAACATTATACCCTATTCTTATAAGATATTTGAATGTTGAAGCTGGATTTGAAGTAAAAATATTGGAAAAAGAAAGTCTCCGAAACTGAATTTCAGAAATAACCAGTGGTTATGTAATTTCATAGTAATTAATAATATTTTTCAAAAGAAACTTAATTTCTATTGAAACAGTAACATTGTTTTACCATCGGAATATTTTTAATCTTCTCAAAACTATATTTTAAAATGATAAAATGAACAAAGCTGAATTTGCAATCAAAGTGGTGAAATAAAAAGAACATCCAAACATTTTACATTAAACTGGAAGTTGTTGGATCACTAAATACGTTTTATAACTACGACAAAATTTATATGGAAATTTAAGAAATCAAATTTATTTTAAGAAGAGTGAACAGTAACCAAGCCTTGAATCGAACCTGAGTCTTTTGGCATGACGCCCAACTTCTATACCGACTGAGCTGGTACTTTTTCTTCATTTGAAAGTTGTAAAGTTTTCGGTTAGATGTCTACCGGATAGTTCAGCTGATAGAATATTAATGCACTTGGTCAAAAAATCCAGGTTTGATTCCTTGCCAAGTCACTTTCTACCCTTGTTAAAATTTTTCGACCTTCCTGAATCATTTTAGTTTGAAATGGTTATGGGAATGTTTAAAGTAAAATTTCGTCTGTAAGTATCAAGAATCGATAAACGTATTCTCGAAGCAGATATGAAATACTTTACAAGCAATTTTGAGTCCTCAGAAATGACCTCCTTTACGAATGTAAAATGTGCTCATTTTCCTCGCAGAAATGAGGACATTGTAAAATTTGTCCTCATTTTGGATTTTAAAAAATCTGGTCACCTTAAATAATACCAGTGTTGCCAAATAGGAATTTTAAAATTTCCCCAGAACAGAGTTAATTTCTTCCCAAAAGAGCACTATTAAAAAAAAAAAAAAAAGAAAAAACCCAAATGCAATTTCACTTTCTTTCTTTCTTTTCATTTTTTTTTTTTTTTTTTTTTTTTTTTTTTGTATTTGACAATGTACACTGTTTTAGGGTTAATACATTTGATGCTAATGAAGTCATTTACTAAATACAATACGGAAACTGATAATATGTACAATACACTATTTGCATTTTTTATATTCTTCTATATGTATAAGAAAAAGTGTAAGATTTATGAGATTTTTCGACTTTTATTTTTCAACGCATTAAGACGTTTTGAAATGTTCTGAATACGATTCAACTATTTTTAGAAAATGTTCGCCTGTGTGTATGTGTTGGCAGAACTCTGTAGGTGATGTAGGGCCGCGGTAGCCCAGCCGGTAGAGCGCCGACCTCGTAATTGGAAGATTGCGGGTTCGGTACTCGAGCCGGCCAAAGACCGTCGTGTACACTAATGGTGGCTGGTGCACGTAAAATCTGTCGTGGCCATGTTCCCCAAAAAAATTATACCTCTGGGGGTCACCGAAGCGGGAGAGCCATCCCTTCTATGGGGGATTAAAATTGCGATGGCATGTCTCCGGACCACCTCTAGGGGTGAGTCCCAGACCGTCGCCAATCGCCCATTTGCGTTGCACTAGTGCGACGTAAAACCCAACCAACCAACCAACTGTAGATGCTGTATCGCAGGAACCAATTAACGCATTGACTTAATTTAACCAAACTTATATTTGACTGGACCTTGACTTAAATTAATGCTAATTAGGTTTTAATATATATCAACTAGAAATATGCTCTGCTATGCTGTAATTATCCGCATTTAATCTAAGCTTCTGCTGTGCATAAATAATATACCAAACTTGAAATGTGAGATGGATATTATGTATTCAATTCAGGTGCATATTGGCCAACAGGGGACGCTGTTGTGCTTTAATTTAATCTAATTTATGTGAAATCAATTTCTATGCCTCTATGATGTATAAATATACAGCTCAAAATAATACCAAACATTATACGTTAAATAAACATTACGAAAACTGTACTGATTCAGTTTGAGTGTATATTGGAAGACAGATGGCGCTGATATTTTGCAATAATTATTGCTAATAGAAAAGCTGTATCTCAGCTTGTAACAATAAATAATGTAAAAGAGTACTCACTGACTGACTGACTGAAAACGGCCGTCGCAATTCTATGAGAAATGGGATCAGAAGTTCTGATGTGAACCTTCACTAAAATTTTAGATAATTTAAAAGATTTTTTTTTTTTTTTTTTAAGAATTTTTATATTACTAATTGATATTGAATTTTGATAATTCATTTAACTATAATAACCAACGGAGTGGGTAAACCTTACTGTGCTATATAAAAGCACCAAACTCGGTACATGATATGTATTGTTTATTGATTCATTCAAGTCTGTTTTTTTTTTTTTGTGTGTGATTTTCTAGATGATTATATCTTAGTATCTATTGAGTAAATCTGCCGCAAATTGCACGTATAAAATGTCAATTGTCAGAAGTTAAGGCCATTCGCTTACCAACAGGCACCGCTCCGTTTACCAACTTCCGGACAAAACCTTCCGGTTACTTATGGGGCTTAAATTTATTAAGCTATGCAGTTATGCTGCAACCAAAATGCAGGATTAAGTTTTAGAATTATATTAAACATTGTGTATTTTACTTAGATATTTCTGGAAATAGATATTTTTTATCTAATTACGATGGCTGTGAAAGATTAGAATAAAAACTGGTATGCTGGAGAAAATGAAGAGGGTTTCTCAAATGCATTTTAAACGTAGCCAAAAGCAATGAAGGAAATCGTAAAAGATATTACATCTATTACAAAAATGGTACATTTCAGAACTGAGAAACTGACTGATGATCGATCATTAAATATTTAATTTGTATACTAAATTTCTTCATGCGGAAAAAAAGTTAATTCTTCTGGGTTTTGTCCCCAACATTTCCCCAAGAGTTTACTTTTTCTACAAACGTTTTCCCCACTTTGGCACTTTCCTCAAAATTTTTCGAAAAGTTTCTCCAATCTGACAACCCTGAATAATACAGTCGGCTGCAAAATTATTCGAGCACTAGCAATAATCCTTGCCATAAAAAAGTACACTTAATACAGCTTTGTTAAATAAATCCTTGTCGAGTCATGTTCTTAATCAGTCTAAGAACATGATTCGACAAGGATTTACTTAGCAAAACAGTCTTAAGTGTACTTTTTAAATATAGGAATTATTGGCTAGTGCTCGAATAATTTTGCAGCCGACTGTACATGTCAGAACAGAAGCTGTGAAATCCGTTAGTCTGTGTCCCTTCCGTGGAGGATCAAAATTGTGATGGCATGTCTCCGAATCACCTCTAGGGGTGTGTCCCAGACCGTCGCCAATTGCCCATCTGCGCAGCACTAGTGCGACGTTAAACCCAACTATGCATCCATCCGTTAGTGTATGGCATGGACTTTTGTCAATCGTTGACACTTCTGAACGGTCCTTTGCAACCATCGAGCGGATAAGGAAAGGGCATGTTTACAAACAAACGCTCCGTCAATCAATCTTTGCCTCTCTCAAGTGGCAAAAGATCAATCTCTATTGGTGGAAATGCCAATGTTTTGCCACTTTACCCATAACTTGACTGCGAGTGACGTCACGTGCCCTTTCCTTATATTAGTAGTAGAGTATAGATTCCTTATAACTGGCCACGGAAAAAAATTCCGGAACATCACTGCTGTTTTTGCGTTTTCTTTTGATGATAATCGCTTTCTTGGCAACTAGTTCTTGGGATTTTGCACATTTTAAGTGGTTTGTTCATCTTACCACCAAAACTCCAAAGGAAAGTCAGAACAACTTTCAATCAATAACAAGGATTAGATTACTTGCTTTTCATTTCAGCTACTGTAGTGTAGGTTGTAGTTTATGTTTAATTTACACCCAATCGAAATATAAAACAGTGATAACAAAGGTGGAGGAAACTTGGAATGTCGGTTTGGCGAATGTATTAGTTGAATGGTGGGAAGCAAAAAGGTTATTAGTCTGGTGTCGATGTTTGCAACTTTGACAGAAGACTGTGTTACTTTGACCAGCCAACCAACCAAATTTGTTGATAATCCGCCTTTTTATGGATTGTTGCAGATTTAGCGAATGACCGTTGTATGTTTGTTTTTGTTTGTCTTTGTAGTGGTTTGCAGTTGTTAGCAGAGAGTGCTAAGTTCAATTTGTTGTTCATTTAAATGTTTATACTATTAATTTAAGTTCTCAAAGTATGCCTGATCTGGATCAGTGGATAGAGATCGCCAAAGAATGCAAATATTTGCCAGAAAATGATCTGAAGGTATTCGTATCACATTAAACTTATTAACGTCTGACTTGTTAACATCTTAACATATTCAATGAAATGATTCAAGGGTAAAAATGTGCTTTACGGTCCTTCTTGGCGATTTTTTGGTGATTTTTTTCCGAACTCGCCGAGTCTGCGCGGTGTTTTTTTTCTCTCCCGTCCTTTCCAAAATGGCGGACAGGAAGCACGGTTTCCCAGTTTTTATAACCGTTCCAAGAAGGCCGATTTACGCAATTTAAAGCGATTATGTAAACATAAAGCGTCAGAAATATCTTACAAATACTTGAGTAAAGAAAAATACAAATTTAGCGTCAGAAATATCTTACAAATACTTGAGTAAAGAAAAATACAAATTTTTCCGGACTGGAAGCACGGTTTTCATACCCATCCTTTCGAAAAGGGCCGATTTACGTACTTTAAAGCAATTATGTGAACATAAAGCGTCAGAAATATCTTACAAATACTTGAGTAAAGAAAAATACAAATTTTTAACAATTGTTATCAACTAAATCTAAGAAATATTACAAAACAAAAACAGCACAAGTAACTTAATATACATAAATAAGCATTTAAATAAAAAAGAAAGTTTATTTACTTACCCGTTTTATAATTTCCGAAAAAAGTAGCATTTTCCTCGAAAAAAAGAAATATCCCCTCTGCATATAACGATATAACCATGTACACCAACCACTCTAGCATCACTCTAAACACTAATCCAAAGCTTTTTTTTAGCATAAACATTCAATAGTACAAAACCAATAAACGCTACTCAAAAGCTTTTTTTTTAAGATACTCAATCTAAATATTCAATTTTACAAAACCAACAAATGACAATTTTACCTAAATAAGAAAAGCGGCACACTGAAAAACGAAACTCTTGGAAAAACGAAGAAAATAATCTCTGGAGATTTCGATTTTATCATGTACACCAACCACATCAACACAATTGCAAACCGTACTCAAACGTATTTCTTATGATAATCAACACAAATAATCAATTTAAAATAAATCGCAATTTCACAGAAGAAAAACAACAAACGTGTGCGTCCATGCCTCACATATGATGCAATGAAACGGCCTACTGTTGCCAAAATTCAAAAAACAAAAGAAACAAATCGAAATACCAGACTCTTTCTGAAAGGACCTAAGACTACTGTATAAGTAGTCTTAAAAGGACCAAAAAAAAAAAAAACAGAGAATACAACAATAACCTTAAATATAACCCAGATAAGCACAGTGCATTTAACGTCACACTACTACTGCGTTATGGGCGATAATCTCGGAGATTCGCAAGTAATGTTGCATTTAACATCGCACTAGCACTACCCTTCGGCGACAATCTCGGAGATACACCAGTAAGGTAAGGTGACCATATTTTCAAACACTGATTTGAGGACAAATTACCGTTTGTCCCCAAATCGAAGTAAATGTCGAGGACCTTGAAAACTGTATTTGGGGACTTTTTCGAGGACACGATAGACCAATATCTATATGCATTATTAATAAAAAGAACTCTGATTTATACATTACAAAATGCTTTGAATCACTTTTTTCTATGAAAAATTGCTGAGCCTAAGGTAAGTTTATGCAAATTAAACTATCCCAGCATTATTAAAATAATCAAGTCTATAGAACCCATTTACACTTTATTATGATCAGGCCCTGACTAACGGCAGGGCATACGGGGCAAATGGCCTGGGCCCCCCTTCTGGAAGGGCCCCCCCTACAGACGTATGCAGAAATTCTGCAACCTAAAAAGCTCTTTTGCCACTGCAAGGGGGGCCCCCAGAATAGGCTTGCCCCGGGGCTCCAGGTACCCTAAGTCGGGCCCTGATTATGATGATAGGAGAAAACACAAAATAGCACCATTTCATTTTAATCTTTAGAATCCCCACTCCCTGAAATGCAGAAGTTATTCCCGATTATATAACTAAAGAAATAATTTCATTAAGCAAATTTTATTTTTCACTTAACATAAATCGGGCAAGATAGAATTTATATACTGATTAGTAGTGCATGATTCTTTCTCTGCTCATGAAGTATGAGGGTCTTTATTTCAAAGTTCCGTTGATTTTCAAGATAATCCAATTATTAGAATGTGATTTTGATTGGATTGGAATAGATGGGTTTAACGTCTCATTAGTGCTGTACAATGGGCAATTGGCGACAGTCTAGCACTTACCCCCACAGGTAGTCCGGAGACATGCCATCACAATTTTGATCCTCCACGGAATGGACTGTGATTTTTAAAAAATACACGCAAATATTTAAATTTCGGGACATTTAGCGTCCCCGAGTAGTCAAAGAATTTTTGGGGACAAAAAATAGAAAAGGCCAAAATTCGAGGACAGTCCTAGAATTTCGCGGACGTATAGTCACCTTACAGTAAGGTAGCATTTAACTTCGCACTAGCACTGCGCTTCGGCAACAATCTCGGAGATACGCCAGTAAGGTAGCATTTAACTTCGCACTAGCACTGCGCTTCGGCGACAATCTCGGAGATACGCCAGTAAGGTAGCATTTAACTTCGCACTAGCACTGCGCTTCGGCGACAATCTCGGAGATACGCCAGTAAGGTAGCATTTAACTTCGCACTAGCACTGCGCTTCGGCGATAATCTCTGAGATACGCCAGTAAGGTAGCATTTAACTTCGCACTAGCACTGTGCTTCCGTGACTTTTCGCAGGAATGAGTAATATGCACGTTTGTACGGTCCGCGTATATGAAACCAAAAAAGAAAAAAAACACTGGATACCACACCCGCATTGTGCATGAATGTATAAAACCTACGAAATTTTGTTTTGCAGCAATCAGTAAAATTAAAAAAATCCCTTTATTTTGCTTCGTTACTCATGTCATAAAGCTTTTTCGCCGGAGGGCCCTCCGGCGAAAAAGCTTTATGACATGAGTAAGGAAGCAAAATAAAGGGATTTTTTTAATTTTACTGATTGCTGCAAAACAAAATTTACTGCTTCATAAAGCTTTTTCGCCGGAGGGCCCTCCGGCGAAAAAGCTTTATGACATGAGTAAGGAAGCAAAATAAAGGGATTTTTTTAATTTTACTGAAAAAGCTTTATGACATGAGTAAGGAAGCAAAATAAAGGGATTTTTTTAATTTTACTGATTGCTGCAAAACAAAATTTACTGCTTCATAAAGCTTTTTCGCCGGAGGGCCCTCCGGCGAAAAAGCTTTATGACATGAGTAAGGAAGCAAAATAAAGGGATTTTTTTAATTTTACTGAAAAAGCTTTATGACATGAGTAAGGAAGCAAAATAAAGGGATTTTTTTAATTTTACTGATTGCTGCAAAACAAAATTTACTGCTTCATAAAGCTTTTTCGCCGGAGGGCCCTCCGGCGAAAAAGCTTTATGACATGAGTAACGAAGCAAAATAAAGGGATTTTTTTAATTTTACTGATTGCTGCAAAACAAAATTTACTGCTTCATAAAGCTTTTTCGCCGGAGGGCCCTCCGCGTCCTCGGTGCCTCCCGCTTGCAGTGGACTGTGTCCACTGCAAGCGGGAGGCACCGAGGACGCGGAGGGCCCTCCGGCGAAAAAGCTTTATGACATGAGTAACGAAGCATTCGTTTTGCAGGGAACAGTAATATGCACGTCTGTACGATCCGCGTACATGAACCCCCCTCCCTCCCAAAAAAAGCACTGCCCCCCCACAAAAAAAACACTGCCCCCTTCCAAAAAATCACTGGTCCCCCCCAAAAAAACACTGCGCCCCCCCCAAAAAAAACACTGCTCCCTCCCAAAAAAAAAAAAACACTGCCCCCGCACAAAAAAAACACTGCCCCCCCCCACAAAAAAAAAACACTGCCCCCCCCACAAAAAAAAATATTTCACTGCCCCCCCCACAAAAAAAAAAATCACTGCCCCCTCCCTCCCCCCCAAAAAAACACTGCCCCCCCCCAAAAAAACACTGCTCCCTCCCAAAAAACCACTGCCCCCCCACAAAAAAACCACTGCCCCCCACACACACAAAAAAAAAAAATCACAGCCCCCCCCCCACAAAAAAAACCCCACTGCCCCCCCACAAAAAAAAAAAAAAAAAAAAAAAAAAAAACCACTGCCCCCCCAAAAAAAAAAACAAAAAAAAAAATCACTGCCCCCCCCCCCCAAAAAAAAAAACACTGCCCCCCCCCCCAAAAAAAAAAAAAAAAAAAAAAAAAAAATTCACCCCCCCCCCCCCAAAAAAAAAAAAAAAAAAAAAAAATTTCACTGCCCCCCCTCCCACAAAAAAAAAAAAAAAAAAATACTCCCTCCCCCCCCCCCCCACACACACAAAAAAAAAAAAAATCACTGCATCCTCCCTCCCCCCAAAAAAAAACACTGCCCCCCCCACAAAAAAAAAAATTTTCACCCCCCCCCCCCCCACAAAAAAAAACCTGCCCCCCCCCCCACACACACACACAAAAAATTTCACTGCCCCCCCCCCCAAAGAAAATCTATGTATATTTTAACTAATAGTAAAGCGTCACTTAAAATTTGATATCATTATTTTTAAGACCCATATTTCAAATTCTTATAGCGATGAAGTAGCTGCGTCACAAACTTTTAACCCGTTAAGGGTTTTTGTACTGATTCTACAGTACGCATACCTATTTTTGCGACGGGTTACTTCTGTCTGAAGCAAAATATAGCCTGTGCTAAATGTGGAAAAAGTGTAGAGGAAAATTAAAGAGCTAATTTTTTTATATATTAATTTATTTTTAAATTTATTAAACATTTCCGCTAAAGGCACGTATGCTGAAAGCACGCCACCGAGGGGAGATAACATTTCAGCTAAGGACACGGGTTTATAGATTTCAGCTAAGGGCACGGCCCCTTATTTTCTAGGCCATTTGCACATATATTTTAAAATTTGCAAGCTGTCGATTTTCATTCTGACTGTAGGCGAAGAGTTTTCCAAATTATTGGAGGGACTCAGGTCGAACTTGTGAAAATTTTGGACTTTATGAATGTTCATTGCAAATTATTGTCTTAGAATTTCATCAAAATTTGCACACATGTATATTAAAATTTCCTAAAAATCATTTGAATTAAATTAAAACAATTTTTTTTTAATAGTCTCTGATAATTAATTTATTACTTTCTTCTATATGTAATATAGAGAAAGTATTGGATTCGCGAAAATTTTCGACCTCCGTTTTTTGACGGATCTACACGCTTTAGGATGTCCTGAACACGAATTGATAGTTTTTAAAAAATGTCTGTCTGTGTGTCTGTGTGTCTGTCTGTCTGTGTGTCTGTCTGTCTGTCTGTCTGTATCATTTTTTTGTGGACGCTGTATCTCACGAACCAATGAATGAAATTTAACCAAACTTGATATTTAGTTGCACCCTGACATGAACTGGTGCCCATTAGATTTGGGGATCAATAGCTCAACAGGTGGCGCTGTAATCGCATTTTATGCAAATTTTTAACATGGCAGCATAGGACAAAATTCCGTATAAATGGCCATAATGAGAGTTATTTTGAACTTGTGATTGTAAAATTAATATGAATTATTGATAATAATAGTAGTTAACTAGGAAAAAAAATTTGTGCATGGGGGGCATCGGTTCCCCCCCTGGGGGGGGAAGTACCCCCCCGGGTGGGTTAAATTTTGAAGATGGGTATAATTCGAAAGATCTCGTTAATACCTTTAAAACGAATGGTTGAACCATAAATCTGTGATAATTTAAAACAAAGTTATCGATTTTTTTTACTTTTAACAAAAAAAAACTTAGAAAAAAAATCGTATTTTTTTTTTTTTTTTTTTTTTTTTTTAACGAAATTTTACCAAACTTGGTATTTAGTTGGTCCCCGACATAAACTGGTGCTGATTATATTTGGGGATCAATAGCTCAACAGGAGGCGCTGTGATAGCATTTTATCTAAATTTTTAACATGGCTGAATAGGACAAAAATTCGTATAAATGTGCATAATAAGAGTTATTTTACACTTGTGATTGTAAAATTAATATGAATTATTGATAATAGTAGTACGTAACTAGGAAAAAAATTTTGTGCTTGGGGGCGCATCGCTTCCCCCCCTGGGGGGGAAGTACCCCCCCGTGGGGGGTTAATTTTGAAGATGGATATCATTCGAAAGATCTCGTCAATACCTTTAAAACGAATGGTTGAACTATAAATCTGTGATAATTTAAAACAAATTTATCGATTTTTTTTACTTTTAACCAAAAAAAAAAAAAAAAAAAGAAAAAAATTCGCATTTTTTTTTTTTTTTTTTTTTTTTTTTTTTTAAATATTGTTAGTAATTGAATATGTATTAATTTTTCCAAAAAAAAAAAAAAAAAAAAAAAAACTTAGAAAAAAAAAAATCGGTTTTTTATTTTATTTTTATTTTTTTTTTTATAATATTGTTACTGATTGAATATGTATAGGAAAATATAGAAGAAAGTCTTGTTGTGGCCACAACATACTAGTTTTTTCTCTGGATTTTACCGTGTTATATTTTAACAATATATTCTAAGCATATTTGTGTATTATTTTGTGTTAATTTTTTACTTTCTCTTACTTATATATAATAGAGAAAGTATTGTTTTTGTGCCTAATTTTCGACATTGAATTTTTGGTGAACATTTTGAGGTCCTCTTAAACCAAAAAACATATTTTTAGCAATTGATGTGTCTAAAATATGTGTCTTGCTGTGTCTGAATCATGTAAGCATAACACAAGAACAAATATTAGCAGAAATTTTATATTCAGTATTTTAAATCTGAATCGTGTAGGTATGTAACTTGAAACCGACCAAGGGGTTGGTGTCCTGAATCTATCATTTTCCCACAGAATTATCGGGGATAAATATTTGGTGATTTATTGGCACATGTTATATAGCATCCAAGATGACAACTAATGGACCCGGACAAAATAAGGTATATTTTGAAAATATAAGGATTGCTTTCATCATAAACAAGTCGGTTTAGTTTTAAAATTTCACTGGCGATACTGGCATGAATATTATTGAATATCAACATTCTATTTAAAAAATTGGCGATGAAAAGAACAGGGTAATATTCCGCATAAACTTGCTTTATCTAGATGAAAACTAAAGATGAAAACCGCATCAATAAAATTATGCAGAAAATTAAGATAAAGGAAATCTATTAAAAGGAAGGGAAAGGTAGCCTAGTGGATGAGGCATTTCAATTTCCAGTGAAGCCTGACCATTGACTGAGTTCATTGCTGTTATCATAAGTATACCATGATCTATCGTAGAAATTTATGGCAACAAATATGGGATAGGTGTCTGACTAAAGTCCACCAATACCAAGTACAGTTATTTATTTAAGATTTATTTGATGGTCAGACTTTCTCTTTAATATAACAGTTCCACATACGATAAACATTTGTGGAAAATACTTGTTTAAGGCAATTTTAAACAATAAAATACCAAGAATGCAATCAAAACAATTGTAATATTTCAAAGTACACGCTGAGTTTAAATCCGCATTTTTTTTTTTTTTTCTACCCATAAGCTATTTTTCTTGAATTCCTTTAATTTTATGAAAAAAAAAAAAAAAAAAAAACTCAGCTTATAACAAAATTAGAACATTATAATATAATATTACACTCAATTCAATAAAAAGTAAATAATTTTAAGGACTATATTACTGGTATGATAAATAAATAACATATAAGCAAGAGCAATGACATATTGATTAAAAAAAAAAAAAAAAAAAAAAACTGAGAATATACCTCATACATACTGCTCGTTGTTCTTTTGGAATTAATTAATTGTTAAAACTGAATTAATGTATGATCAATTTAAACTTCTTGCCAACAAAGTTAATAAGACAACTTGGAGCTCCGGTCAGTCTTTCTGTCCATTCGTTCATATAGTACTGTAAGTGATGCGTTCTAATTTCACTAAATATATTTTAAATGCATTTATAAACTGATAGATAAGAATCATGTTTACTATAGCATATTCTCTATTGGAATTGGAATAAATAGAACTACCGTGCCGGTTTTTCTTCAAGAACTGATAAAAGTAAACTATTACATTATAACCTATGAGAGGTATATTTTTAAAGACTAATTTAATTTTTTAAAGTGCACAAAATATAGTGATACGATACATTATACAAATGTACATAATCTATAAAGTTTTTTTTTTCTTTTACTATCTTAAATTAACTACACTATGTATCATAAAAAAAAGAAAATAAATAAATAAATTTATAGAATTTTGATTTATATTCTTTCTTCCTCCATACATTTCAAATTTTTCTCATTAAATTTTCTTTATTAATATAAGCTAATGACATTTTTTTTTTTTTTTTTTTTTTTGATTAAATACCCACCATTTCATTAACAAATTTACACAAATTCAAATTTATTTCTCATAAACTAAAATAATTTTATGCAGTAATCTTAAACAAAACAAAAAATATTTTTTTCTGTGTTATATAAATAAAAACGGTCAAATATGCACTGTATGATGCTACACTTTGAAAAATTGTCGCAATTTGATGTTGATGGCTTGACAGATTGACAAATTTTAATTAAATATTTGCATATATTGATTAAAAAAAATGCACTTTAAACTTAACAACTGTCTTTCTGAAGCTAATTTTTTCTGGTATCTGATGTAATCTGGTCACTATTCAGTGGTCATTATCATTTCGGTAACAAAGTACAACATTTTGAAGATCTTTTTCATTCACACTGACAAGCTCAAATTCGTAGAAAAAGATTACATCTTTTGCTCATCGGCAATCAGTCGAGGAAGGACCCTTGCTAGGATGTTTGTCTAATTTTCCTTTAAAATGCTGTAATCTGATACTTGACCATTTCAGGATATACTGTACGCAGAAAATATAAGAAAGTTTCTACAAATATTTAAGAAATGCCGTACAGTAGACATTTTACATTTTGCTTAATATACATATATATATATATATATATATAACATCTCTGTCGTATGCAAAGAAGAATCTATTTTTAATCTCTGTTTTTAAAGAAACATACATAATTCTACCTTTATTTCTAAAGCGGGCTATGCTTTTATTGACTTTGTTTTTAAATCTGATAAAGAAATTAGTGTAATTTATTTTTTAATAATGACCAACAAATAAAAGAAGAGAAGAAAAAAGACAATAAGTAAAAAAAAGAATATATTAAATTTAAAATAAAAAAGGAATCAAAAACCTCATCGTTGTTGACTTATATAAATAATGTAAAATTTTATTAGAAATAAAAAAATAAAAAGTATATAGGTAGAAATAATTTTGCATTTTGCTTAAATTAATAAATAAGTTTCATTTTATATATTTTTAAAGCTGTATATAGACTTTAAAGAAAAATGCGTTTTCAATATCTATTTATATAGATAAACATGCAATCATCTATTCTTAAAGCAGGCTGTTGGTCTTATCGAATTTCAAGATATTTAATTATGAAAAAGAAATTTGTACTATAATTATGATAAACACTCATATATATGTTTTTTTTTTTTTTTTTTAATTCTTAATAATTATCATCTCATCAAGGTTTTGCTTCCTGGTTTCTATGCATTACAATGAATGGCGATATAATATAGTAATTTTACATATTTTTACTATGTTGATTAAAGTAATAAATAATCTTTTATTTTCTTTTTTATTATTATTTCTTTAAATAATAAATACTTATATTTTAATCGCACACAAAAGTAAATGTTCCTTATAAATTATATTAAAAGTGACTTTTACGTTCTAATTAATAACATAATTTTAATTTTAGTTCATAGAGAAACATAGAAATTAATATTTTTTGTTGGCTGCTATATGCTTTCATAGAATTTTGAGGTATTTAAATATAATAAAAATTTTGATTTAAAATTTAATAATAATAATAATACATAATAAATAATAATTCTTAAAAAACATGTAAATAAAATTAATTGAAATTTATAAAGAGTATTGTGTCTCATTTAAAGAGTATAATAAAAAATATCGCTAAATATTCCAAATATTTTCTATAAAAATAAAATAAAATATGAAAATTATAAATTAAAATTTTTGGAATTCTTCAAGAAATTTATCAAATCTTATATGGATTTTGATTTTCTAGAAATCATTTTCTGTTGATAAAAAAAAAAAAAAAAAAAAAAAAAAAAAAAAAAATTCATAATTCTAAAATTCTGGCATAAATGAAATTGTATATTACCATTCTTCATTTTAATATTTTTTATAATTAAAATTGAAATGAAATATCAAAATAGTAATAGTTTAATGCTTACCTTTTCTTTATCTGTTAGAATTTCTACTTTTCATTAAGGTTTTTCTTTAGCTTGAAGAAAAATTTTATATTTTGATATTTTTCGCCTAGTCTTACTTTCTCAGAGAAATTTGGGATAATTTTGCAAAAGACTATGACAGAATGTAAAAAGCGTCAAAAGTGAATGACTGAGAAATGAGAATACTCTTCTAAACTAAAATGATCCTTGTTTTTCTCCCCCCCCCCCCTTCTCTTTCTGTTCCCATGAAGATAAATCGAACAGAGAAACATACACTCACTATTCTATCAAAAGTGCGAGATGCTGTGGCTGTCTAAGCTTTGACCAATGGCCAGTTATAAATTTTAGCGGTTATAATACACACACACGAGAAAAGAAAAAGATTCCCTTTCCCTAGTATCCCACTCTCTTTATTTTATTTTGTTTTGAATGATAACGGTATTTAAAAGGCGAAAGCGGTCACCAACACTATGCCCGGTGGCTCCCAACATCTGGATATCTGATTCTTGTCATCAAATAACAATTATTCAAGTTTCAACCAACAAAGATCGGTAAAGCGTTCTGTTTCCTGCTTTTACGAAGTTACTCAGTGGGGGTCTCGGTCGCTTTAGGGAAGAGTTTTGTTTACATTCATCTAATAAGTTCAAAGAATGCCGTTTTAGATCATAAAGAAAGCAAGTAACTGAATTGTGTTATAACTGTTATAATGGATTTGATTTCCCAGGGAGTTGTCAACTGGGATCTCCTCCCTCAGGATTAACAACTTTTGTTGTATGAATATGAGAGAGAGTCAAGTTTTAAAATGTTGAAATTCAACAAGCCCTACTACATTCAAAGAGTATCATAAAAAAGGGATTCTTATTCATATTTAGAGTTATTCTTCACTTTTTATTTATTTATTTTTATTTTTTAAAACTTAAAGTATGCGAAATTGGTGCTTTTATTATTTATAATATTTTATTTATTTATTTATTTATTTTTATTTAAAACACTTACTAAATTAATGTAAATTGTCGTATAAATAAACTAGTTAGAATAGGTGAACTCTGCTCAGTTCCTCATCATATATTTGCTCTCATACATTTCTACTTTAGCTCATACTATATACACATGTTAAAAGATATGAAGTTTGCCTATCATTTGGCTGGATTGCAGAATGTAGTCCTCAACCACTAGGCTACCCTTCCGCCTTCCACTTCAATACATTTATCTTTTCCTAATTTGTAATTTAATTTTGTTAATGTCAGTTTTATATTCCAGTTTTTATGCAATTCCATATTATTTCCAATCCAATAATCTTCAAATAGCAAGTGTTGGGAAATATTGCCTTATTCTACCATGTTGAGAAATTCGTAAATTTTGAATAATTTACAAAGATTTCAAAGTGGAATGTCTATAGTCAATAATGTTCATGATAATGTCATAAATGGTGTTTTAAAGCTGGTCAGATATCTTTACGATGAAAATAATCCTCATAATACGTTTAATCAGTCGTAGTCGCAATGTGCTCCATGTTCTGTGCAAATTAATACTTCAGCGGATTAACGAAGCGGCAGAGCTATCTCTAAACATTGAAGATTAAAATTGCAAATAGCATATGTCGAGATCCCCTCCCCCCCCCTACCCCTAGCGGTGAGTTTCAGACTGTCGCCAATTGCCCAATGCGTAGAGATAGTGCGACAGCATAACCCTCTCGCTCTGGAAGTCTGCACGGGCTTGGTTCTGGTTGAAATTCTTAATTTTGTCTCTGGACAAAATTGATAATCTTGATTTCTCAATTTTGCGAGACTTCCAATGGGAAAAAAAAAAAAAAAAAAAAAAAAACAGGCCGAGCTGGGTAAGTAACGCTTCCGTACAGGCTCAGCCGGTTCCGCGCCTCAAAATTTCGGCCCGTGCAGACCTCTCCACTTCATTCCTCCATAATTCTGAATGACATGGCATTCATACTCATATCATAAGTGATATTTTAAAACTGGTCTAGTTTCTTTATGATGAAAATAATTCTCATAATACATGCTTATACGAAAATTTCCCCTGTTATCAATTATTTAGAAAATCGTATTTTTTGATAATGTACAAACTTTTCAAATTAGAGGTCTGAAGACAAATATGTTCTTGCTAGTGTCATAAGCGATATTTTAAAACTGGTCCGACCTTTCTAGGACCATTTGTTCTTGAGATCTTGCGTACAGAGACTAATAAACTAACACATAAAAGAACTGACACTAGACGGACAACACGCAAATTTTGTTTTTTGGACTCTTAAACCAAACCTCAAAATGGGGGAAAACGTAAAAAAATCAAGGTCTAAAACGGGAAAAAAAAATCATGACTTTAGAAGGCAAAATCGTTCTATGAAGCAGATGACTGAAAACGGGACGATATTGATTTTCTGATTTTATTTCATTTTTGTTACAAAAAAATAAATAAATAAAAAAATAATAGTATATGCTTAAAATAAATAGTTGGCATAAGGGGAACTCTGCTCAGTTCCACTTCACATATTAGTTCTCATAAATTTCTATTACAGAGAAGAATACTATATCCATAACAGAAATGAATTTGACCGATTGCTCGACACTGTCACAGATTGAAATGCCCCAACTTCAAGACTACACACCGTATAATTTGATAGATTTTCATTATCTTAATTTGGTGATTGATTATATTAAAGTCGGTTTCGTATTTTATTTTCATACAATTATATACTATTTCCAATGCAACGATCTCCATAATGGAAGTTTATGTGCATCATTCTATCATGTTCAAAATTCTTAAATTTGGAATTGGCAGCTTTAGGATGAATGTTTGATGAATGTTTATGCGAAATGTTGCCCTATTCTTCCATTACACTAAACTAAATGTTCAAAAATCATAAATTTCAAATCATCCCAGCAAAACTTATACTGATGGGCTCGTTCTGGCCTACAGCTGGCAACTTGCACTTGCCATCAGCTGCAGGTTGCCACATGTAGCTGAAGCAGTGGGCCGCTTACGGCTGCCAGCATTCATGACAGCCTACAGTGAAAAAACCGGTGGCCCAGAAGCGGCATAATAACAGCTGGCCTTTTGCAAGCTACCAGAACACGGCCAACATTATGTTCGCCTTGTTGCGGCCACAATTTATAAGTGTACCGGGTACACTTATAAATTGTACCCGGTATAAGTACCGGGTACAATGGTACCGGGCCATCACTTGCAATTCGAATGCATAGAGGGCGCTGCGATTCACCTTCTGTTGATTTGAAATTCCCTCTCATTTCGCTTCGTCATTTCGTGCCAAGTCTGCGGTGTACAATATACCAAAAGGTTAAATGATCTCATAAAAAGTGTAAGAGTAAGTGATTCATTTTTTAATTTGGTTTTGTGCTTTTTTTTTTAAATATCATTTTTAGAAGCCTTTGATTTCAAAACTAGTATTAAAATATTAGGATTTCAGGAAAAGTACAGCAAATATCTCGTTGGTCTGTTTAAAATGAGTTATGATAGCATTAATTTTCTAATTATATTTTTATGATTTGTTATTATTATTTTAATAGAGCTAATAAGTTTATGGATCCAGATCCAACTTTATATTTGTATAATATAACTGCGGACAAGTTATTAGGACAATTATAAATTTGTGACCTTTTTATTTTATTTATTTTTAATTTGTTCTGCATGTATAAGAAGAAAGTATTTGATACGTAAAAATTTTCGACTCTCGTTTTTCGGTTATTTTACACGTTTTGATATGTTCGGAACACGATTTGACTTCATTTAAAAATTATCTGTCTGCCTTTTTGTGTATCAGTAATTTTTTGAACGCTGTATTCTATGAACAATTTAACTTAACTTGATATTTAGTTGGACTTTGACTTAAATTGGTGCTAATTACATTTGAGGATCAATCCTTCAAAATATGCTGCTTTCAACCTATTTTTTCCCCAGTTTTTAACCTGGTAGTATGAGAGAAAAATTTGCATAAATATACATAATGAGAATTAATTTTTTGATGTGAAATAAAAATAAATGTTTATGTTAATAACAGTCAGCCAGGATTTTTTTTCTTTTTAATCCAGAGAGCATCGCTTGAAAAAATAAATCAACCAATCTTAAAAATTATCCATTCTATATATATTTGACTACATCCTTATATATATATAAGAAAAAAAATGAACTTGTAAAATAGTAAATGGAATTTAGAAATTCCCATATGTTAGAAATATAAATAGAAAATGAAGTATTTCCATAAATTAATTAAAAGGGAAATAGCAATAAGTATAATCAAAATAAGTATTAGGCTTTCTATTATATCCTAAAGAAACGTCACTCAAGCATGAAAGAGTTCTGCTTTTTCTGCCAAAAGTGTTTCAATACAGAAATTTGTATCCTATTTCTTATATTAGTTTTGTGATTTCATAGAGCAGTAAATTTTTTATGGAAATTAGTGGTGGCAAAAAAGTGGAACTCTTTCATTCCTGATCACCAGTATGATTTAAAAAGTCAAGAATCCTGAAGTTGGTCCTATACTACTAAAGCTGAATCAATTTATTTATATTCCATGAACAACAAGTGCATTATTACCTTTTAAATTCCGAAATTATTATTATTAACACAGATAACACTCACAAAATAATAAAGTTTTCGCTGCATAAAGATGTGAGACAAAAAAAAAAAAAAAAAATTCAATTAAATAAATAAAGACAAGTAGATAAAATAAAAGAATCATTTAGATTAGAATAATGTTCTGTCAAATATTATATACTTATCACATCGGTAATCTTTGAACTCCATTATTATTATTATCACTATACTGCATCATAAAATTATATATTCTGTTTATATTTGTAATTTAAAGGATCACTTTTGACTGCTAAACTTTAAATGAATAAGACACACTGAGTAAACTTTGAATGAATATGACTATAAATTTTATAAACTTTTTATTCAGTGTCTCTGTAATTCTACAATGGTTTTCAACTAAAAGTGAATAATCGAAATTCTTTCCCTTCATCCCGTATTTTTATTTTTTCAAATTGTTTTATTTCTCAACCTCAACAAATAATAATAATAGTTAAGGAAAATTAAGGTCTCTTTAGAAGGAAATATAAATCATTGATGTACTCCCACTACTAAATAATTTAAATAATAGTCATTAAATCTGTGTATAAAACAGATTTTTTTAACATCCTGTTTCATTTTCGCTATATAAGATTTGAAATAAGTAATTCCCCATAGATATGATAAAACCTTTCAGAGCAACTGAAAACATCTTACGTCTTTATTTAATAAATTTATTTTAAAGTAAACCAATGTATAACAGTGCAATTGGAATATTTTCCTTAGTCAGCAATTATGATAACCACATGGCCGCAGATACTTCCTGTCTTAGCAACAGCGCTTATCTGTTCAAAGAATGTCGAACTGCAATTTCCGCTATAAATAATAAACATGGCAGTTAATTTGTTTTCTGATTCAAAAAAGTAATCCATAACTTTAGATGAATTAGTTATTTAAATAAATTTAAAAAAAAAAAAATGGTTTTCAGTTGGTTTCCAGGATTATGCGTGAATGTTTATTTAAAATTTTTATGACAGAAAAAATAGGGAAAAAAAAAAAAAAAAAACAGGAAAAAAAATGCGTAGATATATAATTGTAAAAAAAAAAAAAAAAAAAAATAATTAAAATTAAATTAAACAAAAATAAATAAATAAAAATAAATTTTAAAGCACATATTTATTACAGTAATAAATGCAGAACCGGTATCAATAATAAAAATCTTTGTAAAGAAACGCAATAACTGAAAAAAAAAAAAAAACTTGCAACATTTGTTTTTGGTGATACATGGCTCTTCATTTGGTGAACAAAGTAGGCACGAGTGTAGCAAAGCACTTTTGCTACACTCGTGTCCACTTTTGTTCGCCTGACTAAGGATCATAGTGGTGACATCTGTTGCCTTTTTATTTTATTTTATTATTATTAATTTCTTTATTTTATTATTATTATTATTTTTACAGTAATAAACGCATCAAAGAACCGTTATTAATAATAAAAATCGTTGTAGTGAGACCCAATAATTGAAAAAAAAAACTCGCAACATTTCTTTCGGGTTTAAATAATACCATGGCTCTTCATTAGTTGAACAAAGTAGGCACGAGTGCGGCAAAGTAGTTTTGCTACACTCGTGTCCACTTTTGTTCGCCTGACTATGGGTCATAGTGGTGACAGCTGTTTTTTTTCCCCCGATTTATGGTAACTTAATATTTTATTCCTCAGAGTCAGAACTCCGTACTTTAGTAGTTTTTAAATCCCTTTTAAGGGAATGACGAAATTGAAAATCGTACTTTGAAAGTAGCGTCTTAGAGTTCTTAAAGTTTACATACATATGCTTTGAAATGTATCAATACTAAGCATATTAAAATTTCTGGAAAACTATTTAAATATGAAAAAAAAAAAAATAATAATAATAATAATTCAAATTCAAAATTTTCAAAAGGTTTTAAATGTTTTATGCGATTAATCTTTTTTAAAAATTCTCAATTTCCCCTGATTTTATTGTATTGTAATGTATCAACATATTCGAAATAAATTTGTTTTTTACTCTGTGCATTGGTTGGCGAGGTTTTTTTTTTTTTTTTTTTTTTTTTGGGGGGGGGGGGGGGGTTAAAAATACTTTTATGCTTGACTTTTAAAAAATTGCAGAAAATTTAGCACACAAGTACAAAATACTTTTCAAAAATTAACTTCTCAATCAATCCACAAAGTAATACCCAAATATGTTTAGAAAGTTTTCGTAAATCACAATGATGTAAAATCGAGTGCAAAATTTAAAAACTATGTTGCATGGAATATTTATTTATTTATTTTATTTCAATAGTTTATGAGAAATTTTTATGTACTTAATACTGATACATTTCAATACTTATGTAGGAAATCACGACATTAAGAAAGAAATTTCAAAGAATGATTTTCAATATTTACCATCTCCTTAACTCTGATTTAAATATTTTTTTATTAAATGTTCTCTATATTCCATACTTAAATCAGAAAATTTTTATTTCAATATTTTATCTAGTCTCTTGCAACCTTAAATTTATTTATATAAAATAACTTAACACAATTAAGTAAACGTTTTGAAATTTAACACTTTGAAACAAAATTTACAAAGAATATAATATTGCATAGAACAAAATATATATTTATCTTATCAAAATCATATATTTGCATAGAACAAAAGTGATAATAAGCTTATCATAGATTTATTTTTAATGAAAACGGATCGGCTGAATATTTCTCACGCTGTACTAGATATCTTAAATTTATAAACATAGTCTAAGAATCAAATGCTTGTAAAAATTTTATTGAACAACGTTTTCAACCAAAGCTCTCATTTAAGATCGCATCCAGGACGTACGAAGAACGTCCTCTATTGTTGGTCTGTTTTCAGCAATTGGATTCAGCATATCGTACACAGTTTTACGGCAGCTCCTGGAAAGTTTATAATCAACATCTTCTGAGAATGCCCACCTTCTATTTTTTTGATCTTGCACCATTATTTTTATATTGCTATCTTTGAAGGGCATCTTGTTGTCAATAATCTCAAACATAGTCACAGCGGCACTCCATACGTCAGCAGACATTGCATTGTAGATCCGTCCTTCAATAACTTCTGGGGCCATATATGACAGACTGTAAAAATTTTATTGAACAACGTTTTCAACCAAAGCTCTCATTTAAGATCGCATCCAGGACGTACGAAGAACGTCCTCTATTGTTGGTCTGTTTTCAGCAATTGGATTCAGCATATCGTACACAGCTTTACGGCAGCTCCTGGAAAGTTTATAATCAACATCTTCTGAGAATGCCCACCTTCTATTTTTTTGATCTTGCACCATTCTTTTTATATTGCTATCTTTGAAGGGCATCTTGTTGTCAATAATCTCAAACATAGTCACAGCGGCACTCCATACGTCAGCAGACATTGCATTGTAGATCCGTCCTTCAATAACTTCTGGGGCCATATATGACAGACTGTAAAAATTTTATTGAACAACGTTTTCAACCAAAGCTCTCATTTAAGATCGCATCCAGGACGTACGAAGAACGTCCTCTATTGTTGGTCTGTTTTCAGCAATTGGATTCAGCATATCGTACACAGCTTTACGGCAGCTCCTGGAAAGTTTATAATCAACATCTTCTGAGAATGCCCACCTTCTATTTTTTTGATCTTGCACCATTCTTTTTATATTGCTATCTTTGAAGGGCATCTTGTTGTCAATAATCTCAAACATAGTCACAGCGGCACTCCATACGTCAGCAGACATTGCATTGTAGATCCGTCCTTCAATAACTTCTGGGGCCATATATGACAGACTGTAAAAATTTTATTGAACAACGTTTTCAACCAAAGCTCTCATTTAAGATCGCATCCAGGACGTACGAAGAACGTCCTCTATTGTTGGTCTGTTTTCAGCAATTGGATTCAGCATATCGTACACAGCTTTACGGCAGCTCCTGGAAAGTTTATAATCAACATCTTCTGAGAATGCCCACCTTCTATTTTTTTGATCTTGCACCATTCTTTTTATATTGCTATCTTTGAAGGGCATCTTGTTGTCAATAATCTCAAACATAGTCACAGCGGCACTCCATACGTCAGCAGACATTGCATTGTAGATCCGTCCTTCAATAACTTCTGGGGCCATATATGACAGACTGTAAAAATTTTATTGCACAACGTTTTCAACCAAAGCTCTCATTTAAGATCGCATCCAGGACGTACGAAGAACGTCCTCTATTGTTGGTCTGTTTTCAGCAATTGGATTCAGCATATCGTACACAGCTTTACGGCAGCTCCTGGAAAGTTTATAATCAACATCTTCTGAGAATGCCCACCTTCTATTTTTTTGATCTTGCACCATTCTTTTTATATTGCTATCTTTGAAGGGCATCTTGTTGTCAATAATCTCAAACATAGTCACAGCGGCACTCCATACGTCAGCAGACATTGCATTGTAGATCCGTCCTTCAATAACTTCTGGGGCCATATATGACAGACTGTAAAAATTTTATTGAACAACGTTTTCAACCAAAGCTCTCATTTAAGATCGCATCCAGGACGTACGAAGAACGTCCTCTATTGTTGGTCTGTTTTCAGCAATTGGATTCAGCATATCGTACACAGCTTTACGGCAGCTCCTGGAAAGTTTATAATCAACATCTTCTGAGAATGCCCACCTTCTATTTTTTTGATCTTGCACCATTCTTTTTATATTGCTATCTTTGTAGGGCATCTTGTTGTCAATAATCTCAAACATAGTCACAGCGGCACTCCATACGTCAGCAGACATTGCATTGTAGATCCGTCCTTCAATAACTTCTGGGGCCATATATGACAGACTGTAAAAATTTTATTGAACAACGTTTTCAACCAAAGCTCTCATTTAAGATCGCATCCAGGACGTACGAAGAACGTCCTCTATTGTTGGTCTGTTTTCAGCAATTGGATTCAGCATATCGTACACAGCTTTACGGCAGCTCCTGGAAAGTTTATAATCAACATCTTCTGAGAATGCCCACCTTCTATTTTTTTGATCTTGCACCATTCTTTTTATATTGCTATCTTTGAAGGGCATCTTGTTGTCAATAATCTCAAACATAGTCACAGCGGCACTCCATACGTCAGCAGACATTGCATTGTAGATCCGTCCTTCAATAACTTCTGGGGCCATATATGACAGACTGTAAAAATTTTATTGAACAACGTTTTCAACCAAAGCTCTCATTTAAGATCGCATCCAGGACGTACGAAGAACGTCCTCTATTGTTGGTCTGTTTTCAGCAATTGGATTCAGCATATCGTACACAGCTTTGCGGCAGCTCCTGGAAAGTTTATAATCAACATCTTCTGAGAATGCCCACCTTCTATTTTTTTGATCGTGCACCATTCTTTTTATATTGCTATCTTTGAAGGGCATCTTGTTGTCAATAATCTCAAACATAGTCCATACGTCAGCAGACATTGCATTGTAGATCCGTCCTTCAATAACTTCTGGGGCCATATATGACAGACTAAATCGAAAGGAAAACGTAAATAATTAATCATTTTTTATAACAGAATCTATTAAAAAAACTAATCCAGAATATAGAGATAACAAATGTAATCAGCGATAACATGAAGTTGGTAACGCTTTGTTTCTTAGAGGGATGGTATAAGAGGAGATGACATGTGCAGAAAAATATGAAGTGAAAATCGTAACCGCAAAAGCCATTAAGGGCCCTCTTCACTCACCACCGCCGGAAGCCGAAGCTAATGTTATTCAATGGGAAATTTTTCTTTACAAATAACTTATAAACTAATACATATTTTTAAATTCTGTTTTCACATTCTGAAATTTTCCAGCTGTTAAATTGACGGACCTTTTTTAAAAAATTATTTTTTAAATTTTTTATATTTTATTTTGAAGCTGCAAAATACGAATTTTCAATATGTGAAATTTTTTCATTTTGAAATTTCAAAATAAAATATTAAAAATAAAAAAAATACATTTCTAAAAATGGTGCGTCAATTTAACAGTTGGGAATTTTCTGAATGTGAAAACAGAATTTAAAAATATGTATTAGTTAATTAAATGCAAAGAAAATTTCCCATAGAATAACACTGGCTTGGGCTTCTAGCAACGGTAAGTGAAGAGGGCCGTTAAGTAACATAGCACAAGCTAATGTTTTGGTAGATTAAATATGGATCCTGCCATAGCACTACTATAACGGCAGCCATTTTGAATGGACAACAGTGGACTTCATACAGCATGCTGAAACGCGGTATGTCACCTCCTCTTATTTCATACCTTCAAATTTTAGTTACAATGAATGTCAGCCAAGCAGACAATTACTCATTTAATTTTTATTTTCTCTTTTACAGTTTCTGAACCATACATATGTAAGGAAAGTGTTGTAATCGTGTCAAAAATCTGACTTCGAGATTTTAGTGTTCCTATATATTTTGAGGTCTTCTGAGTTCATTTTTGCCATTTTTACGGTGATGTGTGTATGTGTGTGTGTACTGTAAAAAGTAACAGTAGTTTTTACAGCAGAATGTGCTGGCCACCATTCTGCCATCACATTCTGCTGTTAAATAAAGTAGTTTACAGCAGAAATATATGTAAAGTGAGACTATTTTACAGGCGTTTCCGTTGTGAATTATTCCATTTTAAAAGCCCAATATGCTGGCACCAATTTTGTCAGCACATTCTACTGTAAAAACTACCATTATTTTTTACAAAAATATTTTATTTTTTAAAAAAAGAGAAAGAGAAAACATCTTTTGCACATGTGTGAACAGATTTATTTTACTGTTCTTTTTATCAGCTGATTTGGTGATATTCTTTTATTCACCTTTTTGAAGTGAGATTACACTTCTTGTACTCGAGTTTTTATATTATTTTGCTGAGCAATTTATAGCCTTTGAAGCTATATATATACTTTATGCGCATTTTTAATTTTTGAGGCCTCATCTCAGCTCATCTCAGTTCATATATGCTCAGTTCAATAGATAATACTGTTATTTTAGTCATGACTACTCCGTGGTCATGACTTACTTTTTACTTTTTGTTTATAATTTTCAGTGCACGCTAAATTCGCAATTTTAGCGCGTTCATCTGCGGCTATGGAAATTTATTTTTGTGGTATTTTTTTTAGATTTTTTTTTAATATTTGTCGGAACACTTGCAGACATATAATAAATTTTTGATAGTTTAAATTATTTCACTTGATATTCATTTTTACAATATTGCTTAAATATTTTGACATATCACCCATTTAGTTATTTTTTTTTTAATTTTCACATATACACATTTATCCTCTAAGCACAATTGTGTTGCTCTGGTTGTCAATATATTAATGACTTCTATAATCTACGGATTTTGACCATTATATTGGTTTCAACACCTGTAATTGTGTAGGGGATTTCACACTTTCACAACAATTTTTGAAAGTTATGTTTTATTGGCTTTCATAGACACTTATAATTCATTAACACATGTTCTATAAAAATTTGGTGACAAAATAAATAATTAAAATAATGAAAATAATGAAAATAATAATATTCAATAAAAAGATATTGATATAAAATTACTTACTAAATTTTAAATAAATAACATGAGGATGTATGTGACTTTTGGAAATATTTGGATTGTATATTTTTCCTAATTATATTTTCATTGGTTGTCAAAGTTTCGTTTGATACTATGCGTGAACACATCACCGCTGTCACAGGTTGCATTTTTTAACAGATTCACAATAATTTTTTTTCATCTCATTTGAATAACATGATCATTTTATTTTAATGTTTGCAAACACTTATAATTAATAATTCTCTCACACACACACACCATAAAGAATTTTTTTTCTTTCCCTATGTTTCTACGTGTGTTCCTGTATATGTTTTCTTTTGGGTCAGAAATTTATTGTATTATTGGCTGGTTTTCAGTTTGTCAGTCATAATGCAAATTTATCCAATAGTATTCCATGGTTTTTCACATGCATGTTTTCCATGCTTTTCTTCATTATTCTCAAACTTGGCCTCACAACCCAATGTTTGACACACACACACTCACAAAATTTTATCTGACCTATTTAGTTGCTATTTAATTGGTTCACATGTGGAGATAATTACATTTTCTTTTATTAAATTTTCACAGGAATTTTTGTACAAAAAACTAGTTACAATAATAATACACACATACACAAAAGTAAATAATTTTTTGTTAATTTGCAGTAAATTCTATTATGTTTTTAGAGCCTGTTTATTTTTCAAACAAATATATAAAAAGTGAAATTTCCGTACATAGCCTGTACGTTTAAAAATTTTGTTTTTATCAAAATTTTGTTTTCTTGTTTAAAAAGTAAAATTCTAGCAGAAAGTTTTCTTTCAGCTTAAATTAAATATTTAATTATTTAAAATTTCTTAATTAAAATAAGTCCTTTTTGTAAGGTTTGCACCACAGATGTATTTTAAATGGCCTTGAAATCATCTGTGCGTTGTAAGAAGTAGTCTGTGCAGAAGTATGTGGCTGGTTCACTCTTCTTTTTTTTTGTTAAAGACTATTTCTTGCTGAGCTGTATTATGGAATTATCTGTGTAACATACAGTATCATTCTTAAAAAAAAAAAAAAAAAAAAAAAAAAAAAAGATATTTAATATTAATTGGGCTTGTTGAAAAAATAGTTCAACTGTAATTATAAAACAAGAGTGTATTTAGATTTTTTTTTTGCTGTTTTTGACAAATTTTATGAGTTGTATACTTATCACCTATTTCAGGTCTACTCAGATTTTATGCATTAAAGTAAAAATTTTATTGAGATCATTTTTTTGAGAAATTCAAATGCTAATTCATTTATAAAAAAAAAATTTGTTCAGGAAAAGGAAATTATTTCATACGGGTAAATTTTATTATTTTTGACCAACACAATATATTGAAATAAAGTTGGTTCATAAATTTATACAAAAGAAATAAATTAGAATGCATAAATATATATAGAATTTAATAAAATAAAATAAATTAAAATAATTATTTTCTTGAACTCTTACATGTGCGCTTTTATTCTGACACAGGGCTAGATTTTTTTTTTTTTTTTCTACACATTTTTACACATACAAGGGACATTTCATTATGTCACTTTGCAGAATGCTGGTTGTCATTTTTGCACAACATGAAGCCTCTTCTGCTTTTCACATATTGTTCAATACGCTATGTTCAGTTAGGCATCACAAAACCATCATATCTGTCATAGCTATTGTTCTATTATACACTCTCTGGCTCACTTTGTTAGAATTTAATTTTTCACGTGTACGATATGGTCATTTTTAATCAAAAATGTTTCATTTTTTTTTTTTCATATTAATGCAGTATTGATTTTTTTTGTTTGAAAATTAATGAGATACAAAATCGATTGATTTTCATATTTCTGGTTACTGATTTCCTTTTCCTTATTATCAACCATACATACACTGTAATGAATGATTATTTTTAATATTTTACACATTTTATATATCATATTTATATAATTTATTGATTATGTGATTTGTTTCAGAATGTCACTTTAGCATCACGATGATTGAATATGTCTCATTGTTCCATAACTCATTATTATTGATTTTTTTTCAAATTTATTGTTATATGCCACAATTTTTTTATTGTTTAACAAAAGATTACTTTACATGTTCCACAATGGTATGCAGAAATTTTTGGAATTGTATTACACTGTTGTGAAGGTGAGAGAGAGTGTTATATGTTTTATAATATTTGTCCATTTTGACGATTCATATTTATTTTTTTTTTCCTCGTCGCTGGGGAGAAATATGTGAAGTCGTTCCTTCACATATATGAGTTTTAATTATAACTTTAAATAAAGGTAATAAGTGGTTATTATATTTTCAATAAATTAAATGGCTAATAAAATAGATAACGAAATTCTAAATTACTTTTATTTATTCGCTTTTGTCTATAATAAATATCTTAATTATAATAATATTTTATCCCTTATGCTATTAATAAATCTTCTGAGAACAAAAACATATTCCTTTTAAATTACATCTCTCAGAATTATAATCTCTCCTAAATCATTTAATAAATAAAATATAAAAAATAATACTATTCCGGTGGATACATAATTACATTTTCATTCCTTTGAATTGCATAAGTTTATTTATTCGAAACTAAATTAAGCAATACATTTCCGTTCTAATATCATTATAGGGGTAATTTATATTTTTATGACACGTTGTGCAATAAATCGCAGACTTCATGTCTCTTGCTCTAACGGCTGTCTGGCGATAGGCTTGGCATAGAGGATTGGCGTTATTTCTTTTTAACGAACTTGCTAAATTCAAAATATTTATATTAAATTATTCTACAAACAAAGGAATATCTTTGGCTATAAAATTTGGCTCTTTTTTAAAAATCTTGGCGTAATCCAAGAGTCTGGTCAGGATTGCGAAGGAGTGAACTTCAGATTCCGCTCCTAATCTGATTTAAGTAACACGAACTAAATAGCTCTCTCTCTCTACCTGAACTTTTGTTTTACACCACCTGGATGTCTCAGAGACAATATTTTTATGTATCTTGTCAATTGAACTATCGAATAATTCTTAACCCATAGCTGTGATGTTTAATTTGAAAATAAAGTGCTGTCAGTTAAGAAGATTTTTTTTATTTACGGCCTTCTTTATCTATTTTCCTGGTGTATTGCGGTTATTCATCTTGCTTGCTTAAAAAACATTTTCCATGGGAACTTTAGCGCAAGAACAATATTACAACTATAGCGCCTAACTCTTTGTTCGAATGAGCTGAAATTTGGTTCGTTTGTTATAGGTCACCATATCACGAACTCTACTGATTTTGGTAACCCCCGAACATATAGTTTTTTACAGTGACACAAAGAAAAATTCTTTATGATTATGGTCTGTGGACTCAAATTTTTTAAAGTGCGACAGCGTCTAAAGACCTTATTCGTCTGAGCTGCAAAATTTATACACATATTGTCACCATCGCAGAAACTGTATAAATTTTGGCGAATCTAGCTCTTATAATTTTTTTTTTTTTTTTTTTTACAGGGACACAAAGAAAAATTCTTTATCATTATGGTCTACGGGCCCAAATATTTTAAAGTGCGATAGCGTCTAAACGCCTTATTTGATTGTGCTGAAAATTTATACACATAATACATGTCACCGTCGTACGAGCTGTACAGATTTTGGTAAATCTGGCATTTATAAATTTTTCTACAGGACCACAAAGAAATACTCTTTATCATCGGGCTTATGGGCCGAAATTTTTTTAAATGCGATAATGTCTAAATGCCTTATCCGATTGAGCTGAAAATTTGTACACATGCTATTGGTTATCGTCGCACGAATTGTATAGATTTTGGCGAATCTAGAGCCCTCATAGATTTTTACAGAAATACAAAGAAACGATCTTTATCATTATGACCCATGGGTTCAAATTATTTGAAGTACAATAGCGTAAAATTAAACAATGGATAAAAATACTCAAACACCCTATTATAATTTTCACTTTTGTTTATTTAACGACTTCTCTTACTTTAATTTATTTATACAACCGTTGATTACTTAATGTTTGGAAAGTCGAGTGGAGTCACTCCAGATTTGTCTATTTTTGTGTCTGTGGTTCAGCATAATAATGAAAATTAAGCAAACAATTTATTGGAAATGTGATTTAATATGCCTTGCATTTGCAATGAAAAAAAAAAAAAAAACCTGGAATGGTCCCACTCGATTTTCTGAGCGTTTAGTAGTTATCAAACCTTTAAAAAGTTTTGATACACTGAGTACTTCAACAAATAATCAAAAGTGAAAAATACATTAGGATGTATAAATATTTCTCTTCAAGTTCGAACATTCTAAAATGGACCGTAGTGTATCCGAATACTTTTGTGCATCCCTGTAAAATAGTATAAATTTTATACAGACAATTTCCAATGACGACCATTCTGCAGAAAATTTTTGAAACGTATATAAGTTTAAGTTTACTTTGAATAATTTAATGACCTTCATATATTCATATAATTACCCCCAATAGGACGACACATGTGTAAAATATTTCATACTTCCCCGCAGAAGAACTGTATGTAATACGTAAATCAATTTCCATAGTGATCATACATTATCAAAGCAATGTAACATATATATCAGTTTTTTTTTTTTTTTTTTTTTTTTTTTTTTTAATGTTTTAAACAATTTAATACTATTCAAACAAAATTCAATACATATATATACTCTATAACAAAAAAAAAAAAAAAAAGACGCACCAAGATGGAATAATGCCAACTGGACACAAATTGACATACATACAGATTTCGATGGAAAATGCAAAATTTTAAAGTTTGGCTGCCATCGAATGAGCATGCGACGCTGCAGCGCATCTTAACTGCGCAAATGACAAAATATTAAAAATGAGAAATTTTGATTCCGGGTCAAAAATTCTTCAAGAATTTTATTCAGTCTACTCAGAAAGACAGTAGCTATGCCTCGCATACAGGTGCACAAACAACATGCACAGATATCAGCATTTGAGTGTGGTGTGTAGTTGGACTCAAAGAAGCCGGTTGGTCTAATCTGCGAATTTTTTGACAATTGGATAGGAGCGGTACCACTATTAGATGATATTGACAGGAATGGGTGAACTATGGCTGAATACAGTGTCAGGGAGGAAGCGGTCGGGCTAAAGAGAGGACATAAAGTGAGAACCAATCAATCGGTACTCAAAGCTCCAATTCATCGTTATTGTCGATCCAACATGCAACTGGTACTTCAGTGACTTAATATATCCTTAATAGGAGGCTCAGTGAAATGGGGTTGAGCTCAGTCCCCGGATCTCTCTTCCACTGAGGACGTATGGAACATCATAAAAAGGGTCCTACAACCAGCTCGGGATTTTGCCAATCTAACGCGCCAATTGGACAGAATTTGGCGCGATACTTCACAGGAGCACATCTGCCAATTCTATGAATTAATACCAAGCCGAATAACTGCGTACATAAGGGCCAGAAGTGGACCAACGCGTTATTGACTTGTTTACTTTGTGAGGCCCTTTCTCTTGATTAAATCATTCAAATTTTCTGAAACTGTAATTTACGATTTCATCAACATAGCGAAATTGTAAACTTTTCATATAAATATGAATTTTGAGGATTATTGCATTGGAAATAATAGCATGAAAACTAAACAACGGAATTGACCCTAATAAAATAAATTAATTGATTAGAATAAGATAAATATATCGAAGTGAACGGTGGATAGCCTATTAGGCGGGGATTTCCTTCTGTTACTGTATCAAGCTTTGGTCAAATTCATTTCTTTTAACATGATTATAATGTCTCGTACTAGAAATTTATGAGAACATAAATATCATGGGGAACTGAGCAGAGTCCACCTATGCCAACTAGTTTTTTTTTTTTTTTTTTTTTTTACATTTCGTATTATACTTCTCTGAGAGGAAAATCGTCTGCATGGAAAATAATTTTAGTTCCCCATCATACTATAGGTATGGGGAACTTAGGTAATCGTGAAAAATTTCGACCTAGGTTTTTTGGCTTTTCTACACGTTTTCAGGTGTGAGGAATCCGAAAATGACAAAATTTCTATGGTGTCTGTCTGTCAGTCCGTTAGTGTGTCAGTGTGTTAGTCCGTTAGTTTGTTAGACTGTTTACACGATATCTCACGAACAAATGATCGCAGAGAGGTCAGACCAGTTTTAAAATATTACTTTAGACACTGGCAAGAACCCTACTTATTTGTAACATTCGAATTAAAAAACTTCGCAAGTTATTAGAAATTTACGATTTTCTTAACATGGGAGAATAGGACAAAAAGTCACTTAAACGTGCATCAAATGGAAACTTTTTACTGTAAAAATGTCAGACCAGTTTTAAAATATCAGTTTTGATGCCAGAATGAACATCAGTAACTATAAATATGCTACTTTGAAAATTTCGCAAGTTATTGGAAATTTACGAATTTCTTAACATGGCATTATAGGGCAAAATTTCACATAAACGTCAATTTTGAGCGATATTTTCATCGTAAAGATGTCAGACTACTTTTGAAATATCATTTAGGTTACTGACATGAATATTAATGACTATGAATTTTCCAATATAAAAATTTCGTAAGTTATTGGAAATTTACGAATTTCTTAACATGACAGAATCGAGCAAAATTTCACATAAACGTCAATCTTGAGGGATATTTTCATAGTAAAGATGTCAAACCACTTTCGAAATATTATTTAGGATACTGGCATGAATATGATAGACTAGGATTTTTCCAATTTAAAAAAATCGTAAGTTATTTGGAATTTACGATTTACTTAACATGTCAGAGTAACACAAAATTGAGCATAAACTTTCATTTTGAGGATCCTAAATACATTAGACAACTTCAAAATTACATTTATGATATTTGTTTTAACATGATTGAATACAAATATTCTAATAGGAAAATTTCATAAATTATTCGTAATTTACGATTTTATTAACATAGCGAAATTGTAAATTTTTCATATAAATATGAATTTTGAGGATTATTGCATTGGAAACAGTAGCATGAAAACTAAACAACGGAATGGACCCTGACAAAATAAATTAATAGATTAGAATAAGATAAATATATCGAAGTGAACGGTGGATAGCCTATTAGGCGGGGATTTCATTCTGTCACTGTATCAAGTTTTGGTCAAATTCATTTCTTTTAACATTATAATATGTCTCGCACTAGAAATTTATGAGACGATATATATGATGGGGAACTGAGCAGAGTCTACCTATGCCAACTATTTGGTGTATGTTTTCCTCTGCGTGAACTTGCATAAGGTTAAAAAAGAAGAAAAATGGTTCTAGATTGGTTTTGGTTAAGAAAATCTCTGCCTTACCTCCCACAGTACGTTTCACTGAAGATCGGAGAATCGTCATAATGGTCGAGGCATCGCGTGACAAAACCGAAATCGGCTAATTTTGCTTCCATGTTATGATTTAGAAGCAAATTTTCGGTTTTTATGTCACGATGAGCGATGCCTCTTTTATGGCAGTATTGTAGAGCATGGCACATACCTTTAATCCAACAGCGTCCCAACTCAAGATCTACTCCGCCATGGCTATAAAAAGAAAATTGTGATTAGTCAATTATCACAAGAATGCGAAATTTCAAATAATACTTTAACACGAATAAGTTTTTTTTTTAGTTCCCCATCATACTATAGGTATGGGGAACTTAGGTAATCGTGAAAAATTTCGACCTAGGTTTTTTGGCTTTTCTACACGTTTTCAGGTGTGAGGAACCCGAAAATGACAAAATTTCTATGGTGTCTGTCTGTCAGTCCGTTAGTGTATCAGTCCGTCAGTGTGTCAGTGTGTTAGTCCGTTAGTTTGTTAGACTGTTTACACGATATCTCACGAACAAATGATCGCAGAGAGGTCAGACCAGTTTTAAAATATTACTTTAGACACTGGCAAGAACCCTATTTATTTGTAACATTCGAATTAAAAAACTTCGCAAGTTATTAGAAATTTACGATTTTCTTAACATGGGAGAATAGGACAAAAAGTCACTTAAACGTGCATTAAATGGAAACTTTTTACTGTAAAAATGTCAGACCAGTTTTAAAATATCAGTTTTGATGCCAGAATGAACATCCGTAACTATAAATATGCTACTTTGAAAATTTCGCAAGTTATTGGAAATTTACGAATTTCTTAACATGGCATTATAGGGCAAAATTTCACATAAACGTCAATTTTGAGCGATATTTTCATCGTAAAGATGTCAGACTACTTTTGAAATATCATTTAGGTTACTGACATGAATATTAATGACTATGAATTTTCCAATATAAAAATTTCGTAAGTTATTGGAAATTTACGAATTTCTTAACATGACAGAATCGAGCAAAAATTTCACATAAACGTCAATCTTGAGGGATATTTTCATAGTAAAGATGTCAAACCACTTTCGAAATATTATTTAGGATACTGGCATGAATATGATAGACTAGGATTTTTCCAATTTAAAAAAATCGTAAGTTATTTGGAATTTACGATTTACTTAACATGTCAGAGTAAGGCAAAATTGAGCATAAACTTTCATTTTGAGGATCCTAAATACATTAGACAACTTCAAAATTACATTTATGATATTTGTTTTAACATGATTGAATACAAATATTCTAATAGGAAAATTTCATAAATTATTCGTAATTTACGATTTTATTAACATAGCGAAATTGTAAATTTTTCATATAAATATGAATTTTGAGGATTATTGCATTGGAAACAGTAGCATGAAAACTAAACAACGGAATGGACCCTGACAAAATAAATTAATAGATTAGAATAAGATAAATATATCGAAGTGAACGGTGGATAGCCTATTAGGCGGGGATTTCATTCTGTCACTGTATCAAGTTTTGGTCAAATTCATTTCTTTTAACATGATTATAATATGTCTCGCACTAGAAATTTATGAGACGATATATATGATGGGGAACTGAGCAGTCTACCTATGCCAACTATTTGGTGTATGTTTTCCTCTGCGTGAACTTGCATAAGGTTAAAAAAGAAGAAGAAAAATGGTTCTAGATTGGTTTTGGTTAAGAAAATCTCTGCCTTACCTCCCACAGTACGTTTCACTGAAGATCGGAGAATCGTCATAATGGTCGAGGCATCGCGTGACAAAACCGAAATCGGCTAATTTTGCTTCCATGTTATGATTTAGAAGCAAATTTTCGGTTTTTATGTCACGATGAGCGATGCCTCTTTTATGGCAGTATTGTAGAGCATGGCACATTTCTTTAATCCAACAGCGTCCCAACTCAAGATCTACTCCGCCATGGCTAGAAAAAGAAAATTGTGATTAGTCAATTGTCACAAGAATGCGAAATTTCAAATAATACTTTAACACGATTAAGTTTTTTTTTTTTAGTTCCCCATCATACTATAGGTATGGGGAACTTAGGTAATCGTGAAAAATTTCGACCTCGGTTTTTTGGCTTTTCTACACGTTTTCAGGTGTGAGGAATCCGAAAATGACAAAAATTTCTATGGTGTCTGTCTGTCAGTCCGTTAGTGTATCAGTCCGTCAGTGTGTTAGTCCGTTAGTTTGTTAGACTATTTACACGATATCTCACGAACAAATGATCGCAGAGAGGTCAGACCAGTTTTAAAATATTACTTTAGACACTGGCAAGAACCCTATTTATTTGTACCATTCGAATTAAAAAACTTCGCAAGTTATTAGAAATTTACGATTTTCTTAACATGGGAGAATAGGACAAAAAGTCACTTAAACGTGCATTAAATGGAAACTTTTTACTGTAAAAATGTCAGACCAGTTTTAAAATATCAGTTTTGATGCCAGAATGAACATCAGTAACTATAAATATGCTACTTTGAAAATTTCGCAAGTTATTGGAAATTTACGAATTTCTTAACATGGCATTATAGGGCAAAATTTCACATAAACGTCAATTTTGAGCGATATTTTCATCGTAAAGATGTCAGACTACTTTTGAAATATCATTTAGGTTACTGACATGAATATTAATGACTATGAATTTTCCAATATAAAAATTTCGTAAGTTATTGGAAATTTACGAATTTCTTAACATGACAGAATCGAGCAAAATTTCACATAAACGTCAATCTTGAGGGATATTTTCATAGTACAGATGTCAAACCACTTACGAAATATTATTTAGGATACTGGCATGAATATGATAGACTAGGATTTTTCCAATTTAAAAAAATCGTAAGTTATTTGGAATTTACGATTTACTTAACATGTCAGAGTAAGGCAAAATTGAGCATAAACTTTCATTTTGAGGATCCTAAATACATTAGACAACTTCAAAATTACATTTATGATATTTGTTTTAACATGATTGAATACAAATATTCTAATAGGAAAATTTCATAAATTATTCGTAATTTACGATTTTATTAACATAGCGAAATTGTAAATTTTTCATATAAATATGAATTTTGAGGATTATTGCATTGGAAACAGTAGCATGAAAACTAAACAACGGAATGGACCCTGACAAAATAAATTAATAGATTAGAATAAGATAAATATATCGAAGTGAACGGTGGATAGCCTATTAGGCGGGGATTTCATTCTGTCACTGTATCAAGTTTTGGTCAAATTCATTTCTCTTAACATGTATATAATATGTCCTGTACAAGAAATTTATGAGAACATACATATGATGGGGAACTGAGCAGAGTCCACCTATGCCAACTAGTTTTTTTTTGTATGCGTGTGCGTTGTTGTGTGTGTATGCTGGAGTACTATCTGATATTCACAATACGCAAAAAACTAGTTGGCATAGGTGGACTCTGCTCAGTTCCCCATCATATTTATGTTCTCTGAAATTTCTAGTGGGAGACATATTATAATCATGTTAAAAGAAATGAATTTGACGAAAGCTTGATACAGTGACAGAATGAAATCCCCGCCTAATAGGCTATCCACCGTTCACTTGGATATATTTATCTTAATCTAATCTATTAATTTATTTTATCAGGGTCAATTATGTTATTTAGTTTTTATGCTAGTATTTCCAATGCAATAATCCTCAAAATTCATATTTATATGAAAAATTTACAATTTCCCTATGTTGATAAAATCGTAAATTACGAATAATTTACGAAATTTTCCTATTAGAATATTTGTATTCTATAATGTTCAAACAAATATTATAAATATAATTTTGAAGTTATCTAATGTATTTAGGATCCTCAAAATGGAAGTTTATGCTCAATTTTGCCGTATTCTGTCATTTAAGTAAATCGTAAATTCCAAATAACTTACGAATTTTTTTAATTGGAAAATCGTAGTCTATGATATTCATGCCAGTATCCAAAATAATATTTAAAAAGTGGTTTGACATCATTACGATGAAAATATCCCTCAAGATTGACGTTTATGTGAAATTTTGCTCTTTTCTCCCATGTTAAGAAATTCGTAATTTTCCAATAACTTACGAAATTTTTATATTGGAAAATTCATAGTCATTAATATTCATGCCAGTGTCCTAAATAATATTTCAAAAGTAGTCTGACATATTTACGATGAAAATATCTCTCAAAATTAACGTTTATGTGAAATTTTGCCCTATTACTGCCATGTTAAGAAATTCGTAAATTTCCAATAACTTGCGAAATTTTCAAAGTAGCATATTTATAGTTACTGATGTTCATTACGGCATCAAAACTGATATTTTAAAACCGGTCCGAAATTTTTACAGTAAAAGGTTTCCATTTAATGCACGTTTAAGTGAAATTTTGTCCTATTCTCCCATGTGAAGAAAATCGTAAATCTCTCATAACTTGCGAAGTTTTTTAATTCGAATGTTGCAAATGAATAGGGTTCTTGCCAGTATCGAAAGCAATATTTTAAAACTGATCTGACCTCTCTGCGATCATTTGTTCGTGAGATATCGTGTTAACAGACTAACAAACTAACGGACTAACACACTGACACACTAACGGACAAACACACTGACGGACTGACACACTAACAGACACCCTACAGACAGACACCATACAAATTTTGTCATTTTCGAATTCCTCACACCTGAAAACGTATAAAAAGATCAAAAAACCGAGGTCGAAATTTTTCACGATTACCTAAGTTCCCCATACCTATAGTATGATGGGGAACTAAAAAAATACTAAAAGCAGTCTTTGGGGACTGCCGACAGAAGTGAAAACAAAGTAACTTGTGAATTGTATCGTCGAGCTATTAGATTATTATTTTCGAATTATTTTTGGTTTGTAAAGAAGTGTTTATGATCTGCGTTATATGATTCGGCACAATATTTGTAGCTACCCAAATTAAATTTTCCATGATTTTTATATTAAAAATATTATAATATGACTAAAATAGTTTTATTATTATTATTATTTATTTGAAAATTTATATTGAAAGCAAAAAGAAGAATATAACAGTCTGTATAAAACACGTGCTTGTACTTTGTGAACTATGTATATACTGAAAAAAAGTACATTCATGCATAGAGTATAGAACTAGAAAGAGACAGATGTCAGTAGCCAGTATACTACTTGTATTAGTATACATTTTATACATATATATAGATATGTGTGAGTGTATACTCTTCGTATGTATATAATGTACGAGGTGTGCCTATTAAATAACGAGACTATTGCTGCTACAGATGAACTACATATGCGGCAAATCCGAACAGCCGACAGCTGTGCAGCGTAAAGCCTTCTCTTTCGATTGCAGCACCTCCCGTGTTTGTAGAGAAATCAGTCTGGCCGTAACCTTCATTTGTGTAAGAGGTGTTTGTTTCCTTCGTGAATTTCGTGAAATCCAGTTACAATAAGTGCCGGATGCAAACAAACAATTTACGCACCAAATTTCGTGACCACAGAAGTCTTTAATAGAAAATATTACAAATAAATAAATACAAAAATCACAGCTTTAGTATGGGACCCCTTTGGAGAATTTAAATATTTTAAGCCATTTTTGCGATGAACTAAATTGGCTATCTCAATTGTGCGAGAAAAGATCTTGGCGAGAAACGTCCGAGTTACGTCGATTCTGAATTTCAAATTTTGCCAAAGGGATCCAATACTAAAGCTATTCCGTACACAAAATAAATAAATAAATAAAATAATAATAAAATAAAATAAAAAATCTTTTCTGATATTTACAAAATAAAAATCTTAATAAAATTCAAATTATAAACATTTGCAATTAATGGGAGAACATAAAAAAACCCTCATAAGGTACATAATAACAACAAAAAATTTTGTTTTACTGCAGGAAAGAAAAGTACTGCTTAATTAAATAAAAATATTAAACTAATGCCAAATATCTCTATGAAAATAATTATCTACGTGCAAATTCCTCATAAAAAAAAAAAAAAAAATCACCAACTTTTGTAGGTATTTTTCTCTCTAATTTTTATTATTATTCACGTGAAATTAAAAATATTTCATTTTATTTCTCGAAAATAAAAAAATATATAAATGCATATTTATAAATACAAAACCTTTTACCGAATCCGCGTTGAAAACGGAAAAAGGGTAAAATAAATTAGAAACATCAGACCTATATTTATAAATTTGATACCAAATGAAAGGGGTGATTTTTCTGAATCCAGGGGTGCAAACAGTTTTTCGATGCGACAATTAGATTTTTAAAAAATAACTAAAGTATGAAATCTAAGTGGTAATGGAAAAACGGAAAAGGGGAAAAACAAATCTACAAAAAAGACACTTAAAATGTACAAAAAAGCCAAGCTCAAAGAAAGAGAATTGATTAAAGTTGTGTCTGAATAGGGTGTGATATCAAATTCCCAAGCTTATATTCAAATACTTATTTAATATTCCCTTTTAACTAAATTTTCACATGTGAATCAAGTGCCTTATGATATGTTGATAGAAATCCTTCTTTCCTGTACTAAATACATCATAGCGTGTTTCTGAAAAATATTATTATTTTTATTTATGTACTAGCTGTTACCCGCGACTTCGTTCACGTGGAAATTTTGATGTGTATGTGTGGGAACTGACGGTTTGATCATAATATGAAATGAAATGAAACCTTATCATTGTGGTGCTGTGCAAAACAGAGTCTGATAAAGTACACTCAAAAAAATTTGTAACATTGAAAGCCAAAATAAAATGCCAAAATAAATAAATAAAAAGTTATCGCCAACATGGCGATAAAAATTTAAAATTCGTCCATAGGGATTCTGTACTAAAACAGTACTGCGTTGTGGAAGTATAAAAACTGGGTCGTCAATTATGAATTTTATTTGGAAACCTTTCTTTGTATGATTTTAGTTCACTATTGCACAATATTAATCTGGTTCTAATAATAATTTGGTGACTGGTTAATTAAAATTTTAACTATGTGGTGAAATTCATATAATATTTATGAGTTTCAAATTTTTAATTTTTTTTTTTTACAAATAAATGATTTTTTTTTTTTTTTTTCATTTCCCGGCGAATTGTTGAATAATATTTTAGTTCTTAAACAATTTTGGACGGCTTTGCCCGCTTCGCTGGCAAACTCTTTTCTATATGCTTTATGAAAAAAAAAAAAAAACTGAAATCGGTCAAAAGCTTGCTTTGGGTTCCCGCTGCCTTAGGCAGCGCCTTGTTCGTCTTTGCAATCTCCGGTGCCTGTCCCTATTGCCTGCGACAATGGCTTACCCGTGGGCTTCCATTTGGTTGCTTATCATACATAACAGTTTCGATACGGACAGAATCGAAAAATTTGAAGTAACTCTTTTATATCTGAATCCCAGTTACATATGAACACGGAGTAATATTAATAGGAGTTGAAGGTCCAATGGGAGAAAGCTACGAAACTGTGATCTAAATTTTTGGTAAATATTGAGGGCGCCACTTGTCATTCCTCCCTACCTCGGCGCGGATATACTGTTGTTTTCAATAGAATTTTGCTGGAGTACATTTAATTTTTTTTTATTTTAAGCAATTTAATTTCTTTGTAAGTTCTTAAATCTGCATAATTCAGATGTTTCAAATAAATGCTTCGTTCCTAGTTGTAAAACAGGCTATGATAGTGATAAGAAAAACAAAAAAAAAAAAAAAAAAGCCCTAGGAGAAAAATAAAGGTCCGAGTTCGTGTTTTCTGCACATAAAGTAAGCTTATTTTTTTAATTTACAAAATTTCATCCATTCTCCTTCCTCCCAATTGTCTGTTTTAGCTAGCTTCGGTTCATAAGAATCGTCATTTTTTAAAAGCTTTCTTTCAAAGTAAAATTAGTATAAAATGGCTCTTAAAAAAAACATGTTGGTTAGAATACTCTATTTAATGAAATTTGCTTTCAATCGAAATTTTTTCAGCTTGATATTATTTTTAAAAAAATAAATAAAACGAGACATTTCCCCATTGAATAACATTGCGGAAGCTGGCGAGAAGGAAGGATTGCACGCTGGCGCCATCTGTAAACATTAGAAAACAACATCACAAAATTTCAGCGTTACCTTCTTCTCCTCATATGAACAACATTATGTGTGATGTACATAATATTTGCTCTCAAGTTATTTCCTATATTTATTTGATTTAATCAATCAACCATAGAATGACAGCGATTTCAAGCCACATATAATAATACAATATGCTATGATCGGCAACTTCTATCGCATGAGACAATTATTATTTTGTGGTTATATATACTTCATGCTTAGTTAATAGTAGTTGGTATATAGAAAAATAAATAAATTAGTATGCAAACTTGATCATGGTACAGCCTTAATGCCCTTGGCGACTTTTAAATTTTTGTTGCCGTTTTAGACCAAAATATAATTTATGCGATTATAGTTTCTATACGCAAGCGAAGTGTGACATCACTGACCGTCCGTAGATGCAAGAAAATGATTTCCTACGTCAATCGCCCATTGGATTTTTTGTAAAAAATGATTAAAAATCGAAGAAAATTATTTCCCGATTTTAATCCCCATATTTGGGTACACATATGTATTAGTTATCATGTGCATGTGTTAGATTGAGTTATTTTGCTGTCAAATTGACAAAATTTTAATTTTAAATTTCAAAACTCTGTCGTTCTTGGCGCTTATTGTATTTGGTGATCAAAAAAGTAATACGAAAATATACATGCCAGATGTATATTTTCGTAATATGCATTGTACGAAATATTGTTTCATATTATTCATTACTGTCTTAAAATAAGTTGTTAAATTAACCATGATTTTTGAAAGGAATTAAATTATGTTCGCCAAATAATTTGGCGATATTTTATTTTTCTACCAAGGATGACCGATATCAAATCTATTCCGCTACAACACATTAGTATCTTATATCAGATACTTTATTTAGACATTTGAAAACAAATTTGACTTCAAATTATGATAGAATATTTATCTTTTCCCTTTTAATCAGTATATTAGTTGGATATTTATTGTGTTAATATCATCCTTTGAAATTAAATGTTTGTGTTTTCAATCGAATATGGAAGTTCGCCAATTTTTTTTTTTTCTAGAGTTTTGAAATTAAAAATTCAAATTTTGTCAATTTTACAACAAAAATAACTTAATCTAATGCATGGACATGATAACTAATACATATCTATACCTAAATATGTGGATTAAAATCGGGAAATATTTTTCCTCGATTTTTAATAATTTTTTACAAAAAATCCACTGGGCGTTTAACATAGAAAATATTTTTCTTGCATCCACGAACGGCCAGTGACGTCATCACTTCGCTTGCGTATTTCTTTCTATCTTTTCCTTGGCGAAAAATGTCCGATCTACTTCAGCATCAAAATTATAAAAAATTGTCAAGAATTATCAATAAGAAAATACCTTTACCATAATGCTGAATTAACTTTTATGCCAAGCGTGTTTCATCCGCCATACTAAAAAAAAAAATCTGAAGTTGAGGTATATAAAAAGAATGCTGTGAAATAAAATTCAGAAGAAATATGTTAGATTTGTAATATTACTATTTTATTTTAAAATTATAATGTGCCATTTTCTCATCGACCAATTTAACATTTAGTAATTTCTTATTTTTCGCATGTAAGCATATTTCATTTTATGCTGAAAACAATAAATAAATATATCTCGTAAACTTTTTTTGGCAACAATTAAAAATTTAAATGGCTTATATTAAGTCAATATAAGTCAATAAATTTATTATTTTCATATTTTAATTAATTTTAAAGATTTTTTCAATTTTTTTTTTCTTAAACCATCCCTGACCTGTAAGGAAAAAAACAAAAAAAGAATGATCGAAATCGGTCAAGCCGTTTACGATTTTATAAATAACATACAGACAAACATTCATTTTTATATATATAGATCGATGGGCTTGACGGCCATCTTTCAAAGTTTTACGTTAGTTTGAATTCTATAAATCTCATCAATTATCGGATGAGTTGGTTGATTGGTTGGTTAATTGAGTTTTATATCGCACTAGTGCTGCGCAATGAGAAATAACTATACGATGGGAGTGCGCCAAACTTAACACTGTTAAAACTTAAATTGATTCAACTTGTGTGCTTAACGGGGCTTTTGCGATGTTTTAATGCATTTTTTTTCTTTTTTAATCTGAATATTTCAACCCCTGTTGAATGGAATAACCATATTATTTTAACGAGATATTTATTCCAAGAAGCTAAATTCAAATTGGGTAAATATAACGGGGGGTGAAGCTTCTGTGCTTCCCCCCCTCTCCTTCATGTTTTTACGTTAATTTAAATTTTTATATTCTTTATTCCCGGCATTTATATGATGGAAGTGCACTTAATACTAAATAATTATAAGAAATCATGTTATCGAAATATTTCCGTCTCTGCTGAATGGAATAGCAAAATTAATTTGATATGAGATATATTTTAAGAAACTTCTTTCAAACTGTGTGAATGTTTATTCATTACTTGAAAGATGGCCGCCAAGCCCATCATACATAAATAAAAATAATAATTTTTTCAGAAACACGCTATGATGTATTTAGTACAGGAAAGAAGGATTTCTATCAACATATCATAAGGCACTTGATTCACATGTGAAAATTTAGTTAAAGGGGAATATTAAATAAGTATTTGAATGTAAGCTTGGGAATTTGATATCACACCCTTTTCAGACACAACTTTAATCAATTCTCTTTCTTTGAGCTTGGCTTTTTTGTACATTTTAAGTGTCTTTTTTGTAGATATCATTTTTTTTTTTTTACTTTCTTCTATATGTAATATAGAGAAAGTATTGGATTCGTACAAATTTTCGACCTCGGGTTTTTGATGGATTTACACGTTTTGAGAGCTGCAGAACACGATTTGACCCTTTTTAGAAAATGTCTGTCTGTCTGTCTGTCTGTGTGTGTGTGTGTGTGTGTGTGTGTGACAAAATTTTGTGGCAACTGTATCTCAGGAACTACTGCACAGAATTTCATACAAATTGGTATGTAGTTGCACCTTGACATAAATTAGTGTCTATCAACTTTTGGTAAAAATTGTCTTACAGGTTGCGTTGCCATCCCGCTTTTTCTAAATTTTTAACATGGTGATATAGGATACAGTTTTGTATAAATGTGCATAAAGGGAATTATTTTTTAGTAATCATTATGAAATTTACAAGAATTATTTATAATAGAGATAGTCAACTGGGAAAAAAAATTTGTATGCGTAGGAGCCTCGTGAACCCCCCTGGGGGGGAAGTCCCCCATCGAGGGGAGTAAATTTTCAAGATGGGTATCTTTCGAAAGGTCTCGTCAATACCTTTAAAACGAATGGTTGAACTATAAATCTGTGATAATTCAAAACAAGGTTATCGATTTTTTTTTACTTTTAACAAAAAATAACTTAGAAAAAAAAGTTTTTTTTTTTTTTTTTTTTTTTTTTTTTTTTTTTAACGAAATTTAACTAAACTTGGTATTTAGTTGGTCCCTGACATAAACTGGTGCTGATTAGATTTGGGGATCAATCACTCAACAGGTGGTGCTGTGATCGTATTTTTTCTAAATTTTTAACATGGCAGTATAGGACAAAATTTCGTATAAATGTACATAATGGGAGTTATTCTTAACCTGTCATTGTGAAATTAATATGAATTATTGATAATAGTAGTAGTTAATTAGGAAAAAACCCTCGGTCATCGCTCCCCCCCCCCTATCCTAGGGGAAAGTACCCCCCGGGGGGGGGGTAAATTTTCAAGATGGTTATTACTTTCTTCTATCTTCAATAGAAGAAAGTATTGGATTCGTAAAAATTTTCGATTTCGGGTTTTTGATGGATTTACACGTTTTGAGAGGTGTAGAACACGATTTTACCATTTTTAGAAAATGTCTGTCTGTCTGTCTGTCTGTCTGTGTGTGTGTGTGTGACAAAATTTTGTGGCAACTGTATCTCTGGAACTACTGCACAGAATTTCATACAAATTGGTATGCAGTTGCACCTTGACATAAATTAGTGCCTATCAACTTTTGGTAAAAATCGTCTTACAGGTTGCGTTGCCATCCCGCTTTTTCTAAATTTTCAAAAGGGTGATAAAGGCAAAAATTTTCAAGATGGGTATCTTTCGAAAGGTCTCGTCAGTACCTTTAAAACGAATGGTTGAACTATAAATCTGTGATAATTTAAAACAAAGTTATCGATTATTTTACTTTTTACAAAAAAAAAAACTTAGAAATTTTTTTTTTTTTTTTTCTCCCCCCTTAATTTTAGCAAACTCCCACGGTTTCCGTGTTCTGACAAACTTGAACTAATTTTTGCTTTTTTCCCCTAATTTTGTCAAAGTCCTACGGTTTCCGTGTCTTGACAAACTTTAACATATTTTTGCATTTTCCCCCTAATTTTGTCAAAGTTCCACGGTTTCCGTGTTTTGACAAACTTTGACAAAATTTTGGGTAAAATGTGAAAATTATTCTAAATTTGTCAAAACACGGAAACCGTGGGACTTTGACAAAATTGGGGGGAAAATGCAAAAATTTGTTTAAGTTTGTCAGAACACGGAAACCGTGGGAGTTTGATAGAATTAAGGGGAGAGGAAAAAAAAAAGTGGGACTTTGACAAAATTTTGGGTAAAATGTGAAAATTTGTTTTTTTTTCCTCTCCCCTTAATTCTATCAAACTCCCACGGTTTCCGTGTTCTGACAAACTTAAACTAATTTTTGCTTTTTCCCCCTAATTTTGTCAAAGTCCCACGGTTTCCGTGTTTTGACAAACTTAGAATAATTTTCATATTTTACCCAAAATTTTGTCAAAGTCCCACTTTTTTTTTTTTTTTTAATTATTTTTGCTGAGTGAATTTGTATAGGAAAAGATAGAAGAAAGTCATGTGGTGGCCACAACATACTAGTCTTTTGAAAGGTCTCGTCAATATCTTTAAAACGGATGGTTGAACTATAAATATGTGATAATTTAAAACAAGGTTATCGATTTTTTTTTTTTAAATATTGTTACTGCGTGAATTTGTATAGGAAAATATAGAAGAAAATCTTGTGGTGGCCACAGCATACTAGTTTAAATAGGTTTTATATTTACAGGAATTAACCTGATACTTTACATCAGATATGTCCTGGATTTCAACTCAGCTTTCGTACGATGTTGTTCTTTGCGTTAAACTGTATTACAAAGTTTTCTTTGCGTTAAACTTTCCATAATTCTGGTTGCTAGACATTATCCATGAGTTTTCTATGCAGACTAGTATGTCGTGTCCACCACAAAACTTTCTTCTACATTTTCCTATACATATTAACGCAGCACAAATTATTTATTATTTTTTTCATTATGAATGCTGAATATTATCAACTCAGAGAGGTATTGTTGCACAAAATGTCCAACGGAAGTAAATTTTCACCATGCAGATGGCATCCTTTCAGTTCAAAAAAAAAATTGTAGTATATGAGCTCCACTTATCGGCCGATAGGCATCGAGATTGAATCAGCATAATGTCTCATAATGGCCTTTTCACATATTAAGTTTTGTTTCATTATATGCAACAGAACCTTTCCTTAAATTGCGAAAATCGCTGTATAGCAGCGCCACATGTTGAGATATTGGTACAAAAGTTGATAAGCACTATAATTTGTAACAATGTAAATTTATTTGTAAATTTATGCAATTCCATGTATTAGTTACTCAGATATAGCCTTCTCTGAAATTGCGGCAATCACTGTATAGCAGCACCATGTTGAGCAATTGACACCAAATATTGATAAACGCTATTAAACATCAAGGTTCAATTGCATATAAATTTATATGTAATTCTGAGCAGTATAGCTCCTGATATCTAGTTGGAACAAAACTTTCGCCACACACATTAGAACACACACACGCAAATAGAAATTTTCTAAAAATAGTCAAATTGTTTTCAGGATCTCTTACAACGTGTAAATCCATTAAAAACCGAAAGTCGAAATTCATTTCAATAAAATGACAAGCGAAGCGGGCAAAGCCTGCTAGTATATATATATAAAAGAACACTTCCTGAGTGAGTGAGTGAGTGAGGGGGTGATCTATCAACGCCCAGACCAAACCCCTGGACCTAGAAGCATGACATTTTGTGACAATGTTCCTTCTATGACGTAGGCATCCACTAAGAAGCGATTTTACAAAATTCGCCCCCAAGGGGGGGAGGGGGGGGCAAAACGTGATTTAACAAAATCCTTCATATCTCACACAAAAAAACAGATATCCGTAAAATTTTTGCTTTAAAATATAGCTAATACAAATGTCTAAAAATCAATTTCTGGAATTTTCAAAATTCGGTCCCCAAGGGGGGCGGGGAGGGGGGGGGGCAAAACGTGATTTCACATGCGTAAAACGTGATTTCGCATAATCCTATATATCTCAAACAAAAAAATAGATATGCGTGAAATTTTTGCTCTAAAATATAGCCAATGCAAATATCTAAAAACCAATTTCTGGAATTTTAGAAATTCAGCCCCCAGGTGGAGCAGCAAGGGGGGGGGAGGGGGCTAAGGGGCAAAAACAAATAGAAATACAGTCAGGGCGTTCAAAATTAATACAGATAGGTTTTAGAGGCCTGCAAGTCGAATTAGGATATTTTCGATTGTGTAAAGTTATTAGGAGGGGCAGGAAGGGGGGAGGGGAGTGGGGGGGGCAAAAAATAAAAATAGAGTTAGATCGTTCAAAATTGATATATAGAGGTTTTCGATGCCTACAAATCGATTTCGGATATTTTCGAATTTGTAAATTTATTAGGAGGGGCGGGAAGGGGGGGCTATGGGGCAAAAACAAATAGAAATACAGTTAGGCCGTTCAAAATTGGTACAGATAGGTTTTAGATGCCTGCAAGTCGAATGGGGATATTTTCGAAAGTGTAAAGTTATTAGGAGGGCCGGGAAAGGAGGAGGGGAGAGGGGGGCAAAAAAATAAAAATAGAGTTAGATCGTTCAAAATTGGTATATAGATGTTTTCGATACTTACAAATCGATTGCGGATATTTTCGAATTTTTAAAATTATTAGGTGGGGCGGAAAGGGGGGGGGCTATGGTCAAAAACAAATAGAAATACAGTTAGGCCGTTCAAAATTGGTACATGGAGGTTTTTGATACTTACAAATCGATTGCGGATATTTTCAAATTTGTAAAATTATTAGGACTGACAGGAGGGGGGGGCGAAGTATGAAAATAATAGAAATAAGGGTTAGAGCATATTGGGAATTTTTTCGAAGGCAGTGAGAACCCGGTGCGACATTTTTCTTAATCAGATTTTGTTTCTCTTTTTTTTTCACGTGATAAAAATTAATGCAATTTTGAGAATTCATTATAGTGATTCATTTAAAAATAGGGACCAGCGAAGCGGGCGTTGCCTGCTAGTATACTATATAGAAGGAATTAGCAATCTTTATGCATCATAATTATCATTGCCAGATTGAATTGAAGGATATTAAAATTGGATACTATATCGTGTACTGACTTTCTTATTCTAAGGTATGAAAAACATTAAAAAATCAGCAATTCAAGCTATAGATTTGAAACAAATGTTATTCAAAAATGTATTCATTTCTGTTTTCAGGGATATAAAATTTAAAATTGTACAAAATAATAAAAGCAAAGATTCTTTGGTTAAAAAAATAACTTATAAAAAGAAAAAGCAGCTCAATTTGAAATTAATATTTTTCGGGTAAACTGAGAGGAAGCAATTTCATATTTGGCGATTTATGTCTCTTTGGCGATATTTAACAGTTTTTCAGCAATTAAGATAGGAAATTTTGATTTTTTAAAGCTAAATTTTATAAAAGTTCCTAGATTAAGTGATTGTCTATCTGAAAAACCAGTTTTCAAAGAATTCTGGCCATTTATGAATTCTCTAGCTTGTTTTAAAAAAAATTTCTTGAAGAAGAAATTTTTTCAAAAAGTTGTCAAAACATCTAATTTTACGCTAAATTGAAAATGCTCCCATTTTTTTACTTATTAACTTAGAAAGTTCGTTTTTATCTCAAATTAAAGATCTCGTTGATACGAATATTTTACTTTTTGTTTCATTTTACTGCGATATTTGGTTCGTCCAATATTTAAAACTTTACGGGGAAAAAATTTGCCGATTTAACATGGGAAAGTTGGTTTCTGTATAATAAGCATTTAACGATCTTGGGTTATTTCTGTCGATTTTATTATTGGCGCGTTCTGCTTTGTGTTAGTGGTAGTTTGTTTGTTTTGCTTTTCTCTGAGCTTGGCTTGGCAAAACGACCGTTTCTGCTTGATTAGAAATATCAGACCTATCGTTACAAATTCAGAACCAAATGAAAGGGGTGGTTTTTCTGAATCCTGGGGTGTAAACAGTTTTTCGATACGACAATTAGATTTTTTAAAATTAACTAAAGTATGAAACTCAGATGGCAAAACTTCATTTCAGTCTTTTCATAATTTGTAGTGCAAATCACGCGAATAAAAAAAGTCTTTATCTTAAAAATTTATTTTTGCATTTTATTTTTCCATTCAAAGCATTTTAGTGAAAAAATATTTATGGCGCATGCGCAAGGGTTTTTTACCCATAATTTAAACACTAATCATAATTTTGAAAATTTCTATAGATATAATTTTAAGTTGGGTGAAGACCTAAGTTTCTGACAAGCGCCGTTGAATTCCGTCCAGCCGTTCTCGAGTGATGCCCGGACAAACGTGTTTTAGTCTTTTACCCCCCAGGGGGGAACGGGGGGGGGAATTTCTGAAAAGTTGATAGATATAATTTTAAGTTGGGTGAAGACTCTGCCAAGCGCCGTTGAATTCCGTCCTGCCATTCTCAAGTGATGCCCGTACAAAAAAAGCGACATACGGACACGATGACACACACACACACACACACAGGCAAAATTTTCTGAAGTCATTTTCGGCTTTCATGGGGTATGAAACGTGAAGATATCGCAAAATTTTTCGATTCCGACAAATTTACAGACAAAAGTCTGATTTTATTAATATAGATAGATATCCTCTGGACCAATGAGGAGATTGAAGTAAAATGTACTGTGTTAATTATATCTCGTTTTGATTAATAAATGAACCAGTTTTCGCAGAGATCGGCTGATCAACACAGAACCATAATTATCCGTACAGATTTATTGACATACTTGTAGTTTCATATCTGTAGAAGATTCCACTTATACATTTCTACAGTATATACAAACATGTATGTAAAATTTCACGTATACAAAATTTAATTTTGTCTTTGCCACTGACCATGTTAAGATAACCCTCGACGAAAACTATCGTGCAGTATTTTAGAAATTAAATCTATTAAATCGAATTTATTTTAGAAACTCTGCTATACTTGAGGTATCGTAAAGTTATTATTGCTAAGAAATGACCGATATAAAATTAATTCTGTGTATTAACTGACCCCTACATACATGAAGTGTAAATGTGTCAATTTGTCTGGCTAAAGGAAGCCGTAAATTGAAGTAATTAACACACTCCCTATTTTACAGTTATCGTCTTTGGAAGGGCATTTAATATTAAATAAAAAGTATAACTATAAATTGCGTAGTGATTGCGTAGCCTCTCTTAAGAGGAACAAACCATCCCCCCCATCTCGATTATTTTTTACTTTCTTCTATCTTCAATAGAAGAAAGTATTGGATTCGTAAAAATTTTCGATTTCGGGTTTTTGATGGATTTACACGTTTTGAGAGCTGTAGAACACGATTTGACCATTTTTAGAAAATGTCTGTCTGTCTGTCTGACAGTCTGTGTGTGTGTGTGTGACAAAATTTTGTGGCAACTGTATCTCTGGAACTACTGAACAGAATTTCATACAAATTGGTATGTAGTTGCACCTTGACATAAATTAGTGCCTATCAACTTTTGGTAAAAATCGTCTTACAGGTTGCGTTGCCATCCCGCTTTTTCTAAATTTTTAACAGGGTGATATAGGGCAAAAATTTTCAAGATTTTTGCAAGAATCAAAGAGATCTTTTGCAAGAATTTTTTCAAGAATCTTTCAAAAGGTCTCGTCAGTACCTTTAAAACGAATGGTTGAACTATAAATCTGTGATAATTTAAAACAAAGTTATCGATTTTTTTTTTTTACTTTTTACGAAAAAAAAAACTTAAAAGGGAGAGAAAAAAAAAAAAAAAAAAACTTAGAAATTTTTTTTTTCTCTCCCCTTAATTTTATCAAACTCCCACGGTTTCCGTGTTCTGACAAACTTAAACAAATTTTTTAGTAATGACAAAAGCATTGACATGTCCCTTCGTATTTTAGAAATATTTTCAAATTATTATGCGCCCGTCTGAAGGAAAACAGTACCCAAATTATTTCTTTCTCACTTAATAATTACAGTTTAAACAATCTAATTGAACATCGTCGCAATCCTCTGTTTCGAAGATGACGAAGTTCGTCAAGGATTATCCATTTGAGACGTGCATGACCATCCTAAAGTTGTCCACTCCGTCTTGGGTGACTTTAAAAAATGAAAACACAATAAAACATATTAAACGAAGTTATTTAATTAAGTTTAATCTACAAAATCCTTAATTTTTATTTAACTTAATAAGAAAGTTTTATATCTAGAATTTAATTAGTTATAAGTATGTCTTAGTAATTTTTTAAAAGTTGAGTCTATAACTTTTATTGTAACCCCTTGAAGGGCTGAAGGTGATGTCTCTTATGCAATTTTAATTCCCAACTGCAAAAATTCCTTCCGGAAATTTTCTTAAAATTTTTACTTTGGTAACTTGGCGGAAAAAAATTCCTTTATTACTTTAGTTCTAATGTCGTTTGTAAATTCTGATGTCTTTTGATAGCAAATGAGCAAAATTAACTGGCTTCTCGAAGGATCAACTCCGGTATTATATTCTTCAGCGTCAGTTACACCTGATTATTTGAAAAATTACAATTATTTACATATGTGTATGTGTTGTGTGTGCAAACTTTCTTATTTTATTTTATTTACTAGCCACCTTCAGAGACAAGCTGGTTCGCGATCCTTGAAAAATCCAATTTTACGAAACTCCCGCTCGCTGGCGCCTTTTTATTGTTTCAGGTCCTACAACAGCTTGTTGGCATGTAGTGCAAATAGCTTTATTGAAAAATTTAACCGTAACAAACTCAGGCTCGGTAGCGCCTGCGGCGCCCTCTTCCCGTTTCAATATCTGAAACAGCCTGTTCGCTCTCTGTGTTATGAGCTTTAAAAATTTTGACTTTAGCAAAGTCCCGCTCGGTAGCGCCTGCGGCGCCTTATCCTCGTTTTAGAACTTTATGGTTAGTTGATAGTGGTTGATTTATAGAAATAATAATAATAATAGTAATAAATCTGTGAACGACATCATGGTACCTTTATTATAGCTCCCCTTGGCGGCTTTTTCATTTTTAATAAAATAAAAGGGATCTTGCCAACCTGACGGCAAAAATGTAAAAGTCGCCATTGGGGGTCCTTTATTAAAGCTGTCTTGCCAGGGGAAATATGAAAACTAAGTCGTCAAACATGAATTTTGTTTTGAAACTTTTCTTTGAATAATTTAGTTTAAGTATCATTAGCTTTTCATTCCACAAAAACAAGTAATAATTTGGCTCTAGTGAATTAAAATTTTAATTGGATGGTGAAATTGGTATAAGACTTATAAATTTCAAATTTTAAAGGTTAAAAAAAAAAAAAAAAAAAAAAAGGGGGGGGGGGGAATAAATTGCGAAAATTTCGCTTGGGTTTGCTAGTCTAAAAGTATATTAGGTACTTTTCCGTTTGCGAGGCGCAAACGAAAATTCGCCAATTATTAACAATAGAATATTTTAGAACATTAGAACATATCAGAACATTTTTGTTTTCTAAGTAAAATATATTAACATTCTTTCTTCTACCTGAATTTTTGTTTTACAAAAATGATGAAAATTTCGGATTTGCCCACAACTGAAGAAAATGCAGTCTATTTTTTTTCAAGAGAAAGGTTTATTGGTAAAGAATGCAATATGCGATTTGAATATAAATAGCAATAATATTAATTGACGATAATATTGAATTGGCGATTTTTCGTTTGCGCCCCGCAAACGGAAAAGTACCGTATATTATTTTTATTTAAATGTTAACGTTATAATAACATCATTTTTCATCTACAAATCTAATTTTTGTTAATTTTTTTTTTTTAAGCACGGGAAAATAATATTTAAAAAAAAAAAAAAAAAAAAATTAACCGGGAAACTTTTTTAGCAACAATTAAATTTAAAACAAATATTTAAATGGCTAATTAAGGGTTGACATTTTAATTAGTATCTCCGCAACTAATTAAAATTTTTAACTTCTGTTTTCAGGAGTCCCTCGGGAAGGCTCCTGAGCATCTGTATGTCAAATTTTGTACTTCTGACTTCAATAGGAGCTGAACGTATAGAAGAACAGACAGACATACGTACGTACAGACAAACCTTTTCTTTTATTTTTATAGATTTACTTATTGATTGATTGATTCAAATTCTATTTTGAGCTATTTTCATTACTTTATATTGTTGCGTACTTGAGGGTTCGTGAGTTGTCCGGGAATGAAAGGCCAAACTTACAAAAATTCAGTAATTTATTTACAGAAAGTTCCAGAAAAATACAGGTCAACAACCCAATTATCAGCTTCAATTCAAGCAGTAACCACAGCTTAAACAACAGCTGTCAATAGCAAATCCACAGTACAAACTGTATAGCAATAACACTTGAAGCAAGTCTCTCTCAAAGAGGCTCAAGAGCAATGCAAGCACTAGCGAAGCTGGCTGAGATCTGAACTGAACTGAACTGACTGCCTTGGCGAAGAAGCGCTCCTTATATGCTGTTCCATGGAACCCAGATTTTTCGAGAAAACTCTAAAAAGTGGTCAACCAATCAACTTACAGTTTCCATATTTGGTATATCCCATATAAGGATTTTCTCGCCAAGGTCGCCAAAAAAATCGCCAAGGTGGGAAAAAGTCGCCAAATTTGGCGAAAAATCCATTACCTGCATTACTGGGACTTTTTAATGCGTTTTTAAGGGAAAATAAGGCTATTTCAACGCTAAAACGACTAGAAATGCACAAAATGAGCACTTTATCAACTTACTAAGCCTCTTTGAAAGAATTTATTCAAAAATAAACACAATTATTTACAATTTCGTAACACTGCCCCCCTCTCAAGGACTGCACGTCCCGGGCAGTGCAACCCTTGATCAAGAGGCGAAACTAAACAAATTTACACAATCTAAAACACAAAAACTAAGTTGCATATAACGATAAAATAGAAATACAAATCAAGTGAGAAATATTTACAAAATTGACAAATATGTACAAATACAAATATTTACATTACGCATGCGCAAATTTTACCAGTATTTACATTTTTAATTTTTAATATTACCGTTACTTGTGGTACTTGGCTAGCCTATTATAGTGCACCACCTTCGGTTTTGATGAAGGTGTTTTAGTGATCCGCACCACTACATCATTCAGCCTTTTTAAGACTGTGTATGGTCCGTCCCAGTTGCACTGTAACTTGGGAGAGAGTCCTTTGCGTCGAACAGGATTCCACAACCAGACCTTCTCTCCTTCCTGAAACTCATGTTGCGTAGCCTTTAGATCGTACCTTGTCTTCATTTTCTCCGATGCAATGTGAATTCGCTCCCGAGCAAAGTTGTGAACGTCCTCAAATCGTGCCTGGAGATCTTGGATGTACTCCTCGGGCGATGAAGGCGCATCGGGTGGACAACCAAACAGGAGATCACAAGGGAGACGAAGTTCACGTCCAAACAGCATCTGGGCTGGAGTATAGCCGGTGGTTTCATGGACAGCACTTCGATAAGCCAGCAGGAACAACGGCAACTTCAAGTCCCAATCTTGCTGGTTCCTTGATACTAGAAGGGAGAGGTTATTCAGGATGGTACGATTGAACCTCTCGACCATGCCGTCCGACTGGGGATGTAAGGGTGTTGTCCGGGTTTTGTCTATGCCGAGTAGTTCACACAGTCCTTTGAAAACATCAGAGGTAAAGTTCCTACCTTGGTCGGTATGAAGTTGTAGGGGCGTGCCGTACCTTGACACCCATTGCTGCACTAGGACCTCTGCGACTGTGCATGCCTCTTGATTGGGAATGGGATATGCCTCAGGCCACTTGGTGAAATAGTCCATCACGACGAGGATGTATTTATTTCCACTGGAAGTCCGTGGCAAAGGACCCAAGATGTCGATTGCAATCCGTTCAAATGGTGCTGCCACGTTATACCGTTGCAGTCTTCCTCGACTTCGTTTCTGCGGGCCTTTACGTGCCGCACAAGCATCACAGGATTTACACCATTTCTCCACATCCTCCTTTGCCTTGCACCAGTAGAAGCGTTCCCGAACTTTCTGCAGAGTCTTCATTACCCCAAAATGGCCTCCGGTAGAGCTACTATGCAGTTGTTCTGAAACAGCTGGAATTTTTGATCTTGGTAATAAAATCTGCCATCTGAAGCTTTTCCCATCATCAGATTCCCACTTTCTGTATAATACGCCGTTTCTGATATGAAGAGAGTCTCAAAGTGCCAAATAACTTTTCGTAATGGGACTAAATCTGGAAATGTCCTGCCAGATAGGTCTGTTGCTGGTCGTCTCCTTCAGCTGTAATATTGGATTTAGGTCAGGATCTTCCAACTGGGCTTGTCTAAGTTCTTCGTCACTCCATGGATCGGGATCTTGTTCTGATGGTGTTGAGACAGTAACTTGGCGAGCAACTGGCTGTATTCTTTGGGGTCTATCCTCGGCTTTAGAGCTGTATTTATGATCTTCGGACGGAGGCTTCTGCAAGAAGGCATCTGGATTTTCCCGAAGAGCTCCTTCTGTGTGCCATACTTCAGAGACATTCTTGGTTGCTTCTCTAGGTGCTCTTATTGGGCAGCTTCGTTTGATATGACCGTCTTTTCCACAGCCCCAGCATTTAGTTGTTGGAGTCTTCCCTTCTTTCTTACTCTCAAGAATGCGTAGTCTTCTATTAATTTCTGCAATCATTTCCTGAATCTCTTTAAGATCATCTTGAGAGCCGTTCATTTTGTGTGCTGTGCTGTTCTGGCGATGTTTACAGGAGGCTTGTTGGGCAGTCTCGAGCTTTAGGGCATACACCAAGGCTGACTCCACATCCTTCACGCCGGAGAGTCTGAGGGCTTTTTGAATATCTGGATCTCCGACAGCATCAATGAAATACTCTAGAGCCAGATCATTCCGTGTTTCAGGATGACAGTCTGAGAAAGCCAAATGTGAAAGCCTCTGGATGTTTGATGCCAGTTCTTGTAAGCTTTCCCCTGGTCTCTGACGACGGGACCTTAGCTGGAGTCGACTATATTCTTTGGACCATTTCGCTCCAAAACGTAGCTCTAGTGCTCTGGTTACAGCTTCGAAGTCATATCGCTGTTCCTTCGAAAGGGTCTCCAAAATATCTGCGGCGTCGCCCCGCAACGACCCTACCAGATGAGCCGTCTTTGCAACAGAGTCCCAGCCGTTAGCTTCAGCTACGATGGAAAACTGCGTCTTATATACATGCCAGGAGGAACTGCCGTCGTAGGTAGATAGCTTAATAAATTCGTGATTCTGGCTTCTTCTCTCTTTCTTTTCAGTTTCCTGGGGCTTGGATTCTAACTTTTCTTCGAGATGCCGAATCTTGCTCTGCAGTTCATTCCCTATTACCTCTCCGCTCCACTCTTCTCTCATTTTTCTCTCAAGATCTTCCTCCATTCTCTTAAACTTGCTTTCTATCTCTGAAACCTTTTCTTTCAGCTCTTGATCAAAGTTTTCTTTAAATTTCTCCTCAAAATTCTCTTCTATCTTCATAAATCTCTCTTCAAAATTCTTTTCCACTTTCAAAACTTTCTCTTCAAAATTTTCTTCTATCTTTATAACTTTCTCTTCAAAATTTTCTTCTATCTTTATAACTTTCTCTTCTATTCCATCCATTCTGTTTTCCATAACCGTTAATTTACCCTCGATTGATTCTTTCACCGTTGAAAGCTCTCTCTTCATCTCATCTTGATTAGATTTAATTTCTTCCTGAACTTCACCCATAGTGTCTTTCAACTCTCTTTGCGATGTTTCCATTTTCTCTTGTGCTACCTTCATTTCTTCAGTCAAACCGTCTTTCAACTCTCTTTGCGATGTTTCCATTTTCTCTTGTGCTACCTTCATTTCTTTCATCTCTTGACTCAGGCTATCTTTCATCTCTCTTTGCGATGCTTCCATACTTTCTTTCATCTCTCTTTGTCCTTCCTTCATTTCTCTTTGCCCTTCTTTCATTTCATTCATCTGGGTAGCTAAGCTTTCTAGAAGTTTCTTCATCTGTTCCTCCATAGCTCTAGTTATAACCATTCACAGACAACCCCCGCTCCTGACACCAGAAATGTTGCGTACTTGAGGGTTCGTGAGTTGTCCGGGAATGAAAGGCCAAACTTACAAAAATTCAGTAATTTATTCACAAAGTTCCAGAAAAATACAGGTCAATAACCCAATTATCAGCTTCAATTCAAGCAGTAACCACAGCTTAAACAACAGCTGTCAATAGCAAATCCACAGTACAAACTGTATAGCAATAACACTTGAAGCAAGTCTCTCTCAAAGAGGCTCAAGAGCAATGCAAGCACTAGCGAAGCTGGCTGAGATCTGAACTGAACTGAACTGACTGCCTTGGCGAGGAAGCGCTCCTTATATGCTGTTCCATGGAACCCAGATTTTTCGAGAAAACTCTAAAAAGTGGTCAACCAATCAACTTACAGCTTCCATATTTGGTATATCCCATATAAGGATTTTCTCGCCAAGGTCGCCAAAAAAATCGCCAAGGTGGGAAAAAGTCGCCAAATTTGGCGCCAAATCCATTACCTGCATTACTGGGGCTTTTTAATGCGTTTTTAAGGGAAAATAAGGCTATTTCAACGCTAAAACGACTAGAAATGCACAAAATTAGCACTTTATCAACTTACTAAGCCTCTTTGAAAGAATTTATACAAAAATAAACACAATTATTTACAATTTCGTAACAATATTAACCTCACTGCAAACACAGGCGCACTTTGGTGTTCATCAGTTATAGGGACAGGACCATGTGTTGGCGCCTGCTTTTCTCAATTTTTGCCAATACGAACATAGTTGATATTATCCAGTACGATAAAAACGTGTTTAATTCATATTAGGACAACGGAAGTTTGAATTAAAATAGTAATTTAATTCATTAAAGTACATTAAACTAAAATTTTAATTAATTAAAATGTATTGCGATTTGTTACCATGAATAACAACCGAAATTTAGGACAAATTCCGTATTTTTTTTTTTTTTTTTTTTTTTAATCAGAATGAAGTAGAATTAACATACAAATCAACCGAGTTTTACAGAACAGTGTGACAGCAATAAAATGGTATTAACCCTCGCTTTCCCATTTTGACCCTATTTTGAAGTTGAAATTTAGTTAAACCCACCTCTTTCAAAAAGTGCTCTAATTCGCCAGAGATAGCAAACGTAACCAGTGAAATGTTGCAACTTCTAAACGATAGAAAAAGGCGTGGTACTGGTGATTTTCGCTAAACGTGCCAAGCGGCACCTGAAAGAATTTTTCTGCCAGTAACCGATGTAAACTAAAATTAGCGTTGTTTCAGCGTGTTGGTGAACTTGGCTTCATGCTACCTATAACCAAAAAGTACCCAAATTTTAAACTTTCATTAACACTGAAATGCTTAGAATAATAAATGTTGTCATAAAATGACATACTGTAATTATGTTTTAAATAAGATTTTAAAATAATAGAACAGCTTTAGTATAAAAACTTTTTGGCGATTTTTGAAATTTTATACAAAAGTAGCTCGAACGCCTTTCGCCAAGTGCTTTATTTCTGTGGCCATGATAGCTATTTTAACTTTAGCTGCAAGGCAAAAATACAATATATATATATAATACTGCATATATGTATAACAGAGTGAAAGAGATTTTTAATAGGTTTCGCTATATGTCTATATCATTGTATGAGCTTATGTCATTTTAAAAATCCCATCTTTATTTTTACAAAGCAACATTTTAAACCTATGTATACATTAGAATGATAAATATAATATAACCAGAAATAACCAGCCGTAAATTAACTTAAAAAATGCAATAATCAAATAATCAAGATAAGTAATGCATAACCAAGATAAGTAATTTCTTTAACAAGAAATAATGATAAAAAATTCATTGCAAAATAAGCGACAAAAGTTAAAAACTCGCTAAGGGTTCTAAAGCTGCACCGATAAAAACATTTAAAAAATAAGTAACATTTAAAGAATTTCAGTAAAATAACAATAACTTACCACTTGAAAGGTTCTGGCTCTAATATAATATCAAGTTTTTTTATGCTCGATGAAATAAAGAAAACTACAATGGTTTTATCCTGAGATAACAGTAACGGCGGTCTTGTCGTGTATTTACCAAATGCGCCAAATAGCGTGGTGTTCTTGAAACAAAAAGTACCTAAATAAGATTTTCGTAAAATTATTTACTTTGAATTTATTATTTATATAATTATAATTTTTTAATTATTTTTATTATAATTATTTTAGTGTTGTCTTTAACTTAACTAAATACCTTCAAAACAATTTGGGCGGATTATCACGAAGGCCGTGAAAGAAACCCGCCAAATCTTCAAGTGCTGGTCCTCAAACTGAAAAGCACCCTAAAAACACTCAACAATTTTTTTTTCCTGTATCACTGCCGTAAAAAAAAAAAAAAAAAAATCGTAAAAATGAACATCGACATAGTTTTGCAGACAATAATATAAAATATATATGTATATCATTACCATTTAATTCATATTTAAATAAGATATGTAAATAAAATATGAGAAATATACACCATTATAGATAAAAGGAACGGAGCCAAGGATTTACAAAGCCGAAGAGCACAGAGCTAGACCAATAATGTTTATGCTATCAAGCCTGAAGACAAACTGTTGGCGATGTCATCATTGACTGTTCTGCTACGGAAATAATCTGTCGCTGTAAAGTTTCCTCATTTTTTATGTAACACCACTTATATATATATATACAACAGGTAATGAGTTTTAGAAGTGTATGGCATTATTTTACAGCTTTAAAGATTTCACAGTGCTTCGTAGTAGCGAACTGGATACAGCTCTTTAGCGAGTTTTAAATTTTTGTGTTTTTCTTTTTGTATAATTTATTGGTACAGCTTTAGTGTAGCCTATTGTCGCCTTTTAACTTTTTGTCTCATTTCGTCGATGGATTGTCTACTGCATTGCGTTAGTAGAGATATTTGCAAGAAAAGCGCGAGTTAATTCGGCGCCAAATTTTTAATTTCGCCAAGATGTTTCTTTACTAAAGCTATTGCTAAATATTTCTTATTCTGCATATATTTTTAACATATGACTAGGTTTAAATTGCGCTTGCAAAAGTAAAAATGCAATCCTTAACATGCAATTTTTTGTAAAAGAATTTAATGGGTCTAGTCAAGAATAAGCGAGGGTTTTGTCGCAATTTGAAATTTGAACGACGCCAACAGGACATGGTATTGCTTTCCTCATCTTATATGCAATTCGACGAGAATCACCCATAACCATTATCGCCTGTTTGGCGACTGTCGCTTATTATTCACTAGACTAGACCCAATTTAATCAGGGTATAACTATAGTATCTCCCCACAACTGGGTTTGGCGGTTTTTTTTGGCGCCGTTTTGAACAATAATAATGTCATTCCGGATTCTTTGCAATATAATATGGCAGCCTGCATGCTGTTTATTTTAGGTTTATGAATTAGCGGAACAACTATAGTATTTCCCCACAGCTAAATTTGGCGATTTATTTTTGGCAATTATGGCTAAATCATAAATCTAAAAATCATATAGCATAAATGATAAAATCAAAAGCTAAATTATAAATCATAAATCCAAAATAAATAGCATGCAGGCTGCCATATTATATCGCAAACTGTTCAGAACAACATCGTTGTCGTTCAAATCGGCGCCAAAGAAAAATCGCCAAATTCAGCTGTGGGGAAATACTATAGTTGTGCCGAATTGGCTTATGATTTTATCATTTATGATTTTTAGATTTATGATTTAACCGCTGAAAATAAATCGCCAAATCCAGTTGTGGGGATATACTATACTAGTTGTTATACGATAGTTGTTCCTTTTTATCGCGCACCTTGTGTTAATTTGGATACCGCAGTCATGGAAGTAAAGAACTTAGCAGAAAATATCTAAGTTACTTCCAGACAAAATTTCAAAAGTCACCAAGAAAGTGTAGCACTAAAGGTGTTCCAAATATTCAGTAATCTTTATTCTAGTATCATAACTTCTTTATAATAAAAAATAATCCTTATAAAGCACCTTTAAGAAAATTTTCGCGTCAACGTAGTAAAAAGTCACAAAAATAAATAAATAAATAAATAAATAAATAAATAAAATAAAATAACCCACTATATATATATATATATATGCAATAATATATGTGTGAGTGCGTGTAATATTATTGGGTTGAAACCTAAAAATAATTTTGCAATTTGCTATGTAATATATTATTGCATATCAATTACCGAATATTATATATTAGTTTTCAATTTGTGAAAATGCTACTTTTGTTTATCTCTATAACTTATAACTGTAAAATATTTGATATATTTGAATGTAATAACAAATTTTCTTAAATAAATATCTATATCTATATCTATATATACATATATAGCCAATAAGTTGTGATACCAAACATAAATGTATGCATGTATGTATATATATGTATGTGTATATATATATATATTGCAGTTTAAAATAAAAGAAATTATTTTAATAAATTCAACACCACCGCTTATGCTGTGTTTAAACACCGCCACTTATGCTAATCTTAATGTTTAATACATTATAGTATTCTTATTAAAACACACTTACCACTTGGCGAACACTACTAAAAACCTTGGCGAACACTACTGAAAATCTTGGCGAAAATGATACAACATAAAAATTAGTGAAAGAGCCGCACGTTTTCCAACCTACAGTTTAGGTATTAAATCTTGAAATGACGAGTCATCAGAAAATATAATCACGAGCCCAATTTAGGTTGTTCTGATTGGTTGTTACTGTTTTACGTCAGAAATCAGTATGCTGTGATTGGTTGCCGTAATTTTACGTCACTAATCCTACATTCATGTACTACAACTTTAACGCATTCTTCTCCATGGTCACTGAGACATTTTTCAAAATTGTTGCCAAAAAAAATTATTTGGCATACATTTTCACCGGAAAAATGCGCCAAATAGAGTTTTAAAATGTGCCAAATAAGCTTAAATAAGAAAAAAAAAATAATATATATATATATATATTTTTTTTTTTTTGTAATGCAAGCAGAGGAGCTCTGCTTACATTTTATTAAAGTATTAATTTAGAAGTATTTTGTTTCAGCATATTTTTTAACTATTACATCTAATTTGTATGCCTTTTCAGAATTTAAAAAAAAAAAGTACTATCGACAATTACAAAGCTATATAATTTCTCAATCTAATAAAAAATGTACAGAAATGATATATTTAATGTTATTTGAAACATATTTTGCTTTAATCAGGTACAGGCGATTAAAAGAGACTAATGGGATTTCGTTGGAATTCGTTCGTCTCTAAAAATATTGATGTAAAACTGACCTGATAATCTGATTTAAAATTTTTAAAAAATTATATTTGATACTTCATATGTATATCATGTTGTTTATTCTTATAATTTTAAAACAAATGACAATTTTTTTTTTTTTCAAGATGAAACGTTGAATGTAATTTAAATTAAAATTAACAATTTTTTATACATTGCTAATTTAAATATATCTCGTTAAAATGTATAACAAACACAAAAATGCTTTTTCGAGTACTCATTTTATTTTCTATAATATCTAAAGCATATTAAGAAAAGTAAATAATCGTTTAACTTAACTATATGGCAGGATCGTTTTCTTCCATATTAAGCTCACAGAATACCACAAGCAGAATTATCTTACGTTTGCCCTAGAGATGGAAAGAAGTTGCATAATTAGCTTGATCATAACATATTGTGAACGAATTATTATTAAAATTTACATTTATTTGACTTTTACTGGAGTTTTAAGTAAATCTTTCACGTAGTTGTTGCCTTGAATTCCTTTGCAATAGATTTAACTATCATCGAAGAGCATAACTAAAACTAGTTTAAAGAGATGGAAAACTTTGCAATACATCAATAAATTCAATTTCAATTAATTAAATTTATAGTACAGGCTTTTCTAAATAAAATTTGTTATTAAATTTTTGTAAATAAACTCTTAAATGTTGCTACTTTGAAAATCAATTCACTTCTCTCGAGCATAATTAGGCCTAACATGGAAGATATATGCTAATTTCATTAAACGATGAAAATAAAAATTATTTTGTATTCCTTTTTGTCTCGAGAGATACTATAATAAGTTTTATTAAAAATATTAGTATATAAGAAAAATTGTGGCATTATAAACGCTCGATAAAAACTAAACAAATTTATTTCATCCAGTCAGTTGTGGGCAGAATTTCAGTACATTTCTAGATTCTTTTATTTTGAACTAAAACTAGTAATCTAGTAATATTTCTTTTAAATAAACTAAAAAGCTGTTCCCGATCCAAAGCAAACTGACTTTGTAAATGGGGAATAAAAATATCATTTATATGTGCTGACAGTTTAAAAGCTAAAGCATTGCTGTAAAAATGTCCTTTTCCAGCGGCTCTCAATTTAGAATTCAGATTTTTTGATAGAATTTGCGACTTTTGTTATTCACTTTATTGTTTATTACAGTCTACATATTTCGAAATAAATTGGGAACAACTATAGTATTTCCCCTCAGCTAGATTTGGCGCTTTTTCGTTGGCGATTATGGCTAAATCATAAATCTAAAAATCATAAATCATATAGCATAAATGATAAAATCGTAAGCTAAATTATAAATCATAAATCCAAAATAAATAGCATGTGGGCTGCCATATTATATCGCAAACAATCCAGAACGACATCGTTATCGTTCAAATCGGCGCCAAAGAAAAATCGCCAAATTCAGCTGAGGGGAAATACTATAGTTGTACCCACGGAGTAATAAGACCCAAACACTTTTAATGTGAGATATCCTGTTTTAATTTTAGTTCAGAAGTATCCAGTAAAGATATAAGTATAGGTATCAATGTTTAAATTAAATAATTTGAAGAAATGTAAAGATCGACTAGATTGGTTTATCTCATAAAAAAAACAATACTAGTAAATTACTAGTAAATACTAGTAAAAGTCAACCCGTCTAGTAAAAACTCTTATGTATCATAAGCATCCAAAAAAGGATTGATATTAGAATTTTCCGTAAGTATTAATTCTTGGGAACTCCATTCCTAGCTTAGTGAAGATGTGCCAATAACTTTGCAGATATATTTTGGAACAACTGGGCTATTCAGCCACAAGTACGTAGGGGTTTCAAAAAGTAAGGTAACAAGAGCTCTGACGGGTCTGCAAATTATCCGTATGAATAAAAATTCCCTCTGAAGATAACGAAGATGATCGCAGGAATCAAATACACAGGTAGATGGACCAGTAACATAACTGAATCTCAGTTAGAAGATGGCTGCATTGACGGAAACATGGTCCGCAATAGAAATAAAAAGTGTGATAAGGTTTTTGCGTTTAAAGAAAAATTCTCCAACTGAAATTAATCGGCAATTGGTAGAAGTGTACGGTACAAGTGTTATATCACGAAAACATGTGGGGTTTTGGTGCACCGAATTTGACAAAGGCAGAACAAATGAGCGAGATGAAGACAGAGCAAGGCGGCCAAGCACGCCCACCGCAGATGACAATGTTTGCCTTGCCGAAGCTTTGATTCAAAGTGATCGTCACATTATTCTGAGTAAAATTGTACAAGAATTCAATATATTCTTTGGCTGTGCACACAGTATCATGCATGAACAATTAGGCTATCAGAAGACATGTGCTCGTTGGGTACCGAGACAATTCCCAGATAAGCAGAAATCACCCTCCTTACAGTCCAGACCTCGCACCAAGTGATTTCCATCTTTTCGGATTTTTAAAGAAACACTTTAGAGGTCAGCATTGCTGAGGTTCAGCAAGGCGTCTTGACGTGGTTGCACAATCTTGACGCTGATTTCTTCGATACCGGTTTGGATGTTTTGGTGTAACCGATGGAACAAATGCCTCGATAAGTATAGTGATTATGTAGAGAAGTAATATGTACCTGTGCCTTCCTACATTGTATATATTTTTTAATTTCCTGAATAAACGTTTACTCAGAATGGGCTTGTTACCTTACTTTTTGAAAACTCCTCGTAATTTCTGGCGATTTTATTTTGGCGACTACGGCGAAATGCTGTTTTCGGAAATGGTTGACATGGTTTCCATTCATTACCATAACATGTTGCCAAAGAATCCAGAATGACATCATTATCTCTCCAAATGGTGCTTAAAAAAAGAGCCAAAAATTGTTAGCCAGTGTCCCAGTTGTACCTATATTTCTAATAATTCCTTACCGCTTTGAACTTCCCTTGTTAGCTGTGTTAGTTTTTTGGTTGCATTATATAGCTACAATTTAAAGTATTTTTACGGCAGAGTGCGTAAATATTTTTCTGTTTACTAACAGTATTTTTTCAATTAAAACTTCTACATAGAAGACGCACGCTAATTTCTCTATTCTCGCCAAGTCACCAAGTTTTTCATCAACGCAGATTTTGGTCTTGACATGATTTTAACGATTTGGCGACCAAATACGGCGAAACATTGTAGTTTAAGGGTTCCCAAAGTTAGGAAGCTCTAAGATCAATAAGAAAAGAGTTCTGGTATTTTTCTGTAAAGGTTCATTGGTTTGTAGTGCGCTATTAACTTCTTCGGAAATTCTGTAAATGACTAAAAAGACTATACAAAAAGAAGAGTCTTGTAGACTAGAACTTCCAATTCCTTTACATGATGCTTTCTATACGGTATTACAGCAAAAGTCGAAGCAGATGGCAGTTTTTTTTTTTTTTCCTTCATTTCCACGCCAGTGAGCGTTGACTTAGCGTCAAATTAGTAATCTGGCCTCAAAATTAGGTAAAACATTTGTATTTTTAGGATTTCCAAATTTCAGAATCTCTAACTCTGAATAAGAGTTGAGTTCTGGAATTTACCGGAATAGTTCATTGGTTTCTAGCAAAGAACTACCTTGAAAATTCTATAAATGACTGACAAGACTCTCAATGAATTCAAATTCTATTTACTTAAAACTGTGCGGTTGATCATTGTTCCTGAATTAACGAAATTCCCGCTCTGTAGTGTATTTAACCCTGTTTACTTGACTTCTGTAGTACCAATGATGTTTTATTGGATTGTTTCGAGAATATTCGTTTATTACTGTACTTTTAGTACAGTTTTATTCATCTGTTTCCTGAATATTCATTAAAGTGCATTCGTCGACTAAAACCTGCTTATATCTATACAAATTACTTTCTACACGGAAAAATGTTGACGTCTTTCATAACAACATCTCATTACATTACGGGCTCTGTCATTAGGTTCTTTTGAAATCTCTATAAAGGTGGGTCATATATAATGGCCAAAATCTTTATATTGTTGGTCGTTATAAATATAATTTTCGAAAAAAGTCTCCAAAACGGAAAATTACAGAAAGACTCAAATGAGAGGTTCCCAACTAGATGATATACCAAATCTATATACCAATTTGCAACGTTCTACGCCCAAATCTGAAGAGTGGTTATTGGCAAGTAGAGTTACATCCTGACGACTGTGAGAAGACTGCATTCACTACGGGACAAGGATTTTGGCAACTCAAAGTTATGCCATTTGGATTATGTAATGAACCTGCAACCTTCGAGCGCCTGATGGAGACAATTTAAAAGAACTTTCCAATAAAGCCTGTCTTGTGTACCTTGCCGATATTATGATTGTTGGGCGTACTTTTGAAGATCATTTCAAAAACATTCGTAAGGTGCTGGAAAAACTCAGAATGGCTAACTTCAAATTGAATCCTAGCAAGTGCAACTTGTTCCGTCGTGAAGTGAATTATTTCGACCATATTATCTCTGCTGAAGGTATGAGAACTGATCCCGAGAAGGTCTCTGCAGTCGAGAACTCGAGTAGCCCCAAAAACATCCATCAACTGCGAAGTTTTCTGGGACTATGCACATACTACAGGAAGTTCGTGAAGGGCTTCGCGAGTATTGCCAGACCACTCCACAAGCTGACAGAAGCTAAATAGAAGTTCCTGTGGACAGAAGAGTGTGAAAAAGCATTACAGAGACTTAAAGAGGCTTTAGCATTTTTGCCAATTTTGACTTATCCACAACCCAACGAACAATTCATATTGGACACTGATGCAAGCCATGAAAGTGTCGGTGCTGTTCTGTCGCAGGCAGCTGGTGGCCAAGTATGCGTCATTGCCTACTGGAGTAAAAGCCTATCTAAACCGCAGCGAAACTACTGCACCACCAGTAAAGGACTACTCGCCAAAATAAAAGCCATACAACATTTCCATCTCTATCTCTATATCAAAATATTCCTGGTCCGGACTGATCACGCATCTTTAACGTGGTTGCTTAATTTAAAGAATCCCGAAGGCCAGATTGCCAGGTAGATACAACACCTCCAGAATTATAGCTTCGAAATACGCCATCGCAACGGGACTCTGCATGTGAGTACAGATGCCTTGTCACTGAAGCTCTGTTCGGAAAATTACAAGTACTGTTCTAGAGTCGAAGAGAAATCCATTTGTTGGTCAAGCTACAATTTCAACACCATCGAATCCGGACCAGTGGAGTGATCAGGAAGTCAGACAAGCACAGTTAAAAGATCCTGACATAAAGCCAGTTCTACAATTCAAGAAGACGACCAGCAACAGACATAACACACCGGTAACAAAAGTGTCCGAACGCAAGCAAATATTCCTATGTAAAAAAAGTACGCTTAACACAGTTTTGCTAAATAAATCCTTGTCGACTCCTGTTCTTAGACTGTATTATCGAAGCAGATATGAAATACTTTACAAGCAATTTTGAGTCCTCAGAAATGACCTCCTTTACGAATGTAAAATGTGTTCATTTTCCTTGCAGAAATGAGGACATTGTAAAATTTGTCCTCATTTTGGATTTTAAAAAATCTAGTCACCTTAAATAATACCAGTGTTGCCAAATAGGAATTTTAAAACTTCCCCAGAACAGAGTTAATTTCTCCCCAAAAGAGCACTATTAAAAAAAAAAAAAAAAAAAAAAACAAAGAAAAAACCCAAATGCAATTTCACTTTCTTTCTTTTCATTTTCTTTTATTTTCTTTTCTTTTCTTTTTTTTTTTTTTTTTTGTATTTGACAATGTACACTAATTTAGGGTTAATACATTTGATGCTAATGAAGTCATTTACTAAATACAATACGGAAACTGATAATATGTACAATACACTATTTGCATTTTTTATATTCTTCTATATGTATAAGAAAAAGTGTAAGATTTATGAGATTTTTCGACTTTTATTTTTCAACGCATTAAGACGTTTTGAAATGTTCTGAATACGATTCAACCATTTTTTGAAAATGTTCGCCTGTGTGTATGTGTTGGCAGAACTCTGTAGGTGCTGTAGGGCCGCGGTAGCCCAGCCGGTAGAGCGCCGACCTCGTAATTGGAAGATTGCGGGTTCGGTACTCGAGCCGGCCAAAGACCGTCGTGTGCACTAATGGTGGCTGGTGCACGTAAAATCTGTCGTGGCCATGTTCCCCCAAAAAATTATACCTCTGGGGGTCACCGAAGCGGGAGAGCCATCCCTTCTATGGAGGATTAAAATTGCGATGGCATGTCTCCGGACCACCTCTAGGGGTGAGTCCCAGACCGTCGCCAATTGCCCATTTGCGTTGCACTAGTGCGACGTAAAACCCAACCAAAAAACCAACCAACCAACTGTAGATGCTGTATCGCAGGAACCAATTAACGCATTGACTTAATTTAACCAAACTTGATATTTGACTGGACCTTGACTTAAATTAATGCTAATTAGGTTTTAATATATATCAACTAGAAATATGATCTGCTATGCTGTAATTATCCGCATTTAATCTAAGCTTCTGCTGTGCATAAATAATATACCAAACTTGAAATGTGAGATGGATATTATGTATTCAATTCAGGTGCATATTGGCCAACAGGGGACGCTGTTGTGCTTTAATTTAATCTAATTTATGGGAAATCAATTTCTATGCTTCTATGATGTATAAATATACAGCTCAAAATAATACCAAACATTATACGTTAAATAAACATTACGAAAACTGTACTGATTCAGTTTGAGTGTATATTGGAAGACAGATGGCGCTGATATTTTGCAATAATTATTGCTAATAGAAAAGCTGTATCTCAGCTTGTAACAATAAATAATGTAAAAGAGTACTCACTGATTGACTGACTGAAAACGGCCGTCGCAATTCTATGAGAAATGGGATCAGAAGTTCTGATGTGAACCTTCACTAAAATTTTAGATAATTTAAAAGATTTTTTTATTTATTTATTTTTTTTTTTTTTAAGAATTTTTATATTACTAATTGATATTGAATTTTGATAATTCATTTAACTATAATAACCAGCGGAGTGGGTAAACCTTACTGTGCTATATAAAAGCACCAAACTCGGTACATGATATGTATTGTTTATTGATTCATTCAAGTCTGTTTTTTTTTTTTGTGTGTGATTTTCTAGATGATTATATCTTAGTATCTATTGAGTAAATCTGCCGCAAATTGCACGTATAAAATGTCAATTGTCAGAAGTTAAGGCCATTCGCTTACCAACAGGCAGCGCTCCGTTTACCAACTTTCGGGCAAAACCTTCCGGTTACTTATGGGGCTTAATTTATTAAGCTATGCAGTTATGCTTCAACCAAAATGCAGGATTAAGTTTTAGAATTATATTAAACATTGTGTATTTTACTTAGATATTTCTGGAAACAGATATTTTTTATCTAATTACGATGGCTGTGAAAGATTAGAATAAAAACTGGTATGCTGGAGAAAATGAAGAGGGTTTCTCAAATGCATTTTAAACGTAGCCAAAAGCAATGAAGGAAATCGTAAAAGATATTACATCTATTACAAAAATGGTACATTTCAGAACTGAGAAACTGACTGATGATCGATCATTAAATATTTAATTTGTATACTAAATTTCTTCATGCGGAAAAAAAGTTAATTCTTCTGGGTTTTGTCCCCAACATTTCCCCAAGAGTTTACTTTTTCTACAAACGTTTTCCCCACTTTGGCACTTTCCCCAAAATTTTTCGAAAAGTTTCTCCAATCTGACAACCCTGACTAATACAGTCGGCTGCAAAATTATTCGAGCACTAGCAATAATCCTTGCCATAAAAAAGTACACTTAATACAGCTTTGTTAAATAAATCCTTGTCGAGTCATGTTCTTAATCAGTCTAAGAACATGATTCGACAAGGATTTACTTAGCAAAACAGTCTTAAGTGTACTTTTTAAATATAGGAATTATTGGCTAGTGCTCGAATAATTTTGCAGCCGACTGTACATGTCAGAACAAAAGCTGTAAAATCCGTTAGTCTGTGTCCCTTCCGTGGAGGATCAAAATTGTGATGGCATGTCTCCGAATCACCTCTAGGGGTGTGTCCCAGACCGTCGCCAATTGCCCATCTGCGCAGCACTAGTGTGACGTTAAACCCAACCATCCATCCATCCGTTAGTGTATGGCATGGACTTTTGTCAATCGTTGACACTTCTGAACGGTCCTTTGCAACCATCGAGCGGATAAGGAAAGGGCATGTTTACAAACAAACGCTCCGTCAATCAATCTTTGCCTCTCTCAAGTGGCAAAAGATCAATCTCTATTGGTGGAAATGCCAATGTTTTGCCACTTTACCCATAATCTGACTGCGAGTGACGTCACGTGCCCTTTCCTTATATTAGTAGTAAAGTATAGATTCCTTATAACTGGCCACGGAAAAAAATTCCGGAACATCACTGCTGTTTTTGCGCTTTCTTTTGATGATAATCGCTTTCTTGGCAACTGGTTCTTGGGATTTTGCACATTTTAAGTGGTTTGTTCATCTTACCACCAAAACTCCAAAGGAAAGTCAGAACAACTTTCAATCAATAACAAGGATTAGATTACTTGCTTTTCATTTCAGCTACTGTAGTTGTCCCGTCAGGTTTTATAAATTTCATAAGAAAGAGGATAAAATATTTCTTATCTGACAGGTCTTGTTCTTTTTCGCCGGCTTATTCTAAGTAATCACAAAGTAGTCGAAATAAACACAGCTCAAGTTTCACGACACAAACATTTAATTAGACGCACTATTTACATTTATAATACATAATTGTTTCATTAATATCTGCAGCTATCACAATATTTAATATTAGCTGTCGAGCGTCAGAACGCTCTTTCATATCCTTACGGATTCACATTCCTTCTTTTTTACAACAGAAAAACAAAACTTTTCATCATCAGAAAAAACCATGTTGCCAATCAATAAAACATAAAAATAGGCAGACGATCTCCAGTGGAAGAACAGCCCGCCTCCTGACGGCAAGAATGGGTCATCCTCCCACCTTTGATTCTGGCAATCTTGTACAAAATCAAACTAAAAAAAAGAAAAAAGACATATTAATAAACATTACATCAAGCAAAAATGAAAAGGAACAGAGAGAGAAAAAAAAAAGGTAAATAAAAGTTCTATCAGTCAATTATAAATTCAGTCTATCTGGAGCTCTAATGGATCTACCCCTCCTGGTAAATCGTTGTTTTTCGTCAGGTATCTCAACAGATTTCTTGACATTCTTTGAAACAGTTCTAGACAGTTCAGAGGGATCAGGGCATCTTTTCGGTGTAGAACGAGTAGGTATCAAAGTTCCATTTGCAGCATACTTTGCACGAAAATCACTAGATTCATCAGAAGAGATCTCTAACGGATAAAGTCTTTGAACTGGGCGTATCAAAAACCCATTTTCTGTCTTGATTTTTGCCACTCGAACTATTCCGTCTTTACCAGGATAAGTTTCCACAACTCTGGCTAATGGCCAGTTGATTCTTTTTTGATTATCATGACCGACGAGAACTATGTCTCCTACAGCAATTTTTTTGTCAGTCTTAGCGATACCCTTTGAATTTTTTAATTGTCCTAGATATTCAATTCTGAATCTTTTCCGTAAATCTTTCTTCAATTTTAGCAAATATCGAAGTCTTCTTTTTAAATTCACATTTTCGAAGTTATCTAGGTCAGGAAGACCAGTTTCTTTAATTCCTTGCAAAAACATGCTCGGAGTCAATGGAATTAAATCATCGGGATCCTCAGAAATAGTAGTTAATGGTCTGGAATTCATCAAACATTCGATATCACATATAATTGTGTAAAGTTCTTCAAAATCTAGAGCTGCTCGTCCTAATACTCTTCTCAAAATTTGCTTTGTACAGCCTATTAAGCGTTCCCACCAGCCACCCCACCATGGTGAAGCTGGGGGGATAAACTTCCATATTATGTTCTGTACTAGGGCTTCCTTCCGTATTTTTGCAAGTATAGGATCAGTAAATAGCTTCGAAGCTCCTGAAAAATTTGTGCCTCGATCGCTGTATATTACAGAAGGTCGACCCCTTCTCGCAACAAATCTTCGCAGGGTTTGCAAAAATGCTTCAGAGGATAATGATGTTAATAATTCAAGATGTACCGCTCTGTAAACAGTGCAGGTGTACAGCACAATCCAACATTTTTTACCATTTTTCAAGTACAAAGGTCCGGCTAAATCAACCCCGGTAATTTCAAAGATAGCAGCATCTCTGATCCTGTCTTCCGGCAAGGCGGTGATTTCAGGCTGAACAGAATTTACGGTGAAGCGTTTGCATCTTATACAACGTAAGGTAACTTGCCGTATGGACTTTCTGCACCTGAGAATCCAATATTTTTCTCGGAGATGGTTCATTAATATTTGTACTCCTGCGTGGTTGAATTCGTTATGTTTCCATTCTATCAATTTCTGCACGATGTAATGATTTCCTGGTAAAATGATAGGCAAACGAAAGTCTGTATTATCTTTACTTCTAAGTATAAGAGACTTTACCCTTAGAAGGCCATCTTTGTCAACGGTGGGATGAAGTTTTCGTAAACGATCATCTATTCCTTTAGGAAAGTCTTCCCTTTGAACCATCTTTAACAGGATTAATTCAGCATGTTTAAGTTCTTTATTTGTAAGATCCCCAGAATTTCGTTTAGAATGATTTCGAAGATTCGAGATGAATCTGTATATCCATGCCGTAACTCTTAATAATTTCACGTAAGACGAGTATCTCTCATAAAACTTCTCAGTAGTTTCAGTACTTAGAGCAGAAATGATCGACCTTTTTTTTTCTGAATTGACAATCTGTATTTCGGGTGAGATTTCTTGTCTCGGCCATTGACTCGTTGGTGTCTTCAAAAATTCCGGACCCTCCCACCAAAGGGATTTGAGTAAAGCATCAGCATTGCAACCTCTTGATGGAAGGTCAGCTGGATTTAAGTTACCCGGGACGTATCTCCAGTCGTTGGGATGACTCAAAGATCTTATTTCTCTGGTACGATTCAGCACAAATACTCCCCATGGTTTTTGATTTTTTATCCAGAACATTGCGTTCATGGAGTCAGACCAATAGAAAGTTTGAACTTGGCTGTCACAGAAGTCTCCTTTTATAGAATTCATTAATCTAACACCTAAACAACATGCTAATAATTCTAGTCTCGGTATGGAGACTGATTTCAAGGGTGCTACTCGAGCACGAGCTTGAACCAATTGACATCTCACATGAAAATTATTTTCTTCTCTGATATATATACAAGTTGCATAAGCGTGGCTTGATGCATCACAAAACACATGGAATGACACATTTGTATTTAGAGCATGATTTTCTAATATCCTTCTAGGGATTCTAATGCCTTCCAAGCATTTTAATGCATTTTCCCATTTCAGAAATTTTTTCTCGATGTCATCTGGTAGCTTGGCATCCCAGGGCAGTTTCCTACGCCAACATTCTTGCATTATGATCTTCGCAATTAAAGTGACAGGACAGAGAAACCCAATGGGGTCAAAAATCTTACTTGCTAAGGACAGGATAAATCGCTTACTTAGATTTGCATTTTCGCACTCATCAAACTTTAAACTACAGTATAGAGTATCTTCCAAAATATTCCAATTTAAGCCCAAAACTGAGACAGTCTCTGGAAAATTTTCTTCAGGAATTCCGTACACACTTGGTGGTAGACCATTACCTATCCATCCTCTAAGATCAAAACATCCCGCTGACATGATTTCTTTAGATTGTGCCATAAAATTAACTACTTCTTCTTCGGAACTGCAACTTGTAACACAGTTGTCGACATACATAGAGTTTTTAAGTTTAGAAGCAGTCTCTTGCAAATAATCTGGAACATTACTTAGGTGGAAATTTAGAGTAGCTCTTAAAAGAAATGGGCTGCAGTTTACCCCAAATACTACTCGACGATGTCTGTAAATCTTCACTTTATTAGGATCACCGCCCTCCCACCACAGAAATCTTAGAAAATCACAATCTTCTTCATTTATTCTTATTTGTAGAAATGCTTTGCGAATGTCTGATACTACCCCATACTTGTTCAAACGAAATTTATTCAAAATGTTAGGAATCAACTCCATGTAGTTTGGACCTTTAGCTAGGCAATCGTTCAAAGAGTAACTGTTCTTTTCTTTTGCAGAAGCATCGAAAACAGGACGAATTGTTGTCGTTGAATGCTCTTTTATAACTGCTCTATGAGGCAGATGATGGCAATCTATCTTCTCGAATTCATCAGTATTTACTTCTTCAATTATTTCTTCACCAAGCCACTGACAAAAAACTTCTTCATAATCTTCAATAAGACCCTTATTCTTCAGAGTCCTCACAGTTGATTTTAGCCTTCGTTCAGCAATTGTTTTGTTATCTGGGAGTTCTTGGTGTCCTTCTATCCATGGTAATTTTACAACATAGCGTCCGTCATCATCTCTACTTAGAGTTTTCTCAAAATGATTTTTGGATGCTTCTTCAAGTTCTTCCTTTGACTGTTTCTCTGCAGGATCCTTAATTCCTAGGACATCTAGTTCCCACAGATCAGAAATTTTTACTTCTCTAGCTAACATCGAAGTGACTACAAGGTTTTCAGTATCTTCAGTAAACTTCTTAGTGCGTCCCATAACAGTCCAACCTAGCCTTGTTTCAATAGCGGTCAGGCCGGATTTCAGATTCTTCAGCTTTCCTGTCATTAATTTGCCAGCTACATCTGCACCTATAAGGAGCTCTATGGGGTTAAGGCAATCTTCTAAATATATCCCCGTACCTGATAAATCATCTTCACACAGTTCTTGAGTGACCGGTGGCATAGTAAAACAAATTGTAGGCTGACTCAAAACTTCAAAATTGCAACGATAAGTTTCGCTGACATCAGAAAGGTAAGCTTTGTAAACATTGTGTGTCAAAGTATTCGTGTTCGAACCACCAAATAAGGAATGCTTCAGTTTTTCTTTTCTTATTGGCTTGTATCCAATCTTTTTTGCAGTGTTTTCTAAGATGTAAGACCTTTGGGAAGCGGAATCAATAATCGCCCGAATTTTTAAAATTCTGTTTTCACCTCTTAAATTAATCACGAGTGTCTGTAACAAAACACTGGGAGTTGATGAAACATTTGATAATGTTGTATCTTGATCGGAAGTATTCTTGTCATTTTTAACCCTTTGTGCGTGCGCAGCTGATTTCGGATCATTCTTACAGAGAAGAGTATGGTGGGGTTTCCCATAAATCGCACAGTTACATCTACTTCTACACGAACTAGAAATGTGGTTCAATTTTAAACATTTAAAGCAGCCTCCCCGTTTCATAACATTTTGTTTTCTTTGATCATAAGTCAAGTTTGCTACTTTTCTACATTCCGCACTTAGATGTGGCTTATCGCAGAACACGCACTCTTGCTCTCGGTTTTGTTTACTTTGGGACGAGGTTAAAAGTTCCATACCTGTTGGAATAATTTTATTGTGTGTTAGAAAATTTTTAGATTTCATTGTGTTAAATTTCTTGGGTTTGTTTTCAAAACCAAATCCACTTGTCGCTAAATTAATTTTTTCTTCACCTTGAATTTCATTATGTAAAAACTGCATTAAAGTTTCTAATTTATTAAAAGATTTATCTTCCGAACAAAGAGAAACAGAATTCAAGTGTCTTTCCCAAATACGCAAAAGATCTATTGGTAAACAAGATTCAACTAACGGGTATAACATTGAGGCATATTTATAGCTTGTTACACCAAGCATTTTTAAAGATCGTAACTGTGTTTCTAATTTATCATAAAGCTTCACAATTGGTAATTTATGTTCCTGATTTACAGTATTACTTAGCACAAGGCTTAATAATTCCCTAACATAAACTTCAATTAGTACATCTTCCCTGCCAAATCTTGTATGTAAACAATCAACCGCTTGTGAATAGTTCTCAGCTGTTACGGGAAAAGATTCTACGACTTCTCTGGCTCTAGACCCCTTTTGAGTAGATTGAAGTAGATACTGAAATTTATCTACCTCCGAAATATTTGGATCTTCATGAATTTTCTTAAATAATCTCCAAAATGATAACCAGTCCTTTAAATTACCATCAAACTTTTGTAATTCAATTTTTGGTAACTTAAAACTTCTTTTAGAATTACTTTCGTTTTCAAGTACACTTGAATTTAAATCCGAAGGTAAATTTATTCTACGTTCAAGTTTTGTTTTTAAATCAATATAAGTACTACTATAATTGTCAGCACTTTCGATTTCGCTATCCAACATGGTCTGAGTACATTTTTCATCACCTTGTAAAATTTGAAGAATTTCTTTATCAAGCGTTTCAACTCTGGAATATTTTTCTTGTAACTGTGCTAAGAACCCAGCACAAGAATCGATGTCACAAGTTTCAGTTTCTAAAAGGTTTTTTACCTTTTCAGTAAATTTTGTAAAGGTACCTCGATAAGAACCGCGTAATTTAGTTGCGGCTTCCATAATTCAAATAAAGACTGATAAAATAATAAACAAACACTTCAAATCAAAGCTTCATAAAACGAGAACAAAAAATATTCCGAAATCGAAAGTAATTCTGGGAAGAAATTTTAGAATTCTAAATAATGCTTTGAGAACAAAAACATTCAATTTTCGAAACACTTTGATTCAAAATAACAATTTTCATATAAAATAATAATCTTCTTTATTAAATCAAAATATGCAAAATAGCAAAATCAATGTAAAATCAAAATATGCATTCATAGAATATGTATTAACATTTTCTTCAACATAAACAAATTCTTCATATTGTTCCAAATATCAAATGAGCAGTTCAAAAATAAACATACATTTTATGTTTTCAAAATTATTCTCAATAATACTTACAAAAAGTATTTCAAATTTTTAATGTTATCTTCTCATAAAAATGAGATCATATTTCAATTAGAATAAATTATATTCTATTTCTATACTTTATTCATTAGAACAAATTAGAATTTATTACTTAGAACAAATTTTTCTACCGGCGTCCCTGTGAACGGGCGCCATTAAATGTCCCGTCAGGTTTTATAAATTTCATAAGAAAGAGGATAAAATATTTCTTACCTGACAGGTCTTGTTCTTTTTCGCCGGCTTATTCTAAGTAATCACAAAGTAGTCGAAATAAACACAGCTCAAGTTTCACGACACAAACGTTTAATTAGACGCACTATTTACATTTATAATACATAATTGTTTCATTAATATCTGCAGCTATCACAATATTTAATATTAGCTGTCGAGCGTCAGAACGCTCTTTCATATCCTTACGGATTCACATTCCTTCTTTTTTACAACAGAAAAATAAAACTTTTCATCATCAGAAAAAACCATGTTGCCAATCAATAAAACATAAAAATAGGCAGACGATCTCCAGTGGAAGAACAGCCCGCCTCCTGACGGCAAGAATGGGTCAGTAGTGTAGGCACTGAGCTGAAGATTGTTCTTCAGCTCAGTGAGTGTAGGTTGTAGTTTATGTTTAATTTACACCCAATCGAAATATAAAACAGTGATAACAAAGGTGGAGGAAACTTGGAATGTCGGTTTGGCGAATGAATTAGTTGAATGGTGGGAAGCAAAAAGGTTATTAGTCTGGTGTCGATGTTTGCAACTTTGACAGAAGACTGTGTTACTTTGACCAGCCAACCAACCAAATTTGTTGATAATCCGCCTTTTTATGGATTGTTGCAGATTTAGCGAATGACCGTTGTATGTTTGTTTTTGTTTGTCTTTGTAGTGGTTTGCAGTTGTTAGCAGAGAGTGCTAAGTTTAATTTGTTGTTCATTTAAATGTTTATACTATTAATTTAAGTTCTCAAAGTATGCCTGATCTGGATCAGTGGATAGAGATCGCCAAAGAATGCAAATATTTGCCAGAAAATGATCTGAAGGTATTCGTATCACATTAAACTTATTAACGTCTGACTTGTTAATATCTTAACATATTCAATGAAATGATTCAAGTATTGTAAATTAATAAATCAGTGAATTGTCAATTAATTTTACTTGATCTTATAAAATTGCGATTTATTATATTTCCATAATTATCTATTATACATTGCTTTAATTGCCGCTTTGACATATAAATCCAATGAAATGTAATCCTTTAAACAAGTTACTAGGAAAAACTGGGGATACGTGATTCCAAAATTAATTTGTAATTTTTTTCTGTGCATTAAATTATCAGTTTTCAGAAATTTTTGGCATGAACAATGGTATTTTTTTCCTCTTACAGACTATTTTTTCCCTTGAAAGTAAATAGATACTTTTAGTAAAATAATTATTTTCAATGTTTTTATAAAGGGCTCATATACCCCTACACCAAGGGATACATGATCCTTTTGTGGGGGGATACTTGACCCATCTCAGAAATTACATAAGCTGTTCATTAGATAAGCTTTGGATATTTATATCATTTAGATAATATTTGAAAACTTAATAAAGTAATTATGTTTTCAGAGTGTTAATATTGTTATTGGGATACATGTATCCCTTAAAAGAAGGGATCAAGTACCCCTAATATAAGATTATACAAATACAAAACATGCACAGGGTTGCCATGCTACCTCCAAAACCTGGAATTGTCAGGGAATTTGAAAATTGACCGTCTAAGTCAGGGATTTTGTATTTTATAGCAAGAATTTGGAAAAGTCAGGGAATTTTATACAATGACTTCCAAAAAAACGAATTTTTCCTCCAAGAAAAAAGTCATTTTTCTTGTTTTTTTCTTAGCTTCCATCATTTTTTAAAAACAAGACCTCTTAGATAGACCCTGCATGAAGGGCAATCTGTCCTTTGGTCAAAGTAATATGTAACTTTTGTGTTTTCAAGTGGTACCATAATTATTTTGCCCTCAATACAACCAATGCACCCAGTGGCAGAAACAGTGAGAGATGACGACATAGTTGCAGACACAGAAAAACAGCTTGTGGACAGTTTTTGCTTACACTAATAAAAAAAATTGTCCGCAACTTTCGGGCAGTCTTTGTCTGCACTAATAAAAAAAAAATTGCCAGCAACTTTCGGACAGTTTTTGTCTGCAATCATAAAAAAAATGTCTGCAGTTTACGGACATTTTTTGCCCGTGATAATGCGCTACCGATGTATGACGTCTTAGACGCTCTCTGGTAGGAACTCTAGAGCCCCCTATAGGTGCCTTGGTAGGAACACACAAAACAGTGCTTAACACTGGCAACCTAGGGAGCCTAGATCTCCCTTGATAGGCAGTGTTATGCATGTATTCTTTTCTCTTGTTACCTGGTTTTGGCTTTAGAAAATGTGATGCATTAATATGTGTTTATAGTAATATTAATTATAGTGGTTACCTCATTACTAAATTATTGTATTTGTAATACTTTTATTATTTATAATTTATATTGTGTTGTGTCAAACATTGCTATAAAATATTTAATTGAGTGAGTTCAACTTATTTTTGTATAATTGTTTATACTGTATTGTTCTGCAGCAAAATTGTATTCGTGTATTGTTGCACGAGATCATCACTATTGTTAAACTCTCTCTCTCTTCCCCCCCCCCCCCCTCCACAAGATTGCCACTGTCAGTTTTCAGGCTTTTTGAGTATAAGCTATTTTCACCCCTGATTATATGCAAATTTTGCAGACAGATTGTGAAATTTTAAAAGCCTGTCGCATACAGCTACAAAGCTTTCTGCCACTGGGCAGTGCACAAAATATGGCAAGACTGGAATTTTCTGAGAGTATGTCTGGAAAAGTCAGGGAATTTCATTCTGCTATTTGAGTGGCAACCCTGACAGGGTTCCCACGGGTCAGGGAGAACAGGAAAAAACCTGGAAAAGTCAGGAAATATGAAATTACTGAAAAAAGTCAGGGGAAATTGTAAATATGGCTCAAAAACCTGGAAAAATGATGATATAAACCTGGAAAATGCTTTTTGAGCATTCAGTTTTTATCACAAGTCTATGTTGTGTTTTATATCACAAGTCACATTACTATTTTGTGCTAATGACATGAGCAGGGCCCGACTAACAAAACTTTGTGCCCAGGGCACTTTTAATTTTTTGTGCCCCCCCCCCCCCCCCCCCCAAAAAAAAAAAAAAAAAAACTCCCATTATTATACTACGATTTATAGTGGGCGAAGCCGACTGACTGGAAAAAGTATTTGAGCAAAAAAAATACCTGTTCCTGTTTTTGTCTTTAATAAAATTACTTCACTCAGCCAAATATAGGTGCTACTGGATTATAAGTTTCCAGATTATCGATGCTTCACTGTACGTTAATTGTACAATTTCATGTATTCAAATGATCTGATGTGCAATATCAATCAAGATTTTATTTTAAAATTTTATTCATAAAGATAAAACACAAATGAGTTAAAAAATGGAAGAAAAAAAAAAACTAAGTGATTTAGATCAGGTATTTTTAACCACTAGTAAAATTTTTGTGCCCCTCAGAAATTTCGTGCCCAGGGCACAAGCCCCGGGTGCCCGTGCAATAATCAGGCCCTGGACATGAGCTATATTCTGTTTTATACCGTGAGCCAGGGTTTAACCTGGCAAAAAAATTACTTTAGCATTTTAGCGAAAATAGGCAAGCACTGTTTTAGCTTTTTCGAAAATTAATTCTTTGGATACCATTGATTTCTTTTACTTAGCTAGTTTTGTTATCCTCAGTTTTGTTTTCTATTCCTTTTGTTCATTGATGATTTTAACCAAGCATCCATATTTGTGACTTTAAAAATATGAATCAGGGAAACTATGTTTTGATTTTATCAATAGAAAAAGAGGTATTCATATCATATGTGTAAAATGAAAAAGCAACTTAAAAATCAAGTAAAGTGTAGTGGTAGATAATCGTGAAATACTTCTGCTAACAATGCTTCTATGAAGCAAATTTTGAATTCTAACATACTTTTAAATATTTTTGCATTTAAATTCAATCATTGAAAATTAAAAATAAATCCAAATTACTATATAAATAAGGATTCCCAAAAATTTCAGTCCTTTCGTAGTTTTTGCCTGCAAATATTAAAAAAAAAAAAAAAAAAAAAAAATCTGAATGGTTATATAGAGATATTTTATACAGTTATCCAGTTTTAGCTTTTTAGCGAAATTCTGACCGACTTGTTTTAGCACAATATGATACCTTTTAGCAAAATGCTAAAAAAACTAATGGCAGTTTAAACCCTGCCGTGAGCTATTTTTTATGTCATGAACCAAATTTTGTGACTGGAATTTTCTAAAAAATACACCTGGAAAAGTCAGGGAATTTTATTTTTGAAATTGAGTGGGAACCCTGTAAAAAGCAAAAAATTCATGTGGTTTGCATAGGTAATAAAAAATTCTTTCTAACTGTATTTACCTATTTATCATATTAAGCTTTCAATATAGTTTACCTCCATGTTGACCCCTTAATATATATTTTGTTTTTCATTTTGGTGAAAGAAGACTCTCAAAAATTATATTTATCATTTTATACTTAGGATCGTGGTAGCCTTGTTGGTAAAGTGCCAAGTTTGTGACTGAAAAGTTGTGGATTTGATATTCGAACTGACTAATGATCATTGTGCACATTAATGATGGCTGTCCATTTAAAATCTATTCTGGTTGCAATTAGAGATGCAACGAACAATGGTTTGGCCGAATAACCGAATACCAATTAATCGGCCAAATTATAGCCGAATATTCGGCCTATTCGGCCGCCGAATAATGAACTCATTTTTGTCTAAAAACATAGTATAGTATGCACTATATGCACAATTCTTGTACATTTCATAACTAAAATGTATTATTTTCTCTTTAAAAAGTTATTTTTATACAAATTTTTAATTTTTAAAACCATTATTTGATTCTGAAAAAAATATTCGGCTATGTTCGGCTTAAAAATTGCCTCAATAATAATAATTCTTTGCAAGTTTCTTATGAGGTATTGTCTAGTCATATTTTAATAGATACTAGTGATCTTCGCCAGCTAGCGGGTCACTATTTTTAAACGAATCACTATAATGAATGAATTCTCAAAATTCCATATAAAAGAAAAAAAAAAAAACTTGATCGAGTAAAAACTTACACCGGGTCCCCACTGCCGTCGGCAGCGTAGACCCGTGCGCACTGTGCATGCAGGTTAAGGGATAGGCATATTTATTCCCCAACTTTCCTGCCCCTCCTAATTAACCTACATATACCAATTTTGAACAGTCTAACTCAATTTCTATTTTTTTTATTCCCTAGTCCCTCTTTCCGCCTCCCCTTAATAATGTAGCACTTCCGAAAATATCCTCATTCAACTTGTAGGCCCCAAAACCTATATATACCAGTTTTGAATGGTCTAACTCAATTTCTATGTTTTTGCCCCCCTTCTGCTCCCTAATAATTTTACACTTTCTAAAATATCCTCATTCGACTCTTAGGCCCCCAAAACCTATACATACCAATTTTGAACAGTCTAACTCCATTTCTAATTTTTTGCCCTTCCTGCCACCCACCCCCTAATAATTTTACACTTTCGAAAATATCCTCATTCGAGTTTTAGGCTCCCAAAACCTATCCTATGTATAACAAATTTAAATGGTCTAACTCAATTTCTAATTTTTTGTCCCGCCCCAAATAATTAAAAATATAACTGGAAGGATTTTCTTTTATTATTATTAAATAATGAAGGATAAATATTAAATTTTTCATTATGCTTTGACAAAAATCAGAATTTGCTTGTATGGTTCAGTTGGGACAATTTTGATTACATTAATTTTAAATTTAACAGATTATGTTAGCTTACTACAGATATATGTTTTGCACTTATTGATATAGCATAAAAGTTTTTACATGATCCTTACATTAAAATTTATTCAAGGTATGAAAGATTTTTTTTTTTTTTTTTTTTGGTGGGGGGGGGGGGGGGGGGGGGCGGGAGGATATTAGTTAATTTCAAATAAAATTTTCACAATACATGACAAATATAAATTCTAAAATTAAAAAATTTTATTGTGTAATATAATGTTTTTATTTATAGTGTAAATATAAATAAAAACATTTCTTACAAAATTATTCGGCCTGGGCCGAATAATGGACTTGATATTCGGCCGAAGCCGAATATTCGGCTGACAGGCCGAATAGGCCGAACATTCGGCTTCGGCCGAATAATCGTTGCATCTCTAGTTGCAATATCATTCATGTTCCAAAAACTAATTTAATTCCTCTAAGGGTTATTGAAGCGGAACTATCCCCTGTTCAGAAAATCATAATTTTGATGGCATGTCTCTAGACTAGCATTCGCTAACTTTTTGGACTTCATGGACCACTAGTTTGATTGTTTAAGAAACATAAATATATTTTTAGAATAATTATAAGAAAGCACTCATTAATAACCCTACCATGAGATAAAACTAAAATACCGTTTTGCTTGTAGTTGACTTATAATATATTTATATATACCTATACATACAAATACATATATTTTTTCTTTCTTTAGAAATTGTGTGACATTGTATGTGATCTGCTTATTGAGGAATCTAATATCCAGCCTGTTTATACTCCTGTTACTGTTTGTGGTGATATTCATGGTCAGGTAAGTATTGTATTATGTATATACAGGGTGTTCCAAAAGTCCCCCCCCCCTCATAACTCAAAAATGAGTCGGAATTGTAAAAAAATGGCGAAATACGTGTTCATTGAATTCAAGAGGGACCTCTATTGGTGAAAAAAGTTTGGGCCCGAGGGTGCTAGGGAGGGCAACTTTAAAATTTCAAATGGGAAGGTATATCTTGTGATACATTGCTGGAAACTTCTCTTGAAAACAATGAATTTGTTATAAATAGTTTTGCCCTACAGTAATTATTAAAGGAGATACATGAGTTTTTAGACTTTGAAGTGTGGATTTTATACTTATGTACCCCCTTTAATAATTATTGCAGGACAACACTATTTATATCAAATTCATTGTCTTGAAGAGATGTTTCCAGGGATGTATCACAAGATATACTTTGCCCAAAAATGTTTGGGCCTGAGCAAGGGGGTGGTAGGAGTGTCACTAGGGAGGACAACTTTAAAATTTTAAACAGGAAAGTATGTCTTGTGATACATTCCTGGAAACGTCTCTTCAAGGCAATGAATTTGATATAAATAGTTTTGTCCTGCAATGACTATTAAAGGGGGATACATAAGTATAAATTCCACATTTCAAAAGTATAAAAACTCATGTATCTCCTTTAATAATCTTTGTAGGACGAAACTATTTACATCAAATTTATTGTTTTGAAGATACGCCCCATCCCCCCCCCCCTCCCGGGCCCAAACTTTTTTCACCAAAAGTGGTCCCTCTTGAATTCATTGAACATGTGTTTCATCATTTTTCACAATTCTGACTCATTTTTGAGTTAGAAGGGGTGTTTGGGACTTTTGGAACACCCTGTATATATATATATATATATTTACTAAATCATTTATCAATACTAGTACTAGATCCAATTTATCAATACTATTTAGTAATACTAGATCCAAGGCTAGGCTACCTTTGGGCTAGGTGATGATTAATGGTTGGTTAATCAATGTTGAATATCATTTTAAAGTTATTGGATAGCAAAATATAATTTTTAAAATAGATGTTCACTATGCTAATTATAATAACTATTTTATGTTATAGAATCTTAATAACATTATTGTAATCATAATAATTAAATACAAGAGAAACCTTTACATACTTCATGGTGTGGCCAAAGAGTCATTCCATTTTAAATCAACAAATGGGGTGTGCAACACCATTTTTGATTTTGATGACAATTTGCACATGCTTTCCCCATACCTTTTAGACCACAAAAATATATTTTTTTTATTTAAAAAAAATTTACCCTTCGATATGTAGGCTATTTTTGTCGTTGCCAACAGCGAAAATTGGATATTTTGATGCTTTGCGTTATGAACTATAACTTTTTTTCTATAAAAGCTATCAAGCTCAACTATAGCTCATTGAAAAGCTAAAAAAAAGATCTTTTTCCATATGGTATCAATAAATTTGAGATTTAAAAACAAAGGTTATTTTTTCAAGGTCAAAGTTTGTGATGCAAAATTAATTTTTTGCCACTTTTGAAAATTAAAAAACCTATGAAGGGCTTGGAATAACAAGCCCTCTTTTTTTTCTTATATACATATATAAGGTTGCTTATTGTATTAAAAAGTTTGGCTTGTTACTCTGCCCCCTTCACAAGATACGACCCCCCAAAGTTGCAAATTTTCTAAAAAATCCAATTTTCAATGCTAAAAAAATGCATGTGGGGGGCAAGGTAGATTTTTTTTTACTTGTGTGATTTTAAGTACTTCTTACCATCTTTCAAACAAAAAAAAAGTTACTTTGTTATTCAAAGGCGTTTGGCAGCTATAAGGGTCTAAATTTTCAAATAATTCTGCTGAAACAACGCAATTATTTTCATACTTCTTAATCTTAGGTGTTAGTGAAAAGTTATTTTTTACTTAATTGTTGGTTTTAAATGGTGAAAACAACTAAAAAGACTAAGAAGAGTTGTCAAAGAACACATTTAAACTTTGATAAGCTAATTTAAGGTTTCTAACATCTTGGTATATAGAATTTAACTTACCTCTCAAAACATGCAAAACTTTTTTGTTCAGTGGTTTATTGTCTCATAGAGAAGAGTTGACAAATGTTCACTCATCACAGGTGTGATATTATGACCTCTTCCCTGTGCTGACCATAGTTCTGACGCAGTCAGGATTTTCAAAATATCTTGAAACCGAACCCAAGTTTGGTTATCATGACTTGATTTTTTAAACGATGTTCCAGGTCCTTTAGGATGAAAAAAGTGGATCCTGTATTCTTCTTCGACATCAAATACCTTTATTTCCACCACTTCTCCTAGCCACCAGTCACCATCATATACGCAACAAACATAATCGGACAACTTTGGTCGGGTTGTTGGTGTGGATAATCTAAGGTTGATAGGTTCGTCTTTGATGACATGAAAGGTTGTAAAATCTAAAGAAAATGATGTACGTCTGGCATGAATGATATTTCTGTTGAGTGGAATGTAGCTGTGGAAAGACCGAGTTTGGGGTAATGATAGTGCTGTTTTATATCTTTCCTCAAGAACTTTTCCTACTGCATTAACATCATCACAGGAAACATAGAAAAACGTTACACTATTAATATGTTCAGTGCAGTATTCAAAGACATCTAATGGATTCAAGATTTGATTACTGACCGGTCGTTGCAAACTAGCCTTTCGCACTAGCCTCTTCACTGTTCCTCCAATCCCATCGCAAGGGCCTTTCCCGTGGGATGTAGCAAAAAAATGCCACTCTGCTTTTATCCCAAAGTCTTGTTCATGATGGCTCAAGTTAATGAAGATTTTCCTGTTTTTGTACTGTGCGGCAGATCCATCTGAAAAATAGAATAATTTTGAAATTAAAGCATGATCTGCCTTCAGTTTTTTAACAAGGATCATTTGAAAGGCGTAGAATGTAGTTGTGTTGTGGTCAAGGCAGTCGCTTACAAAGCAAAAACTTTGAGTTTGAATTTCTCCATCTTTTTCCCAGTAGACAACAAAAGGATGAAGCGTACATTGCACACCTGACCAGTGATAGGTCTGCACCTCGTCTTGAACAACACAAGAGAAATTCTCTGAAAAATCTCCAAGTATCAAAAATTCCCCCTTATCCAGATCTTCTTTCTTTGATTTTAGAAATGCTGCTTGTTTACTGGCAATGAAATGGTGGCTCTTTAGATGCTCAAGTTTTTCACAACACTTAACCAAGAATTCTTGTAAAGGTAGCACACATGATGTCAGTTCACATCTGTCTGTGGACATCCACTGCTTATATGAAACTTGCAAATCCTCAAATTCATCATTTTCCAAGTCAATTTGGGTGCTGTTACTTGGAGAAATCAGTGATAAAAATGGCATCCACACCTGGACATGCAGTACATTCCGAAAACATACAATTCTCATTTTCAGTATCACAGACCATAAGCTGCAGCAGATCTTTGTAGCTATGATCACTTTTAATCGCTGATAGCATAAGTTTTACATTTTGATGGTACAAACAAACGCACACTGAATGTGTACCAGATGCTCCAGCTAACACACAAAATTTTGGTCTAAGATCGGCAAATTTAGATAACCCTACTTTCAAATCAGGATAATTTTCTTTAAAATGTATGTAAAGTTCCTTCAAGTCACATAAAATGAGCCTTTTTTGAAGGTTTGACTTTTCCCCATTCATTCCTCTCACAGAATCTCATTGTATCCAATAATATTCAAGCAGCCTTGTCATTGGCACAGTTCCTACCACAGGTAGGTACTGTTTGCCTAAAGGGAACTGTTCTATACATGTGGGAGCAAGGCTGGACAAGTTGAAATCTGTCTATTCTTGCTTTTAACTGGCAAATAGATTACTATAAATGAGGAAAAGTAGGAATATGATATATTCTTATTTGTGAGGTCAATCAAATAAAAAAAAATAATAATAAATGACATGTTTCCAAAAAAAAGTACATGAAAAAATTGGATGGTTTTAGTGTGATTATTTGAAAATTCAGACCCTTATAGCTGCCAAACGCCTTTGAATAACAAAGTAATTTTTTTTTTGTTTGAAAGATGGTATGAAGTACTTAAAATCACACAAGTAAAAAAAAATTTACCTTGCCCCCCACATGCATTTTTTTAGCATTGAAAATTGGATTTTTTAGAAAATTTGCAACTTTGGGGGGTCGTATCTTGTGAAGGGGGCAGAGTAACAAGCCAAACTTTTTAATACAATAAGCAACCTTATATATGTATATAAGAAAAAAAAGAGGGCTTGTTATTCCAAGCCCTTCATAGGTTTTTTAATTTTCAAAAATGGCAAAAAATTAATTTTGCATCGCAAACTTTGACCTTGAAAAAATAACCTTTGTTTTTAAATCTCAAATTTATTGATACCATATGGAAAAAGATCTTTTTTTTAGCTTTCCAATGAGCTATAGTTGAGTTTGATAGCTTTGATAGGAAAAAAGTTATAGTTCATAAAGCAAAGCATCAAAATATCTAATTTTTGCTGTTGGCAACGACAAAAATAGCCTTCATATCAAAGGGTAATTTTTTTTTAAATAAAAAAAATATATTTTTCTGGTCTAAAAGGTATGGGGAAAGCACATGCAAATTGTCATCAAAATCAAAAATTGTCATGCAACAACTTTTTTGAAAATTTGTTGATTTAAAATGGAATTACCGAAGCCAAAACGCGTTTTCATTGGGGTACCCTGACCTGGCCACTGGCACTTGCGATGTCAAAAGATTTGCAGCTGTTTCTTACGAATTAATTAAATAAATAATTTCGTGCAATGGCAACGATGCGGCAAGGCTTGATAGCCAGTGGAGAAACATACTTAAAAGAACTGAAAGAGGAAGAAACAGCTGCAAATCTTTTGACACTGCAAGCGCTGATGACCAGGTCGGGGTACCCCGATGAAAACGCGTTTCAGCCATACCATGAAGTATGTAAAGGTTTTTCTTGTATTTAATAGTATAAGTCTTCATGTGAAATGAAAGTAATAATATTACTGTAATCCTTTAATACAGAGATGATGACTAACCTATGGTATGTAAGCAGGGTTGAGTTTCTTGTGGAAGAAGCTAGATTCTTCCAGGACAGTGGAAGAAACTGGAAAAAAATGGGAGAAACTGGAAGAAATGGAAAAAACTAGAAGAAACCAACTGAACATTAAACAGATGTTCAAAATTAAAATATATTAACTTTAACTACTTATGTAAAAGAATTAAACTCAAAACATAATATGATATAAAATCTAAATTATTTAATTATTAAAAATATTATTTTTGGAGAAATAAGTATTACTTAATGACAAACTTCAAGTGTGTACAGGTGATGGGATTTTATTACTTTAGGGGTAAGGTGTCTTTTTTTAAAAAACTATTTCTATCATTTCTGTAAAAAAAGAAAGAAAAATTTCCCTCTCCCCCCCCCCCTTTTTTTTGTATGTATGCATAAATACATAATTTTATATGTAAAGGTCACTATGGGGTATATTAAATTAGAAAAACAAAATTAATTACACAGCTACTATTTTTTTATATGTAGGGGAGAGGGGGGCACATTTGGACAGGGGCACATATGGACAACTTAAATTTCCCTAACTTAAATAAATGTGAAAATTATGAAATAATTATATTTTGTTGGCAACACTATGATGCATTTCCCAGGAAAATTAAAAGCAATTGGCTGTGAAAGTTTTCCAGTTATGTCAACCAAGCAGTTTTGCAGCTTAAAAGTAAAGTTATGCTTTATTTGTATCAATCCTAATTATACATATTTATATTGCATCATGAAAATTGATTATATAAAACTAGATAGCTTGTTTCATGAACATAATGATTTATTAATCATATTTGTCAAAAAATTTTCTGCTAAGCTAGGCTTAACAAAATTCTAAGCATGTGACTGTGGGGCACATTTGGACATTGTTTTGGGGGCACATGTGGACTGTCCAAATGTGCCCCTAATGTGTTATATTTAGAATTTATAACACAAAATTAAAGCAATAAGGTGCTTAAACAGGGTTCATACTCCTCAGGGAAAACCTGGAAAACAGGGAATACTCAGGGAATTTGGAATTTGTTTAAAAAAGTCAGGGAAAACTCAGGGAAAACAAAAATTTTCATTAAAACTCAGGGGAAATCAGTTATAAAACCTGGAAAAACAATTTTTTTTCTCTCTCTCAAGTTATGTTTTTCTTGTTTAGCTTCGTATCAAAATTTAACTAATGAATTATTCTGAAAATACACATGTAAATATGATTTCTACCTGAATTTCTATTATGATCGGCAGTAATATGACATCATACAGTGGAAGTAGCTGTATTTTGTCTTGTCTAGAAGAGCGTTTCTTGTAATATGTCGCTAATATTTTCTTGAAAATTGTCTGGGAACTCAGGGAAAACTCAGGGAATTTTTTTTCCATATTTGAGTATGAACCCTGTTAAAATGATTTTTTAAATAACAAAGATTGTAGCTTTTAATCTTTGCTATTATAGTTAAGCGTATTTGTATACACTGCAAAAAAATAACTATTGCCAGCAGCAAGAAACTCTCTGTGATTGGAGAAAATAATTATTTTCTCCAATCTTGAGAAAACAGACATAGTAACTGAACTTCCACCTCCAATTATAATAGGAAGAACTGAACATGCAGCAGCAAACTTAAGATTTATGGTCAATTTAGAGTCTTATAAAGTGAAATAGGAATAAAGTTTTTTTTTTTTTTTTTTTTTTTCCATATTAATGTGTATTTGAATATTTTCAATTTATTTGTTTTAGTTATTAAAATGTTCACCATAATTTAAAGCAAATTTATTTTTGATTAGGTAAAAAACTGCGACTCAAATCATGAAGATCATAGAACATCATTAGAATATATATATTTTCTTTAAAAGTCCTTTTTTTAAGATTATAAATATAATTAAAATATTTTATTGCCCTTATTTATAGCAACAGAAGTGGATATTTCCAGTATATATGTATTCAAGTCATTTGTTTTTGTTATTTTAAACTGTTGATAATGCTATATTTACTTGTCCAAATGTGCCCCCAAGCATGTCCAAATGTACCCCTTGCAGGGGCAGATGTGGACAAATTTTGCATGTTTTTAAATATTTTTTTAAAAATAATTTTGTCACATTTCCTAATATTTAAGTACATGTATTTGAAGAGATTAGATGTAAGATTATGGTTAGCAAAAAAAAATGAAAAAAAAAAGATGAAAAAGGTTAGATTTTTTAATAAAACAAAAAACGTCCATATGTGCCCCCCTCTCCCCTACTGGCATTCATATTTCAATGTTTATTTTTAGAGACTAGTGTTTTTAAAACTTTTTACGTAGATACTGTCGCATATTATCAGATGTTCAAATAGTACAAGTGATAATAGTTAATTTTTAGCCAAAATATTTGTTCCCTTCTTCTTCTTATTTTTTTTTCAAATACAATCCTTTATATGAATTGTAAGCTGATAAACTCATGAACTATATGAATACGTAAAAATATTTTTACATTCTCCTACAAGTTGCCTAGAATTTTAAATTATTTATCTATTCTAAGTTGAGAAACCAATTGCAATATTAACTGCTAAAAAACTTTTGATTATATTATATTGCACTACAATAATAATAATAAAAAAAAAAAAAAAAAAAAAAAATGAATATTTTGATGACATTTTGTAGAACAGTAATTTTCGCATACCTTTCCCTTTATTAACTGGATGTTAGTTAAAAGCTCTTCTATCTGAAAGTAGGAAAGTGATACATACTGTTTAACTACTAGTTAAAGAAATAACATTGTTTAAATGATAGAACATTACCCTGATCAAAGTGAAATGAATTTCTGTGATAGATCTTGAGTATATTGGTGTGTGATCTTTCTTGGCTAAAAATCTCATGTAATTAATAATTTAGTGTACCCTTTCAGTCGCAGTGTTCCCACTGATAGAACACCTAATTTTAATTCTCAAGTGCAAAAACTCATCCCGGAATTTTTTTAGCAAAAATTTACATTTATAACATAGCAGAAAAGGCCCCTTTTTTTAACCTGAAAATTTAAAATTTCTTTTATTTTAATTTTGTTCATAAATTTCGGTGGAAGTGTAATTTAAATGTTTCGAATTACCATGTGCCACAAAGGGTTAATTAATAATTAAATTTTTATAGGTATAATTAAATTTACTGAAGGCTGTTAATTTGAAAAATGCATTCATTGTATCTTACAAAGTTACAACTTATAAAAAAATTTTAAAGCAATGTTTCTTTCACTTGGAAGAAACCTGTTCCTTCCAGTTGGGTTTTTTCATGTTTTTTCTGTGGTGTTTTCCGCCTTGGAAGAAACTTGCCAGCCTTGTCTGTAAGTTACATGCAACTCGATCTGTAATGTTCTGCAGCCCACAGTGGAATTTATAAATGATATCTTCTGATTAACACAGCAAAAATTTAGACATTTATTCTAACTATTGTATGAAAACAATATATGGTCGTGGTAGCTATCAGTAGAAGTACGTTGGAGCTACCACATTATAATATTTAATTGAAAAATATAAGTTTGCCAATTGATAAATTAAAATATGACAGCATTATATACATGCTGTATCAGTGCCTATTTAAAAATATTTTTTATTTCTAACAATTTATTATTTGGACTTTGTATGGATAAAAATAATATATATAAATATAATGTGTCCTCCCTCCCTCCTCCCAGGGTTCGACATTAGCAGTTGTTAGACATATTATGCACCTAGAAATTTAAGTTTAGTGACCATAAAATCACACTCAGGCATCATTTTTGGCGCCTAACTTTTGACCAGATTTTAAAAAGTCAAATTTGTCATAATAATTTTTTTCTTTATGATTTACAAAATGCTCGTTTTTTATCATCTTAAAAAAATTTTTACATTGTCAATTAATTTCAACACTTCAGCTAAAAAAAAAAAAAAAAAAAAAAAAAAAAAAAACGGCGAGTACAAAAATACTTAAGTACTGTTTGCATAAAAATTTTCTGAACTCATGAAAAATTTTAATTTTTTTAAAAAACTTTTTTATTTATTGCTATCACTTAGTTTGTATACAATCAGAAATTTTAAGCTTTATTCTGTTATAATCCCAATAAATAAAAAAAAAAAAATGTCTGAGTAGACCATTTTGACAAGTGAGAAGAAATAGTCAGGTGCCATTGACATCTGACTTTCACAATACAGTTTCTAACCCAGGACCATGGAAAAATCAGGGAACTGTATCAATCTGGAAATATCAGGGGAAAAACAGGGAAATTTTGTAAAAATACCAAAAAATCATGGAACTTTTTACTTTTTGCCTTTCCAATACAACTGAAAGATCGCCAAACTGCTGATATCTTAGCGAAAATTGCACAGGACTGCTGCTTTCTAATTGAATCTTGCTGAGTTAACATTAAAAAAAAAAAAAAAAAAAAAAAAAATGCTTTCTTATTTTTAATTTTTTTTTTTTTAATTAAATATTTTTAAATATAACAACTTGAGGACTAATTTTATGTTCTGATGTTAATATGTTGCACAATTAAAAGAATTCAAATTTTTATATTTTGTGGATTATTTCCCAACTTTTGAACTTTTTGTTTGAATTTTATTTTTGTTTTTGTGTAGGTTAACAAAGTCAGCAAAGAAACAAGAATGAAAAATCATGTGGTTTGCTTAATATGAGTGTACTACAATATAAACAAAATTGTGGCATGTATGTAATAAGTGACGGGGATCATGGAAATCTGTCAAAATTAGTCAGGGAAATTTCTTTCTGAATTTTTGTAGCCACACTGGGACTGTTTTAAAAATTGTATAGATATTAAAAATTTACCTTAGATGAAATATATCAACTAGTTAAATTATATGAAATATTACTTCCTTGCTTATCAGTTTCCACACAATGTACATAAAAATCTAGATCCTACAATAAAATTAATCTGCAAGGTCTAGAATAATCTGCATTGTCTACTGCTGTGCTTCATGGTTTCTATTTCCGAGGTAATAATTTGTACTTAATAATAATTAATTTAGGCAATTAGATTTTGATCTATTTATCACATTATCAAAAATGGTATTATTATCATTTTTTTTTTTTTTTTTCAAATTATAAAATTAATATTTATCATTTTGTATTTTAGTTTTATGATCTTGAGGAGCTATTTCGAACTGGTGGACCTGTTCCAGAAACAAATTACATATTCCTTGTAAGTTATATAATCTTTCAGAAAGTAATTTTGTGTATAAAAATATTTTTAATTTAACAAGGAGAGGTCATGACATAGAAAATTCAGTTCAGGATGAGCTTGTGCAAACTGATAGTACAGTCGAACCTCGTTAACATGAATCTCAAGGGGGGAAAAAAAAGTTGTTCATGTTATCAGAAACTAATCTTCATATAACTAAACTAACCTTCATTTTGATGGGGATTGTGGAAACAGTTAATGTTAAAAGTAATTTACATTAACGAGGTTCAACTGTATACCATGAAGGTAATAACATATTAAAGAAGTAGCATGCACTAGCCAAACAATCTCAAGAGAAAGTCTGTAAAGTTTCAGTAATTGCTTATGTATAAGGTATTTTTCGAAAACCTCGCTTCTTCAGTGGTGCACTTGATACTTTTGTCTGGAGATTTTCAGTTTGATGCTACATGTTAGTAACTTCTTTATTATTATTATTTATTTATTTATCTAGACATATTTTTTCTTTTTTAATATTTAAAACAGTTCTGAAATTGATTTTTAAAATTGTATATTATAGAATATATAAATAGAAAAATAATAATAATTGAATGATTACTATTCAAACAAATGAAATAATTTCTTCTCCAATCAATATAGCTTCTTCATAAAATGTAGTAGGCTAATATGATAGAGGATTCCAGTGCAATTAAATAATTTCAAGCAAACAACTGTTCAAAATACTTGACAGCATCTTTTAATCTAGTTTTCAATGCATCACTCTAGAATGATGATTCACCAACAATTTCTTCATCAACTTCTGATACATTAACGATGTCTTTCTTAACCGATATTTATCAGTTGGCAATGTTTTCATGAAATTTTGAGTAATAATGAAACACATAACAAATTATGTCCTTTTCCCTGCAAATTAAAGAACAAGCTGACATTTCAGGGTTCTCATCAAAGATAAAAATTGGGTGACAATTTCTCACTCCGAAACAAAGTGAGATTTCTTAAAAGAATATGAGAACAGAAATACACTTATTTATTTATTTATTATTATTATTATTATTTTTTTTTTCTGATTTATTACAAATGGCTAATAACATCTAGTTTTACAGTTCATTGGTAAAATTTAAGTTTAATTGCTTAAATATGTCAATATTTTTTACTGCCAGGCAGTTATTGCATTACTAATTGATGAAATTTACTTCCCCTCCCCCCCTAAAATACAAGATTATTTACCTTATAGTCAATTTTTTTTTCTGTTTTTCATTGTAAAAGTATAATGTATTTTTGCAGCTGATCAGTGAAATACATAATTTTCTTATTATTCAAGAAATTTAAATTTAAGTTATTTTTGGAAACCTTTTTTAAAATCATTCATCTTTTGTGGTCTGTTTAAATTTGATGATTTTTGTGAAAGATCCCATTGATTCAAGATTACTGATTTTTTAAGAATAACCTGTTTTTTAACCAAAAAATTTTATTAAATTGACACCAAAAGAGTGTGCAAATTTCTCTCAGTATTAAAAATTTTATGTGAGAAAATCTATATAATATTTCTCTAACTTGGACCAATTCCAATTATATTTTGTTAAAACGATACGATAGTGATGTAATTAATAAAACACGTGAGAATAAAAAATAATATTAATAAATGGATAATTTTTAAGCAAGTAGACTCAGCTGAATGATCAAATAAGAAGAAATGATGATATTTGTCTGATGAGATTATTTTATGGAAAAATGTACTTTTAAAAGTTGCATCTTCAGAATCTTTGCAAGTGCCATTTTAAACATAACAATACTTTAAAGACAGAATATGAATTGTTATCATAAATTGACTAAAAAACACAATCATCAAAAGTGCAATCAAAAGAGAAATTAGGTTTTTTTTAAACAAAAACTGTGCCAAAATAAACTAAAAGTTATCGCCAACATGGTGAGAGAAATTTAAAAGTCGTCTTGGGGTCCTATACTAAAACTGTATTGCTGCGGAAGTGTGAAAACTGGGTTGTCAACCATAAATTTTATTTTTAAATCTTTTCTTGAATGATTTTGGTTTCACTGTTGCACAATGTTAATTTAGTTCTAATAATAATTTGACTAAGTGTAAAGTAAAATTTTAATTTGGTGGTGAAATTAGTGTAATGTTTATGAGCTTCAAATTTTAAAGGTAAATAAGAAAAGAAATAAAAGCGCAGAAATTTTGCACGGGTTTGCTAGTAATAATAATAATCAAAATGCGAGATTCCTGAGATTTTGCACTGTAAAATGGAGACCCTGCATTTTAGACCTGCATGCTGGTTATGCATTTTAAAGAAAATATTTTATAGAGGCACAGAATGGAGAGTTAGAAAATTGTGGCTGATTTATGCAACAATAAAGGATTTTTTTTTTATTTTTATTATTAATCAACAGACTTCTTTTTTTCTTCAGCATTTACTTGTTTTTTATCTTTCTGTGTACGAAATGAAATTGCAGCTTTCCTCTAATATTTGTAAGTCAACAGCAGTTATGTAAAATATGAAGAAGGAATATGTGAAGGATATGAATATGTGAAATATGAATAGAAGGCTGAAACAATGATTTAAATAGCACATCTATTCATTACCTTTCTTACACTTCGGTGTATTTTACTTATTTTAATTTTCTTGTCTGTTTTTTTTCTATTTCTATATTTGTTATTCAGCATTTTATTCATTCACTTATTTGTTTGTTTATTGCTTTTAAAGCTATTGACAAATGATTGTAAAATGTAATGATTGTAAAGTGTGAAAAGCACTTGGAGCTAGGTTTTAGATGTTGGAAAGTTTTAAGTGTTTACTTATATGTCAGTATTATTTTCAGTTAAGGTGTTTTAAAGTGAACAAAGTGAAGTATTTCTCCTATTAAACTATTTAATAAAACAACTGTTTTTCCCCAGTGTAATTTTGAAGTGTTAGTTAACTGAAGGAATTCTATCTAGCAAACCATCAAGTTTAAGAATGTATTGGTCAGTTAATTAATTTTTACACTTTAACATTAGAGGTGTTTTAGGTTAAATTTAAGTAAAAGATACACAATCATGCTGGATAAACCAAGAATCATCTTAAATTATTTTTGAGTGCACTGTCGGGGTTGCTACGGCACCTGGAAAACAGGGAAAACCTGGAAAATTCAGGGAATTTGAAAATCTATTAAAAAATAGGGAAAACTTAGGGAATTTGAAAATCTATTAAAAAACAACAGGAAAAACTCAGGGAATTTTCAAAATTTATTTCAAAAACAGGGAAAATTCAGGGAATTTTGAAATATTTTGGAAAAATATAGGAAAATTTTTTCATAATCAAATATTTTTAAAAATTTCAGTGCTTTATAATGAATAAATTACGGATTTCCCCCCAACTATAGTAAGTTAATAAAATTAATATACCCTAAATATGTTCAACTAACTTGTAATCATGTTAGATTCTAATGCTGCATGATTGTGTGTCATCTATTTTACCTCTAAAAGGGATAGGGAAAACTCAGAATTTTTTCTCCTGATTTGTGTAGCAACCCTGACTGTGCAGTGTACCATGCTTTGTTGGAATTATAGAAGCCGAAAGCCAGTGTAGGGGTCATAATAAAGTGGGCACTTAATGTATAACAGTCATCAAATTTATCATACTTATGTTTTTTATTCTCATGTTAAAATAACCTTCATTTTTGTGCATTGTAAAAAAATACAGCGAGAATGATAGTACAATTTTGCCATTCTACTTCATATATTTGTGTTTAAGTTCATCCTACAGTATTTAAATCTTACTGCAATTTTTATTATGGATCCTATTGCAGAAATTTAATTATCTTTTAATGTTTTAGTATTTATTTATTTTACAAAAAAGATAATATAGTTTTTCAATTCATACTGTTTAAATTAAACATTATACATATTTCCATCCCATTACCAGCTTTCATTTTGAATTTTATAATTGTAATATTAGAATAATGTTAGCCATACATGTTTTTCCTTTGTATATAATATACAGTCAACTCTCTCTAATCCACAAAAGTTTTGTCCAGAGCTTGTATGGATTATGGGAATATGCAGATTAGAGGTCATTGTCTTTGTTTACATTTTCTTTTGCAGATACAAAATCAGTTATTAATATTAATTCATAAATAGACATCAAAATGGAAGGACGATTTCTAATAAATTTTAGAATAAAATATTTCTTCCATATCAATAAAACTGATCAATCATATTTATATATGATGGTAAATAATTTACAAAACCACAATTTATAAAAGAATTCACTGTAAAACATGTGTAAAATATATTTAATTAAAATTATTAAAAAAGACATCGTGTCAAGGCCTTTCGCCCTGAACATCAGGGCATCATCAGGACATAGCCATTTTTAACAAGAAGTACAGTAACATTATATATACATAAGAAACATATTTCGGTTACAGTTATTAAACATGAAATAGATGAAACAGATCAATTACAAATGAAAACAGTCCGAAGGCGAAGAGTCGAGCTTCACTTGGTTTACTATGGAGATACATTTTTGTGGAATAGTTGAGGCCATGCATTAATCTGTGTTGAGGAACTTGCATTAAGTTTCCATTTGTAATTGATCTGTTTCATCTATTTCATGTTTAATAACTGTAACCGAAATATGTTTCTTATGTATATATAATGTTACTGTACTTCTTGTTGAAAATGGCTATGTCCTGATGATGCCCTGATGTTCAGGGTGAAAGGCCTTGACACAATGTCTTTTTTAATAATTTTAATTAAATATATTTTATACATGTTTTACAGTGAATTCTTTTATAAATTGTGGTTTTCTACAAATACACGTGGGGTATCATGTCTCTATATGAGATGTAATTTTATAAATGATTTGCACATAATCAAATAATACGTACCAATAAAATGTAAACATACATTTTACTTAAAGAATTTAAAAGAAAATATTTTTAAAGTAATATAATAGTATTCATAATTGATTATTTTTAATTTTGTTAAACATTAATCTAACAGTAGTGTGTTTTAAATTTTTATATACATTCCTGACATCCTTTGGTTTGACTTAGTGCTACTCTGTATGAATTGCAGGAAGGAAATACATGAATTTTACTGTTTTTTCCTCTAGTTGTGTTTAAAAGCAAAGATTAAGTTAAAAATTTGATTTAAAAAAGTAGAAATGTGAGAAATGTTGCAAAAGTTTTTGAAATATCTGCTGTAAATTTCTTTATTTACATTAAAAAATCAATTGCGGATTAGAGGGAGTTCACTGTATATCAAATTGAAAATAAATAAATAAATAAAAAGGTCAGACTAATTTTGAACTTTCAGAAAATAAATTCTTATCATAATGAACACACAGCATTTACATTTAAACAGATCTTTATTTAAAGTATTTTCTGAGAAATGCCAAATACTAATGATGTCTAGTGACCTGCAAAGTATATTTTAAATCTCAGTCAAATGTAGTCAAAAGTTATTTTCCATAGAATATTTTGCTGTTTGATATTATACATTAACAATGCTCTTATTATTGTAGAATACGAATATTAGTATTTTGTCGTAATCTAATCTGAGAGAATTTTTCTCTTTTAAATATTATTTAAAAAAACTTAAAAAGTTGGGAGCTGTTGTTGTAGAATCAATTGCCGTAATTTCGTGTATATAACCCGCGGGTAATCTATGAAAAGAACCTTACTTTGTATGTCCTGCGGGCTATCATCCGGTGCGGGGTATCTATCGCAAACAAGGAGAAAATCAAAATCAGTCTCATTTTCGTTTTGGAAGTCTGAATTATTGATGTATAATGACGATGAAATTGAGGACAGTGAAAAGGAATTTGATGAGGAGGTTAATAAGGATGATGAAGACGAACTGTCCCAAACAATATTACAACGTTTTCATTCTGATATGGAAGAATCCCATTTCGATGGATTTGAATGAATTTTGTAAATAAATTTATTATTAACCTATAATTTTCTTATAAACTGAATAAAGGTGTTAATCATTAGAAGTTACTCCAGTTTATAGTAATTTATATAAAGAGAAAGATTAATACTAAGTTATGATTATTTGCTTTTTCATTATAGGTAAGTAAATTTATTTGTTTATTATTTATATTTATTTGTATACTTGTTTATTATTTGTATCTTTTTCTACTTATTATTAAAATAATAGCAATTAGTATTGAAATTATAAACAGCGATTGCCGGCCATGTGATTTTAGAAGTGTGGGGTATCTTTCGGTTATAATTATTTTAAAATAATTTTTTTATGCTGCGGGTTATATACGAGAAATTACGGTACTTATACCTTGTTTGATTTAAAATAATTATCATTTCCTGTTATAAAATACTATTCAGTATTGAAGCTGTATTTTTACCTAATATAATTTTGTTGCATTATTCTTTTTATTATCATTTAGGGTGATTTTGTAGACAGGGGATATTACAGTCTTGAAACTCTCACTAGGCTTCTAACTCTAAAAGCTAAGTGAGTTATATTGTTTCATTCTCTATATTTTTTAATTAGCTAACACCAAAATTCATATCTGTATGTTTTATACTTCTTTGGATGTAGTTTTAATATTGTATGGGTTGTTTCAGAAGTTCAGTTATATTATAAAGAAAATGTAAAGCTTAATTTTTATATTTGTGTACATTTCTCTGTATTTCATTAAAATAAATTAAGATTTATGTAAATTAAAGGTAAAAAATGTGTTCAGAGATTTGGTAGTAATATGCACTGTAATTACATCTTATACTTCCCTGTTTTTAAAAAGTTTAGCAAGATTTGCAAACGAAAGAACTGGGTCTTCCTCATGTTTTTCAGTGAAGATTGGTTTAAGACAACAATTAGGAGGCCGGTAACAAATTGAGCAAAATTAATAATGTTTGTGATCACCCTGTATTGTTAAGTAAACGAAATGAGCTATAACTTTAGGATATGTTAGCATAGATCCAGTTCAATTTGTGGATGAATTTGTGTGATGATAACATATTAAATAAGGGAGATATAAGCATTTATTTTAAAACTCAAAAAAAAAAAAAAAAAAATCAGCATGTTTTTTTATTTATAATATACAGAGTTTTTAACGAAAATTATTCCCACTTTCAGATAAGTTGGAAAAACACTTTTAAAACAATATACTGCAATCAGAATACAAATATCTTAAATATCTCATGAAATATGAACATTTTTATGAAAAATGTTTTTACTGCACATGTGCGAAAGGTAAAACATTTTTTATTGCATAGATTGAAAGCTAGATAGATGTATTAGGCAACTTTTATCAAAAGTGCATTTGAATAGAATAAAAATTAAGCAAATTGTATGGAAAAGAACGAGCTAAATTTTAGATATTTTCCAAAAGTTGAAATTTCTTAAGGGGTTTTTCACATGCCGTGTAATTAATTTGTAGATCCAATTATTTCAACTACTTTCCAAAGGTTGTTTTTTGAGAAAAACCCCTTATGATCTCACACATTAAGGGAGTTACAAGCTTATAAGGGATTTTTCACAAAAGAAGTACATTTGGGGTACATTTGGGTTCTTTATTTGTTATTTATTTTTTACTTTTTTCCCCCCTCTCTATTCATATTATAAAGTACAACTCAATTTATCTCAACTTTTCAGGTGGCCTGATAAAATAATTTTATTGAGGGGAAATCATGAAAGCCGCCAGATTACTCAGGTTTATGGATTTTATGGTAAATCATAAAATATTTTTCATTTGAACGTATGATTTTTTATTGAAATTGATCTGAGCATATTTTGTATTTGTATTTATTGCATGTTTGATTAATTTTTATTATATGTTTCACATAAATATAGTTTATATTTTTGAAGTTTTTTGAAGCATAAATACAGCTTTTTTTAATGTAAACATTTCTTTAAAAGTATTTTTGTTTCATTTAACTTACAGATAAATGAATGGAACTTAAATCTTGTAATTCTTTGTTATATTCTTTCCCATCTTATTTTATTGTAATTTCTATGTCATGTTTGAAACAATACATTTTAATGTAAACTTGTATCAGTATAACAAAATTTAGAAAGTTCATTTTTAACCTTATTCATGCATTAGCTGTATAATCATACATTTGTGTCAATATTTGATGGGTTATCAAAATGCAAGATTTCGCATTTGAATGACTATGAAATTCTAGTACAGATTTTTACAAAATTTTTATTATATATATTACTAAATGTACAGTTAAATAAAATACATGTAAAGTTCAATAAATATATATTGCTTGAAGTGTAAGCAATAATAATACAGTGAAACTTGAATAATTTGAACTTGTTTAATTCGAATTTTTTACTCGGTCCCTTGAATTTTGTATTAAAATAATGTTAAAAAATCATGGATAATTCGAATTCTATTTTGGATAATTCGAAATTTTCATGCGATTACCTTTAACCCGTTAGTAGTCGCTAGTTGGTCGATTTGCCGCCCATCTTTTAGTGTTGCCAGATTTTTTTATTCAATAGCCACCAAAAATTTTTAGAAGTAGCATTTGATATGAATAAAACGCAAATAAAATCGAAGAAACGTCAGTCACATCACTTCTTAAAATTATTGGTGACAGTTAAATAAAAAGTGTGCAATTTTTAATAGGTGGCGCTGTCTATAGCAACTACTAACGGGTTAAAATATTACAGTAAAATTTGTTCCCGAGATCTTTCTCAGCTAAAGTGCATCTTTTTTTTTTTTTTAAGTCTTTCAAAAGAAGGATAAGGAAATACAAGAGAAGCCCCTACCTAGTGCATCAGAAGATATGGTCCATATACATGAACTCTGAGATTTGTTTTTAATTGAAAGTCATGTCTAATGTAGAAGATTCTATTTTTGTATCCATTGATAGGTTGAAGTCATATGCTACGACACAAAGATTGTACTTAAAGAAGCAATAACAAATATCTGACTATTTTTAAAAAAGTGTTGAATAATTAAGCTCGCAGAATCCTTAGATATGAAGTATATGTGTTAAATATTTGATCGTAGAGTTTTAATTTTTTTAATTTATCTCTTCTTTTTGACAAATAGTATATGTAATTCGAATTTTTGGATATTTCGAATTTTTCTCTGGTCCCTTCAACTTCGAATTATCCAAGTTCTACTGTAATACAAAAAGTAGTTGTACATACAAATATTTTGATTATAATTTCATGGTTTTTTTTTTTTTTTTTTTTTTTTTGTCTGAAAACTAATATAAATGCACATGCCAAGTAAATTTATCATAATGTATTTGCATTGTGGCGTAATGTATTGTAAAAATAAATCTGGAATTTAATTTGCATTATTTTTAATCTATGCAAAATTGAAATATTACATAAAAATTAATGAGAATATTAAATGCTATAATATAAAAACATGACGTCACTTTTGATGAATGGGAAAGTGCTAGGCTTAATGAATGAGGGTTAATGTAATTTCGCTCTGACTTTTTCACATTTGGCATTCGAAACTTAAAATTTAAAAATTTTGAGGTGGACTTTTCTGTTGCGATTGAAATTTTTACCAGGGAATTAAATATTGTGTAAACTAATTTTTGTAACTTTTTCGGGAAAATTAGTGATCAGCACTTGAAAAAGTCAATAAAACCAATAAAAATTTACAATGTTAATAATGTTGAAGAAAAAAAATATGGGAAGCATACAGCTGTTTCAGTAGCCTTTAGCATACTGCCTTCCATGCATAAAGATAACTGAAACTGGAGAAGTGCTCATATATATAGATGAGGGTCCGAATTCTGTTCAACCAATAGGATTACGGGAAAGGTGGGGAGAGTGGCTAATAGGAATTTTAGAAACACTAGCTAGTTGTGTAACTATCTAACGGTGTAAATGCTAGTTCCACCGTTTATTGTAAAAGTTTTGCAGTCTCTCTTCCTCCCCATGCGCGTTCATGCAGTGTTAGAAATAAGCGGTCGTTAGTCATATTTTGTGTCCAGATTTTTCATTTTGACACCTAGAATTCCAACCATAGGTGCCATATTTGATGCCTGGATTTTTTCCTCGTCATATCTAATAATTTTCCTGATCCCATCAGACTGTAAACAAGTCTATTTCATCATATTCCTCAATCCTGCGACTGGAGTCATAGATGATTGGTTGTTAGAAATCCAAGCTCACCATCGATGTGATGAGCAACCATTCAACATATGGTTTGGAGCGAGTAGTAGTGTTTTCTTATCTTGAGAATTTTAAACTCTTACTTCTCAACTCCACTCATCAGTTTAGTTCGCTGTAAACACGTGCACGTGTTTATTATATTATTTTACACTTATTTTGAGTACCTTCTGGATGAAAAATGAATTTGTGATTTTAAATATGTGTGTTTAATATTGTCATTATAATTACATTCTTTACATAAATATTTTTTATATAATCTTGCATATATTATTTACAAGTTTATTCTTTATTATTATTATTTTAATATACATATTTAATTATGGATGGCACTTAGATTTTTTCATTTTGACGCCCAAAAAATTTAATCCAGGTGTCATTTTGACGCCTAGTTTCAAAATTCTTATTTCTAACACTGCATTCATGTCATCCACCTACCCAAAAAATGGTTGCTTTCTATACTTTTGTTAATTGTGCGCTTAATATTTGTTCTGGTCCTGTTTTATTAAATTCTGAAAGTCATAGCAATTGACAGAGGTATCCTTCCAAAGCTATCCAAAAATTACAACTCCCTCATACTTCGTCTACTAAATCAGTCTCTTCTAATATCAGTGCTGTTTTACCCTATTTTCCTAAATCCAGTCAAGCCATAGCTAAAATTCTCAAACAACATGATTTTAAAATAATATTTTCGCATTCCAATAAACTCACCTTTTCTCAGTTAAAAGGTCCTGTAGATATGCATAATTCTTGGGGCATTTATAGTATTTCCTGTCAGTGTGGCTTATCATACATTGGCCAAACTAAACACAGTCTTAAATTTCGTCTAAAAGAATGTATTAATTACGTCCGCAAACAATAAACCAATAAATGAGCTATTTTCTAAGCATTGCTGGGAGGAAAATCATAATTTTAAATTATATTCAGCTAAAATAATTTGCAGACCTAAATCCATTCATAAACTCGATTTCTTTGAAGCTTTTTATATTTATAAAAAATCTTGTCAATTGTGATTTTGCTGTTCCCTATTTGTCTGATTGTTGGAAATTTTACATTCGGTCCACATTTTCATAATTTTTCTTCAGTTTACACTACTAGCATTTCTAAAATTCCTATTAGCCACTCTCCTCACCTTTCCTGTAATCCTATTGGTTGAACAGAATTCAGTCCCTCTTTTATATATATGAGCACTTCTCCAGTTTCAGTTATCTTTATGCACTGAAGACGGTATGCTAAAGGCTACCGAAACAGCTGTATGCTTCCCATATTTTTTCTCTTCGGCGTTATTAATGTTGTAAGTTTTTATTGGTTTTAACAATCAAGTGCCAAGTCTCCTTTTAATACTTGAAAGAGTATCCTCTTCTATTTCATGCTGATTTTTTCACACATGAGAGCTTTTATGATATTATGCCATTGATCATTTGTGTAGTGGTATGTTTCATGATTTATTAGGATTGTTATCATTCAGATAGGGTGACCACTTTTCAGGGAATCATGGAAAAAATCGGGGAATTTAAGTGAGTCTTAAAAAATCAAGGAATTTTGACAAATTTTGTAGCAACAAGCTGTATTTGAAAGCTCATTATTTCATACCTGCCAACTCTCCCTTATTTCAACGGAGACTCCCTTATTTCAGGACTGTCTTCTACTCTCCATTATACTCAGACATTTCTCCCTTATTCTGAAGATTTTAAAGTTATACCTATAATGTATTCAAAACTTCAACAGACCTTCATTTTTTTTAAGCAAGATTTTGCTTTTGCTGAAAAAAAATTCTCATGAATCACTATATATATTACTATTTTTAATTAATAATTACTAAATTTTTATTTAATAATTAAATTTAACTTACATGTTTAACTTTTTGATAATTTAAGCCATAGATTAAACTATTAAAATACTGTCATATGTCGAAAACACATAAATGTTTTCTAGGCCTGCTTATAAAATCTCCGTTATTTTGATCCTTCAACGTTGGTAGGTATGTTATTTTAAATTGCTAAATGGTTCATAAATATCATGAACTGTTTGTGGGAAATAAACAGCATAAGTAAGTGAAAAAAATCAGAGAATTTAGAAAAATTCTAATGCTAGTCACCTTGTTAATATCTACTTATGGTAGAGTGTGTAATCCAGTGATGCTGTTTACACGCTATAGTACGTAAATTAAGCAAAAAATCGGACGTGAAAAATTTATTGTGGTGGGTCTTAGGGTACGCATAATTTTCTTTCTTGAAAAAAAATTTCACTCTGGAAGAAAGGGAAAAAAAGCAAATTTTAAAATATATTTCTTGTTTAAAACTGATATTTTCATTCCATTTTTAAAGCATTCTGCTCTAAAGAAGAAAAAATACCCTTTAAAACTCCTTTTTTCCATAAAGATAAAAAAACAATCCTATACAATAAACACAAACAAGCGGACATCACAAAATCAAAAACAAAAACAAAACTCTGACTCAGAGATGAGAAAATGAAGTTCCGATGCGAAAAGATTATTAGTAAAAAGTATACGATACACCAAATCGCATCACTGCATAACGAATCACCAATGGGTCCCCTCTATCAAAGCTCAGCCGAAATATGAAATTTGAAAAATGGTTGCAAATTCCAATTCCAATATGATATACTAAATAAACACACACGTATGGCCGGCACAAAAACTAACACAAAGTTCTAAAACATGGAAATGAATTTCCAATACGAAGAAGTTACCATTTAAAAGTGCCAATACATTGAATCACATCACCCTGCTGCATTCGACGTTCATTGAAACAAAACAAAAACAAATGAAAAGGATGAACGAATGTGATTACAGAAACATGACATTATGTCTATATTAAGATTAAAGAAACTTTATTATTAAGAAAACGTAAGTACTATTAAAAAAAAAATAATAATATGTTTGCTGAGTTAAGCAAAGAATAAAATATTTTTGCTAATATCAGAATGTTATTATTATTATAATTTCTTTTACAGATAAGAAAGTACACTTCTTTTACTTTTTTCTCTAATGCATTATTTAAGTTATCAGTACAGTTTATTGTTATTTTGTGGTTAAAGGAGGGTGGGGGACTGAAGGTAGCTTTTGCAGACATGATATTTCCGTTTTTGGCAATGGCCGATAACCAGAATCAGGTCGGTTCTGCGATTGCTGGATAATGGATCCTGCATTTGAAGTAGAATTTGTAACTAGATTTTGTAATCAATCTGCTTATCTCAAAACTTCTCCTTTCTCAAAAAAATTTTTTTTTTTTTTCTCTTTTAATTCTGATAATTTTAAAGAGTTTTTAAAAATGTTTCTAGTTTAAAATAAAAATAATTAGCTATTATACTATGTTTCTCTTATTTATTTATTTATTTATTTTCTGGTTCCAGAACACATTGGGCTAAATGTTTTCAGTTGTTTCTTAACAGCAACCACCTCCTACATAATATTAGTTTTAAGACAATCTCAAAAAGAAATGGTTAAATATTGATAAAAAGTTATTTTTCATCTACAATAAGATAAATTTTTAGTTTATATCTTTAATATATAAATTCATTTATGTGGGGACCCATTTTTTAAAAAAAAGGACCCAGATTTTTTTAACTCATGGGTCCCAGGGACCCAGGATTTTAAAGACTAGCAGCATCACTGGTAATCTGTGTTTAAGTTATTAACCCTTTGCCAGCCCTAATGTTCTAAAACACTCTAAACAGTATTGCAATATTTAGGGAGTCTTTTATTTAACTATCACCAATAATTATGAGTGATATCTGATATAAATATTGGATAATTATAACCTTCGAAATGATTAGGTTACTGTTATAATTAAAATTTAATCATGGATATTGAATAAAAGACTCCCTAAATTTCGCAACACTGACCAGAAGAGTGTAATTAAATAGAACTGGCAAAGGGTTAATAATCTTTCTCACCCCCTCTTTTTACCTGTTTAGTTTATTATCTTAACTATTTATTTTAGCTTGTATTATCTTTTTCTTGTTAAATTGATGATACTGTGTTATATAGTACATATTATGTGTTACATGGTATTACATGTTATATAAAGCTAATTTATATTTTTGTAAAAGATAAAAAGTTTGAAAATAAATAAATAAAAATATATTATTCTAATTTTGAATAGATGAGTGTCAGACAAAATATGGAAATTCAAGTGCATGGCGCTACTGCTGTAAAGTGTTTGATCTTTTGACCATTGCTGCTGTAAGTAGTTTTTTATTCCTATCACTGAGTGTGTAGGATGAATTTTGTATCAACTGTACTTACATGTTTGTGTTGTAAGCAGTTTAGTATTTTCAAGGTTAAACATGTAAATTCTTTTAATTCTATTGCCTATATTTGAAAAAGAAAACATTGATTTTTTTTTTTTTTTTTTTTTTTTTTTTTTCTATTGATAAACTAGTTCTTTAAAAATTGTTTGTTAGTAATCAATATTAAAATCTTATGTAGGCAAGAGTTAAGAGATGTGCAATGTAGTTAATAATAAATTGGAAATATATTGCAGACTTGAAATTGGAACTTTGTGTATCTTTTCCTTTCCCCCCTCAGAACTTGAAAATAATTATAGTAGTAAAATTCTCTAATTTATTAATAATATTTTCTTCCTTTTACTTTGGTATATTTTATTTTAAATTTGATTCTTGAAAAATCCCATTAACCCTTTCCGGTAAAATTTAATAATGAAAAATTTTGCAGGAAATAACCATTTAATTTTTATTTAAAACTACTCTTATTGATTACGGTTTTTATTTCCCAACACATTTCCTTTATTAAAAATTTATACTGACAGGGCCTATGTTCAACAGTGACTTTAGTCTCATGATGAGTATAGCTTGTCATTGTGCTGTATGACATAAAAAATCAATGACGATATATACTCGTCATTTTACCAGAAAAGGTTAATTTACAAAAAAAAAAAAAAAAGACTATATATTTTCTTGGATGTGGTTTATTTTGCTGCTGTTATTAGAGATTGAATCCAGTAGGCATTTATTTTATCAATCTGCAATGCCCAGAAACCGAGAAAGGCAAAATAAATTTTACCCGTCCATTAAGTGTTAAAATACTTACAAGAGCTAACAATCACTATCATGCACATAGTGTGTCACAATGTGCAAGCAGTGAAGGAATTTTAGTGCTGCTGTCTGCCACTGGAGGACATGAATGTTAGCCTCCTCAGGAAAAAGCAGTTGTCTGTTGAACTTCCTTAAGATAGTTCTTATTTTAATCGTGTTTATTTAAACCTCCTCAAAAAAAATTTTGTTGAACTTGTTTGGGGCAATTTTTATTTCAATGTTATGAGTTCAGTTTTATGTGTATATGTAATGTATGCACATACATATACACTATATTTACTTGCACATTTTATGCTCTTACTTTTTAGATTACTTTTGAAAAAAAAAAAAAAAATGCACCGATCTTATTTTTAAAAATTATTGTTTTGAATTAATAGCTAAAAGACATGGAAGGCACTAGTAAAAATGCCCTTTTCTGTGGAGGACAACATGAAAGACAATTCACTAGACTTTACAATTTTATTCTATTTGAGACAATGCTTTGGATTCATATCAATGTAATGAAAAGTGGCTGTGAAATTGATACTCTGCCATAGATTACTTCTCTGTGCAGCTTCTTTCTAATGGTGATTATTGTTACAAAAGCCAGGAATGAAACTTTTCAAAGGCTACCCCTAAATTCAGGGTTTTGTTTTTGAAAATTTTGCTGTCTCTGCATTTCAAGTTAAATTATTTTGTTTTTATAGAAATTTCTGATTTTTGAATGTTTAATTCGTTGTGTAATGTATTAACTCTCCAAATATCACTTATACGTATAAATAAATACTTTTAAATATAGTTATGATATTTCATTAATAACTGCCCTCTCACTATTCAATCTGCATTCAAGTAGCAGTTTTCAGTTTTCAAGGTTTTTTGCATGTTAGGTAGTTTCACCCCCAAAAATACCTAATTTAGAAATACCTTCCCCCCAAGAGGACAACACATCCAGGCCTAGGTCCCAAGTATAAACAATTGGCCTTATACTCACCACCATCACCCACACCAAAAAAATCTGCATATGTTGATAGTTTTCCCATTCATCTTGACTGCAGTCACCGGGTTTGATGCAATAATCCAAAAAGGTGACTGCATGACTGGTCATGTCTTTTGATATCATAACTTGAGAAATATTCCCAATATATCATAATAGCTATAGCAACTGTGGTTATAAATGTTCCTGCAAGATGAACTCCAAATATTTTTCCTACATACAAAAAATTCTTGCTTTATACTTTTCACAAAATACAAACTGTCATATAACCATATTAATTAAAACATAAATACTGTCTCAGTAAAATATTTAAATATTTTTGCAGTGTTTTATTTCATCTTATAGATTTTTGAGGAAATTGATTTTTAGTATTTTTATGCAATTTAATTATGTAAATTGCTCATTATTTATATAGGTAATAAGTTATTTCTCTTTTCAGATCATAGATGATCAGGTTTTATGTGTACATGGAGGCTTATCTCCTCTTATTCGAACTTTAGACCAAATTAGAACTATTAGAAGAAATCAAGAAATTCCTCATAAAGGAGCCTTTTGTGATATCCTTTATTAAACATTCAGAATTATTTTTTAAATAAGTTTGTTCGTCTATCTATTTTAAATAATTTGTACTGCCAATCTATTTTCTTGTTGGTATTCATAATGAAAAATTTTATCATTTGACAAAGTTTGTTATTGAATCATATTATTATTATTATTATTTTAATACTCAGATGTTTCTTACAAAAAAAAAAAAAAAGATATCTAACATTTTCTTGCTTTGTGTATTTTGACTCTGCATATAATTAATCTGTTATTTTTCCAATTATTAATATAATTAATTAATAATTGGAAAAATAACAAACAATCTGTTTCATATTAGAAACAGTAATTAGCTGTAGTTAAAAAAAAAAAAAAAAAAAAAAAAAAACAAGCAAGCAAATGTTACAAGAATTCTGTAATGTGAAATCAGATGTTTTATTTGACATCTATGTTCTAAATAAGAATTATCACCTAATTATAAACCCTCTAGTTTTTGAAAAATATAAATAAACAAACAAGAACATTTAATTTTTTTTTCTGTTTTTATAAGAAAATTATAAGAAATTTTTATTTATTATTTCTGCATTTACTTTAATTATGGCAGAAACTGAAAATTCTCATTCTAGCACCAAAACCCACTAACTTAAGCACCACAAAATCAAAGGTATTTTTCATGCAAATATTCTTTACATGATAATAAAAGATTAAAAAAAAAAAAAAAAAAAAAAATGCTTAATAATAATAATAATAATAATAATAATAATAACTTTGAAATTGATGCCTACAATGATGTTAGTAAAATGTAAAGGTAGTAATTCTATTAATTTCAATATATATATTATATTTTTAAATAGAAGGCAAACATTTCATTTTAAAGAAAAATAATTGTGTGTTTCAATGGGAATAAGTGTTAAGAATACTATTTATCTTTTCAAAGTAAATGTAAAAATTTCATCCTTTATATATATGTATATATATATATATGTTAATTAAAAGTGTCATATAATTATTTAAAGAGAAATTTTGAAAAATTCTAGAATTGAATTTTATTATAAATTGCAAATTTCTTAATTTGAAAGGTTGGGACATCTATCCTTATATGTTTTGGGATTGCCCTATTTTTTCTTAACCTTTTCTTATTTTTGATTCATTTCTATTAAGAGATCTCGATATATATTTTTAAACTGATAACTTAAATTATTCCGATAAAAGGTGCAATTAAAAAACATTCAATGTATTAACTTTTATCTTACCTTTTTAATAAGCCAGTTTATTTTTGCAAAATATGTTAAAAACTTGCTTTACAGGAATAATTTATGATATCTGTATATATATATAAATTACGTGTCACGATGTTTGTCCGGGGTAAACTCCTAAACTAAGGAACCGATTTTAATGAAATTTTGCACACTGTGTGCAGTTTGGTCCAACTTGAGAGATAGGATAGTTTTTATCTCAATTTATTGTCACAATATTGTTTTATTGCAATTATTTGTTAATTATAGACCTTTATTAAAGTTGCTCCAAAATATCTGTGAGTTCCATTAATTTAAGTGTTGCCAAAAAAAAAAAAAAAAAAAAAAAATACGAGTTTATTTTCTTTCGACATAAAAATAAATACATTTAATCAAACGTGAACGTTAAAAAATTATAAAAAAGTTAAATTATGCATCTCACGAAGATTGACGTCATAATCAATTTAAAGATTTTATACACATTGATAAAGTGCTAATGTAGTTCTATCATAGATATAGTAATATATAGAGATCTCTCATCCCCATGTTATCGTACAAAGATTTTTGATGCCGAAAAAAAAAAAAATAATAAAAGCTTTGGAAACAGCCATTAAGTGGTATTGAAAAAAAAAAAATAAGAAAAGAAAGAAAGAAATATGAATTTGAAACTGTATCTGGAGTCTTCCATTCCCTTTTAGCAAATAAATTATTCATAAATATTATTTGCTAAAATATTAGTATGTATTCCCGTGTGTATTCACTCGGGGAAAGACGGCCATATTTTGGTAAAAACGTCGTCTTTTCCCAAATGAAAAGGAATAACTTTTTTCTCCCCAATGATCACTCTATTCTATATATGCTATACTATATCTATGAGTTCTATACGCAAGCGAAGTGTGACTCACTGACCGTCTGTGCAGCCAAGAAAAAGATTTCCTATGTTAATTGCCCACTGGATTTTTTGTAAGAAATTATTAAAAATCGAGGAAATTTATTTCCCGATTTTAATCCTTATATTTGGGTATAGATATGTATTAGTTATCGCGGGTGTTAGATTGAATTATTTTGCTGTCAAATTGACAAAATTTTAATTTTAAATTTCAAAACTCTGTCGCCCTTGGCTTTTTTTATTATTATTATTATTATTTGGCGATCAAAAGCGTAACACGAAAATATACATGCCAGATGTATGCATTGTACGAAATGTAATATGTATTATTCATTGTACGTATGTATGACATGTAATATGTATTGTACGAAATATTGTTTCATATTATTCATTACTCTTTTAATATAAGTTGTTAAAATAACCATGATTTTTGAAAGGAATTAAATATTTTCGCCAGATAATTTGGCGATATTCTTTTTTTTCCGCCAAGGATGACAGAAATGAAATCTATTCCGCTGCAAAATATTTATCATTTTCCTTTTAATTAGTATATTATTAGTATATTAAAATTTAAAAGCATGGTATATAAATTTTTTTTTTTTTTTTTTTTTTTTAATCTTATAATTATTCTTATCTTAATCCTCAATGTTTCCCATCTTTATTAACTTGAATTTACTATTAAAATTTTAACATACTCAAAAACTTCTCATCACTTCGTTAAAATACACTAAACTTTTCCAAAATCTTTTTCTATTTAAAATGATACATGTATTTACTTTAAATGTCCAATATTTCATAAGATTTCCAATTTTAAAGTTTTAAAATATTTATCAAATTTACTTATTTTTCTGGTTTAGCCTTATTGTTTTCCTTTTTATAACTACAGCTGTTGCCCTCTTTAAAATATTTAAAATGATGAGGTCATTTTATCGTAAAATTATCCATTATAGCATATATTATATTTCACTCCTCCATAAAAATTGATTTTAAAATCGTCTGTTTCTTTTATACTTTTATTTTAATAGAATTTTATTAGAATTTAATTTATATATTAATCATTTTAGCAATTTTATCCAAAGTAGCATTAGAAATAATATATATCACTTCTCCATTAAAATTTATAGGACCTACAATAAAATTAATTTGTGCTTAATATCAACACTACGAAAATTTTTATCAATCGCTTCCAAATTTTGACCTAAGTTTCAAATCTCAACCCTGTGGGTTTTTACATCGGCTACAACGTTTTCGTCTTTGTTCGTAAATAATAATTTGACTGTACTAAATAGTTTACAGCCGTATAATTCAACGTATAACTTAGTCACAGCAACGCGTGGCCGGGTCTGCTAGTAATATATAGTTTGTGTCCATAATATATTGTCACTTTAGTAGAAATTTCCGAATTTTAAAAACTTTTTGTGATTTTTCAACTCAGCGCTAAGTACTGATATGAATATTACATTTCTGAAAGATATACCTATCATTTTCTTTTTCTTTTAATTGACGCAAATTGAAATGAAATTTGCCTTAACATGTTGAACATTTAGTATGGTCTGATCCCGAAGATGTTGAAACATGGTCAATCAGTCCGAGAGGAGCTGGTTGGTTATTTGGGGCTAAAGTTACTCATGAAGTAAGTCATTTAGATATTGATATATAAAAAATGAAATAATAAATATGATTTATCAGCATATATAGTTACCCTCATCCGTGGCTGATTCTGTCACACTTTAGGCTTAAGAGATTTCCTTGGACTCTGTCTCCTAATTTTCATACTTTAGTCAATTTAAAAAAATGTAATTGTCCGATCGATAAGCTGTTTAAACAGACATATTCAGAAAAATTGCGCCTTTCATTTGGTACATTATTTGTAACGAATATATAATTACATTTTTTAAAATTAATTAAAATATGAAAATAAAAGCTTTAAAATACTTTTTAAAATTTTAATTGTTGCCTTTTTTTTTTTTTTTTTTTTTTTTCAGCATAAAATGAAATATGCTTTCCCGTAAAAAATAAAAATAAATTTGCTCATGCATATGAAAAAAATGACATCTATAAAATAATAATTTTAAAGCTAACGAAGAGATAAACAAAGTGAGAAAATTTCGCACGGGCTTGCTAGTAAATGAATTACTTAAAGTGAAAAATAAATAAAATGGAACGATTATTTTTCAACTGGCGCCTTAGTCGCCCTACAACAAACTAGTTATTAATATAATAAAATTAAACATAATTTATACGTCTCATTAATATATTAAAACCAGTGTAACTTTTAAAATGAGATAAAAATACAAAAATTTAAAACATTAAAAATATATTTTAATTAAAAACATTAAAAACACAAGACAGACGTTTCGGCTAGATTAAAGGAACATAAACGATCATATAAAACAGGAGATTTAAAATCAAAACTCGTAATCCATTCTCTCAATAGTGATCATATTCCTGATTTTGAAAACTTTAAAATTTTAACTTCTAATATAAATATCTATGAATCCCGTATTTTTCTAGAGGGCGCTTTTACCAAAATGCAACATTCTGCCTTGAACGAGGCTAAAGCTATTCCCCCTGAGTATTTAATCTTGTTATGATGTATTATGAATTTTTGTAAATGTTGTTTGTACTTGTATGTTTGACACTGAGGAGGGCTAGTGTTCTAGCCGAAATGTCTGTCTTGTGTTTTTAATGTTTTTAATTAAAATATATTTTTAATGTTTTAAATTTTTGTATTTTTATCTCATTTTAAAAGTTACATTGGTTTTAGTTATTAATTATTTAAATAGTGAAGTTCTTTGTTGATTGGCTTATTTTTAAAATGTGGTGTCAAAAGTTTCTTCATTGCACACTAGCTACCTGGGCAGCTCCTTTTAATACAACAAATAGAGTGGATAAATTAAATGATGCCATAACTTATAATTGAAAGAATTTTACTATAAATAAAACATAGTTAGTACGTCTAAGAACAAAAAAAAAATTACAGTAACCATTGCTAAGGTGCACAGATGACTGCAATGAAAGAACATGCAGTTTGAATAAAATTTAAAATGAAAAAGATAAAATAATTGACATTATAAATTCCAAATTGGTGTCTAACTGAAAGAATTCTGTGTTAAAAATTACGAATGGATGAGATATCCAGCTGATTTTTCAATATCTGAAATACTGTCAAAAATCTGGATCAAAACTGCCATCTATCTGGCTCTGTACTGCAAACCTTTTTTTTTTTTTTTTTTTTTTTTTTAATATCACACATTCATTGCAGAATGTGCTGCAGAAAATTTTCAAAATTTAGCATTTTCATCAGTGTACTAGCTGAATTGCTCAAGACAAATTAAAATTGAAATGTGAAAAAACAGTATTATTGCTCACTGTTCTTGAGGGTCGAATTTTGAAATTTCCAGAAATTATTATTATTATTATTTTTGTTTTATGGTATTTGTATCTATAATATTCTTTAAAGCAACAATCTTATGAATTTGTATTTTTTCTTTGAAATACAGAGCAATATATGAAAATCATGGTTTTGCCCTATGCTGTCCTTGGGATTGGGGGGGGGGGGGTTGAAATCAGAAAGTTGCAGAATTTGTTTTTTAGATATTCATGTTTCTAATACTTTTAAGCAAGAATTATTTTTCTTTAAATTATTAAAAGATATGTGAAAATCACAATTAACCCACCCTTTTTTTTTGGTGGGGGGGGGGGGGATTTTGAAAATTCTCGTAATTATTAAAATTTAATTATTATTATCATTTGTTTCATCTGTGTGAAAGTTTTGTATACTTTCAATTGAAATGGATATGCTTGTATAATCTGAATATACTTTATATATTTGCATAGAGCATGCAACACTCTTCATTCTGTAAATTTTTTATTCTGATATTGCATTTACATTGTATTTTTTCTGATGTTGGTACAAAACAAAACTGGTTTTCTTTTTGCATTTTGTTTTATTCCCCGAGATAAAAGTTCTGGAAATTAATTTAAAAAAATAATAATTTCACAAACATTTTTACTGTGTGAATTTGTATAAAATTACTATTTAAATTAAAGATAACATGAAAACAATTAAAGTTTGGAATAATTTTTTTTTTTTAAGTTAAATAAATAAAATGAATCTTGTCATAGTTTTCAACTGGAACTAAAATCCAATATTAACCTATTATCTGCTAAAACTTTTATATCTAATTTTCTCGTAATTGTTGATATTTTATAAATTTTAGTAAAAAACATTAAAAGAATTATGACAAATTTCAAACAATTAAGTGTACCATTACAGATTGTCCCATTTTTAGGATAGTGTCATATGCACTGTCAAATCAGTAGAAAATGTAACAGTCCAAAAAAAAGGACAATGGCAGGTAATAGATTAAACTTGCTTCGATGTGAAAGTATCAAGAACATGAAAAAATGTACTTAACTTCTTTAAAATACTTCAATTTTAAACATCAACCAATCTTAACCTGAAAAATAAATGAAAAAATAAATAATAATTTAAAAATTTTAAGTTAAGGGCCCTCTTCACTCACCGCTGCCGGAAGCCGAAACTAATGCTATTCTATGGGAAATTTTTCTTTACAAATAACTTATTAACTAATACATATTTTTAAATTCTGTTTTCACATTCAGAAAATTCCCAACTGTTAAATTGGCGTACCTTTTTTAAAAATGTATTTTTTTAATTTTTAATATTTTATTTCGAAATTGCAAAATGAAAAAATTTCACATATTGAAAATTCGTATTTTGCAGCTTCAAAATAAAATATAAAATAATAAAAAAATAATTTTTTAGAAAAGGTGCGTCAATTTTACAGCCAGGAACTTTCAGAATGTGAAAACAGAATTTAAAAATATGTATTAGTTAATAAGTTATTTGTAAAGAAAAATTTCCCATAGAATAGCATTAGTTTCGGCTTCCGGCGGCGGTGAGTGAAGAGGGCCCTTAAAGTGCACCACTGCACAGTCCAAGCTATCAGGGTTCCCACAGGCCTTGAAAGTCCTTAAGAAGTACCTGAATTTCATTTTCTTTTTCAAGGGCCCTTGAATGTACTTGAATTTCGTGTAAAGTTCTTGAAAATCCTTGAATTTTCCGCTCTAGCAAACGCTGGATCAATGCTAAACTATCTCCATCTCCACACACACACGCCATTGTCTAATATAATGCATTTTGTCATAAAATTCTCATTTCATTATCTTGCTTTTGCATATAGTTTCAGCTTATTTGTCTTTTTTGCCAATCTCATACCTGTTTGGTAGACTAGTCATTAATTTTGAACAGAAAGTGACCAGACCAGAACTCAAACCCAAGAACTTTGGAATAATCATAATGAATGATCCCAATTCCAAATCTTAAACTAATCATTTTTTGACTTTTGTAAAAGTTAATTTGGTCAATCCATCAAAAATGTATTGTGAAAACAGGCAAAATTATTATTCTAATTATTAAAAAAAATACTAATAAAAGTAGTTACTAAAGTTTTGTGCATATGCCTAGTATTCTGTGATTTACTAAAGTTTTGTGTATATGCCTAGCATTCTGCGATTTTCCCCCAAAGTCCTTGAAAAATTTAAAATGGGCCTTAAAAAGTACTTGAAAAGTCCTTGAATTTTTTTCCTTTTTAAGAGTGGGAACCCTGGCTATCTATCTTTGTGCCAAGTTTTAGCTTTCCGATTAGTGGCTTCAGCTCTAAAACACACACAAATAGACAACTTTTTTATATATATATAGACTAGTGGTTGAGACTGTAATTTTCTTTCATAAGATTGCTTGAATGTGGGAGTGGTTTATTTTTGTTTCAACTATAACAGGAAAGGAAAATTGTATTTCTTATATAACACACATTTAAAAACCTTTTTCTTTTTAAAATATGTATGCTATACTTTTTAATTTAAATATTTGAAACCAATAAAACCATCTCTTGAACAAATTTTTGTATTTTGTAACATTAATTTGTTATGTTTACATTTAACATACATTACATTTTACATATATGTTTACATTAATTATGTTTACATTTAACTTATGTAAATCACTTAGTAATTTTTAAATGTATTATTTTATTTTTTTCAGTTTATGCATTTGAATGATTTAAAGTTAATATGTCGAGCTCATCAGCTGGTTCATGAAGGTATGTGTTATAGTGTAGATTGCTTTAGGAAAGTGATCAGAGTGGACATTTAAAAAAAAAATTGTATAAAGAAATTCATATTTAAAAATGCCTATATTTTATATGGTGTTTGATATATAAAAATGAAATGCATGCAAAATTTAAATAGATTGATTTCAGCATGAATAATCTATTTGTTATCTGGTAGTGGTTTTATATTATAATTTATTTTTGAAGCTCAACACAAAATATTTGTTTCTGTTCAATTGAAAAGTCTTAATCAATGTACTTCAATTCAGTAGTTGATCTCTAGCTCTAAATTCCCATGTAGATCATTTCCTTGTTAAATCAAATAACACTGCTGCCCCAACACCATTTTTGCAAATTCTTATTTAAAATGACCTCCTGATTCAAAATATGACACTCATTTTGCCCTATCACCCACCGTTTTTTAGAGACAGCCTCCTATTTTTATCACTTTTCAGTGATTTTGTCTATAAATTTGATTTTTAAGGGGGGAGAGGATTATTTTATTTGTTAAATACCTTCTGAGGGGCTACAGAGTTGGAAAATTCTAAAACATGAACATTTGCAGCGAGGGGAAATTTTTTTTTTTTTTTTTTTTTTTTTTTTTTTTTTGGGGGGGGGGGGATTTGCCACTGAAATTATGCATTACATTTCTTAGATTTTTTTATATCTGTTATTAATGTTATTTATTAAACATTATATTTTTTTGTTTCTTGGTGTTAAATTAATTCTTTTTCATTCTCCAAACCAAATTCACGGTCATAAAATTATCATACAGTGTTAAAAATTGAGGGAGGGGGTGGTGTCCCTAGAAAATGGTGGGTGTCAGGGCAAAATGGGAGTCCTATTCGGATTCAGGAGGTCATTTTACATAAGAATCAGAGAAAAGAAAGAAAGATAAAAATAAAAACTATAACCGCTGCCGTTTTTGAATTTTTCACATCTTTTCACTTTTGTGGCTTATATAGTAAAAACTGTTTCACATAAAAACGAAGAATTTGGCAGTTTTGTGTAGCAGTGTGTGATAAACATGCGGCAGCAAACTGTTTACATATCAAAATATCATTTTAGGTGCTATTTAATGTTAAAATAGTACAAAAAACATTTCAGTCATAAAAGTTTTATAAACTCAAAAACTGTTTAGGACTTCAAACATCATATTTTGCTAAGATATAGATTAGATGATTGTGGTGTAGCATATGTAACTATTTTTTGATTTGACACATTTTTATTTATTTATTTATTTTTCAAAGCATAGGTATGCTGTGTTTACATTTCTTTTGTTTTTAAAATCACAGATCTCTAAAAGTACTTGAAATAATTCTCTGCAACTTTTGTAAAACAAAGACATTTTGCTTAATTTACAACACATTTTATCAAAAGTTTTCAGTTAGGTAAATATAATATATGTAACGTAAACGGGGTGTCGTACTATTACGTGGGTCGGTATTCCAGTCATGTGAGCATCTTAGAAAGGATGAGGAGTCCATAATCACTAATAATCCTTTATTTAGTTCAAGATGCAGTCTTGGCCTGAATGTTAGACACCCTGAGCGTCATAAGTCCCGTAACTACGCCGAAAGTCAGCCCTTCTCCGAAGCGGCACCCCATTGGGCCGCGGGTTTCGTTAGCGAGCTTTACATGATGAGAGTAATATTTAACCTAGATTTACTAAGCAAGTCAATATCGGAAAAAGCCACGATTTCTCGTGTGTCCCAGCTTAAATACCGTCTATTTCGGTGGGAATATTTAGTCCTGCCCTGCTTAATCATTGGCTATTAACTTTATGATTGACAGTCCAGCTCAGGCCTGGATCCCCAGGATTAATTAACATGCATTACTTAACCAGAAGAAAAGGAAGATTGCACTTATTCAGCACTTTTTATTCTGAAAGTTGTTCAATTTTTCTGACTTTCGCGTTATGAAGTCTTCTGCTGTGAAACAAAGTTTAAAGGCGCACTTATGAATTATTAGCGATTTCTAGATTTTAAAATAGGGTTTTAATTATTTAAATTTAACTATTTTTTATCCATTTCATATATATATATATATATATTAGGGTATCCCTTAAATGAAGGCAAAATTTCTTTTTCTTTCCTTTCCTTTTTTTTTTTTTTTTTTTTTTTTAAATCCGATACGCATACCTTCTAATTTTTTCTATTTGACTCTACACACTTTTTTGGGATAATGTCAACACGTGCCAAGTTGACAGGAAAATCCTAATATCTATATTAGGATTGATTTATTCACAAAATATGAGTTATATTAGAATTTTTAAGTGAAAATTTTTTTAAATCAATTAAAACTATTAATTAATAATTAGAAACAACATAATTTTCTTAAATTTGATGAAAATGATTCAATTTGAATCAATTATGCAAATTATGTGTATCATAAAATTGGAACTTCTCTTTCAGGTTATAAATATATGTTTGATGATAAGTTAGTGACAGTGTGGTCTGCACCAAACTATTGCTATCGATGTGGAAACATAGCTGCTGTGCTTGCTTTCACTGATGTGGATACGCGAAAAGCTAAGCTTTTCAGTGCTGTGCCTGACTCAAAACGGGTGATTCCACCAAGAGTGACTACTCCGTATTTCCTGTAACAGAATATTCTTCTAAACTGTTCCGTAATTGTAAATGATATTCAGAGATTAAATTGATTATGTAAATAAAAATGAAAGTTTTTGTTATTGTTTAATGTATTTATTAGAAAGCAATATAGTGAATTTTCTGAATGTCTTTCAAAGCCAATCATATAATAAACATTTTTCAGACATTTTTTATGATATTATAATGTACAAAATCAAACAATTTAATTTAAAAATTAATAAAAAGCCCAACAAAATTAAAACAAATACTCAATTAAATGACAAAGAATGTTTGTTTTCAATTAAAGATTTAAATTTATCTTGTACCTTCAAAAATATACCCTTCGCAGAAAGATACTCAATTATAATTCTGTATCTAAGTCTACCTCTTTTACCAACACTGTAACATGTAAATGCAATGATCCTTCTATGTCAAAATATATTGACAGAGACCATGGACACATTATCACTGGTAATCTCAATATTATTGATAATTATCAAATAAAAAAATTCGTGGAATTTGGCACCAAATTTAGACTTTCAATTAAAACTAGCATTCCACAAATCTTTCGACCGTTTTCTTATGACCTAGATTTATTCATTTATAAAATTTCTATTACTCATAATAAACCTATTGCCTACTTCACCCAATGGAAAGTTTTAGTGTTACAAAAAATTAAAAATGCTTTATTCTTCAATTATTCAAATCTGGTGTTTTTTAAAAAATCTGTACTTCTTAACTCAATCAAATCACTTCAGGATGACTTTGTGATCACTTATGGTGACAAATCACCTAATAATTATGCCATTATATGTAAATCCTACTGTCTCTCTATTTTAAACTCTTCAGTATTGAAGAAATAATATTAATCTAAGCCACTGCTCAGGTTTGTAAAGTTTAGCCTGTTAATCTACCTCTAGATATTATAGCAGTGTTTTAAAAAAAAAGAAAGTTTAAAATATTAAGCTTATTTTAATAAGCATAATTTTTAAACAAAACTGATTATATAATCCACTGTCTAAATTCTTAACTGAAAGTGTTCTGAAATAATTTCTATTTTTAAATTCATTTTTGTTTATAAATGCTCTTACAAATTATCACCAAAAAAAAAAAAAAAAAAAAGTAAAGCTAACAAAAATATAAACACAAATATTGGCATTTTTTTTTCTCCCATAAAAGCAATAAAAAATAAATATGGAAAAAATGTTTTTGTAATTCTCTCTGATACACATATCTATACATGATCTCAGGTTCCAGTTTCCAGAAAAATATGTTTGATAATTAGCCAACATTTTTCTGATGATTTTCTTGTTTTCGAATAATTTCTTATTTATCAGATATGCTACATAAATAGCGTTCCACACTTACATTTCAGAAAAGCAAATAATTTATTTTTAAATAATCATTTTATTGTAGCATTCTGGCAATATTTCAGCCTCAAATTATTAAACTTTTAGCATAGAACAATTTTTATGAGGAATTGTTAATGCATAAGTCATGTATCTGAAGATAAAAATGTCAGTATGTTGATAAAGTAATCTGCAAAATGTCTCAGGCTTTTGCATTTTGGAAACTTGGCAAGTCTGATTTATAGTCTTTTTTACGAATATAAAACTCAAATTAATCTTCCTCACAATTTTAAAGCAGAAAAATTCAAAACACTTCTTAACTTTGTTATCCATAATAATTATATCTTCCACAACAACATCTATTTGCAACAAGTAGGAATCCCACAAAGGGTAGTACCTCCAGTATTTTGGCAGATCTCTATCTTTATTATTATGAAAAGCAATTTTGTTATGATGATGTCCAGCTTTATCGTTACATAGATGATATTATTGTATTTTATCTTCACAAGAAATCACAAAATGCCTTTTCCCTAAATTATCCATCTAACTTAAAGCTAACTCAAAATACTCTAAATGATCAATCAATTAACTTTTTGGATATAAAAATAATCTTTTACAGGTAATAAAATTTACACATATCTATGACAAACGGCATGATTTTAGTTTTAAAGTAAACTTATTTACACATTTTAATTCCTGTCTGCATCTTTCGGTATTTAGAAATATCATCATTAACCATTTATTTCGAATTAATAATTTATGCTCTCCGAAGTATAAAAACAAGAATATTAATAAACTGATTACAGCCACTGCTAAAATGGGTTTTCTTAAAAACTTTGTATTTTCTATTTTATATCCATAACCATGTCTCTGTCAGTACATTAAAAAAAAAAAAAAAAAATGTACACTTTAGTGCAGGGGGTCTGTCCAGAGGCAAACCTAGGTCCATTAAAAATCCCTTCACAAAATTTAATATCTTAAAAAAGGGCCCTTCACAAAATTATTTATCCTAAAAAAGGACCCTTCACAAAAATTTTCCCATTAAAAATTGATCTTTGATAAATCTGTTTCATTTTCAAAACTAATCTTCCATGGAATGAACAGGCTGACTGAATAATTGGATGTGTTTTGCTGTATTTCCCTGAACAGCTGAAATCAATTGCTAATTTATAAAGGGCTTCTATGCACATATGTAAATGTAGTTCTATAAAAGTGAGTTGTCATTGTCTATATATTTTTTTTTTTTTTTTGGAAAAATGACGTTTTTTACAATTTCACAAAAAGAGGACCCTAGCTGAAAAGTTCGGAAGAACTTTATTTTCACACTAAATTTAAATTCACAAAAATACGTCTAAAACTTTTCACAATTTCACAAAAACAGGAACCTGCCTGAAAAGTCTGGACAGATCCCTGCTTTAGTGTAGCTTAACAAAAAAAATTATAAAATAATAAAAGACAATAAAAAAAGTAGCGGTTCAGTGGGCAAATGTTTGATTACGGAGGATGGGTGGTGGTGTTTGGCTGGATGGTTGGGTGAGATTGTGAAATTAAATTAAAAATAAAAAGCAGAAGGCTTGTTGCATTTACTTTGTATTAATATGCAATCTTTCTTTTTCCATTAAATTTTAAGTTTCTTCATTGTTGAGTTGTCAATTATTATTAAAATTCTGGTCAGGCTATTAATCAATGAGTTTCATTGTTGCTTCATGGTTTCATTGTTCTTTATCTGCTGTGAAGTTTTGCTTTTTTTTTTTTGTTCATATGACTCCTATTCTGGTCTGGGGGAGTGTTGCTGGTGTGAAACTAGTTTAACCCTACAGTCAAGTCACAAGTCTTGCCTCCTTCCTTCCTTCCTTGGGTTGTGTTTTCATAAATTTCGTTTCAGTTTAAGTTTTTCTGTTGAGATTTTGTTGAGTTGGTTTGTTGTTTCGTTTGTTTTGCAGCCTGTTAAGTGGTAAATTTGGTTTCTTTGGATATGTGTATTTCATGCCCTGATGAATTTTTTTCACCTTTCTGAGCTTCTCCTGCATAAAAAAAAAAAAAAAAACCTTGTTGGTCTTTGTGGTTTCGGTGATCTTGTATCTGTTGCTTGGCTTTTCTACGCTTAATGAATCATCAATATATAAATTATTTAGTGAAGGATATTGAACAGAACAGAGACAAGTGCAATTTGCTTATAGTAACTGATAAGTATGGATCTTGCTGTCTGAGGTCTCCTTCAGAAAATAAACTATGCTGTAACCACACATTTGAAGTTCTTTTTTAGACGAGTTAATTTATTGTTATTCATCATTAAGTTTAATGACAGATTATGGCTGTTTGAGGCTGATTAAATTTTATTTACAGATTATCATATTTTCAATGATTTCAAATGGATCATTAAAAAATAAAACTAGTTTTATTTTAATTCCGCAAGTTTAATTATATAAATGATTATTAAAATATGTGTGTATGTGTATATAATTTTTAAAGAAAATTTTTTTTTCCTCAGGGTTGAGAATCAACTTTTACATAAATATTTGTGCTAATTTTGCTAAGCAAGGTTACTTCAAAATCTTAAATAATGTGATGTTGAGGTTAGAGTTGATAATTTACTTGGGAGACTTAGACGTGGATAGGATGCTCTATATGTGGGTCTTTCTAAAGGATCCTACTTAGTATTTATGAGTCTCTCCAGGTACTGAAGTACTATTGCATAATGTGTGGTATATTAAATAATTAATTCTGTGTTCGATCAGCAGCCTACAGCATTTTTTTTTTTTTTTTTTTTTTCTCAAGGGAGGCAGGGGGGAGGTGATTATAAAAAAATTACGATATTTAGATCTTTCTTTTTTTTTTACAGCAGTTATATCAACAGTAAAGGCAGGAGATAATATTTGTATTATTATGTTTTTTCTCACGTGCTATCAGGTTTGTGTTGGACAGCTGCATAATTAAAGAGTGAAAATAGTTCTTCAAAGTAGCAGACTGTCAGTCTTCTTGGTAGATCGTATGTGTGCCACTCAAAGTAAACAAATTGACCACTCTCATTTCTCGGAATTATAAAAAAAGGTTTTTTTTTGTTTTTTGTTCTCCCTCTTTTTCATTCGCTGATAAGAAAAGCGGGAAGGAAACCACAAAGTCAAATTTTGTTTTGTTTGTTGTCTGATATGATAATTGATCTTTCGGTTTTAGTTTTAGCTATTATTAATTGTTCTGCTTCGCTTAGGGTTAAAGTTTGCTGATGATTAGTTGATTTCTTCGGCCTTGAATTGCTTGTTATGTATATGAAGTGATGCATGTTGTAGTATTCAAGATGAATGAAACGAAAAAACAATATTTACAGATGTATCGAGATAGTTACTCCAAAGAATTTTCATGCATTTAAAAATCCTCTCTTGGAATTTATTATGTTTATTGCAGAGTTTGCGAAGCAGATTTTAAAATATGTTATGGCAACAAAACGGATTTACAAATGCATTTAGAAAGAAAAAACATTTGGATAAAGTGAAAATTTCTAATGTGTTTTTGAAAATTGAAACTTTTTTTCTGCATCAAATAATGAGTCTGAGAGGTCAGTTACACGAGTAAAATGCTTATTTACAAATTTCATAATTGAACACAACATTCCATTGAGCGTAGCAGACCATACTGGGCCTTTGTTTAAAAAGATGTTTCCTGACTCAGATACAGCTAAAAAATATAAATGCAGAAGAATGAAATCTTCCGCTATCATTGACGCTTTGGCCATGAAAGAAATTGTTGCTGCATTACAGAATGGACCTTTTTTAATTGCTGTAGATGGGAATACTGATACGGATTCTAAAATTTATCCCATAATTGTAACTTTTTTTTTGAGAAAGATTCAGGAAAAGTTAAAAGTTGTTTACTTTCGCTAAATTCAATTTCAGAAACAGGTGAAAATATAGCAAAGATTATATTTCAGACTTTAAATAAACACAATATATCAATTAAAAATTGTATTGATTTTGGTTCGGATAATGCGCCCGTCATGCTTGGTACGGAAAAGGGAGTAATAAATTTTTTAAAGGAAAAAAATAAAGAAATAATCACAATTGGATGTAACTGTCATCTAAAAAATTTGGCGGTACATAAAGCAGCAGAATCATTGCCAACTGATGTAGAACAGACAATAATTGATTTTTTTTTTCTCGAAAAAAGTGCTGATAGAAAAGAAAACCTTAAAGTTTTCCAATGCTTGAATAATGTAGACAAAATTAGATTCACCATGTTATGACATGCGTTTTTTGAATGAACTTCTACAAAAAGCTAAGAAACTACAATTGCACTTCAAGGTTAATAAGAGAGTCCCATAGAACTGCCGTTTTAAAGTATTACATACAAAACTTTGAATAACCATCATAAAATGCAATAATTTCACAGCAATTGTTTTGGGTCGAAGGAACACACGACCCTTTGTCAGGCGAACAAAGTAAGAATCAGTCACGCTTTGAGTGCAGCACTCGTGCATACTTTGTTCGCCTGACGAAGGGTTGTGTGTCCCAAAACAATTGGTGTGAAATTATTGCATTTTACGGTGATTATTCAAAGTTTTGCATGTAACGCTTCAAGGTTATTCACATATTTGAAATAATTTTAAAAGTTATTTTATGAACTTCTATGGGTTTATGTTTTCTATAAAAATGATTTTAACACTTAAATTTTTAGCATATTTCCTCTTTCTTAAATTAAAAATGTATCTAGCTGCTTCTGAGTGTGTGCCAAGGGGTGAGGAATTGAAAATTCTTTTTGTGAGGTAAGTATTGATAATTTCATAAATTTTACATTTTTAGTAATTGCACTTTCTTTGTAATTATTCTTAGTAATATTGCATATGCATTGTTTTTCTTTCTTTCCTTTTCGTAATTTATAATAGAATTGAAATGAGTTGCTGATTAACTTGAAGCATTTTTTCTTAAATATTGTGGTAAATTAGAATTATTACTAATATTTAACAAGTATGGTAATATCTTCTTGTTTTATTAGGAAATATTTTTTTTCACATCGATCTTCTTGTTTTTTTTTTTTTTTTTGAAATAATCTGCTTTTTCAACATTTATCTTCTTGTTTTTGTCCATCGTTGGTTGGCAGGTATGTAGTAGTCCTGAGGTTTATCTTGATATCCATAGTCGCTTAATTTAAAACTGAAATAACTATTGTTTTAGGACATTTTAAAAAACATGCAGTGAAAACAGTATTAAAATTTTGTCCTTTTAAAAGACGCTCAGTGTGTTAAGCTTTTTTGCTTGCCTTTGACTATCAGAACAGCACCATTGCATTAATGCTTCCTACCAAGGAGCTTGAAAATAATGAAATACCCAGTACAGGCTCAGGGCCACGAAAATGTGTACTGGAACCAGTTCATCAGCTTACCAGGAATGCCCATATGAGTAAGCATCCTGTGAAGACAAACTTTATTATAGGAAGAAAGGTCACAAAGTATCTTGTAGCACTCCCACACAAAACAAGAGGTGAAATTACACCTCAACAATGAAAGGAGAGCACCCTGACTATCTGAACAGATACAAAAAAATTAAATTATTATAACCTCTGTCTAAGCACACCTTATAGCAAAGATTTTAGTTTGGAAGACCGTGGCGAACTTTCCAATAGGGAAAGAAAGCTAACTTCTATCACTGGGGCAGTAAACACCTGCCCCAGAATGAAAACCAAGCTTAGAGCCATCAATATACCAAAACAGAGTGCTGTAGAGACAATTAGGAGACATAGCATTTCCTCCCTAGAAGGGAGGCTTATAAAAAGCGCATTTCATAACTATGTAATCACTAGGCATTCATAATGAAAGAAGGAAAATCAGCAACATGCGAAATGAGAGAACCCCAAGATAGATGTATAAAATAATCCTTCCATAAGCCTAGCCTAGACATATGAAATGCAGGGGTAGAAATTAAGTCAGTGATTCGCAGAACCAGAACCAGTAATTTTAACATTTCACTGGTTCATACATACTTTTACTAGCCTGTTCATATTTTTTAAAAATATTTAAAAATTTGTAAAGCAAAATAAATTTGCATGGCAAATATGATAATTATTTTTTGGTAAATTAATTAACAAATGAAGTCTTATAAAAATCAAAAATTTATTCTTTGATAAATGAGCTAAATGTCACATATTTACTTTAAAAGTATTATTTAGCGAAAAGTAAAGGATAAAATAAAAGCTTCACTGGTCTAGCAGACCACTAGAAGCCATTTTGCTGGTCTGAAATATTTTTGTTGTAACAGATCACTATTAATTTCAAGTCCTGAAATGCTTCATGCAAGTTAAAGTCTTAGCTTCAATACGCAAATGAAGCAGAAGCAGCCCAAGCAAATACTCAGGGGCAGCAGTGGAAGTGGTCTTAATGCAGCCCGAAAGAGCGACACAGACCATCCTTTACTACCTATTAACGCAATCTCTAACAAAAGTCAGCCTAGTCTTAGAGATCTCCAGACGATAGAGCCATGGGTTGATATTACAGATAATCATGGTATAGATAACAGGGGTGATTGTGATTAAAAGGCAAAAACCCTGAAAATTAGTGTCTCAAATTAAAAAAAACCCAGAATATCAAATGATACTAACATTTTTTAGACCAGAAGCTCTGTCTTTTTACAATTTGTTCACACATCACCTGGATGACAAATGAACAACCAATGAAAACAAAAGACAGCTTTATAAAAATATGAAAATACAGATGGATTTGATTAAAAACCCTGAAATCAGGGGCAGTCCCTGAACGCAAACACCCCTGAGATAAACAGCCAATGGACAGCCTTAGGACATAAAGTTTAGTCCTTCCAATAAAGCTTTTAAAGTCCAAAATACTTTTATAGCCTTATGTAAGCAAAACCAAATATGCTTATTCCAATTCAAATTAGTGTCTTGGGACTAAGAACACACCGAGGAACTTAACCTCACTTGAAGGCAACAGATTATTACCCAGAAAGTAGACATCAGGATTTAGATGTCTTCTCCTAGAAAAGGCAGCCACGCTTACTTTAGGTGGATTAACAGATAAGCCCGAATCAGAGCACCTGTGTGCAAACATGCTGAAGAGCACCATTCATAATTACTGTCACTATCCTTAGAATGAATCATCTAGGAAAAAAGAACACTCTCCTTCTGGAATAATTGGTAAAGAAATAAAAGAAAATAGTCAACACAGAATGAAATATGGGAAATGGAATTGTACAGGAAAATATCAATATCTCTGAACTGAAAGGTTATTTTTTTTTTTTTTTAAGTGGAAAAAGTAACCAAAGGCAGAAAAAAGTGACTTTAAGTAAAAAAGGTGACTTGCTCTGACTCCTGCTATCATCACACAAATTCATCCACAAATTGAACTGGGTCTGTATTAACCTATCCTAAATTCACAGTTCATTTCGTTCACTTAATGATACAGGGTGATCGCAAACATTATTGATTTTGCTCAATTTATTACTGTCCCCCTAAATGTTGTCTTAAACCAATCTTCACTGAAAAACATGAGGAAGCCCCGTTTCTTTAAATACCCAATGTTTGAAAACATTTCATTGAGAGATAAGTTTTTAAATTGAAAAAACTGATTATTTGCAAATATTGCTAAACTTTTGAACAGGAGTGTAGTTATAGTTTGAGGTAGGTGAACAAACCAAGTACATCATTCTTTAGGTAGGGGAAGGGAATAAAAAAAAAAAAGCATAAAAAAGTCTATCATAAGAATATGGGGGGTGGGGGGAAAGTCAACTGACACTAGTCCAGAAAAGCACAAAATTAAAATAAGTTAACTTCATTCAGAAGCAGGTGAGTTGTACTGAAGTACTGATATCATTAGAGCTTGTGGTTTCGCAAGCAGTAAAAGTATAGAAACTTGTAGGTAATGTCATCTTTGTTCATACCTCTACCTGCATATTTTTTTCACCTGATTGAGGACGGTGGTGCTAAGTAATTGTTCCTAGCCTATTGCCATGCGACAGAGTTTAAAAAATCTATTTTATTCGATAACATTTTAAACAGTAGTTTTTCTGAATAATCAAAATTAATTTGAAGTAGCTGAAGCTGGTAAGTAGTAGGTAGTTGGCTGAGTAATTTTTGGAATTCATATGAACATTATTTTGTGCAGAAATATGTAAAAAATAATGTAACATTTTAGAGAAATACCAAAAAGCAGGATTTATTGTTCAAAATACCCTGATGACAATATGTTAATAATACAGTGAAGCCTGTATAGGTTGACCATTAAGTAATGCAACTATTTTTTTTTAATCAACTCAGGCAGGTAGACAAACAATTTATAAAGGTTTCTTAGCAATAAATTCCATTTAATAACAATGCATATGTATATTGTAAGCAGGCAAATTGTAATTTTTAACTTTATTGACAACATTGATAATAATAAAATCAAATAAATATGCAACCTAATTAAAAACTTAAGCCATAATGTAGCACAAAACACTTTAAAGGATAACGTTATCTTTAGGCTCTCTATCAGTGAGTGTTAAAGTCATCTGAACACCATATTAACTAAAGGAAAAATAATCTCTTATTATTCATTGCACAATGCATATTTTTAAATTCCATTTTCATAAGAAAATTAGTGACTTAAAATATGCCTCATTTTCCAAAAATTGATTTTTTTTTTTTTACAAATTTATTTCAAGGTAATAAAACGCAAAATTACACTTTGTGAAATTTTGTATTTTATAGTTTTAAAATAAATATTTAAAGTTAAAAAAAATCAATTTTTGATAAACAAAACAAATTTTTTTTATCGTGAAAACAAATTTTTTATTTTATTTTTTAATCATGAAAACAGAATTTAAAAATATGCATTATATAAAGGATAATAACATGGATTATTTTCTCCCTAGGCTAACATGGGGTTTGGATGACCTGGATAATGAAAAAAAAAATAAAATATTTTTTGTTAGTGTTGTTTCAGTAAGTTAGAAGACAGGACATTAATAAAAAATAACTTTTTTAATTGTTTTTTCTTGGTAACATAACAGAGACAATATATTCTATTCAGTATTCAAAGTATAAACATTCTGTAACCAATATCACAAATATAAGGCAATTTAAAACCAAAGCCAGATAAAAACCATATGCATATTATATGGTTAAATAACAACTTTCTTGAGATGCTTTGCAGTTTCCTTATCCACAATCCAGTGCAATTCCCCATGAGTTGGACGTACGAGGGCAGCTGGTAGTGGATGAAGTCCACTTCCTTCAACTATCTCCTACAAAAATTGCATATAAAACATTAAATTAAACTATTGTATAACATTTTTATAAATGAGAAAATAGTGGCATACCAAAAGAAATAATATAGCATGACAACTAAATGCCATTATATTAATAATAATATCCTTAGGAGAATACAAATGAAAGATGAATATTATTATATTTATGCTATTACTTTGTGGAAAATGCCTTATAACAAAGTAGTTATCCAATAAATTCTTATGAACACAAAGTTACCATTATTTATCAATATCAGTTTTAAGTAGATTGGAAAATAAATTAATAAAACAATAAGTATATATAATTGGTTTGGCTGTGCTTTTTAAACAGATTATTGGGCACTTTATTTATTTTTAAACTTAATAAACTATTTATAAACATGCATTTCTCAGATATTGAGATATACTACACTGGTGGACAAAATTAAAGTAACAACCTATTTTCTTGTTTTCTTCTTTTGCACATAATTTTTAAACAAATAAACATATGAACATAAAATTTGGATGGTCTGTTCGTTATCATATTATTAACCAAATTTTATGCAACTTTAGCATGAGAATAATTTTTATGCTAATAAATATTCATTTTTCTCTCAAAAGTAAGCTTTGGAAAAAATGAAAAATTTCGATAATTTTTGGAAAGAATACTTAATGAAAAGTGGTGTTAAGGATGCCTTACAGATAGGTGAAGATGCACATGTATCCATAAGTTAGATTACAACCAAATCTTTGTACCTGTATTCACTTTTCTGTTTCTTATTTTTTTCGCACGTGAATAGCTTTTTAAAAAATATACATACAAACATGGACATTGAATAAGATGTTCATTATAAAACTATTTATCGACATTTTTATTATTCTGGTGATGCTCATAGTTTACAAATTATTAATTATATTTAAAAAAAAAAAAGACCATTATAAAAGTAAAAAAAAAAGTTAATACAGAAAGAAAAATCGAGATTTAATTTAACATTTCAAGGCATGTGCATCTTTACCTATCTCTAATGCATCCTTAACAGCACTTTTCAAAAAGTGTTCTTTCCAAAAATTATTGAAATTTTTCATTTTTTCCAAAGTTCACTTTTGAGAGAAAAATGAATATTTATTAGCTTAAAAATTATTCTTATGCTAAAGTTACATAAAATTCGGTTAATAATACAATAACGAACAGACCATCCAACATTTATGTTCATATGTTTAAAAATTATGTGCAAAAGAAGAAAATGAGAAAACAGGTTGTTGTTTTAATTTTGTCCACCAGTGTATTATCTAACAGCAACTGATGTAAGGATGAAATTGTCAAGAGAATGTAATCCAAGCCATGTATGTTGATATACCTCATTAAAAGGGCTTCAAATAAGCAAAAATTATTTTTTATGTATTTAAGTAGAAACAAAATAAAAAAAATTCCTTTCTTAATCATGAATAACAAGGGGAAAAAAACAAAACAAAAACAGAAGTGAGTTAGAATCAGTTTCTAAAAGTGGCATCTTAAGTTTTAGATTACAAAATAATATATTTTGGATTATAACAATAACTTATATCAGGGGTCTGTCCAGATTTTTCAGACAGGGTTCTGTTTTTGTGAAATCGTAAAAAATTCTACATGTAATTTCGTGAACTTCAATTAGTGTGAAAATAAAGTTTCAGCTAGGGTGCTGTTTTTGTGAAATTGTGAAAAATGTCATTTTGCAAAATAAAATTGCAATTAATGATGGTTCACTTTTATAAAGCTAAACTCTCACACATGCATAGAAACCTTTTATAAATTAGAAATGGAATATCAGCTTTTGGGGAAATACAGCAAAGGATGTTCATTTATTCAGGCGGTTTGTTTGTTCCATGGAAGATTAGTTTTCGAAATGAAACAGATTTATCAAAAGGTCTGTTTTTATAGGGGAAAATTTTGTGAAGGGTCCTCTTTTTTAGGATAGATAATTTTGTGAAGGGTCCTTTTTCAGGGTAAATAATTTTGTGAAGGGTCCTTTTTTAGGTTACATATTTTGTGAAGGGTCCTTTTTTAGGTTAAATAATTTTGTGAAGGGTCCTTTAGCAGACCCAGGTTTTCTTCAGGACAGACCCCTGGATATGATGCAAAAAATGTCCATTTACAAATAACCTTCGGTACAATACTAGAGTCTGTATCAATTTAATAAAAACTGGTTATTCATTCTTAATATACTTAACTTACTTTGAAAACTTCTGCTTTTGATTCTCCAGTAGATACAAAAACTGCACATTTTGCATTGTTAAGAACAGGTAGCGTCAAGGTAACTCTTGATGGAGGAGGTTTAGGAGAATCATTTATTGCAGCAACCCACTTCTTCTCTTCCTACAGAAAATTAGTTTATACTCTTATTAAATATGGTACAACATTATTATATACTGGCACAGTAAACTCAGTATATATACTGTACTTTCCTGTGTATAATCCGCAGGGTGCTATTTTTAGCCCTGACACAAAATTTTCATTAGATAATCCGCATCGCTGTATAATCCTCAGATACAAATCGTAATCAACATGCAAAACATTGATAAACTGCTATGCTCTTTATATAGCATAGCAGTTAAATAAATTTAAATTGATTGATATTAAATTGTAATGTAACTATAAAAGTAATTATAATTTTTAAAAAATTACTTATTAATTGTTATTTTTCAGGTTAAAAAAAACCCTCCATGATAAAGTTTTAAAAACAGAAGCATGTTGCCATTAGGCTGGAAAAGTATACTCTGAAAACAGAGGTCACTCCTACTAGCACAAACACATCATACATGAACCAATCACTATCAGCTCTGCGATCAGCCTAGTAGATACACACTTGAAAGTATTTGTTTACATCTTAACATAAATTTCTGATATCTGCCATTAGACTGATGCTTAAAATAAATTTTCGGTAGATAATCTGTAGTAATAAATAAGCCACACTTTTTTTTTAAACAAATAATTCAGGATTATACACAGGAAGAGGAAAATACAGTAATATTTAAACCAAAAGGAAAAGACTTCAATGTACAAAACAGCAAGAAGTATTACATGTGAAAATGAAGACAGCTATTTTGGTAGCATTTAGTATGCAGTTATTATGGTGGTATATTAAATGCTACCAAAACAGCTTGGGCAAAGAATATACAAGAGAGAAAGAAGAACAGCTTCAGCTAAAGCGTAACTATCGCCCTCTAACGATAGCATATTTCAGCTTGCATGGGAAGCCAACATTACAGGATGACCATCTGTGCGATTTCTCCCTCCTTTCCCGATACCTTTGACCTGAATGCGCATGCGTTGAAGACCCGGCTGGCAGACATGTTGTTTTTCTTAGGGTAGGAAGTAGGAAGGGAAGGGAAAGTCGTGTCGGTATCTGAGGCGGCAATTTTAAAACATGTCATCTATTTTGCTCAGTTTTAGCGTTATAAAGACTTGGATAAGATTTAGAAAAGGTAAGAATGTGATATTTTTAACGTATAACATTCTACATGTTCTATTTATTAAAGTCTTATTTTAATATCAATTAAACATTCATTTTCGTATCTGCCTAAGTTATTAAGCCTAACTTTTGATACTTGTAAACACAGTTATATCCCTGAAAAAACTGCGCCTGTTACAGAAAACCGCTTAGAAACTATGGATTCATTTTATTAATCTAGTCTTCTGAGATGGAAATAGTTAAAATAACTATTTTTGATTATTATGTTTCTGGATGAAGATGTAACATAGAGTTTAAAAGATAGTAGCTAATTTTAAGTGAATGCCCTTGCAGACTGGTCATTATGAATTTTAAAATGCTAGTTGCAAGGGTGTTTTCTTGGAACTTCTTACAACGAAAATTAAGAAGAAGGTTCTTAAGAAGGTTTGTAATTTCTTTTTTTCTTTTCTTTTTAAATTCTGAAGTATTTAATTAATATTTATATGATTATATATATAATCTAGGTTATGCAAATTGCATATTTTTAAAATAATATCATAAGTTTCACCGACTTATTTTAAATATATTAAAATCTCTTTACTGTTATTTATTTAAAAAAAATATATATATATGAACTTGTTTAACTTGCATAACAAAACAAAGATTCAATTCATTTTTATTCCACTTCTTTATAAAAAATATATTCTGCTTTTAAAACAAAAAGCAAGACAATTTTATTTTTCCTGAAAAAAATATATTGTTTCACAAATAAATACTGATTTATTGGTTTCGCTGAATAAGATTTGAAAAATACCCTAGTTCTTTATTTTTATTATTATTATTGTATTTTACTTATTTTTTAAAATGCATTACAACATCACAATGTGAGCGTTTTTACGCTACTTAATAATAATAAAGTATGAAACAATTGATTTTATTTCAAAAAACTGAGTTCATTATTTAATGATTAAGGTTTAAAATAATAATAATAATACAAAAAGCTTGTAATGAATTAAATTATAAAGCACATTGATGAATTGAAGAATCTAAATAAATAAAATATCTACTAAAGCTTCTTTTTTTTTTTTTTTTATTATTATTTATTAACCTTTAATCAAAATTTCAAATATAGTATAGTGAGCAATATCAAATATATACTGATTTTTATGGAAGTTTTTTTTTTTTAAATATAATATTGCACAAACTATTTTCTTTTCACAATTACATTTAAATGCATCGATTTTTTTTTTTTTTTTTTTTTTTTTTTCTGTAAAGAATTGATAATAACTTCTTTTAACACAAATCCATACATGTATTTTAAGTTTGAAGACGTTTATTTTGTATTCCTTTTTTTCTCTTTCTTTTTGAAAATGATTTTTGATTTTAGTCAATTATATACATCATTTATAATTTTATCAGAATTTTTATAATTTGATTCTTTAAAATTTAGAAAATCCGATATAAAAATAAGATTAAATAAATAAATAACAGATTTTTATATCAGTAAGTATTATATTTAAATGAAGCAAAAAATAAATAAATAAATAAATAAAAATAAATGCATGTGTGGGGAGGAGGGGATATAAATGCATATTTAAATACATATTTAAGTGTTTCAATGATATATTTATATTTCTTTTTTTTTTTTTTTCCTTTGAAAAATTATTTTAGATTTTCGTTAATTATCAAGAATTTTATTTTTATCATATTTTTTATATTTTAAATGGTTAGAAATTAAGAATCAGATTAAAAAAAAACATCAGCTTTCTATATCAGCAGTTTTTTTATTTCACTGAAACTAAAAATTGTTTTGGCAAAAAATAAAATATATATATTGGCTAGGCTCTCACAATTAAATATTTATTTAATTTTTAATATAAAAAAATATTTTAGTTTTTCATATTATTATATATTTATCACAATATATTAAATTCAATTCGCTAAAGAATCCGATTAAAAAAGAAACAATAAAAAAATAATTTTTATATCAATAACTTTCGTGTTGTCCGATCGAAAGTAACTTCGGTGGGAGAGGAAAAAAAAAATCAAAAGTGCCCTCCTCTCTGCGCCGCTTCCCTGTAAAGTTGTCTTTCACGCAATATCAAACTATGCAGAAACTGGTTCCGCGATTTTACATTACGTCTACGGAGCCTTTCCTTCTTCACGTAGTAGAAGTTCTTTGGCTTGGGGGAAAAAAAAAGCCGCCTTTCCCGACTGAGTAGGCTGGGAAAATAAATAAATAAAAGTAGATTTTTTTTCCTAATCTGAAAAAATTATTAAATGTATTTTTCCTCAACAAAGTTTTTATTCATTAAACAGGGTTACTATACAAATCTGGGGAAAATTTTCCTTGAGTTTTTCCTGTAGATATGTGTGCCCTCAATATTGTAGGAAGAGGAGGAGCTCAAGCCCCCATTATTTAATACAAAATTTCCTTTTAACCACTTCACCGGCCACTGTAGTACGTGGAAGGCTACGTTTCCCCCGAGTTATCTCGGGATGGCCGGCGAAGTGGTTAATGTCAAATGGAAAAATCATTCGTTTGAAACCAAAATTAAAATCTTATAAGAATGTTCAGAATTAATGATATTTTGTAATTAATACTAATTAATTAGTGAATATTAATTAACATTTAATTATTAATTGCTTTTCTTGAAAATAAAATTTGAGTCATTTTCAAAATAAAATTTTTTGAGCCTCTCTCGGAATTTTTGAATTGCTATATCCCTGTGTGTCTCCAAAAAACATGCATAATATATAATACTTGTATTACAATATTCCATGGTTTTTATCTTAGAAATAAGCAAGGAATTAATCAACATTAACTGTATACATTTGTATTAAAAATATATAAAGAGAACAAAGTACAAAAATTCTTTGTCATTAAGATGCTTAGACCTTAAAAAAATGTGCAATTCAAAAGAAATAATATAAAAAGGATGTTGACTGCATACTTTAATGCACTAAAAGTTTAAATTGATACAGAAGAAAACGAATTAAAATTTCAATTTTTTTTCTATCAATAAAGTAATTTATTATAAAATTAAATATTCTTGAAAAATAATTCTTTTCTGTTTCATGCAGATTAAAGAATATTTCTGTGACAGAAAAAACTAAAAAATTTCAATTTCCTTTCATTCTCCCTGATTTTTATTATATTTTTGAAATTCCATGTGTTCCCTAAGTTTCCCAAATGGCATAGCAACCTGGTTAAAGTATATCCTTGGATTGCAAATGAAAATGAAGTGGAACTTATATGCACAAAATCTGCGATTAAAAATTGACTATTTTACTAATATTTTTTTCAGAATTTATAGTATTACATTCATAGTCTTTAAGATTGATAAAATTTAACCATACTTTCACAATTCAAAAATTACTTATATAAGGTAAAAACACCAATGTTCGCCACCCTCAGGTTAAAATAAGTGTTTAATATCAATGAATTTGAATCCGCTTGCATTAGATTCCTTAGAACCGCAGAATCTAGCTCGAGCGGATTCAAATTCATAGATGTTAATTAATGGTTATTTTAACATGTCTTTTGTGAGAGTGGCGAACACTGGTGCAAATTTTAGGGGTGGTGAACATTGATGTTGTCTACCTTATATCAGCTCTTGAAATTACTATTTTTTAGGGAGAGGAGATGAAATATATTTAAAATTAAATCTTATATATCTGTTTTTAATAATTAAAAACTAAATGTAAACTGAATAACAAAAATTTGAATAAATACTTTCAAAAGAGGATGATCAGGAAATAGCGAGCACGTGTGCCCATCTGGACCTATACCTAATAACAGCAGATCAAATTTTGGGATGCTTGAAGAAGAGATTCGAAATTCTTGCTCAATTTTATGAGCATAATCTTTTGCAGCGTTTTCTCCTGTAAGAGAAACATTTTAAAATGAAACTGCATACAATAAAAAGCTACTACATTAATAAAATATCACAAAAAATTAAATATGGCATTATAACAAATAATAAATTTTCAGTTTTTTTTGGTGCTTTTACATTAATTAAAAATCTGGAAAAAAAAAAAAAAAAAAAAAAAAAAATCCCAAGTTTTTCCTGTCTTTTTTTAACACATGCAGAAGTTAGTTGAACATATCTTATCTAGGGTACATATTAATTTTATTAACTTACTTTAATTGGCTAAAATCCTACGATTTTTTTTTTTTTTTTTTTAATGCACTACAGATGATTTTCTCCAAACTAACACTAGATAATTTAAAATTAAATACTGAAATTAAAACTTAATTATTAATTTTTTTCCTAAGTTTTTCCAAAGGATCCTCTAAATTCTTTAAATTAAGAGAATTTTTTTTTTAAAATAAATTTTCAAATTTTCACTTTTTTTAATAGCTTTTTGAAATTTTCTGAGTTTTCCAGTTTTTTTTTTTTTTTTTTTTTTTTTTTTTTTCAATTCCAGATACCACAACGATTCTGATCATAATGTTTATAGTGCCAGATGAAGCAAAGTAAGGTTTTTCCATGATGTTTATTTAAAGTTTAATAAGTTTATATAATTAGGTACTTTAAATGTTTATCATTTAAGTTTATAATATGTATAAATTTATCATAGTGACCCTGGCCAATAATTGCTGGCATATGATTAATACAAAAGTGCCCTATTTTTTATATATTTTTATTAATTAAATGCTAAAATAGATATTTGTAATACTTTACATTTTTAAGAACTTTTGATAACATACTGTCTTCTATGAAAATCAGAAGCATAAACCAAATACATATTCAGAAATATATTTATATGTAAATTTATACAAAATTAAATGAAACTTTTTACCTGGCAATGTTGGATTAATTATAATAAACTGATCTTCACTTAAAGACAACAGAGGTACAAGATCTTTTCGGTAAGAGCCAAAAGTACTATCAGCATGGTCAAAAGGAACAAGTCTTTCATCACAAAAGAAAAATTTCCATCGCTGCCAGTTAGTGTTGATATTTGGCAGTCCTTTACATAGGAATTTTATTAGACTTCCACCTATATACAAATACACATAATATAATTAATATATAGTGAAAATATAAATGACACAAAAATAATGCAATTTATTTAAGCATCCTTATAAGGCAGACATTTTTCTTTAAATCTAAATTACCCTCTCTCCTCTACCTCAAGATTATATAAATAAACAATTTATGTCACAATCATAAAGTATTTTTGTCACTAGTTAAAATAATATAAACCTACTTGTTTATCACTATAAGCGAGTAAACTTCATATATTCTTATTCAGATTACAAGGGAAAAATTGCTTGCCTACCAAATGGTGGCTAAAAACAAATTGGATAGTAAGTAAAAAGCTTCTTTTTTAGTACATCCTTGTTTTTTTTTTTTTTTCTGATAACATCAAACAAAGGGGAAAATAGAAAGTAACTTAATTTATTATGATTACTTTAACTAATTATTTTTTTAATTATTAATACCTTAAAATTATCTATAATAATAAAAGAAGATGTCTGTCTGTATGTCTGTGCATCTATACGTTCAGCCCCTACTGAACGCAGAAGTATAAAATTTGACATACGGGTGCTCAGAAGCCTCCCCGAGTTGATAGTGAAAACAGAATTTAAAAATTTTAATTAGTTCCGGAGATATTAATTAAAAACGTCGACCAATGTCTAATTAAAAAGCGAGCGGATCGTAATTTCCGCCCTTCAGCGTGTTCCTCAAAAGAGAAAGCAGAGAGAGAAAAATTTCGCAGGTTTAGGCATAAAGCATTGAAAACTGCCATCGCCATTCCGTAATGAACTAAATGTTGCTTGCTAACTTGATTCATCGGGTGGGTTACTACGGCAAATGACCTTGACAGACGAGATAATTCGATAAATTACTTTTCGTTTTTCGCCCACCGCCCACGTGACAAAGTACTGGAAATAAAAAAAGCAGTTTTTTAATTTTTTCAATTTAAAATCGATCAAAAGCAGAACTTCGAAATTGCTCGTCATTATGGCTCACCTGTATGCAATAGCTTTAAAAATAAAATAAATAGACATATTATATTTATTTAAATTCATTTTTATTTCATCTGTTAATGACACCATTCACCAATTTCATCTGTTAATGAGTTACTTTTAACAGAATAATATTGATTTTTTTTTTCCCTTTTTTTATGAATTCGGTTGTAAAAAAGCAGTTTTGGAATTCTTAAATTTTAGACGGCTTTCAATAGAAATCGTTAATCGCCCTTGATAGATTAGCCATTTTGAGTCTAAAATATATCAAAGATATTCATTATTGTAATACATAATACATCATTCAAAAGATATTTTAAAGTATTTTTACTGCAGGCTATTAAAATGATATAAGCAGTTCAAATTCTGTACGAAACTTTCGGAGAAAACTACGGAAAAACAAGAAAAAAATGTTTATTATTTTATATTACAGAGTTTCAAATTCAGATTTTCGCTCACATTTCGTATTAATAATTTTTAACAGTATATAGCCCAGAATTAAGCAAGTTTTGGAGAAAACCACAGATAAGTCAGACACAAATCTTTAAAAAAAATGTTTGTATTATCTTTGTATTTCAGCTTCTAATTAGTATAATTTCATTTTTATATTATCGAAAGTGGAATTCAAGATTTCACCTGATTTACACGTTTTAAGGTGTCCTGATTAGGTTTTCTTTTGTATCTCAGCTACTAATTAAAATAATTTCATAAATAATACATCATTTGAAAGCTTTGTTGATTTGGAATTGAACAATATATGACAGAAATTTCTACTGCCAGATGGCGCTGTAATATTTTAAAATTTCAATATTTTAAATTCTAATGAGCGAGGAAGGTGTTGTAAGTTCTAAAACGAGGATAAGGCGCCGCAGACGCCACCGAGCGGGACTTAGCTAAAGTCAGAAATTTGAAAGATCATAACATGGTGAGCAAACAGGCTGTTTCAGATATTGAAAAGGGAAGAGGCCGCCGAAGGCGCTACCGCACGGGAATTTACTGCGATTTCAATTTGCTATTTTCACGATATATCAATAAGCTGTTATTAGACCTGAAACGGAAAAAAGGCGCCACCGAGCGGGAGTTTCGTAAAGTCGGATTTTTCAGGGATCGCGAACTAGCTGGTCGCCGAAGGCGGCTAGTTTTTAAATAAACAAAGCTAAATTTACTTATATAAATATAAGACATCATACCTCATAAAAAAGATATTGATTAAAAAATATGTGTTTCATTCGAAAATTTGTTAAGATGACACTTTAAAATATGTATATTTAAAAACATTTATTTAAAATATAAATATGTCTTTTAATTAAAGTGAAGTGTAAAGTTAATTTTTATAGCAACTATGTGATAAATGCCAGAGCTGGGAATCAAACCCAGGCTCTCCATTTAATGTGCAGTTGCTTTGTCACTGAGCTGCCCTAAGGCTCGCACTGAGCTCGGCATTTCTCACATAATATCGTTTAATAAGGTCACCGTGTCTGCAAACTCAGATAACAGGTGAGAATATTATTCATGGCACAACTCCAATAGACCATGGAATTTCAATTTAGAAATTTTATTTATTAATTCATCAACCATGAAAATTCATTTTAAATAAAGTGGAGTATAAGCAGGGCTCGAAACTAGCAGTCGTTAATTGCATTTTGCAACTAAACATTTCATTTTGACTACCACAGTTTTATACCTAGTCCTCACTTTGATGTCTAACATTCTTTTTTCCCTTCAGTGTGCAATTATGACACATTTTTAAAATGTGTGTAATTAAAGCACATTTAAAAATAAAAAAAACTAACTAGATAAAGTAATTTTAGTTTATGTACAATGTTTATGCATATTTTTCCATGTGCAGATAACAATTTTAAATTAGCACTTTAGTACAAACATAATGGCAACTAAGAAAACAATGTTAGTTGCCATTTGGCACCCAACTTGCTGATTCTAATTTCAACCCCTGAGTGTAAGGTTAATTTTTGTACTACGTGAAAAATGCCGGAGCCAGGAACCTAACCTGGGCTCTCTGCTTAACATGCGGTTGCTCTACAACTGAGCTACCCTGGCTGATAACCAGTTTGGCATTTCTTACATAATATCCATTGGCAAGGTCACCGTGTCTGAAAACCATGTCTAATACAGTAGGTACACTCTCAAAAATCCACACAGCTTAAAACGAAGTGTTTTGCGGATTTCTGAATTTTGCAGATTTTAGAGTAATTTCTTTTATTTACATCTTAGAACCTCATTTGAGTAGAAAATCTTATTTAATAATAGAAAAAATTTATATGTTATACATGTACAATGCTGAAATAAAGTGTACCTAATAAAAGTACAAATATTTCATGAAATTTTAATTTAAAGAACAATTTTTATACATCATATTACAGTTGCAAATTATCTAGATTTTTGAAAAGTCTGATCAATAGTAGTTTAAGTAAGAATATACATATTTATTTTCCTATAACCTGCAAAAAAGTCAGCAATTCTTAGTCAATTACATAAGTTTGTGCTATGAGAAAGTTTGAGTATTTATCTTCATGAGAGAAAATCTTTCATGAAAATTGTCTTTCTCCTTCTTCCTCTAAATTAATATGATTTAATTTTTGATAATTATATATAATTGCACATATCATTTCCCCCTTTGTAATATGTTGAGTGATTGGTGATTCATCAGCACTAGTTAATAACTGATTTATTTTCTAATACAGCTGAATTTTTGCAATCCACTAATCAACAAATCAGTAGTGACAATGTTTGTTTACATTGCAAGTGATATGCGGATTTTAGAAAATTGTGGATTTTAGGGTTACGGATTTTTGAAAGTTGACTGTATTAACTTATTTATAGTTAAAATGCATTTCAAAGCTTTTCGCCTTGACCATCAAGGCATCATCAGGAAAATATTTTTAACAATTGTGTTTCTAAAGTGCAGCTCTCTCTATATATATCACATTTTCTAGTTACAGATACAATTAAGCTTGATGTATAGAAAATTTGAACATGGTATTGACAGAAATCAGTTCTTATCAAAACCCAGGAGTAGATTAGTTGGTGCTTTTTTTCTAAAATGCAGCTCTCTCTCTATATATGACATTTCCTAGTTACAGATACAGTTAAACTTGATCTATAGAAAATTTGAAGATGGTATTCACAGTTCTTGTCAAAAGACAGGAGTAGATTAGTTGTAGGGAAGAACTTGCAGGTTGGTCTACAACTCCATTTGGCAATTTTCTTTTGGTGATTACGTCAAAATGCGATTTTTGGAAATAGTTGCCATGGATTCCAAATGCAAACAAAGCGATAACTCGTTTTTCAAAATGGTGTCTGCTTCGTCATGTACACAAATAAATAAAGCCTATTTTTAATATTAATAAAACAAATATTTAAAATTAACTTACCTCCCTTTGCATGAAAAAAGAAGTTCTATTTTGCAAGGATCATCAATATGCATAAATATATATATATATATGCTTCCCATACATTTACGCTATTTTAATGTTCTACAGTTGCCGGTAAAATACGATTATATAATCTAGATTTTCTAACCCACATTTTTCTAAAAATTCCAAAAACATTTCTCTCTCTTTGTTTCCGGAAATAGGCTTATCTTTCGTTAAATAAAATAGCAAAAACAGACTAGAATACTAGATATTTAAATGTCGACCAAGTTATCTTCATAAATAATAGGAATAATTGTTACCATGGTCTGGTCATCAAAAATAAACAGCAAACAGGTTGTCATATCATGTTGCAAAGAATCCAGAATGACATTGTTATTGTTCAAAATGACACCAAAAGAAAATTGCTGAATAGAGTTGTGGACCAACCTGCAAGTTGCACCAGTTGGAGCTTATCACACTTATCAGTATACTTATTTAGAAGTCCAGAATCTTTTTATAGGACTGTGTGACTCCACATCTGAAACGTTGCGGGCACTCTGAAAAATTTCTACAGACTCTTCAACGACTACTCTGCAGATTCTTCTAGAGCTGCTGCTGCTGGGCTATCCAATTCCCATCCACTGGCTTCTCCGAATAGATAAGTAAGTGCCTGAATAGTTTCACACCTCAAGCATTACACATTGCTTCCTTGTAACCCAACAAAGCTCCAACTAATCTGCTCCTGAGTTTCTATCAAAGCTGACTTCTGTGAATACTATCTTCAAATTTTAATACATCAAGCTTAACTATACCTGTAACTAGAAAATGTGAATATATATATAAGAAAGAGTTGCACTTTAAAAACACAATTGTTAAAAATATTTCCCTGATGATGCCTTGATGGTTAAGGCAAAAAACTTTGAAATGTATTTTAAGCATCAGGGGTCTGTCCAGACTTTTTGGACAGGGTCCTGTTTTTGTGAAATTGTGAAAAACTCTACACGTTGTGAATTTAAATTTTGTGTGAAAATAAAGTTCTTCCGAACTTTTCGGCTAGGGCCCTCTTTTTGTGAAATTGTGAAAAAAGTAACTTTTCAAAATAAAATTTTAATTAAAGTTTCATTTTAGACAATGACAGTTCATTTTTATTAACTAAACTTAAATATATGCATAGAAGCCCATAATAAATTAGAAATTGAATATCAGCTTTTCTTTACAAAACATCTGATTTTTAATAGGCAGCCTGTGTTCGTTCCATGGAAAATTAGTTTTAAAAATTAAATAGATTTTATCAAAGGTCTATTTTTTAAGATAAAAAAAAAATGTGAAGGGTCCTGTTTTAGGATAAATAATTTTGTGAAGGGTCCGGTTTTATGACAAATAATTTTGTGAAGAGTCTTGTTTTAGGATAATTTTGTGAAAGGTCCTTTAACACGTTAATCGCCATGTCAGTCATATGTGTCTGACGCATTTTTAACTAGGAAATAACCCTAAAAGGAATACGATATATACGCCGAGTAATTATTAACACGTTAATCGCCATGTCAGTCATATGTGCCTGAACTAACTAAAACTTTAACTAAATTGTCTAATAAAGTTACCATGGCCCATGTGAAAATTTTTCTGATATTATCGTGGCGATTAACGTGTTAAAGGACCCAGATTTGCCTCTGGGCAGACCCCTGATAAATAAGTCTTTTAGTTAAACATGTTTTTAAATATACGTATTTTAAAGTGTCTTCTCAACAAACTTATATAAATAATTAATAAGAATCATTGTCAAAGCAGTTTTTCACATTATAAGAATGATATTGATTAATAAGATAAAATAAGCATTTATGTGAATGTTTAATTAATGCAAAAGTATTTCAACAAAAATGGTCCATTTATCTTGAAAGGAATAAAAACTTTATTAGATTTCTAATAATTGTAATAATTAAGAAATACAGTTTTACTGTACTGCTAATTAAACTAGTACTCAGATCATTGGAAATAGTAAAAGTTTAACTGACTTCACCTTTAATACAACTTGACATATAAACAACCCTCTCTGTTACATATGCGATTGTATTATTGAATTCTAAATTGATGGGGACTTATATGGGGGAAAAAAGACAGAAAAAACAGGGTGATTTTTTTTTTTCATTCTGTTTTACAAATCATGATTATTGCATTAAAATTTACAGGAACACTGTCGGTAAAGGTAAAATTACTCAACAGCATTATCAACTGATAACCACTCAAAATCATTATAAATATTAGAGATATGTAATGAAATTACATTACGAAAAGTACAGCCACAGTTTTTTATTTGCAAATCTAAAAAACATTACACATGCACATCAAAGTGTATTGATCAATTTGTAAAAAAAGACAAAAGAATAAATAGAAAAATGCAATCGTTACCAGATAAACCAACTCGAAAAATATTATTTTTATTGATAGATTCGTTGGCTTTGCTTTCAATTAATTTTGAAAGAGAACTGATAACTTCAGACTCATTCGCACAAACATTCACCTCAACAGGTGCCATGTTTACATTGATATTGATACGCTACTTTTTAAATCCTGAACATAACCTATTCGTGAATGGAGGAAACATTTTTTTTTCACATAACTTGATTGGAGGAGGGTATGTGTCAGGAAATGACATCATAAAAATATTTCTTTATTTTATATTTGCCCTTTATCTTTTATACGAAAAGCTTCTTTTATTAAAAAAAATACATGATTTTTCATTTGTATACAATTTTTTTTTTCTTTCATAGAAATATTTCGGAACTTCAATGTTTGGTATAAATGGTGGGAGAAACAATCAAACAACTCATCTTTGCTATCAAATAAATAATTAAAAAACAAAAATGGCGACGGTCGTAGTCGTAAGCGTATTAAAGTTGAGTGTGTAAATCTGTGATTAAGTTTTGTAATCTTTGTTTATAGTTATCTTATTCTATGTTTCGTAATGGCGTCTTTAAAATCACTTTTACCTGCTCCTGCTGAAGTATATGGCGACAGAGATAATTTTGAAAGATTTAAAAGTCGTAATACTACTTCAAAACAACTAGTTGTTACCAGCCGATCTGCTCCACCTTACGGAGCTAGGAAAGGTTGGGTTCCAAGATCTGCTGAAGATTTTGGCGACGGAGGTGCTTATCCAGAAATACATGTGGCTCAATATCCTTTAGGTCTAGGTCGCAAGAAAGAAAAAACTACTAGCAATAATTTACCTGTACAAGTAGATGCTCAGGGGAAAATTAAATATGATGTCATTGCAAGACAAGGACATGGTAAAGATAAAATTGTGTATCATAAGTTTCAGGATCTTTTACCTTCTGAGATTACCAATGAAGATGATCCATCAGTACAAAAGCCTACTGAAGATGAAATCAAAGAAACGACTGAAGCTACAAGATTGGCACTTGAAAAACTTACCCACACGAAAATATCTGCGGCTATGCCTGTGAGAGCAGCTGAAAAAACTGGTCCAGTTCAATATATTAGGTACACACCTTCACAACAAGGATTTGCTTTTAATTCTGGAGCAAAGCAAAGAATAATTCGAATGGTTGAGGTTCAAAAAGATCCTATGGAGCCTCCTCATTTTAAAATCAATAAAAAAATACCCCGAGGACCACCATCGCCGCCTGCACCTGTAATGCATTCACCTACAAGAAAAGTTACTGTGAAAGAACAACAGGAATGGAGGATACCACCTTGCATTTCTAATTGGAAAAATGCTAAAGGATACACTATTCCTCTTGACAAAAGGTTGGCTGCTGATGGACGGGGTCTTCAGCAGACTCATGTAAATGAAAACTTTGCAAAACTTGCTGAAGCTTTGTATGTTGCTGATAGAAAAGCTAGAGAAGCAGTTGAAATGAGAACTCAGCTAGAGAAAAAATTAGCCCAGAAAGAGAAGGAGAAAAAGGAAGAGCATTTACGTAAATTGGCACAGCAAGCTAGAGAACAGCGTGCTGGAATACGTACTCAGACTGGTGTTGATAAAGATGAAGATGTGAGGGAAAGAGATGTATTACGATATGAGCGGCAAAGAGAGCGTCAGAGAGATCGGAATATTGCTAGGGCTGCACCAGATAAAAGAAATAAATTAGAAAAACAAAGAGAGAGAGATATAAGTGAACAAATTGCTTTAGGAATGCCTAATACTAGGCAATCAAATGAATTACAGTTTGATCAACGTCTGTTCAATACTTCCAAAGGTATGGACAGTGGTTTCGCTGAAGACGATGATTATAATGTTTATGATAAACCATGGCGTTCACAACAAGCAATAAGTCAAGGTATTTATAGACCTTCACGTAATGAAGATAAAGATGTGTATGGGGAAGATTATCAAAATCTTATTAAAACATCACGTTTTGTTCCTGACAAACAGTTTGCTGGAACTGATCGTCAGATCAGACGAGAAGGACCTGTACAGTTTGAGAAACAAGAAGAAGAAGATCCTTTTGGTCTAGATAAGTTTTTGACTGAAGCTAAAAGAGCTAATAAACGAAATACAGATGATTATGATAGAGAGAGAAAAAGAAGAAAAGATTAAATAGTAAGTTTTAAATTTAGCATTTTTAGGCAAAAGTTTAAAGCACTTTAGTGCTGTCCCTTTATTACAATATGGCAAAAGTAAGTCGCCATATTAAATTTACTATAAATTTATTATGCCATATTAAATTTGTATACTACTACATATATAAATTTACTATATTAAAATGCATTTTTCATGCATTTTATTCTTTTTATCATAAAATCAGTCAAATTTTTAGAAAAAAAAAAAAAAAAAATTACAATTTTATAAACTCTACTACTTAATAATTTATATTGCAAAGATGAAAGATCTAAAATAAAATTACTTAAGATTTTAGTAATGGGCCAAATCTGTATAAACTGTCTTAGTATATAAATAATATACTTGAACTTCATTATATACACATTTATTGTATATAATATACATACCTACATACATTGCATACATTTTATTTTTGAACACATTAAGAAATAAAATTTGATATAGTAATGAATTCAATTCACAAAAGATAAATTTCTTTTCTATAAGGAAAGGGTTGCGGAGGTTGAGGATATTACAATAATTGCTTTCAAACAAATTGTTTTAATTTATTCCTAATGATGCCAAATTCACTCCTTTAAAAAAGATCAAGGAGTATTTTTTTATTCCTTAAAACAATTCCTTGCAATATCTTTAAATGTAATAATTTTTTACAATGATATTTCATCTTTGCATGAGATTTAGTGTACACCAAGTAAAAGATTGTAGCTCTTATGATTTCATTTTAAAGTATTTAATTTTTATTAATGACTTTTTAAAAGTATTTTATTTTATTAATATTATCATATTTATTTGAAATGTTTAATTTTATATTGCTATTAACCTTAAAGAAGTTTAAAAAACATATTGTTGTATTTATCATTTCTAACTAAAAAAATTCTAGTGTGAATGGACACCACGACCACATGGCCTACTTATACACCCATTGAAATATATATATTATTGTTATGAAAACGTTGACTGTTTTATGTGTGGTAAGTAGTTTGTAAATAAATAGGCAGGTAGCAGTCCATGAATATTCTCGTAAACAAGCCCCCCCCCCCCCCAAAAAAAAAAAAAAAAAAAAAAAAAACTATTACTCACCAAACCACAACGGTCAGGATAATAGGATTTTACGTACTCTATAGACCACAAATGTCGTTTGTCGAATACTATTCCACAGTTTATTACAGAACAGACCCTCTTATTATCAAATGCACAGCTTACAGTTCAATGGAATTCACTCGAGTGTAGATGACCTACTTTTTGTCTTTGACAATTAGTCACAAAAAAAGAAATTACTAAAAAAAATTAACTCTGTTAAAATTGAGAAATGGCTTATTGATTCTAGCGACTCTGAACCAGTGTTAGAAATAAGAATTTTGAAACTAGGCGTCAAAATATCGCCTGGATTAAAATTTTTGGGCGTCCAAATTAAAAATCTAGGTGCCATCTATAATTAAATATGTCTATTTTAAAATAATAATAATAAAGCATCAAGTTGTAAATAATATATGCAAGATTATATAAAAAATATTTATGTAATGAATGTAATTACATTGACAATATTAAACATACATATTTAAAATTACAAATCATTCTTCGCCCAGAAGATACATCATTCCACCACAATTTAATAGCATTTTCTAGGCAGAAATCTTCAAATTTAGGGCTGTTTAATTTAATTATTAACAAATCATCATCTACTTTCATAGAGAAATGATTTCTTAAATCAGTTTTTATTAGGTTAGGTGAAATAGACTTGTTTGCTGTTTGATTGGATTTGGTGGAAATTATTAGATATGATGAGGAAAAAATCCAAACGTCAAATATGGCACCTATGATTGGGATTCTAGGCGTCAAAATGAAAAAACTGGTCGCAAAATACGACTAACGACCGCTTATTTCTATTCTAACCCTGCTCTGAACTACTATTTTCTGCCAGCTTTGGTTGTTAATCTCTGCAAATTTGTTGCTGGTACAGGTTTTGGACCTGGTGGTAAATTTGATAACCTTGTAATAAATTTAGCTATTCAGTGACCAAGTTTAAAGGAAAAATATGACTTAGGGTTACCAAAGTTCAGAAGCTCTAATTTCAGTAAGAAGCAAAGCGAGTTCTGGAACTTTTGATTTCTTCTGCAAAACTCTCTTGAAAGTTTTATAAATCACTACTAAGGTTAGTTTTTTTTATTTTAATGAAGGTAGGTGTTGACAGCAAATTTTGCGACTAGCATCAAATTTGGTAAAAAATGATAAATTTAGGGTTGCCAAAGTTGGGAAACTAATAAGTTCAAGACATTTCGAGTACAATCCACTGGTTTCTAATACAGAACTTTCTCAAAATTTCTATAAATCCCTAACAATCTTGATGAGATCAGTTTCTGTTTCGATTTCAAGCTGAATGATCATCTCTGAGACACTGCTGTGAGCGATTGATCATTGCTGATGAATTAACAAAATTCCTGTTATGTCATGTGGTATATTTAACACTGTTTATTTGATTTTTTTTTTTTTTTTTTTTTTTTTGGTATGAATGACCGTTTTAATGAGTTGTTTTGAGTATATTCATTGATTGTTGTCATTTGTGGTACAAATAATAGTTTAATTTGACTGTTTGATTGTATGTTTTCTCCCATAAGTTGTATGTTTTTCTTTCAGAATTTATTTTATATCATACATTTAAAATGTTTTCATACAACAGATTTTTCCCCGCCATATTTTTTCTTTGTGCATAATCAGACTTATAGGCTGGGATTGTGGTGCCTCGCTCAACACTATCTTACGCACAAACTCTATCTTAAGATATAAACAAAACGCAAGTCGTATTGCAGTGCCTCACTATCTTACGTCGAATCGTAACTGGATGTGCGCATTCACAACATAACTCGCTCTGTGTCTCCCATTGACTGGCTGGCTTTCTCTTACGAGGACACGTGGAGGACTTATGCTTGAGGCACCGCAATACCAAGTTAAGATCGTTCTTATCTTAACCACGCCCATCTACGAAAGTTTGTAACATTTAAGATAAGACTTAAAAACGAGGCACCACAATCCCAGCCTTAGTCTTTTTATTAATATTCCCAGAGTTTTTCAGTTTACTTAAAAAAATCTTAAATAATTATTTTTTACGTACATCATCCTCCATAAACATTATGTGTGTATGCATATTATACAAAAGAAGAGCTTTTCCAATGGAGGTGGCTATATTATTTTAAGTAAATTAACTGAACTTGATGAATTTTTTTATGTAATTTTATTTTTCATTAAATAATTTTTTTTTTTTTTTTTTCTAAGAAAAATCTGACAACTCTAAGTTGTGCAATAGATACGTAATGTTTTTTTTTTTCACATGTTGAGGCACCTCATACACATTTTGCAATGACATAAACTATAATTCTACAACAAAATATGCAACTTCAAAAACATTTGAAAAAGTGCTTGTGAAGTCTTCTTTTTGCAAGAAGGATCTTCAGTATCTCGAATGATGATGATAAGTTTAAGTAGTGCTCTCGTTTCAGAAAAGTCAGAAGTGTGTCAAGTGAGATGTCATTTGGTAAGTGTACTACAAAATTTATTATTTTGATTAATTATAGTGTTATGAATTTGTAAATACTAGTAGTTATTTTTATGTAAATTCATTCAGAGAGGCTTAGTCAGGTTATAAAATGTTAATTCTTAATTTCCAGCTTGTTTTCACGTTAAAATAGCCATTTTCCTTTGAAAATCCGTTAAAAAGCTTCACCAAAGCAGGTAAACAAAATCCTTGTTATCGATGTACCAAATATCTAAGCTCTAACTCGAATAGAACCGAAGTTACTGGAACATTCGCAGTTCTGTATATAGTAGTGCTGACTCTAGCTAGAATAAAAGGGTCGCCGGGGGGGGGGGGGGGGAATTCAATGAAAAGGGAAACCTATTTTCAAAAAAGGCATTAATTGCGTATTTGCGACCTTCTATGTTGTGATTTTTGTACATGACAAAAGTAAATTACTAATTTTACGTGTATATATATATATATAGGCTATAGGCACTTGTTCTTTCAGGAATGCTGTAAAACTATTGCAAGAAAGTTGAAAAGTCAGAAAGAAAAGTATCTAAAGGCCTCTGAACATTTCAAAAGTTAGAAAAGGCTACATGGTACCAAAATGATTTTAAAAGGGCCGCAGAGTGCTAAAATGGGTTCAAAAAGGGCAGCAGGGTAGAACACCCTGCCAAATTAGCCTAGAGTCAGCACTATGTAGGTATATAAGGAGCCAGGTCAGTCAATTTCTCGCCAACCGCATTACGGGAAAAGTGTCCTGACTGGTGTCTTGCTACTGTTGTTTGCAGCCCATTACTTTGTGTTAATGTTATAATACAGTTTGTACTGTGAATTTGGTGTTATTTAAGCTGTGTTTTCTGGTGAAACTGAAGTTGACACTTGGTTATAGAATTGTAATCTTCTAGAATTTTCTGTAAGTAAAATTTTATGCCTCTGCAAGATTTGCCTTTCATTCTCAGACAACTCACAAACCCCGAGTATGCAACAATAGTTACCAAGTCGTAATCTAATTATTGTACTAACCTTTTAATGGTCATTGTTTCACATCAAAAACAAACTTTCTTTTATGCCACAATATTACAATATTTTTTAATTATGGTGGATTATATGGCATCTGAGCCTGATTATTTTGGAAGTTACTGGAAAAATTTTAATTTATAGGAGACTGTTAAAATAATCCCGTTCCGACCATTCAGTCAGTTTTCACGCTGAGCAGCTTGATGTCAATAGCCTCCTAACTGGGTCTCTGCTATAGTTTAAGTGCAGCCTAATGTTATGGTGCAGTTTATGCTGTGAGTTTTATGTTATCAGGCTGTTATTTAAGCTGTGTTTTCTGGTGAAACTGAAGTTGATACTTGGTTTACAGAGCTTTAATCTTTTGAAATATTCTGTAAATAAACTTTTACACCTCTGCGAGATTAGTCTTTCATTCACAGACAATTCACGAACCCTGAGTCACAACAGTATAAATTCTAAACTAAAAATTTAACTGAAAAAAGTTTAGACTTATTTATAATTGATGAAATCCTATTGCGCGGTACCCCCTTGACTTTTGTTGGTGCAATCCCTGCTGGCTCGGAGGTGTGATTTACTTTCCAAGATGGCGTCTGTTGACGTTTTAACGATCGTTTTTACGTGCAAATGAATTTTTCGGCACAACCTGAATTTTTTTTTTTTTTTTTCAATAAAATTCTGATAGCATAGTTTTAAATTTAAAGAAAAAATGCTTAGTAGAATTTTCCGGGGGGAGGGGGGGGGCATTCTGCCGATGCCCATGGCTGCTTTTTTTAGATTTTTTGTCTTCTTTTTTATTTTTTCTGTTATGTTCAATTGTAGACCTAATTAAATTGTATAAATTGTTTATTAATATATACATTGTAATTTATCTTCACATAAAGCAGGGGTTTGTCTAGAAGTGAAATTGGGTCCATTATAGGACCCTTCACAAAAATTTATATCTTAAAAAAGGATCCTTCACAAAATTTATTCCTCTTAAAAACAGACCTTTGGTAAATCTCTTTCATTTTGGAAACTAATTTTCTGTGAAGTGAACAGACCGCCTTAATAATCAGACATGCTTTGCTGTATTTTCCCAAAAGTTTTTATTCAATTTCTAATTTCTAAAAGGTTTCTGTGAGTTTAATTCTATAGAAGTGTACCTTCATTCTCTAAAATGAAATGATTTTAATTGTAATTTTATTTTGTCAAATTATATTTTTTACAATTTCTCAAAAAGAGGACCCTAACCGAAAAGTTCAGAAAAATTTTATTTTCACACTGATTTTAATTTACAAAGTTAACATGTGTCGATTTTTCACGATTTTCCCAAAACAGGACCCTGTCTGAAAAGTCTGGACAGATTCCCGCATAAAACCAAAGAAAACCATGGACACTGGATAATCATGAATGTGCTGTATTTGTATATCGGTGATCCAATATATTAAAAATATTTTAAATGAAAAGTTTTGCATTCTGGTCTAATTTTTTTTATTCTTGTCTTTAGGAGTAGTGTCAACAAACCTCTAATGCAGATGCAGATAAAGACCCTAAAAAAGAATACAGATGAATCACTCAATTGAAAGTGTAGCAGTAGCTCTGTGATATCAAAATTCAAGTCCCAACATAATTAGCTATTTTAATAATATTGTGAAGATTGAAATGAGCTATCATCAGCAGAAATTATTTCTGAGAGCTATTTTTACATCAGCTCTGCTTATCAGTGCCTAAAAGTGAGGAATGGAAAGAACATTTGACTATCATTTCGGTTATCACCAAGAAGACATAATTACCATGTTTTTATTAACTTCTATTCTTGTTTGTCCAGTATAAATCTTGCAATTGATTTTTAGCTAACTTCCCTACTAGCTATACATTTGAAACTTTCAGAATAGTTCAGAACCCGATGACAACACAATACTTCGAAGCCTGATTTTTAAATTTTTGATTAGTTTTCTTTTCTTTAATTAAAATATGAAAATAATAACCTGCTAATAGCTTAAAAAAATATTAGCTATAATTTAATTGTTGCCAAAAAAATACGAGTTCATTTTCTTTAAAAAATTGTAAAAAGTTAAATTATGCATCTCACAAAAATGGATGTCATTATCACTTTAAATATTTTATACACATTGATAAAGTGCTAATGTAGTTCTATAGCCATGATTCAACAGAAAATTTAAAAACATGGTATATAAAAAGTTTTTATCTTTTAATTATTTATGAAATCACTTCTTGATGACAAGTTTTTGTATAGAATCAGAAATCAGTAGAAAGATAGAACAAGCTACTTTTCCTAGACTGTTAAATTGGTGTAGGGAGTAACCACAGAAATGAATCTGTTGGGACTTTAACTATCTCAACACCCAAGCGTGTGTGTTTTATTATAAGACTAGAAACATCCTTTAGCAGTGTACATGTTTAAATTACAGATAAAGATCATAAAAATATAGGCCCTGAAAAGTTTTATGCCATTTATTATCACTGATTATGTTTACGCTATGGTGAAAATCTGAAGATTCAATTAAAGAGAAATTAGAATTTATGCTCATTACTGACTAATTCACTAACAATATAAAATAGCATTAGCATCACATAACGTTGATATGTATAACCATTATAAGAAGGGAAAATTGAAAGTGTGATAGCATGACCGAAGGATTAAGACACTGGTCTCTTGACTGACAGGTTGTTGGTTCGAATCTAGTCAGTGACAGTTATGATTTAAATAAGAATTTGTATGACATTATGATGTATTGTGTGTTTAAGGAAGGCTAAACCAGATCCAACTCTTGCACTTGCAGTACAGATACAAGGCTTTAATAATTCTGAAAATAACCAAAGAATTCAAAATACACAAATCTGCCTATCACTTTAATATAATTACTCGCCAGATAGTATTATTTATATAGGTCATTTTGCAGTTTATTTACGTTGAATTATGAGTTAAATCTGGTGTATTTATTTTTCTCTGTATATTGTGAACCTATCGAATGTATGTGATATTAGAAATTTTGCATAGTTTTATTTTAAATATTTATTCAAGCTATAACAGTAATTTTATTTTAGTCAGTGCAGAGTGCAGTTATAAACTTTGAGAATGTGGCATACTGTTGTGTTCCATTTTATAAATCAAATTTCAGAAAGAATAAAGACATGTCCATGAATTTTTGTGGGATAATGATATGAAATCCGCTCTGTTAAGTGCTATTTCTGGTAAGGATTGTTATCCAAATGATAAATCCAATTTGTCATGTGTATGTAGTACACCTTTTAAAAAAGATTACATATAGAACCAAAAATGATGGTGACTAAAGCCTAAGTCTGTGCCTTCCATTTTTCCAGGCTATCCTTTGTATAAAGTACCTCATGATTATAAACCTAGAAGAATCCTAAAGTATCAATTAGATGAGCCTTATTGTAACACATCAGCAAAGCATAGATACTTCAATTGTAAATGTAGAAAGTGCAGAGCTGTTATTAAACTTTTCTCATAACTCTGAACAAAATATACCGCCTGTAAATCAGTTTAATAATCAAGAGACACAAAAACTGAAGTTAAAAAATCATCAATTTTCAAGCTTTATATAGAAAACAGAAGAATTGTGAAATAACCATTGATTGAAGATTATGAAATAAAATTTATACACTTCTCAAACATTAGTGAAAATTTTTAGAAGATAAAAGGTTTAAAAAATAATTTGATTTTATTTTTACTAAATCAAATAAAAATTTTGGTAATAAGACATGTCGTTGGCCAGAAAATATTTTTCGTAAGTGTGTTATGTTGTACTCTGTTTTCCGAGTAGCATACAGAAGGTTGATTAATTGGAGTGTCATTCAGTTACCATGCGCATAATGACTTTAAATAGATATGTGGTCCCTGTAACAAGTGACACGGGTTTTGCAGATTTAATTAAGCAAAAAGCCTCTAGAAGAGTCACATAACTTGAAACATGTAGAAAAATTTTGATTGGTTATAATTGATAAACAGTCATGTCTGAGTGTATTTATGATGGTAAATTAGATGTGTCTTTTGGCTGAGCCTCAAATGGAAATCCAAATAAAATATTGAGCTCTACAGTTTTTATTTTATTTTTATGTGTGTTCTGTTTGGTGAAAATTACAATGAGAATAATGAACTATGCTTTCCACAACTGCTGTAACTAAACAAAGTTTCAGTACTTATAGACTACACACACACATATAAAGTTACCTACAGCAAGTCAGAAGCAGCAGAGCTGAGTTTAAAAGAAGTATGTGTCGTAGAGTTGGACAATACAGAATTAACTGAAGAAAATGAAAATTTTATATCTTCAGAGAATGGAGAGAATTTTTATTTTTCAACTATATAAATTTTTGTTTGTAAAAATTCAAAACTAGTAGTCAGTTTTTTGTTAATAAAATTTTGAACTTCTTTTTATTGTTATTTTTATAATGTATTTTTAATTAAAAGCTTTTAATTTTTGAATTTTAATTAATAGATTTAATGAAGAAAATGAAATGTTTTTGTTCTAGAGCAGAAGAAGAAAAAATAAATAAAGCATTTTTTCTATTGAATAAAGTCTTAGTATTGCATTTCAGGAAAAATTCCAAGATAAAAACTATTGTTATTTCTTATATACCTAATATATGCTCTCTTATATACTCTCTTAGCATACCTGAATTTATATATATATATATACAATATATACAGTAGAAGATTTTTATAACACAAATCTATATACGCAATCCTCTATATAACGCACAACTTTTCAGACATAAACAATGAATTTTGCAGTAAATAAACACTTTGTAAAAAACTATTGCTCTGTAGAGAATTTAGTGTGATACATTTGTTTTTGTTTATCTCCTCAATTCAGAATTTTTTAATGAAAAAATTGCTATCATTGCAATCTTTATTTTCTAAAAATGAGTCATATAAGGAATAATTTGTATAGGAATATATGGACTATGTTTATAAAGTAAATTTAAGAAAGACATTTATAGTCTGTTCAATTTCTGTTCCGAAGAATATAACTTAAAATTACCCAATTCTGTTTTGATATGTTTCAATATATTTGGCCATGTTTACAAGGTAAATTCAATGATGTGTGAAACGTGATCTATATGATGCAAAATATATATTAACACAAAATCTTATGTTTTTAGGTTTGCGTTATAAAGATCTTCTACTGTATATATATATTTTGTCAACAATGAATGAATCATGTTTTTACATACAAGTGCAATTTATAATATGTTTTATTGATTTTATCTGTAAGAGGGGAAATATTCCTGATTGTTTTCTAAATTTCAGCTTTAGAATAATATTGTTGCTTCCTGTCTGAATTGTTCATTTGTTAATATAAGCACTTAGCAGGGTAAAATGATGCTTTATGAATGCATAATTTGTTGCCTTTATTTTGTCCATCATAATTAAATCTTTTGAAAATAATTCAGATTAACTCCTATATTTTTATGAAAGTGTTTAATAACAGTATTTCAACCTTTTTCACTAACCATTTTATATTGTTTGCCTTTATATGGCCGCTTTGCTATAGTCAGAAATCTTGCAATTTTTCATGCTTTCTGTAGTGTTTGAACGATCCTGCAAATGAAACTTTTCAGCTTTTGAAAAAATAAATATTTCAATATTTCTTTTTCATTTATGAATTTGATTTTAATATTTTATCTTATTCTCATCAGTTTATTTTTATGTGAGTATTGTGAATTTTTTCATATCTTTAATTAAATTATTACCAGATAATCCTATTTTTGGTTCTTATGCTAAATTATGGCATTGGATCATCTTTTCTCATTGTAGCACAATATACAGGGTGACCATAATTAAATTGAGAGTGCTTACAGTGTTATATTTTGCAATCTAATTGCAAGATTAGCCCCAAACAGTGTAGGGATATTAAACAAGATGGAGGATGAAGGATTCTGAAAAAAAAAAAATTCCAAAATTTACCACTAGGAAAGTACAGTGACGCCGCTAGTCTTTCAGAATCACAGGTCCCTGGGACCCATGAGTTTAAAAAATCTGGGTCCTTTTTTCAAAAAATGGGTCCCAACATAAATAAATTTATATATTACAGATATAAATTAAAATTTTATCGTATTGTAGATGAAAAACAGTTTTTTAGGAATTTTTTAACCAGCTCTTTTTGAGATTGTCTTAAAACTAATATTATGTAGGAGAGGTGGTTGACAAAATTTAGTTACATATTCCACTTCAAAACTCAAGTCTCCCACCCTCCTTTAACCCCAAAATAACTTACCAATAAACTATACTGATAACTTAAATAATGTATTAGAGAAAAAAAAATAAAAGAAGTGTACTTACTTATCTATAAATGAAATCACTATAATAATAATAACATTCTGACATTAGCAAAAATATTTTGTTTTTTGCTTAACACAGCAAACATATTACTTTTTTTTAATACTTAGGTTTTCTTAATAATAAAGTTTCTTGAATCTTAATACAGACATAATGTCATGTTCCTGTAATCACATTTGTTCATCCGGTTCATTTGTTTTGTTTTGTTCCAACAAACTTAGAACACAGCAGGGTGAGGCGATTCAATGTATCGACACATTCTATCTGGTAACTTTTTTGTATTGGGACTTTGATTTTTCATTTCAGAACTTTGTGTTTGTTTTCACACCGGCCACTCATGTGTGTTTATCGTATAGGAATTGGATAGAGATGTTTTGGGATTCTTTGAAAGAATGGTTTTGCGACCATTTTTCGAATTTCATATTTCAGCTAAGCTTTGACAGTGGGCACCCATTGGTAATTCGTTACGCAGTGGTGTGATTCGATGTATCGTACATTTTTTACTAATCGTTTCACATTGAAACTTCATTTTCTCATCTCTGAGTCTTAACTTTGTTTTTGATTTTGCGCCAGCCGCTTGTTTGTATTTATCGTACAGGATAGGTTTCTTTTCCTTTATGGTAAAATAGAGTTTTAAAGGTTTCTTCTTCTTTGGAGCAGAATGCTTTAAAAATATAAGGAAAATATCAGTTTTAAACAAGAAATATGTTTTAAAATTTGTTTTTTTTCTTTCTTCTGATTTGAATATTTTTTTTTTTTTTTTAAGAACGAAAATTACGCATCCCGTGGGACCCGCCACAATATATTTTTCGGGTCCTGCCTCCGATTTTTTGCATAATTTACGTGCTATTGCATGTAAAAGGCATCGCTGTAAGTATGTGGTGCTGCTTTTCTAAGTAAAGCTTTTTGTCACAGACAGATTAGTGCACTGTCTCCAATTTCAAAATAATAAATGGAACAAAAGCAGCAATTTAATAAATAAGTGTGCGATCATTAATTTTAAATTATAAATTGCAAAAAAAAACTTTACGTAGAAAAACCAGAGTTTCCCAAAGGTTTAAAAAAAAAAAAAAAAAATCTGGAGTGACTCCACTCGACTTTCCGAACATTGAGTAATTAACAGTTTTGTAGATAAAGTAAAGAAAGAGGAGTTGTTAAACAAACAAAAGAGAGAAAACCATAATAGAGTGTTTGAGTATTTTTCTCCATCTATTACACGATGTTTTATTTAACGCTACTGAACTTTGAGCCCATAGATCATAATGATAAAGAAATTTTCGTTGTGTCCCTGTAAAAACCTATAAATGCTAGATCCACCAAAATGCTTATAGTTAGTGCAACAGTGATTTATAATACTCATACAAATTTTCAGCTCAATTCAATAAGGCGTTTAGATGCTATCGTACTTTTAAAAATTTGGCCCCATAGGCATAATGATAAGGAATTTTTCTTTGTGTCCCTGTAAAAACACTATAAGTGCTAGATTCTCCAAAATCTATACAGATTGAATATTTATGATCTATAATATGTGTATAAAATTTTTGCTCAATTGAATAAGGCGTTTAGATGCTATTGCACTTTTAAGATTTTGCTCCCATAGGTCATAATGATAAAGAATTTTTCTTTGTGTCCCAGTAAAAAAACTATAAGTGCTAGATTCACCAAAATCTATAGGGTTCGTACTATGGTGACTTACAATATGCGTACCAACTTTCAGGTTAATGGAACAAAGCGTTTAGACGCTAGCGTGTTCACTCACAGACATACACACATACACACACACATACATATATCATCGTAAAAATAGTGAAAACGGACTCAGGGGACCTCAAAACGTATAGAAACATCAAAATCTCGAATTCGGATTTTTGACATGATTACAATACTTTCCTCACTATAGTGTTCGGAAAGTAAAAAGCAGGGCATTGCTAAATTAAAAAAGTGCATTTTCTAGATTCATGAGGGTAGTTTTAGATTCTTAAATTCACATTTGGCATTTGAAATCCAGACACTTATTTTAAAATTTCGATTTTAGGTATAAATTGAAGAAAATTTTTACTTTCTTTATACCTTAATTTTTCTTGTTATTGATGTATGAACGAATGTTGATTGTTATGCACAATATATTTATTTATATTTATAACATATCTTCAGTTTGAAGATTATTTTCAATAAAAGGCAGTAAGGATGTAATTTTTTTAGATTAAGGGCATGAAGGATGCAATTTTTTTGGATGAGGGGCAAGAAGGGTGCTGTTTTTACCAGGCAGGGCACAGCACCCTACTAAAACTGTCTGGAGGAAACTCTGTGTGTATATAACTTTAGATTTATGTTATCAGTTATACTTTTACTCATTCTATTGTTTTGCATTTTGCAGGTATTCAACAGATTGTTGCATACCTCTGACAAGTCTTCAGTGTGAAATTGTTTTCATATTAATGTAAAACAGTCATCATGAATTGTACATGGAGCATTTGTAAAAAGCCATATTATAAAAATTCTCAAGAGCAACGATTATACTTTATAATTTTGTACTTTCTTGTGTTATATGTAAAAACCAAAGCTGTAGCATGTGGATGATTGATTGTAAGGTGCTTTACTCATTTTCTTAACATTTTTTACATGTTTGAAATATGTAGACTGGAGTATAATTTCTTTAATCATATAGGAAGATTGACTGAAGAATTTGTTTTGCTACAGCTCTGGTTAAAGATGATATAATGCTGTAAGATAAAGGTCAAGGTTGAAATTTTTTTTAATTAGTCAGTGACGATTGTACATCATTAAGGAATTACACAGGTTTTAGAAGCTTTTTTTTTTTAAAAAAAGAAATATTTTCTCTATTGTTATTATTATTTTTTTTTAATATAATATATAAAATTTTTCATTCAAAATTTTGAGTATATAAAAGAGTCACATTTAAACAATATTTTATAAAGTTTTTATTAAAAATTTTAGAAAATTCAGTTGATGGGCCCTATTTTCTGGGAACCCTTCAAAAAATGCAGGTAAACACTATTTCTGAAAAATTAATTGAAATTTTGCACGAAATTTTTGTAATACATTGTTTAAGTGTTGCCCTTTTATATGCTGAAAATTTTGAATAAAAAAAATTATTTATTAAGAAAATAGAAAAGGTATGCTTTTTTTTTTTTTTTTTTTTTTTTTAAGCCTTTGAAAAACCCTGTGTAATCCCTTAACTGAATGGTTACTTATGCCTCATCTTATATACGTAGAATTAAAATATGTGTACATAAAGGCATAAAAGCGTATGATCTGAAAATTAGGTTATTCAAAAATTTGCACTTTGGTGTATCTTTCTCCAAAAAAAAAAAAAAAGAGAAAAAATTTGTCCTTGAATGCTTCCTCAGTATGAAAGGTCTAAATATTTAGTTTTTGACTAAAATTTCATAATATTTGAAATAAAAGAGAGGGAGGTAAAGAGCAATATTTGGCTATGTGAAACACACAAATACATAAAAATTGAAAATTGTATTTAGAAAAACAAATCATCACTTCCTTAAGGTGGCTCTTCACCTATCATCACTGTCAATGAAGGCCTATGTTATTCCTTGAGGAAATTTACTATGCAAATTACTCGTTGCGTAATGTAAATTTTTTCAAAATTTCATTTTCACGCTCAGAAAAATCACAACGATTAAAATAATTTTTGTTTTCTATATAAGGTTCAAAACATGCACTTAGTTCATTTTTCATACATTATGGTTTTAAAAATAAACATTTTTTGAAAACAAAAATTATTTTAAAAATTGTGAATTTTCTGAATGTGAAAAGGGAATTAAAAAAAAAAAAAAAAAAATGAAGTAATGAGTAGTTTTCATAATAAATTCCCCATAGAATAACATGGGGTTTTGCTGCTGGTAATGGTAGACTGAAGAGACCCTTAAATTTGATCATTACATGGTGATTAAAACTATGAATCTTGACTTTTATTCTATGAGATTTTTAAGCATTTTATTTATTAAGCAATTATGATTGATCCTGAATAATCTGATGACAATTTGAAATTGTGTGTGCATTGGGGAAGTATTTTTTGTGCAAAATTATCACTAAAAGTAATATACTAAGAATACTATTGTGTTCCAAAACCATCAATGTTTATATTTTTTATATGTACTATTCTTTTATTGGTGAATATTTGATTATATATTTATTTGTTGAATTTTTATTTTAATTAGCATCAAGTTTAGAACTTGTATGTTTTAGAGTGACTGCTTGTTTTGTTAAAAAAAAAAAATTGTTAAATTTTTGCAAATGATATTTCATTAAGAAAGGGCTTTAGTAATAATAATTTATGTATTTATTTATTTTTCTCTTCTGTATTTTGGATATTTTGAAATGCTGTAAAATGAATGTTATGTTGCTGAATTGAAAAGCAGAAAAAAAAGTATTATGTTTTAGTTAAATTATGAATTTTAAGATAGGTGTTATTATTGTGTAGTTATTTACAATGTTAAAAATCAAGGAATTTTCACTAAATTCTAGAAAAAAAAAAAAAAAAAAAAAAACCTGAAATTTGCTCTTGAGCTCAAAAAATTTCAAATCAAAAATGTCACACACCAAAATAGACAAAAATGACTTGGAATAGTCATCAGGGTGGGTTACATGCCAAAATAGAGACTTAAAAAGCTAGATTTTTTAAAAAGTTTAAATAGAAATCACCTTGGTTATATTAATTTATCTGGAAGTGTCTGGGAAGATAAAAAAAATTCAGTTGTTCGCAATCTGTCGATACCATAGACTATTAATGAAAAAGACAGAACATATTAATATTCAGGTACAAAAATTTCCTTCGAGTTGCCACAGATTTTAGCTCTAGTGACCTACTCTATTCCTATGGTGTAGTAAGGAAAATTTCTTATGGGCATGTATCCCAGCATTCTCTGAATATTTGAAAACGAAAGTAGCATAACATACTCTATCTTTATTATATATCTATGATCCATACCTGCCAACTATCCCCCCCCCCCCCTTCTTTTTTTTTTTTCTTCTCCAGTATTCTGGAACTGTTTTCCCATTCTCCCATATTCCCCCTTTTCTGAGAATTTCTAAATTATACATATAATTTATGAAAACTTCAACAAATCTATGCAAGATTGTTGCTTTTTGTGAAAAATATTTTATTGCATCTCAATCATTTTTATTATTATTATTATTATTATTTTAATTTAATAATTACTAAATTTTAATTGATTAATTTCACTTATGCATATAGGTTTTTGACAGTTATTATAGTATACATAGATTAAACTTTAAAAAAATGACATATATTAAAAACTTGTGTTTTAAAAAATATATTGATAAACACCTTACTTCGGCTTCATCATTACTTGCAAGAAGCTTTTCGTGGGAGGATCCTCCCGCTTCTCAATTGCAAACTTGTTGAAGTGGGCCTTGGCTATTGGAATTAAGAAGGAGGAGTATCTTCCCACGAAAAGCTTCTTGCAAGTAATGATGAAGCTGATGTAAGGTGTTTATCAATATATTTTTTAATTAATTGTGCTTCATTTTAAGTTTAAATTAAGCCTGTAAGTGTTGTCTAGGCTCCAAAATGCAGTTTGTAGAATTCCCCTTATCTCGATCCTTTATGGTTGGCAGGTATGCTGTTCTTAGGTGTAACGAATGCTTTTGCCTATTTCATTTAATTTGCTGCTATTAGCTTTTAAATTTACATTTTTTTTTTTTTTTTTTTAATTCTCTTTAGGGTAACAATAATAATTTTTTAATTTGAAAATGATGACTTTATTACTGATTTATAAAATGAAGTCATTTAACTTTTAATGTACTTATCAGTAGCATGTGTGGTAAATGCATATATATATTTTCCTATCAATGCAAATAGAATTATTATTCCTAGATTAAACTTTTTATAGAAAATATACAAAGTATGAGGCAACAGTTTACAGTTAATTAAGCGAAGAAATTGTTTCATGAATGCCAGTGAGATGACAAAGCATTACCAAAATCACACACATAAATGGATGACAATCTTGTCTCCTGAAATATTTTTATACACCAATCGATTTATATTTTTAAAAAATGGACACAAATATATTTTGATATTTATAAAATATCAGTAAAGAATTTCTTTTAGAAATCAAAATCTGCAGATTTAAGTTAACTTTAATTTCTGATGCTTTGCAAACAATAATTTAGATTTTTTTTTCTTTCTTTCTTTTAATCTTTAAGCTTCTCTATTAATGCTACTTTGAGTCTGCTATATTGTATTATTGCTTTCATACTGCAGTTGTGACTACTTTTTTGAACCTGTAGAATGTCTTTCGATAATTATAGCATTATTTGCATGAGTACTAAAAACCGACACAGGAATTTGGAAAGTGATAGTAAAACATAGTATCATTCTTTCTGCCTTTTTTAAGTTGTTCACATATATCAACCCTGGTTTAAAAAAAAAAAAAAAAAAAAAAAAAAAAAACTTATTATTATTATTTTTCTTTTTTTAATTCTGATTTGCTGTTAGTAAAACAAATGCAGGGGTGTTTGTGTTCAGGGTTTACCCCTGATTTCAGGGTTTTTACTCTAACCCATCTCTATTTTCATATTTCTTATAAAGTAATTTTTTGCTTTCATTGGTTGTTCATTTGTTATCCATGTGATATGTGAATGAAATGTAAGAGGATTGAGGGCTTCTGGCCTAAATAGTTTGAGTATTATTTGATATTTTGGGCTTTTTCTAGTTTGAGGCTCTAATTTTCAGGGTTTTTACCTTTCAGTCACAATCACCCCTGCAAATGCATGAGCAAAAACAAAAAATAATGTAAAACAAAATGACATGATATAAAATAAAAAGTGAAAACAGATGTTAAATGATTTAATGAACACGAGACAAAGCCATAAAAAGTAAATGCCACTGCTTACTAGTGTGAGGGTGATCAAAAGTAACTCTGTAATTTCTGAATCACACCTTAAGCTTGGCACGGACCAGGGCCCAATCCAATGTACAGTGTTGGTTCTGTTCAATTCCTTTTGATGTGGTATTTGAGCCAGGAGGATTTTCCTCTCTGACAAACCTCCTGCTGCGATAATTGTCATGGAATCTTTTGTACTGTTCTTTAAGAAGCAATAAAAATTTAAATTCTTCATTGTAAACATGTTAAAAAAGTTCAAGTGTTACTTTCTAATAATGGATAATTAGTCTGGGCCAAGTCTAAAGCTGCCTTTAAACTCTGAGAACTTGCAAAGCGGCAAGTGCGGCTCTATTGATATTTCTTTGATGTGGTATTTGAGTCACTCGCCGGAGGCGTGCTCACAAACCTCCTAGTGCGATAATTGCATCTGGACTAGTCTCTTTTGTGAAAGAGCAATAAAAAGTAATGTCCTTCATAGTAAACGCGCAAAATTTCAAGGGTCACTTTTGGAAATTTTTCGAAAGTTGTTAATATTATTTTTGTTTTATTAATTGAATTTTTGTATAGTTTTCTTTTTTTTTAATTATTAACTGTGTAAGATTAACAAGCTTTAAAACCTGGCAACAAATTGACTCTCTTCATATGGTGAATGAAAAATTATTCTCAGATCAATATTATAATAAATATTAAAGAAAAAATTATCAGTGATTCATATATCATGGTTTTCTTTAAAATGCAGAAAGAATTTAATTATTCTTTGGTAAAATTCTACCTAAAGTAATATTTCAAAAATAATCTTTGAAATTTTGGTGATATCAAAGAAATCCTGTATATTATGAAAAATCTTAATTTCTTTTAAATCTAAAATAACTAAATGTGCTTTTTTACAGTTTTTTTTTTTTTTTTTGTTTGTTTGTTTTTACTCTCTCTTTTCAAATATGTGATAAAACAGGATATGTTATGTCCAAAATGTTTGATATTAGCGACCATTTTCAGATATGTTTCAGAGTGCCTAAAAAAAATGTGGTAAAGATTCGTAATGAAATTTCATTTGCTTATTATATTTTTTTTTTCCTTCCTGTAAAAAATATGTATTCTTTCTGTGTAATTTATAAATTAGTTTTTCTGTTATTATATTCTGCAAAACTAGTTCGCTTTATTGTACATAGATAAATATTAAGAGAGGCATATTTTGTATGTTATCTTCAAATAAAATCTTTTTTGCTGTGATATAATTTGTGTCACAATTATTTATACATCAGTATTAATATTCAATAACTATGACTGATTTATTTTCTTTTTTTCACTTTCTTTTACCCATACGTAGAAGAGAAAGTATTGTTTTGAAGTCAAATTTTCGAAACAGAGTTTTTGCTATATCTACACATTTTAGCATAACCAAAAATAAAATTTTTAGCAATGTGTGTGAATCTGTAGTCAATATAACTCAAAAGCAAAATATTAGCAGGAAGTCCAATTCTGTTATTCAAAAATTTTTAATGATTTTTCTGATGATACTTGAAGCTGTTTACTATGATAATACAAATTGTTTGTCTACAGGGACACATAAAATATTCAAATACATTGTATAAGCAATGTTTCTGGTTTGTGCAGTTGATCAAACATCTGTGGGTTGCACTAAACACCATGAAATTAACATTATTTTTATGTGAATAGAAGCATGTTTCTAGAATATTGCATGAAAGTCATTCATCATTTCTTTACAAGGCCATACAAGAGAATTCAGATATATTAGTGCTATTCTTAAAATTGTTGGAAATGCAATCCAGTGCATTTTCATGTTATCTAATTTGTTTTTCTTACTGTGCTAAATATATGCACAATGTGATGTGTAAATAATTTATAAACATTGTACAGGGCAACCCAAAATTTAGTAAAGTATTCTTTTCTACTGAATATAATTGATGGAGTGCTGTACTAAATTTTACCAAGTCCAGATTTTAGAGTCCAGTTGTCAACACTGATGTTGTGCTATAATTATGTGTTTTAAAGTCTCATGAATATTAAGTTTTAGCATTGATCTGTGTCTATCTATTATCAACTTTTAATTTATTTGTTTTTAAATAATTGCAACAATTTCAATATTTTGAAGATCACATGAGGTTACCACTTAAGTAGCTTGATCAAGATTGAGAAGTTTCAACAAATGGGTGGGTGAAAGTTCTCTAAATAATTTGGAATAAATTAAAAAATTTAATAACAGCCTTATGCTCTTATTACACACAACAAGTTTTTGCACAACTTTTGAGCCAATTTTGTCAGCGTCTAGTGTAATAGGAATTGGGAATATGAACAATGTTTTCTGGCTAGTCTGAAAAATGTGTTTTTATAAGCAACTTTTCCTACACTGTGATAAGCCAATGAGAAGAAAGCTCCTTACGCGCTGAGAAAAGACAGTGTTGGCGGGAATTCATTCACCGTTGTTCTCTTCGCTCTCTCACGTCATCCCCGTTAAAAGAGCGATAAAGCAGGTGTGCTTTGACATGTACTGTACACCATACAAACTAGTTTTTTGAACAATTTTTGTCTCAACTATTGTAATCCTCTTTCAGATTTCGACTTCCAAAAATTGGCTCAATTGAAAAATGTGTGAAACATCGTTGTATGCAATATGAGCATTAATCAGGGTGTTTGCCTATCGGGGAAATGTGGTAAATTCTATTTCTGAAAAAAAAAAAAAAAAAAAAAAAAAAGTCAGTGAATTTTTAAATTCCAGAGGAAAAGATTTTTTTTTATGTCTAAAAAATTCAAGATTAGTTTAAATTTTTCATTATCAGAAAAAATCGGAGTAAGCACTGTAAAATGTATTCTCCTCTTTTAAGCAATTCTTTTCATTTTAATCATTCCTTGTAACCAAAGAAATTTTAATACATGCTTCAACATATCTTTGTCTCCTGTAGTCAGTAAATTTTTGGCCATTCATTATTATATTTTATTTTTTTCTTTCACTCTCTCTCTCTCTCTTTTTTAGTTCATTTTAATTGTACATAAGTCAACAAGATGTGCATGGTATAAACAGGGTTTAACCTGGCAAAAAAAATATATATATATATATATTTAGCATTTTAGCTAAAATAAATGAATTGTGTTACATGTTTGAATATTTTCATATTTAAATTCACCTATTAAAAATTAAATCCAAATATCCTAAAATTAAATAACAGTTTCCATTATTTTAAATAGTTTCATAATTTTTGCCACAGAATATTTGATTAAAAATTTGGAGAGATTCCTTACTAAATTATCTGGTACTTGCTTTTTAGCAGAATTATTGTTGACATATTTTAGCAAAATGCGAAAAAAAACTATTATTGGCAGTTTAAACTCTGGATATTTCACATTTTCGAAAACAAGCACTTGTGTTAAGTTATGATCTGTTCTCATTATATTAAAAATATTTTCTTTGCTCAGCTGCAACATTGCAACTTTTATATGCCTTTATAAATTCAATCTACTTTATCTTTTTGGTGACTGATATATTTAAAAATTATAAATATGGAAAGTGTAATAAAATAATATATAAATAAAAAGGATTTCATAATAGTAAAGTTAAAAGAAAATGAAAAGACTAGTATAAATCAATGATAAATGTTACTTAATATCGCAAAAAAAATTAAACAAATATTTTATTTTTTGTCATAAATATACCCCCCCCCCCAAAAAAAAAAAAAAAAAAAAAAAAGGCAGGCATTGACTAAACAATTCGTAACCTTTGAACAGATTGAGATATTTGAAAAATAAAATTCAAATTACATAATGAAATGACTTGATGAATAGGTATTTCTTTAGTACGTGGATTCTCAGAAATGTGATAAAAGAAAAATAGCTCGGGTCAACAACAACCTACAGTAACCTGATCAGATTAATTTTTTTTTTTTTTTTTTTTTTCTGAATTGTACATACCATTTTCAAATAGGCTTTAGAGAGGATCTACTCATTCAAGGTAAGTATTGGGTTGTTCGATAATTCATGTCGTTTTTTTTTTCTCATAGATGGCGTGAACTGCATATTTCATGTAGTAGTAATTGCGTGGCTATTTTAAAGGTTAGACTTTAGACTACCTTCAGTTAAAAACTGAGCATCATTAGTAAACAACAAGTTCGTTAAAAATAAACTTGAAAATGGACAATCAAAGAGAGCATTATCGGCATGTTTTATTGTTTTTCTTCCGGAAGGGCAAAAATGCGGTGCAAGCTCGAAACAAATTGTGTGATGTTTATGGTGAGGACTGCCTTACTGAATGCCAGTGTCAGCGTTGGTTTGCTCGCTTTCGTTCTGGAAATTTAAATGTGCAAGATGCACCACATACTGGTCGTCCAACCACTACTGATGACAACAAAATAAAGGCGTTCATCGAAACTAACTGGCGAATGACAACTCAAGAGATAGCAGAGAAGCTCGACATATCGAATTCAACAGTTTACTTACAACAGCTTGGTTACGTAAACAAACTGGATGTTTGGGTTCCTCACGAATTAAAGGAAATCCACCTCACCAAACGTATTAACATATGCGACTTTTTGCTGAATCGTAACCAAAACGACCCATTTCTGAAAAGAATCATAACAGATGATGAAAAATGGATTGTTTACGATAACATAGTCCGAAAACGATCATGGACCAAGAAAGATGAGCCCCCACAATCGACATCCAAAGTCAATATTCACCAAAAGAAGGTTATGCTTTCTGTGTGGTGGGATTACAAGGGTATAGTCTACTTTGAGCTGCTTCCAAGAAACCAAACTATTGATTTGAATGTCTACTGTCGTCAACTATCGAAATTAAACGAAGAAATCAAGAAAAAACACCCTGAACTGGCCAATCGCAAAGGTGTGATGTTCCATCATGATAACGCCAGACCCCATACCTCTTTGATAACCCGTCAAAAATAAATAGAGCTCAATTGGGAACTGATGCCACATCCACCTTATAGCCCTGACTTAGCACCATCAGACTATCATTTGTTTCGCTCCCTTTAAAACCATTTGAATGGTAAAACTTTCAATTCCGATCAGGCTGTTAAAAATGAGGTGGACCAGTTCTTCGCTTCTAAAAACCAAGGCTTCTTCGAACGTGGAATTTTTCAACTTACCGAAAGATGGCAAAAGGTCATCCAAGAAAATGGTCAATATATCATTGATTATTGTTTGTTGTTAATATAAATAAATTCACTTTGAAAAACATGAAAAAAAAACGACATTAATTATCGAACAACCCAATAGTTTGCACTGTGATTCCACATTCCTGAGAAAGACCACTGAAGAGGGAAGTATTTGAAACGGAAAGTCGATCCTTTTCAGAAAATTATAAGCTCTCAAGGTAATAAAAGACTACTAAGTTTCAAAATCAGACCCAGTTTGAAGTAGTGCTTATACAGTGATTCTCAACCACTGTGCTGTGGCACTTTTGTGCGCCGCCAAATTTTACGAATGTATATAGTAAAAATTATGCTTTTTTTTTTATTACGAGCAAAGTTTGTTTAAATTAAAGAAAAGTACACTGTAAAAGAAAACTGTTGTTTTTACAGTTAAATACCATATTTTTAATTGTTGTTATCTTCGATAACTGTGACCTTTCATAAAGTGAAATATTTGCCCCAAGTGAAATGTGTGCTGCCAAATTTTGAAATCGTTAAAAGTGCGCCGCAACAAAAAAAAAAAAAAAGGTTGAGAATCACTGGTATACAGTAGAGAGCCAGAAGTCCACGCAGCCTGTCAGATATAAACAATGAAATTCACTATTAATAAGTTATAAAACTGCAAATCAGAATTTTTCAAAAAAAACAACAACAACACTTGAATGGAGATTCTATACTTGCATGTTATGATTACAACAATATTAATAATAAACATAAAAGACTTCTAGAATCAAGTTACTGATAATAAAATTATTGATAGTATATTAAATCCATCAAAAGAAAATGTTGATGATAATGATAGGTATACAAACTAATTTCTTTAAATGCTATCTAATTATAGGGAAGAACTTACTTAAATTCTTAGAACAATAAATCTGTGTTACAAAACAAGAACTGATGACTAATTACAATAGACAAATAAATAAATAAAAAACCCTCATTGATACATGTATGCATGTTCAGATGCCATTTAAAACAAAACTACACATGAACATATCTAAATTGGACAAAATTTATTTATTTATTGTTTTTGCTATATAAATTTCAGTGTTTTTATTATATACCCAATAATTTAAGTCTAATGAAATTTTGTCATTATCCATTAGTATGTGTTAAGTTTGAGTAATATTCAGCTTTTATTATTGAAAGTTAAAATCATAATTTTATGGGCCCCATAATCCGCTAAATTTTAAAATCTGTGCAACCTCTGGTCCTGAGCTGTGCAGATTTTTGACTCTCTACTGTATCTATATCTAAATATTTGTAACGTAAAGACACCAGTGCTTGTCACCCTTCAAATCTGCACCAGTGTTCGTCACCCTTACAAAAGACATGTTAAAATAATCGTTAATTAACATCTATGGATATGAATCTGTTCGAGCTAGATTCTTCGGTTCTAGGGAGTCTAGCACGGGCGGTTTCATATTTATAAATGTTTATTTTAACATGTCTTTTTTTTTTTAGGGTGACGAACACTGGTGCAAATTTTAAGGGTGACGAGCACTGTTGTCGTTACTTATAGACTCAAAAACTACTGGAGCAATTTAAGTATGGTTCTTTGCAAAGTGACTTGTGTATTCCTAAGAAGGTTTAAAGCTATTGAAATGTTCTATCTCATAAAATAGAACAGAAGCTAGAAGCTTTTTAAAATATTGGTTTATGGTGCTATCTGCATTTGAACAGCACATTTGCTATTGACATCAATACTACTATTCATGTCCTGGAATCATAAATATTGGCACATATTAGCATTTATTATACCAAAAGAAGGGAGATAATCCGACAAATCTGAATTGATCATTTCATTTCATTTAAATTATCCCAATTACAGTCAACTCTGTGAAATCTGCTGTAGTTGGGCTTTTGCAAATTTTCTCTTTCCGACACACTCCGTACGATCGTGCGGGTTAGACATCTATGACATCAACTTACATTTTTGCATCTGGAACAGTCGTATATAATAAAATCAGGAAATGAACGATCGAGTTAATTAGCAGAAAGTGTAAAGTACAATTTTCAATCAACAAATGTCGGCTATAGTTCATATTTTTCTTTCAGTTTGCAAAAACAGAAGAATGTAATGTTTTGGGTCGGAAAGGGCTATAGAATTTTCCAGATTATAGATCATTTTTTTATTTGCATACATTTCTCTTCTTATTAGTGTATAAATTTACAAAGTTAAAATACAAATTATATTAGGTAATCTAATTATTCAAACTATATTTAAAATAAAATTATACATATAAATTAATAAATAGAATAAAGAAAAATACAGATCCATCAGCATTTACTATTTTAAATGCAGTTAAAGTAAAATATTAAAAAAAAAAACAATTAAATATGAAAATTGAAATCTAAAACAAAATATAATGTAAAAGACTATTTAGATTAACTATACAAATTAATTTACTGGTTATGAATTTGTAAACTTCAAAGGATAAATATCCAGAGAATTTTTGCAATTGTAAAAATGTAATTGGCATAATAATTAATTAAAAATGAGTATTTTGCAACAGTTTTTGCTAAAAATAGATGTTTTTTATACAATCCAAACAATTTGATAGAATCGTGCCAAATTAAAATCTTCAGTTACAATTTTTTTTTTCTTTTTTAGAAAAAATATTAAAATTTGCTTAACTGTTAACTGTGAATTTTATTGTTTACATTCGGAAAAGAGCTGCAGAGTACATATAGAGAATTGTGGATTTCACAGAGTTGACTGTAGTTAAAAGATATTAACTAAAACCTTCATAATAGCTTTAGAATTCATAAATATTTATTACACAACTGATGCTAATTAAAAAAAAATTATTGACATAAAAGGAAATATATTTACATATGCAGTAAAGTTGAATTAAAACTTTACACGAAATTAAAACTGCACAGGCTAAAAAATTCTGTTACAGTAGAGCGCCGAATCTCCGAACACGTCGGGACAGACCCTAGTTCGGATAAGCAAAAGTTCGGAAAATTGGACAGACAATTTAAGGGATATTGTGACAATAAAAAAAACTTTCACACTTTATCCAGGCTTAGGACTGGTAGCACCAATTTATGCTGGCGTGTTTAAAAATTAAAAATTGTTGAACTAAATAATAAATATCATAACTTAAACAAATACCATAAATGTTATTTTGAAGTTGTCTGACATATTTATGATCCTCAAAAGAGACGTTTATGCTCAATTTTGCCTTATTCTGCCATGTTAAGTAAATCGTAAATTCCAAATAACTGACGAATTTCTTAAATTGGAAAAATCATAGTCAGGGATGTTTATGCCACTATCTTATATAATATTTTAAAATATTTTTATTATTATTATTTTTATTTTTTTAACTCTAGAGATTATAATTTAATTACAATTTAAGCAAAAAAGCTTTTGATTGCTGCTTGCCTCAAAGAAGACATTTTTTTTAATGCTGCCATATCTCGAATTCTTCTTAGACATGTTAATTGAGTAGGATCTGTGTCGTTCTGCCATTCGAGCCATTTCATAGCTGTTTCCAAACATTCAAAGAGGAGAAATAGGCTGTTCGGATAATTGAAAGTTCGGATAAAGAAAAATAAATAGAGAAATAATCTGTTCGGATAATTGGAAGTTCGGATAATCTGCGCTCTACTGTATATATGAAACATAATGATGTTTTTATCTGTATTCTCGATAGACTGAACTAGGACGAAAAGTCATGTGGTTCACACACATTGGTAACACTTCCCAATTGTATACAGCCGTTGAATCGTTTAACCTTCTATATATGTATTTCTATGGTGATAACTTAAAAAACATTTTGTTTTTAATTAGGAAGGAAGAAAACTTGCCAAAATTAATTTAATACATTATTCTTTATATTAAAGAAAAATCATATACAGTAGTACCTCTGAATAAGGGACACTCAAGGGGCCGGTCATTTTGTTCCTTAAATAGAGGTGTGCCTTCTTCAGAGGTATGCATTTTACACTGTAAATAAGTCAAACTGTCCTTAAGAAATTTAATGTAACTGGAAATACCAGTAACACCAAACTTTAAAGACTCAAAATGCAGTGTAACATAGTATCACTTTATATTCAGTTTTTTAAATTTTTTATTCATTATAAATGCATTTTTCAATTAATGAAATAATTAAAATTATAAAAGAAAATGCGAAAAATACAAAAAATTATTTGAAGAAATTTGTAACATGGGTTTGTTTATAAGCATATGATCTACAAGCATTTTTCCAAATGGATATTAAACTCACTTATCATTTTAAGATCTTCAGAATCACCAGTATTTATTATGATTTTTTTTTTTTAGTTGTGAAGAGTATTTTAAGGCATCTTTTAGCATTTGACTTAACACCTTTCCTCCTCTATATCCTCTTCACTGCTCTCAGGATTCTCTAAGCATTTCTCTGCTTTTATGATCTACAGGCAACACAAAAGTTCTGATATCTTCATATGTCTCAGCAGTGCACAAATTTTTATCAGTAGTCAGACATTACTTAACATCGGGCAACTCATTTTGGCAAGTTCAGGCAATTCTTTTTCTTCAATGCTCTTTCTTCAAACATAATTAAAGCCTGTGTTTCAAAACCTGCTTTTTTAAAACAGTTCTTAACACAACTTTAATGTACAAATTTTAACAGCTGTAGTGATACACCGGATTGCATTCAAAACATTGACAAGTGTATCACTATTTTCATATGTAGCTTGCGAAATTACATATTGGAGAAGAAATTTTCTGTATTAAAACCGAAGCTTCAGATAATTCCTTGATCTAAAGGTTGCAATAATTAAGCTGTATTTGATGGGAAGAATACTAATTTCACAGATTTAAGTTTTAAATTACTGTGATAGGATGATGTGTTATCAAGAAAGAGCAAAATTTACCTACTTTATTTTAAACATTCTCTCATCCAAAGCAATGAGCCATTCTGACATAATGTTTTCCATGATTATTTACGGATTACCAATGTATTAATTAAGCTTTCGGTTAATGTTTTTGAAACATCTAGATTTCTTAGCCTTTCCAATCACAAGTGATTGCTTGAATTCCCTTTCTATGTTATAATCTTGAAAAGAAGGTTTATCGTATCTGCATTGTAAAGTTGCAGACGACTGTTTCTTCCTGTACTGTTGTTTTTTCTACACTGAAAATTATTTTTCAAAATAGAAGGCATGTTAAATTTTACTCTTTTATGTTTCTTTTCTTACAAAAACTTTTTCACTTGTTTGAAAACAGTTGCTAAAGTCTCAAAATTTTTGTTTGGGAATTTTTGGGTGTCCCTTAATTAGAGTGTCCCTTAGCCAGAGGTAAACACATTAAGGTTCCTATTCAAATAGACTGGGACCAGAGAAATTGTCCCTTAAATAGAGATGTCTCTTCTTTGGAGGTGTCCCTTACAAGAGGTTTCACTGTAATAAGTTTCTTTTCTGTAGCCCTCATGTAGTGTTTGTCTTTGTAATATTTTATCTAAAAACAGCAAGTCTACAAAAGTATATTTTGTTTTAGCTATTCTGTAAAGAATCTTCGAAAAGCATCTTTATACCTTTATAGAAAAAGCATGAAGATTATTTAATTTATTCCTGTGCAATGTGTAAACTTTGTATATGCTCCATATGCTGTACTAAAAAAAAAAAAAAAAAAAAAAAAAAAATCCTCACTATTGAAAAATTACCTTGTATAATTTCCCCTTATGTCTTAAAATGATTCAAAACAGTTTTGTGGGGCCCTGTAAATTAATAAATTATCCTAATCATACCTTATTTTACAGGAAAAATATTTTTCTGTACCTTAAATTATTGTATATAATATATATAACAAGTTATGCTTTAAAAATTTGCCTCTCATAGTCCGTAGCGCATCAGAAATATTTTGTGAATTTCTGCACTCAAACCAGTTGTGCAATTTATGCCATTTCCACTAGAAAACATACTTAATGAAATCGAATATAAAATTAATTTCAAGGCATTCTATTATAAATGATGAAAATTAGAGTAGGTTTGGACAGATGGACAGAAAGACTTAATTGAAGCCATAATCACTTTTAAAGATTGTTGGGAAGTGTTATAACTCTTTACTTAAATGAAAATGCAATTGAAAATTTTTGAACTATAGGCCTTATGTATCTGAATATTTCTGTGTGGCCCTGTACACAATATTGCTAATCTAGCATTATACAGGGTGATTATAATTAAAGTTGCGATTTCAAAACGCTATAATTTTAAAACTACTCATCGGAGAGATTGTATGTTTTACCAGAGCAATCGCGAGGCAATGAAATTTTGTTTGGCAAAAGAAAAAAAAAAGAAAAAAAAAAAAATCCAATGTGCTGTTAATTATCCGTAAAATATTTGTTTCATGATGCTCCTCTTTTTCTCTTTTCACTATGACTGTTTCCGCTGTAAACACGTATTCTTGTCTTTTTGCTAAAAGAATTCTAGTAAACCCTTGAAGTCTGTTGTTTCCTGCTATTCCATTGTGTTGCTAACAACATTCCTGCGTTTAATGAGTCCATTTAAGCGTTCCCCCTAACATTACCCTGACAGCGCCATCTATATAGGAACATGTTGGAACTAGTTTTTTCCTCCCCCAAACAAAATTTCATTGCCTCACGATTGCTCTGGTAAAATATGAAATCGCTCTGATGGGTAGTTTTAAAATTATAGCGTTTCGAAATCGTAACTTTAATTAGAATCAACCTGATATATATGTTTGTGCATTTGAAACAATTAACAAGTAAGTAACAATTTAAGTAAAATTATAAGTAACAATTTGTACATTTTAAAGCTATTCAAATGTGATTTTTAAAACTGCCTCTCATTGAGTGTAAATAGCTGAAGCATCAGCATTCATATTAAGATGTCTTTGTACAAACCAGTCATGTTATTTATACTACTTTTAATAGAGGACTTGCCATAGTGAACTTGAATAAGATATATTAGTTTTAAGAAATTTTGATAATATTTTCCGTCCTTAGAGCGCAGAGTGAAAGACAAACTGGAGTCAAACACTTTTCAACTTTGTTAGAAAGTGTTAAAAACTACTGTATCGATTTACGCATGGGTTTTTGCAAAATTAACTTACATTGTCGGAGGAGAGTTAAAACTACTGAAATCCTCGATTTTACCAGCAGAAAGAATATTAGAGGATAAGAAATATGGATTTAACTTTTGAAATCTTTATTATTAAAAGATGTGGAAATATAGATGTAATGCACACAAGTAAAATAAAAAAAACTACTACAGATAATTAAATTTTTATGATAGGTTTTATTGGGTTTAAGGCCAGTTGGCCACTGAAAATATTATTTTTAGAGCGTTTGAAGTCCTCTCTTACTTTAGTAGTTAGTACTTTTAATAACAGATGGCAGCATCATAAAATATTTACAGATGTGCAATTCATATAATGTGTTAAATTTAAATACGGAGAAATTTTACTTTCCTGGAAAAAAATTTTTATGTCCTATTTATTTATCAGTTAAATATATATTGAATAATTTTCATTTGGAATTAAAAAAGAAAAAAAAACTAATTATATTAAGTATTGCTTCTGCTGACAGCAATTATATATGTATATATATATATATATAGAAAAGAAAACAAATTAAATCCAAAAAAATTATCGTGATGAGAAAATATTTTACTGTGTTAATTTATTCCATTTTCCTTAAAACGAAATTGTATATGCAAATAAAAAGTTTTACTTAGTATATTTTTAAAATCCTTTACTTAATTCAAATGGTTTAAATTATGACCAACAGATGGCAGCATCAAAATTGTGTATTTGTTGCATTGTATAATGATTTGGGGCCGGAGCTATTGAGAAAGAAAAACTTTCAAATACATTTTTAAATCTTTCTTTCTAAATGCTAAAAGCTTAAACTGTGATTTTTTTTAATTTATTTATTTATTTTTAATTTTTGTACGTTTTTTTTTTCGAAAAGCAATTATAATCAAAGTTATTGTAATATTATTATTGTAATTAAAAGAAGTTGCTGCAAATTTTAGAACTTTGACTATTTACAAGGACACCTCCACCGTATTGGTGAGGAAGATGCTCCTGACTGTCCCTTGTGTTTAAATAGAGAGACTATGGATTTTAGACATTTGACAGTTTGTGCTTCTTTAGACAACATTAGTTCTAATCTTTTACCTCTTGGCAATTATCATTCAAAGGCTAATTTGTAATGGTCTATCCGATTAATTCCTTGGTGTAATATAGTAATACAAAATGTAATTAAAAGGCAGGGTAACTTTACTCCTGGATGCAATTTACAAATTAAATAAATATGATCAGAGTACGAGTACCACTTTTCTATTCTAGTTGTATTAATTAGACGAAAAGATGCGGATAACTTCCTGTTATTTTCACAGGTTTTAGCATTTGTTTATCGTAAGTTAATGTTTTCCGAAACCTCTAGAAGTATCTCCGAGGGCACTCCATCCAGGCGTAGGAGCCAATCGTAGTCAATCAGTTAGACAATTTTTGCTGAAATATATGAGGTGTAGTATGTTCTTTACACTACCAAAGTTTCAAGATGATTCCTAAAGAACTTTTCTAAATACACTCTAGGACAAAAGAAAAAAAAAAAAAAAACGACGCACCAAGAAGGAGTAATTCAAATTGGACACAAATTGACATGCATAAGGGTTTCGATGGAAAATGCAAAATTTTAAAGTTCATCGAATGAGCATGTGACGCTGCAGCGCATCTTAACTGCGCAATTGGCAGAATATTAAAAATGAGAAATTTTGATTCCAGATCATAAATTCTTCGAGAATTTTATTCCGTCTACTCAGAAAGACAGTAACTGTGCCTCGCATACAGGTGCACAAACAATATGCGCAGATGTCAGCATTTTAAAGAGGTGTGTAGTTGGGCTCAAAGAAGCCGGTTGGTCTAATCTGCGAATTGTCTGACAAATGAATAGGCGCGATGCCACTATTAGATGATATTGACAGGAATGGGTAAACCATGGCCGAACATAGCGTCAAGGAGGAAGCAATCGGCCTAGAGAGAGAGAGGAGAGAACGTGAGAACCAATCAACCGTCAGAGCGGTACTCAAAGTTCCAATTGATCATTATCATCTATCCCACGTGGAATTGGTACTTCAGTGACTTCAAAGACCATTAATTGGCGTCTCAGAGAAATGCGGTTGAGCTCACGGACCCCTTGTGCGGGCTACTATTAAACTTTGTATACCGACAAACACGTTTGCAGTGATATCGGGATCGTTTGAACTGAATGGAGTAGAATTTTCTTCAGTGATGAGTATCACTCCGATTTGAGCCCTGATGACCAGCGAAAACGCCCCGAAAAAAAGGAGGGATTCCAACCTGACTGTCGCCAACCATACGACCCGACAACCAGGAATGGGGATCTGGGGTGTCATTTCTTTTCATAGCAGGACCCCTTTGGTTGTCATCCGTGGCATTTCTACAGCACAGCGGTACGTCGACGACATTCTACGTCCCGTTATGTTTCCCTTCATATCACGCAATCCTGATCGTATATTTCAGCATGATAATGCCCGTCCGCGCACAGAGATAGTTTCTACTGCTTGTTTTCTTGCTTTTACAACATTACTTTGGGCAGCAAAGTTGCCGGATCTCTCTCCCACTGAGGACGTTTGGAGCATCATGAAAAGGGTCTTACAACCAACTCGCTATTTTGCCAATCTAAAGCACCAATTGGACAGAATTTGGCACGATATTTCGTAGCGTTGCCATCCCGATTTTTCTAAACTTTTCACATTTTCGTATAGGACGAAATTTCCTATAAATGGCCACAATGAGAATTACTTTGAAAAAATCATTATGGAGTTAAGAAATATTATTCCTAATAGTAATAGTGAACTAGAAAAAAAATATATACATATAAAGACAACGTTTCTCCAATGAAAGGGCAAATTTTCAATATGGGTATTTTTCAAAAGAACTCGTCAATATCTTTAAAACGAATGGTTAAACTACAGATGTGTAATAATTTAAGTTAAAGTTTTCAATTTTTTTTTTCATTAAAAAAAAAAAAAAAAAAAAAATATATATATATATATATATATATACCCTGTGGCAGAAATTTATTATGCTTTCTGCGGCAAGCTTCATAAACACCAAAATCTTTCTGCAGGAATAGTTTGTGAAATTAACAATTATGAATTCAAAATAAATGATTTTTAAATAGTAAATAATCTTCAGTAATTTTAACTAGACACAAATATCTGCACTATTGCAAGAAAGTACTCTCTCTCTCTCTTTTTTTTTTTTCAAGAAAGGTGAAAATAAATCTATTGATCTTAATTGCTTCAGATTTTTTGTTCACATTAATATACAATATTGTTTATAAAATATTCAATGAATTCAAACCATAAAATGCAGTAACACATAAAAAATAATCTGTAAATTTTTAAAGGCATTTAAATCATGAAATGTCTAAATTAAACAAATGTTACAAATACTTTTAAAATTTCGTTACTTTTTTTTTTATATTAAATATATATATTTAAATACACAAATGCACTTATTTCTAAAGGTGCAAACCAACCAACATAAAATATAATACAGAACTCAAAATTAAAATACAACAAATTAAGAGTAAAAAGTAATATAGAATACTGAATATCTTAATGAAATATAAATAATTTACAACATTTATACTTTTTGAGATTATTAGAAAGATGCAAGATAACATTTTAACACAAGATTCATTTTCAACACGCTTTTATTAGCTTCACCTGTATGTATGTTTGTAACCGTTCTGGGAGCAAACAAAAAATATATATTGTAAAAAAAGACTTTCCCTACGTGAATGCTGTGGCTGGGAGGTAAAGCTCCGGGCTACGAACCTAAAGGTCTAACGTTCGAGCCCTTTTAAAAAGGGGAGATTTTTTAAAAATGGTTTTTGTTTAATTCTAAATTATTTTATAATCACCCTGTAATATGGTGTGTCACTCACACAATTTTTTCTTACCCTGCATTTTAATACTATAAAGATAGATATTTTGTGCTTTTTAGTTCGCATTTCAATAAAAGTGTGATCTTTAATTTTTTTAAAGTATAATTTTATTCTTTTGAAAATGAAAGACGATTTTCTGGTATAAATGTTTTATTATATTATATACAAATAGCATAAAGATGTGTATTTGAAATCTAAAAAATGTGATTCGACATTAAAGAATTCAGAATGTATAATTATACCATCATTTAAATACATAAAGTAAAACAGAATACAAGATCTAAGTAACACAATTATAGACAAAGCATAGTCGAAATATTTTCATAAAGATTGAGGCAAGTGAAACATTTAATTTTTAAGGAAATTTTGAAATGGGAAATATAACAGATTTCATGGATAACATCTATAATAGAAAATAATGATAACAGATGAATGAAATAAATAGAAATCAATTAAAAGTAATATTTGATATTGATATCTATACAAATAAGTAAATAAAAATAAATAAATAAAAGCATTTGCTGTTTAATTAGTATTTATTCAAAACAACTACTATTAGATAAAATTCCTTTTGCTTACAATATATATGTATATATATATTCAACAATACCTTTGGTTTGACTTTTATTCAAAATAACTATTTAATTTGCAATATTTCAATTAAAAAAATTTTAAAAATTCAAATATTTAAAAAATGAAATAATGAACAAGCTGTAGAAACTATTGATAAGAGTATTCTTGTAAAATAAATTAATAATTTTTTTTAACGACTTCATATGCTTAAACAACAAAATTTAAAGCCAAGAATTTTAATCACAATTAAAATAATTAATGATTAGTAAAGAAAAAAATTAGAAAAGCTATCAATTTTATAACTTAAGATACCCATTAATATTTATTGCTAAGATCTTTTACTACATATAAAATACTAAAAACCAATAAAGTATTTTTAAGATTAATTTCTTAATTTTCTATTTTTTGAAGCAAGGTTTGATGCTTCATTTTTTATTTTGCGTATAACTACAGACGTTACAAATTTCCCCATAGTCTTATTTCTGTATATATTTGTGAAATGTATTGCATGGTTTGAACCAAACATAAATCCTTGTCGCTTCCTGTTCTTAGTCAGTGTAAGAACATGATTCAAAAAGGATTTATTTAACAAAACCGACTTTTTTACAAACGAATTTTTGCTAGTGTTCGGACACTCTTGTTACCGACTGTACTACCACGCACGTATGCACGCTTCGCATACATTAAAGAAAAAAAATCACTAGATACAACTAATTTGTCGTGCATATATCAGAAAATGTATGAAAATCGGTACAGCAACAATCACACACATATTTAAAAAAAAAAAAAAAAAAATCACTTGATGCAGCTATTTTTTTTTTATGCATGAATCTGAAAATGAATGAAATATGAATTTCGGAAAATGGCCGCAAAGCCACATTCTTTCGAAAAAACATCTTTTTGCAATACAATAAATACACACGACACGAGCAGCAGGTGCGGTGCGAAAATAAAGTTTGGAGACACAAATAATGAAGTTTCGATGTGAAGAGGTTACCAGTAGAAAGTGTCGATACACCGAATCATATTACCGCATCACGAATCGCTAATGCATGCCGTATCAAAGCTAACCCAAGTGAGTTACATCCGCTCTATCTCCTCTCCTTATTCAGGACTGAGGGGATCGTATCTGCAGAAACGAAAATTTTTTCTGCAGAACAGTTTATAAACCATTCTTTGAGTTTCTCTCTCTCTCTCTTTCTCTCTCTCTCTCTCTCTCTCTCTCTCTTTTTTTTTTTTTTTTTTTTTTTTTTTTTTTTAACACAATGGCAAAATTTATTTGACTTAAGTAAAATCTTTCTGCAAGAACATTTCTGTTTCTGCGACATTGTCGCCGTGTCGCCGTATTTCTGCCACGGGGTATATATATATATCATTGTTGAACGTAACATCGGTTTTTTTTTGAAGAACGTTTAATGTTAGTCTGTCGTAAGAAAAAAACGTCTGCATTCATCATGGAAAATAATTTTAATTAATAATAATTTTAATATATATATATATATATATGTTTTTTTTTTTTTTTTTGTTTTTTTACTGAGTAAATTTGTATAACAAAATATAATAGAAGAAAGTTTTGTGATGGCCACAACAATACACTAGTTTTAGTCAAAGTATTTACTTTTAAATTTAAAAAGAACTGCTTTCCCCCTTTCTATGAAATAAAAAATAATTGTTATCTTTATGTCGAAATAAATTAGATTAAAAAAAAAAAAAAAAAAAAAAGGATGAACTGAAGATTATTGATATTATAATACAGGATTATGTTTCAGAACATTTGTGAAATTATTTTTTCTACATTCTCAGGTCAATTGTATCAGCTCTCTCATCAGATATTTCAGGAATAAAAATAAACCTTTATGTAACACGAAAGAAAATGATTAAATAAACTTTTGTATCACATTTTGAAATTTCAGCCTCGACATCGCGTGCCATCAGCGTGCGTTGTCCTCAAATAAGGCTTATCTGTTTTTCAATTTCTAGTATCTCATCATGTACGTGAAAAGACAGGCGTTTAACCGAGCCGACCGACTGAAGAGGGCAAAATGTTGTAACCTTCCATCCAGATAGGACCATCACTGTAAGCAGATATTAGATTTAAAAAAAAAAAAAAAAAACTCTCGAAAAAGGGTAGTGGACTTATTGACTGAGAACGAAATACGAGCGTCTATTTACGTTTCTGTCAGTTAAAATTTTGAAATTTAATTTTAATTGAATACACATGAGGGAAAAAAGACGACTTGTAGATACTTCTTGCTATAAAATGTACAGAAAAACTAGTACAGTAGAACCCACTTGAAAACAGACTGCATTTGACTAGAATCCGGATTTAATGAGAAAAATGAAGTATATTGCTCGGTGTAATATTGTATATTTATTGGAGTATATGCTTTAAGCAAGCGGTAATCTAGTCGGTAAAGCGCCGATCACGTAATTGAAAGACTGCGAGTTCGATCCTCGAAGCGGTTGAAGATCATCGTGTACATTAATCGTGGATGGTGCATGTAAAATCCGTCGTGGCCTCCATGATCCCATCGAGATTATATCTCTTTATGGGATCACTGAAGTAGGGGGAGCCACCCTCTCCGTGGAGGATCAAAACCATCGTGATGCGATGTCTCAACTACTTTAAGAAAGCAATTTTTTTTTTTTTTTTTACTCTATTCAAATTTAATGAAGGACATAAATATAGAAGCACTAAATGATTACAGAAATAATTAAATCTGAAACCACGTTTACTAAAAATTGAAAAAAACAAGTTTTCTTTAGAATTTATCTATTAACTCTCGAAAGAAAAAGAGAGAGGTTGGTTGGTTGGTTGGGTTTTATGTCGCACTAGTGCTGCGCAGATGGGCAATTGGCGACGGTCTGGGACTCACGACTCCCCCCTAGAGGTGGTCCGGAGACATGCCATCGCAATTTTGATCCTCCACGGAAGGGAGAAAAAGAGAGAGAGAGAGAGAGAGAGAGAAACATAGTTTAAAGTCGAGTACAATTACGAGTATTGGATCGTCCGAAAAATTCGTTCCGGTTTTCGTTAGGTGCATAAGGACCAATAAGGACAGGTCTGAACATATCAGAATGATTGAAAATAAATGACATGTGGACATATTCTAAAAGTCGGTACTTCATGCATATTTAGAAAAAAAAAAAAAACGGTTACAACACATTAATTGTTGTCAGTTTTATACTTTGAATATGGAAGCAAACAAAGTGCATTTAATGCTTTTCTTTTACTGGAAAGGCAAAAATGCCACACAAGCAGCAAACAAAATATGCACTGTAAAAAAAAAATCTCGAAAATAGGTAAAAATTTGTAAGATATTTGGGTAAAGCAATGTTACAAATTGGAAAGTTCTGTTTATAACCCAAAATGGGTCAGAAAATCTATCTATTTTGAGTTTACAAACTTGTTATGCATGGTTCACTATCTTATTTTATATTTTTGTCTATAATAAATAAAGACGTTGTAGAAAATATTGTATTGCTCACCTCTTATTAAAAAAAAAAAAAAAATCTAACATGCGTAGATGATCTAAACAAAATGTAAACATTTCGTATGTATACAGTCGGTAACAAAGTGTTCGAATACTATCAAAAATTCGTATGTAAAAAAAGTACACTTCATACGGTTTTGTTAAATAAATCGTTATCGAATCATGTTCTTACACTGACTAAAGAACAGGATTCGACAAGGATTTATTTAACAAAACCGTATGAAGTGTACTTTTTTTACATACGAATTTTTGCTAGTGTTCGGACACTTTTGTTACCGACTGTACGTATGTACACTGCAAAAAATAAACCCCAAAGCAATTCTATCCAAAATTGTTCTCGTATCCAATTTAAGTTGAAATTTTCGGTTATAAACAGAACTTTCCAATTTGGAACATTGCTTTACCCGAATATCTTACAAATTTTTACCTATTTTAGAAACTTTTACATTGTGCGCTATTTATGGCGAAGGTGCTGTAGCTGAAAGAACTGCGCGGAAGTGGTTATCTAGGTTTAAAGCTGGTGATTTCAACCTTCAAGTTCAAGAACGCCCGGGTAGGCCCTCCACATCGACATCAGATTAACCCTTTCAGTCGCAGTGTTCCCACTGATGAAACACCTAATTTTAATTCTCAAGTGCAAAAACTCATCACGGAAATTTTTTAGCAAAAATTTACATTTATAACATAGCAGAAAAGCCCCCTTTTTTAACGTGAACATTTAAAATTTCTTCTATTTTAATTATGTTCGCAAATTCCGGTGGCAGTGTAATTTAAATAATCCGAATTACCTTGCTCCGCAAAGGGTTAAAATACTCCGGAATAAATTGAAATGTTGGCATCTATGCAACTTTTACGAGTTTTTGTTGTTGATAATATTTACTTATAAAGTGATTTATTTATTAAATTAAATATTACTTGAATTTAATAAGGTTTACTTACAGATGTTTCAAACCGAAAATTTCTCGAAAAAGAACAATGCTATTTTTTTATTTTTTAAATACGATCAGCTATGTATCTAAAAGCCAATTTTAAAATTAGTTTAGTAATTTTTAAAATAAATTAAGTAGTGAACGTTAAAGGGTTAAAACATTGGTCGAAAATAACCCACACTATACGACACATGAATTAGCAGAAATGTTTAAAATATTAAAATCCACTATCCACGAGCATTTAAATGTGTTGCGTTTCAATTTTCCTTCAAAATCGGCACGAACATTCCGGACAACCCAATGCAATCGATGAGTACAATGTACAAATTTGCATAACTTTGTATACAATAATGTTGATAACGATGTCGAGGATATCATCACGAAAGTGATAAAGAGTCAGGAACAGAAAAAAATGATTGTAGTGATTTGGAAAAAAGAAATTATACATGAAACACATCGACATGAATTTCTGCTCCAGAGTCATTACAAAATCTTGAAAAATTTATAAAAACAATGGAAAATGTTGATGATGAAACATCTAATCCATTAACACTCCAATTAACACTCCATTAACAATAATCCATTAACGCATGATTTTGTCTTTTTGACAGTAAGGCCCGCCTGTGGGCGTTATTCTCCCAATTTACAATATTTCAGAACTAAATATTCAGTATTCACACTTATATTACAAATGGATATACATTATAATTATATTCTTTCTAATCAAAATATTTGTATCCGTAGTACATTTCACCGTAAAAGTATGGATATTGGGTATATACTCAAGAAATAAATAACATACAAATTGAGAAAGAAACGCCCATTGGCGGAGTTACAGATTTTCTAATGGCGTGAATCTACGTCAGCGGTTGCGAAAGTGTTAAGTATTTTGCGAAGAAAATTAAAAGAAGTAAAATTTTGTAAAGTCAGAGAATCAACTTTGTTTAAATGTTTTTGCACTTTTGAATATCTAACAATTTGAAGTGTTTTTTATGTATAAAAATTTTCTACAAAACATTCGGATTTAGCGAACATTTTTCTGCTTCCCAAGTTACTCGTTAAATACAGGTCTTACTGTATTTGATGATGAATAAAAACTTTATAATATCTCTTTATGGTGTTTACATACAAATACAAAGTTTGGATCTGTAACGAAAACCTGTAACATTTCTTCTATCTATATGTGAGAGCAATGTAAGCATTTTAGCGTTCATTTTTCTGCTTCCCAAGCTATTCGCTAAATGCAGGTCTTATTGTATTTGATTAAAAATATAAACGTAATAATTTCTCTTTATGGTGTTGGTTTAAAAAGATTTGATCTCTAATCAAAATCTGTAGCCTTCCTGTTTTCTATTTAATATTTATATGAATGGCAGTGCAAGCATTTTTCTAACTGTACTAATGTAAACAGTTTTTGAAAATGTTCTTTTAGAAAAGACAGCTTGTAGCAGAATTTCAAACAAAAATTTAATTACTTTGAAACAGTTAAACACAATTCGTTAGCATGAATATCAAAATTGAAACTTTATACATATATCAAATTCAAATTAATTTCCAGAGTTCAAAACAGCTATTGAACTTTTTCAAAAGTTCGGGTCGAAAGAAGACATGATCCTTCATTAGGCGAACAAAGTAGGCACGAGTGCTGCCAACAAAGCTCTTTGTTTGCAACACTCGTGCCTCTTTGTTCACCTGACGAAGAGTTGTGTCTAATTTCGAGCTGAAATGTATTTGTTTATGTAGCGAGTTAGTATATACATACATACAGGAAGATCAATTTAAAAATGTACCCGTTCTTTATTTCTTTTCTTTTCTTTTTCTTCCTTTTTTTTGTGTGTGTATGTGGGGGGGGGGGGGGCGTTACCCACAACTCGAATGTATGTGGCAAGACTTTCAAAACACATAACTTTTTAAATACGTTTATATTTAATGTGTGGGTTCGTTTATTTCACATTCTAATTGATAAAACTCCATTAAGTATTTATTCTTATGAATATTGTTATAAATTTTCAACACGATTCTTTTTTTTTTCAAGATTTTATTTACTCATTTATTTTTTAAATCGCGAAATATGATTGAAATTTAAAAATGATGTTTGAGTGAAATCATTCCTAAAAAACGATTTAAAAGCTTTTGTATGAATAGTTCTTTTAGACCTGGCATTATTTAATACAGTTATTCCACCAATTATATCCATTAAAAGGAAGTATTTGAGTAATTGAGGTAGCTCTCTATGTTGCCTATTGTATATGCACCACATAGTGCATCGAAATTTAAAACATTAAAAAAAATAATAATAGCATAACTTTTGAAATGTATTTCAAGCAATTACTAAACATAGCCCCTATTATACCAGAATTCTTTTGTATAACCTTGTAAACGAATGCAGAATACTTTTCAAACTATACATTTTACAGGAAAAATGCTTTTGCGTATATAAAAATTATATTTTAATTTCAATATTTTAAGTTCAAGCTTAAGATGTTAAAATATATTTCCGTGACATTTCTACCAGAGGTCGTAATGTATTTAAATACTTTTGTTTTTGGTATGCCCTGTAAACGGGTCATTTGCCCGTTTTCAGTAAAAAAATGTTCAAGTAATATCCCCATATGGTGATTTAGACTTAGGATGCTTAATTTCTACTCCCTGCTGGTGTCGGTTTTTAAATTATGCTGATAATAGAGGCACACAGATACGCATACATGCATATGTACCCACAGAGACAGACACACAGACTAATCTGATTTTCGGATTCAGAAAACTTCAAAGCATATATTTATAGCAAAAACTCGAATTAGAAATTTCGACCTCTCACATAAAGGTTCAATTTTGTAAGCACTTTGCTTAATTGAACTCTGAAATGAAAAATCTGAATTACGGTGATTATAAAGTCACATTTAATACGTTTGGAAGCAGAGCCGCTTTGTATGCCTAGAGTTATGTTGTAGATTTCCTGATAATCAATAAGATAATCGTCTAGACAAGGATTTAAATTGGAAAATCTATCTCGTATTTTGCAAGTGTATATAATATTGGTTAAATAAACGCCTGAAATGAGGTGATGACGGATGACGCCAAAAATAGAGAGAGCGTGAAAAAATAAACGTGTGTCCTTTGAATACTTTAACTGTACAACTGCTATTTTTTCGGTACTTATATTAATCTCTGTAACATTAAGTGGCAGTTGATAGAAATACAGGGGAAAGAACATTAAATAAACAAATTTTATTTCTTAATGTATCATTGTTATCTGTTCGGTTCGGTTTGATGAGTACATGAGATTTTTTGCTTGCCTCTAGGGCTGCTTATATCTCGAATAATCCACACCACAAGGGTTTACAAGATTTTTATTACAAGAACATGAACAAGAACAATACATACATCCATACCTTCTCCGGGATTCGAACCCGGGCCCAAATGTGTAGAAGTCAGGGACGCTAACCACTACACCGTCTGGGCGGCATCATTTTTATCAGTGTTTATCAACTTATGTTAACTTCAGTGTTGCCAGATCTTGCAACTTTTTTATTCAACATCTACCATTAAATTTTAAATGTAATAGTTACCTAATTGCTTCGAAGATTAATCGTCTATTACGTATATCAAAGACTATTGAATAAAAAAGTAGCAAAATCTGGCAACACTGGTTTTGGTTAACTTAACACCGATAGGACCATAGATACAGTAATATATATATATTTATCATCCTTATGTTACCGTGCAAAGAATTTTGATGCCAAAAAAAAAAAAAAAAAAAAAAAAAAAAGCTTTGGTATCAGCCATTAAGTGGTATTGAAAAAAAGATAAAAAAGAAAAATGAATTTGAAACTGTATCTGGAGTTTTTCATTCACCTTTAGTAAATAAATTATTCATAAATTTTATTTGCTAAAATATTCGTGTGTATTCCGTGTGTATTCACTCGGGGAAAGACGGCCATATTTTGGTAAAATCACCGTCTTTTCCCAAGTGAAAAAGAATCACTTTTTCTCCCCAATGATCAATCGATATATTATTACTATATCTATGGATAGGACTGGACACAGAGTATATAAATAATTCTTTGAGTCATATTTCAAATATTGATGATTTTAAGATTTTGCGATTGTTCCAGTGATTTTTGAAATACTATGAAGATCAGGATTCTTAGAAAAGGAAATTTGAATACTACTACTTTTATATAATAATTTTAGACTTCGTTATTCGTTGATATCCGTTGATATTTATTTAAAAAATTAATGTATAAAAAATATGACATCCAAATTTTTATTTGTGGGAACCCTAAGACGACAGCAGCACAAAATTAGTTTTTCACTTGTGATTAAAATCACGTTTAATAAAATGTTCTAAAATCAAAAACTAAATGTTCATTATTGCTCTGAAACTAAAAACTTGATTACAGAATTAGCATTTCTCCCTCCTAAAAAATGTATTTTCTTCTTTATCTTTTGGTATTTTACCAATTCTTGATACCTCGATTATGTTAGGAAGCAACAGGTTTAGATTCCAAAATACAATAAAGTAGTACCTCTTACGTTTTTCAAATGACTGATACAAAACGACGTATAAATGTACAGACGGATAATCTAATTTTTAATAAACAACTGCTATTCTTAAATTTTAATTCTGTATCAATACGAAATCTTATGTTATTGTTTTTAAAATTTTTAACATAGTGTTAATTCCATATTTCATAATAGAATTTATAATAAAAAATATGTAAAAAATAAAAATAAAAATAATCATTGATCAGAAAAAGGAAAATAATCTCTTATTGATTGTATTCGTTAAGCACCAATTACGAGTGTTTAGCTTAAATACGCTTAAATTCGGATACATATACCTGGGTGTTTTGGAAAGGAATACCCAAATTTGAAATGAAATAACAGTGAAACAGTGAGAAACAGAAAGGTGAAACAAGTGATATGTTGGATGGATAGGGCTGAAAATTGTTATACGCCGGTTTGTAGAAATAGTTCCAAGATTGGCTAATTGGTGGCGCCACGAGCACATGAAGCTTTAAATAGTAGTCAGAAATACAGAAAGTTCATTCGTTAGTCTGTTTCATTGCTGATACGTGTAAGGGAGTTGTATCAAGTTAATTATTATAGGTAATTGAAGAACATCAGGTCGTATTCCTTGGAGTAACATGTTTTTACTGTACTGTAATGCCACCGATTAGGTGGAAGTCTGACGATGACAAGGCTAAGTTTTCGCTAAAAATTTAATGTTAAAAGCGGCAGCGGCCCATACCAGAAAACGATTCGTAATTTATTCATATAGAAAATTCCAGACTTGTCTGTTCGACATACTACTTGTATGATCCCCTTTCTGTCTCTCACTGTTTCGCAGTCATGTCATTTCATAGTTGGGGAGTCTTTACTGGACCCTGTATATAAATTGAAGGAATAATACATACAATGTATATGTTGAGTACTAATTTTTAAACGGCTTTTGTTCCAGCAATTAAAATATATTTTTAATAATCGTCTGAAATATACTAATTATATGTGTGTTGAATATTGAATATATGCTAAAGATGGATGGCTTGTTGTCAAAAAATAATTACCTTGGATGTGTTTCCATTAGTGTGTCATGTGTCAAAAAGAGACTAAAGAAGTTTCTAATGAATAAGAAAAATAATTAGGAAAGAACAAAGAAATGAAGACCGAGGTAGAAAATTTGAGAATTTTAGAAAAATGAAAAACGACTTAAAACCAATACATTTTTGCACCAAAACGAATAGGGACTAAACTAAATGAATTCGGACTAAACTAAATTAACCATATCCCTTCCGTAGAGAATCAAAATTGTGATGGCATGTTTCCGGACCATTCTTAGGGGTGCGTCCCAGACCGCCGCCAATTATCCATAGTGCAGTACTAGTACGACGTTAAACCTAACCAACCAACCAAATAAACCCTATAAATGTAAAAAAAAAGTAATATAAATAAAACACGTATAAATGATTACTTTTAAAACTGTTGTCTAAAAGCTTATTTTATAATAATTATTATTCTTGCCTGAGAGATACTTACAGGACCTGTTGTTGGCTGGTGGTTAAACCATTTGTAAAACGATGGAGCAAACTTTAACAGGTAGTATTCCACAGTAAAACAAACATTTTTCACATACAAAAATTGTGTTGCAAATTCAGTAAAATATTTGGTTTATATGTTTGATCAATTATATTTTCTTTGTGACATTACAAAAAATGAAAAAAGATACATTATATTTTTCTGACTCTGACTGAGAAAGCAAATTATAACCCCAATTTCTTATACAAACTAGAATGTTGTGGCCACCACATGACTTTCTTCTATATTTTACTATGCAAATTCACTCAGTAAAAATAATTTATTAAAATCATTATTTAATATAATTATCTTCCATGATAATTCAGTACGATTTCCATATTAGAGAAGTACTATAACACTACATCCAAAAAAAGTTCATTTTATTCTCGATATCACATTAATTTTTTTTGTTTTTGTTTTTGTTAAAAATGAAAAAAAAATCGATAACTTTATTTAAAATTATCGCAGATTGATGCTTCAACCATTCATTTTAAAGGTATTGGCGAGCTCTTTTGAAAGATACCAATCATGAAAATTTATTCTTCTCGAGGGGGGGATTTCTCCCCCCCCCCCAGGGGGGAGGCGATGCTCCTACATATATAATTTTTTCCCCCAGTTGACTGTTTCTATTATAAATAACTCTTGTAAATTTCATAATGATAATTAAAAAATAATTCTCTTTATGCACATTTATACAAAATTTTGTCCTATACCCTCACGTTAAAAATTTAGAAAAAGCGGGATGGCAACGCAACCTGTAAGACAATTTTTATCAAAAGTTGACAGGTACTAATTTATGTCAAGGTACAACTACATACCAATTTGTATGAAATTCTGTGCAGTAGTTCCTGAGATACACTTGCCACAAAATTTTGTCACACACACACACAAACAGACAGACTTTTTTTTGAAAATGGTCAAATCGTGTTCTACAGCTCTCAAAACGTGTAAATCCATCAAAAACCCGAGGTCGAAAATTTTTACGAATCCAATACTTTCTTCTATTGAATATAGAAGAAAGTAAAAACGTTTGTTTTTGTGTGTATCATTATCTTCTAAAGTTATTGTTATCTTTCTGGAAACATTTTGTATATTTTTTCTAGTATTCTAAAGGCCTGGAATTGAAATATGCACGAGGAAGGATTGCTAGAAAAATACTCTAATTTTATTTTTGTACAACACTATATTTATATTAAAGCAGTCTTTTAATATAAAATCCCCAAAAAGTTATAAATTAAACCAACTGGTATTTTACAAAATTAGTGATGTTAAAAAATAAAATTGTGGCATTCACCTGGCTCAGGAGATTTCGAATACCGTAATTTCTGGTAGATAACCCGCAGGTAATATGTGTCATTTCTCCACCAGAAATTTTATTTAATAGAGAAATCTATACTTTTTCGAAGGAAGAGCTCGTACAAATTTAAATTTATTTATAATGAAATTTCTGGTGCAAAACTGGATTATATAACCTGCGAGGTAATTACGGTAATTTAATAAATCTCTTATTTCAACAATCAAAGATTTATATTTGCAACACCTTTTGTTTATACTTTATAGATAAGGTATTTTCTTCAAATTCTTATAATATAAATATTCTTATTTCTTAAAGACATACAAATAAGCAAAACGTCCATTATTAATTTGAAAAATAAGATAAATAAAAGCGTTTACAATTACCTCCATATAGTTTTCCTCACAATCCAAAAGAGGGGTGTGTGTGCGCATTTTCATTTTATTTATTTTATTTTCGAGCCTAGCTTTCAGTACAATTTTTTTCTTGCATGACCCTGCCCTCATCCCTTGTATTCTCTGTCCACGAGTGTCTGTCTGTCTGCGGGGTGCCGTCGGTTCGGGGTCACGTCTGCTACTGTTATTTTATTTTATTTTTCTTACTTTTATTTTTTATAATTTTATTTTTCTGCAACTTGTCGAGACGGGGTCCGAACTAAACGTGGTGGTGATAAGTTCGGAGCTTTTGACAATGTAACCTCGGCTTCCGAATAAGGTTTGCGTTGTCGAACTAGCGGAGGGTCTTCTTTGATCGGGTTTGATTAGATCGGATGTTTAAAAGGTTGGAAAAGTGGGAGAAGGGGTATACCCATGAGAGGCTGGATGTGACATGTTCTAAGAGAATGAGTAGGTGGGTTGTTTAATGCTTTACAAAGTACATTTTGTTAGTTTGAATCTTTAGAGTCTGCCATGAGAATCGTTATAATTTTCATTGGCTGATAAAGCATTATTAGGAAAATTACAGGATATTTTTGTGATTGACGATTCGTCACTTTTACTGTATATTAAAGCGTTGTTAAAATGTTTTCGTATGTATTGTAGGAATGTTGCAGGCATTTGTGCTATACTATAAGTAAGTATGCACTAAATAAGTATACTTGTTATCGGGAAGTATGCATAGATTTTTGTATTAAGTGTATAAGTACTACGTATGTGATTTTTAAATAACTTTTTGAAGAAGGCTTCTATATGCATAATAATAATAATAATAATAATAATAATAATAATAATAATAATAATAATAATAATGCAACTGCATTTGTTAAAAGAATAGTTATTAATTTTGTTAAATCTTTACAGCTTTCCACGCGAGAAGCATTTTTTTTTTTTTTTCATTGGTGGAAACAAACATTATAGAAAAATGCAGGACACTTTTGGGATTGATGATTCGTCGATTTTAATACATATTAAAATTCTATTTTTTTTTTTTTTTTTTTTTTAAGATATGGTTTAAAATGTTTTTGGATGTATTATAGCAATGATTTGTAATCAGACATTTTTGTATTAAAGGTAAGTATATGTATTGCAATTTTTAAATACAAAAAAAAAAAAAAAAAAAAAAAAAGAAGTTTATATCGTGACTTCGTAGGTTAAAAAAAATAGAGATTAATTTTTCGGTACAGATAACACTTTTTTTTATTTTTCCATGCTTATTTTTAAGAGCGTACCCTGTTAAAAATGATTTTTCAAAAATGAGCAAAATAGCTCCGAAACAATATATACTTAAATTTGAAAACCCATGTACTCATTTTTGAGTATATTGACAAGCTCAAAAATGGGGTTGACCAATAAGAATCCCAATATCCCCACTTTTGAGCATGCCAGTATACTCAAAAATGAGTACATGTGTTTTCAAATTTAAGTATATATTGTTTCGGAGCTATTTTGAGACAATTTTGCTCATTTTTGAGAAACCATTTTTAACAGTGTACAGTACCTAATCTCGCCAACAGCCAACGTTCATTTTATTCTATGGGAAAATTTTTTTCCAGAATTACTTATTACCTAACGTATTCTTTAAATGCCCTTTTTACATTCAGAAAATTAACAGCCGTCAAATTGCTTTTCATTTTCCCAACATTGACTTTTTTTAATTTTTAATATTTCATTTTACAGATAAAAAATGCATTAATTAATTCTTTTGTATTTTTAAACCCAAAAATAAAATATTAAAAATTAAATACATAAACTTTTGGAAAACTAATACTAATTTAATGGCTCTAAATATTCTGAATATGGATACGGCATTTAAGAAATACATTAGGTAATGAGTAATTGTGGAAACAATTTTCCACATAGAACAACAGAGTCTTTGGCTGTCGGTAAGATTAGATATTGTACACTGTCAAAAAAAAGTCCTGTTTGCTGCAGTTTGCTGCCAGAAATTTTATGTAATTCAGAAAAATACGTTCTATCAACTTAATTTTTCCGTTGATAGAACGTATTTTTCAGAATTACAGAAAATTTCTGCAGCAAACTGGACTTTTTTTTTTTTGACAGTGTACCCTCTTAATTTTAAGGCCAAAGCAAGTATGGTAGTGATTTCGGAGATTTTTACAAATTTGTTCGGAGATTTTGACAAAGTAATTTTGGTTTCGGAATAAGGTTTGCATTGCGAAATTAGCAGATTGTAAATGCATTTCAGGGCACTCAATGTAATATATCATATATTTTTCAGATGTGTAAAAACATCTTTTCCACGAAAATGGTAAGATTAATATTAATGATTCCTTTATAGAATCACGCAAAAGAATTCGGAAACATTACGGGGAATAAGTGGAAATCGATGAAAGCTGATTTTTAGCAATGTTAACCATTTTTAATGCTTTCTAATATTGTTTGACAAATACATAATATTTTCGGTTTGACTTTCTGCCTAGTCTTATATGCCCGTTTATTTGTTTATCATAATGGATTTCTGTTTATATGTAATTCTCTTATAAGTGATCAGTAGTTTGTTAATCGATATTTTATTGTTTAGATATATAAAACCTTTGTAAATTATGATACTGAAAACTTCTTGCATAGATATGCATGTTTTCTTTTTTAATATTTAATTTTTTGGATCGTCCTGATTTTATCGTGTTTTGTCAGGGCAGGGACGCATATTACCAAAAAATAAACGGGCCCTCGCCTCAAATTTGAGGCCCGTGCGCAGACCTCTTTGATCAGGTTTGATTATATCGGATATTTAAAAGGTTGGAAAAACAAGAGAAAGATTTACTGTCCATGAATGTCTGGATGTGACATGTCGTGGCAGAATGAGTAGTAGGTAGGTTGTTTAAATGTTTTATAAAACGCATTTTATTCGTTTAAATCTGTACGGCCTGCAATGAGATACTCCCGGAAGGATAATTTTTGTTGGCGACAGAACAACTATTACTTTCATTTGTTGATGAAATGATGAAAAATTACAGGGCACTTCTATTATTGATGATTCTTATATTTGAGTGTATATTAGGACGGTATTTAGCGGTAAAAAGTTTGTGTGTATAATGTGTAAAAGTTTTATATGCATGCATTTGTGTATTAAATGCAAGTGAATAGGCATTTTAAATAAGTATATGTATATATATCATAGATAGGTGTATATGCATATAATAACAGGAGACTTGGCGTTAGAATATTAAAAACCGAATAAACTACTACGTCAGAAACGCCAAAAGAAAAATATTTGCGATGCATACAGCTGTTTCGGTAGCCTTAAGCGTACCGTCTTCAATGCAAAAAGAATTCTGAATCTGGAGAAGTGCACGTATATATAGGAGAGGGACCGAATTTAGTTCAACCAATAGGATTACGGGAAAGGTGGATTGTGTGGCCAATAGGAATTTAGGAATGTTAGCTGTGTAAACAGTAGAAAAATTAAGAAAATGTGGACTGAATGTAAAATTTCCAACAATCAGACAAATAGGGAACCAGCGAAATCACAATTTACAAGGTTTTTAAAATTTTTATAAATATGAAAAGCTTCAAAGAAATCGAGTTCATGAATGGATTTAGGTCTGCAAATTATTTTAGCTGAATTAAATTTAATATTATGATTTTCCTCCCAGCAATGTTTAGAAATAGCCGATTTATTGGTTTCTTGTTTGCGGACGTAATTCATATGTTCTTTTAGACGAAATTTAAGACTGCGTTTAGTTTGGCCAATATATGATAAACCACACCGACAGGAAATACTATAAATGCCCCAAGAATTATGCATATCAATGGGATCTTTTAACTGAGAAAAGGTGAGTTTACAAGGTGACTTCTCCAGATTCAGAATTCTTTTTGCACTGAAGACGGTACTCTTAAGGCTACCGAAACAGCTGTATGCATCGCAAATATTTTTCTTTTGGCGTTTCTGACGTAGTAGTTTATTTGGGTTTTAATGTACATGCATATATTTTATTTTAACGATACTTCAGCTATCCTAACGATATTTTCGATTGGTATAGTTATAGTTTATCTTGTGTAAAATGGGATAAAAATATTAGAAATGTTGGAAGTGCTGATACCTTCCGTGAACTGATACTTCATATTTCTGATATAGCTGACACTGTGCATTACGGTGTTATCGTATGACTGTTGTGTAGTTTCAATATTACTTACCCTGAGTGTCATTATATTTCACATAAAACAACGCTATCGAAAATATTGTTACAACAGTCGGACTATTGTTTAAGCTGATATGTAATGGAAATCCTTGTTCAATTTGAAATGACATTACAGCTTGACGGAATCAAAATGAGGCTTAGGTCATGCTAGATTTTGCCTCTTCTTTTGGATAGGTATAAGGGAAATGATCTGGGGTTTCCAATTTCACAATATGTGTACATATTTTTTTGTTTCTGTTTGTATGTATATCATATGTAAAAATTATTTTGTCTATTTGAATATTTTCTACGGTTTCAAAATAAAATAAAAATAAATAAAAATAAACATAAAAATAAACATAAACATAAAAATGAAAAATAAATGAATAAAGTTCAGCTATATTTTGACTGAATAAGTGTTCACACACGTAGCATATTACTAGTTATTAATTGAAAATATAAACTGAAGTAATTCCAAGCAAATAATTGAATAAAATACGTACATTTATATTACCGTAAGAGATCCGCATTATATATATATATATATATATAATAAAGATGATCTATTAAGCATAATAGAAGCCAAGCAACAGATACAAGATCACTGAAACACCAATGACCAATAAGATTAAAAAAAAAAAAAAATTATCAGTGGATGAAATACACTAATGTAAAGAAACCAGATCTATTAATTAACCAGATTTATTAATTAACAACCTGCAAAACAAACGAATCAATAAACTATCACAACAGATCTTAACTTAAAACCATAAACTTTATCAAAATTTATGAAAAAATAATTTAGGAAATTTAAGTTAAGAAGGAAGGAGGCAGGCGGCAAGATATACACATATTAAGTGTTTAGAATTATTAAAACATTTGCTTTGTTATTACATTTATATTTTAGTAGTTACTCAACAACCACATACTTTCTGTTTAACTATAGAAGTCTGCTATAGGATGCTTGACTGAAACAATGTTTATACAATAGCCTTATTGCCGCGAAATTCCGCCAAAAAATGACATTTATAGCATCAACGCATGTTACGTCATAGGAACACATGGTGTATCCAACATGGATGGTATTTCGGTTATCTTCTTTTCCTTAGCATCACCGATAAACAAAAAAGAAATATGGTAGCTGAAAGAAGAACATTAACTCAGGAGTAACTACGGGTCCCCATTTTTTATTTGTATTTTTTATGGTGGCATCAAGAATGGCTAAAAAAGAATGTAGCTTCCGCTCAAATCTCACTGTTTCATTCTTATAATCGTAATGTGTACATAAATGTCCGGATGTAGATTTTGTTTTTCTATAACATAAATCTCTTCGTTTCCTCTGTACTGTGAGTAAAGAAATGCCGCCCGTGACACTTTTCCGAAAACAGTTATTTGTCTTTTTTTCCTCCTTTTTTTACTGACTTGAATGTAACATGTCTCTACTTAGAATACAAAATGCAACACTGTTTGAAAAACATGGATTGTCTTTTTAAGAGACATCAGACAACATATAGTTTTTGTATTAACAGTATTCGAAAATTTATATTCATTTCATAAGTAAATAAGGATTCAACGTTTGAAGTGGATATAGATGAATTTTATTTATTTTCCAGGGTCGGGGGGCGTCTACTTGATTCGAAAACAAATATTCATAAAATGCCGAATTCATCTATATTAGATTGCTAATACATAAGTAACCATAATAAGAGAAATATCTGGCAGATCTAGAACTTTTATTATACATTTTACATAATATTGCACATAACTACAAGGTTTTTGTTAGTAGATGTTTTTTTACGTTCACATGGTAAGCCGGACATTCTAATTCTAGTGAACTTAGATTTAACGTCCAATTATATACAGTCGGTGACAAAACTGTACGAACACTAGCAAAAATTCCTATGTAAAAAAAGCACACTTCATATGATTTTGTTAAGTAAATCCTTATCGAATCATGTTCTTACACTGAATAAGAACAGGATTCGACAAGGATTCATTTAACAAAACCGTACGAAGTGTACTTTTTTTACGTAGGAATTTTTGCTAGTGTTCGTACACTTTTGTTACCGACTGTACTATATTCAATATTCAAGGTCGTAGCCAGAAAATTTTTTAGGAGGGGGGTTCAAACTTTTGTACATAGTGTTGAGTGTTAAAATTGAAGTTTAACTCAACAATTTTCACCACGCCTGCAAAATTCCGGGGAATGTTTGAATTCCGAATAACCATTGCTATTGAATTTCTGATGGACTTTTCAAAAATTTCACATTTATATTCGCAACGAAAACTGCAACTATGTTCTTTCTAAAAACTTTCATCTGGGAGAATATATCATATGATGTAAGCCAAGAATAATCGTTTATCTTAATCTTCTTCACCATTTTACCTTCGAGATGTTGTTCTATAAAGGCTATCGATTTTGTCTCCATAATTTGATTTCCCCTTGCACTCTGAAAAGTTTATCAACTCTATGATCACGTTCATCTTTTTATATTCGTCAAATATTCAGTTTCCGGTATTAAAAAGATAAAACAATGATAAATTTTTTTATTGGGAACTTCTCAGTTATAGCATACGCAATTTTAACTCATTTTATTGGATTTTATGCCACTCAAATAGCTGTACAAATTTCTCTATACACCAACAATGTTATCTCCTCTCCATCAGAAACACAAATTTCTCTGGAACATGATGGGGCAAACTAGAAAATTTTTAAGACGCACCTACAGTCGGCTGCAAAATTATTCGAGCACTAGCAATAATCCTTGCCAAAAAAAAGTACACTTAATACAGCTTTGTTAAATAAATCCTTGTCGAGTCATGTTCTTAATCAGTCTAAGAACATGATTCGACAAGGATTTACTTAGCAAAACAGTCTTAAGTGTACTTTTTAAATATAGGAATTATTGGCTAGTGCTCGAATAATTTTGCAGCCGACTGTATGTGCCCTGACAAATTCTTTGAAAACCACTGATTTAGACTTACAGAAAACGCTCAGCAGAAAATTTTTACGAGACAAAATTCTCAAGCATAAACCGAGTATGAAAAAACAAAGAGTCTTCTGTTTTTTGAGGCGAGTGGCAAGTTAACTCAAAAACCAATGAACACATTAACTCGAAGTAGTCTAATTGTAAAATCCAGCCGCTCTTCGAAGATTGAAGATTCAGTACACGTAAGCCGTTTTAGTTAACAATTTTATTAAATGAAAATAGTCGCAATTTAAAAAAAAATGTTTCATTTTAGTGGTCAGAAAGAAAGAAGTCTACGATTCATCTTAGATATAAGATAAAATGAAAAAATATCAGTAAAAAGAAGGCAATTTTCACGAGAATGTAATCTTTAATTCTTTAAGCACCATATCCAATTGAGTAAAAGTTATCTGAATATAAGATATTAGCAAACCTGCGCGAAATTGTCGCACTTTATTTCTTTTCTTATTTACTTTTAAAATTTGAAACTCATAAGTATTAACCAATTTCACCACCTAATTAAAATTTTAATTTACCAAAAACCAACTTATTATTAGAACCAAATTAATATATTCTCACAGAAATTAAATTAGTCATCTGTATGTATGTATAGAAGAAAAGGTGTAAATATAGACACCCTCTTTCATTTTTGACTTAAAGTTACTTTTATGTTAAAAAATTCCCTGTCTTTGACTTTCATTAACAACTATAAGAAGTTTACTAAATAAGAGCAGGTAAAACAATGATTAACATCAATTATTTAAATTCGAAAACGAAGATTTACAAAAGCTTTTAAAAATGCACCAGAAAAAAAATGGAGTGAAAATAAGGGCCCTTTCCACTTATGTCATAAAAAAATAGTTTAAAATGTTTTAAAACATGATAAAACAATTAAAAAAAGTAGAGAATTTATTTATTATGGGAAAAAAATATTTATAGAAATTCCCGACTTAACTTGCTCTTTCAAAACTGGCACAATATAAATGTGCCCACATTTGGCATTGCCACATAAGTCTTTTTACCACTCTTCTCTGCGAATCTGTTCAGCGAACATTCCATTACAAAAGATGGAAGTTAAATCGCTCGAATTTAGTCTGTCCCCGTCGTTGGTATCCATGCTAATATTATTATCGTTGTGGATAAGGGGAGGGTCACAGTAGTCTCATAAATCCAATGATGAATCATATCGTTTCATGGGTCGAATTTCGTTTTTGTTAAAGGCCTTTCGTCTTCGCACCTTTGACCGGACTTTTACCTTACCGGACTCTGGCTAGTATCTCACCTCGGGAAAACTCAAGAATGTTTCCTAGCCGCCATCCTTCACCACCAATAGCCACTTGTGGAGGGGTATTCACATTTACACCTATGCCTATTTTTACATCTTCTCCTCTACACACACACACACACATAAATATATACTATAATATTTTTATTCAGATTTTTGGTAATTTATGTGTAATATGCATGTTATTAGAAAGATTTACGCGGTTAAACTGTAGGAAAATATTTTGAGGAATGGTAGATGAGATGTTATATATATATGTGTGTGTGTGTGTGTGTATATATATTCAGGGTGATTCTGAGGTCATGGGACAAACTTGGAGAACATCGAAAGGATTCAGAATTGTCCCCAAACGCCCTTTTAACCCTTTAAGAACTGGATGATTTGGGTTACTGCATGCTTGTCAACCATCTCATTATGAACCGTACAATTTTTAGTACTCGCCTTTTTTTTTTCACACAATAACTTTTTAGAGTAATTTTAGACTTATTTAATCGTAACAACATTAGGAGAGAATAACTCTAAAAATATAGTGGTGTGAGAAAAGGGGCGTTTTTTGAGAGGGCGTAAACAATTGCACTGTTATTAATGAGATGATTGGCAAGTATGTTACTGTATACTGTTAACTCCGCCTGCTGCGTAAATTTAAAAATCTGGTATACTTCCTTATTTCGTAAAATCATACAAATTTTTATATTAATGCAATCACTGCGATAAAATATATCTGTAAAAACATAATTTATTTATTTACGTAAATATTAGCATGCAAAAACTCTTTTTTTTAAAAATGCAACACTGGACAGCCACGCCCATATCCACGCAAAATCATCCAGTTTTTAAAGGGTTAAAATAACGTTTGGGGACATGGGTTCCTTTACAATTCTGAATCTTGAGATGTTCTCTACTTCCCCTCCAAGTTTGTCCCATGAACTCGGAATCACCCTGTATATATATATATATATATATATATATCATCTTTGACTTATGGGATTTTATATGCTTATGCATTGAAATATAATGATATTAAGTATATTTAAATTTTACGAAAGTTATTCTAACCCAATAAAATAAAATTAAGAATTTTAATTTGTTTGAAAATGTTTTAAATTCTCCCTGCTGGGAAGTTTTTAATTTCTTCCCTTGATTTTGCATAATTACAGTTTAATATTATACATATATCTTCTAAATATATTTAGATATTACTCTGTAGATTCATTACTAAGTTAATTAAAAATATATTTTTATGTTTGAATGTTAAAAACTTGTTTAAAAGTTTAGTATTCTGACATAAAAAATTATTAATAAACAATCAATCTACAAAGTAATACCTAAATATATTTAGAATTTATATTATTAAGCTATAAGAATGCAAAAAATCAAGGGAAGAAATTTAAAACAGCAAGAAATTTTTTTATTTTATTTATTGAATGCAAATAGCTGTCGGGAAATTTAAATTTACTTAATATTATTACTTTTCAATGCATATGTAAACAAAATTTAATAATTCTAAGACAATAACTTACAAAAATGATTTACAGTTTCTACCACTCCTTTAATAAATAAGATAGAAAAAAATGGGCAATATATATATATATATATATATATATATTGTTTTTTTCAGAAGTTTTATCAAATAAAGAGAAAGAAGTGCCAAATGTATACAGACTTTTTACTGTAATATAAATTACGCAGAATTTTTACGATGCAAGTTTTCTTTTTTTTTTTTTTTTTTTTTTTTTTTTGTGTGTGTGTGTGTCTTTTATGGCGCACGTTACTGGCCATCTAACGGAACATGTTTTCCTCATATTGTTAGTATATGTACTGGAAATCCTGCTGAAGTTTTTTGGTGTATACAATCGGCAGCAAAAGTATCCGAGCACTAGCAAAAATTCCTATGTAAAAAAAGTGCTCTTAGCCCCAGTGTCCTCATTTGAGGACAGCTAATAAAATGGCACGCATATTTTTTGTGGTTTCTTGGAATGATTTCTGCTTTTTAGTTGCACTTTACAGCGTCACTCTAAAGGATCCCTGAAAGTTTTATATGCCTACTATTAATTATTATTTCATAATTTGGATAGTCATTTTATGATTTTTCATTCGTCGCACCTATATTTGCTTTTTGCGCAGGTATACTAACTTAAATCAAGTTGAATAATAATATATATTATAATACTTTACTTTCGAGATCTTTGTCAACATATAATACGAAAATAATCTGTTGTCTCAAAGTTTTTCTTTCTCAAAGTTTTCTCATTGGAATACTAAACATCAGTAAATGAGGATAGGCTTTAAATGTAAAACAATCAGAAGAATTGTTTAATATATTTTACTGTCAGTTGTCTATATTAATTTAGAAGTGAAATAATTAGCTAATAATATTTTGCAAAATTAATTCGGGCGTTAACGGGTTAATACTGTTTTGTTAAATAAATACTTGTCGAATCATGTTCTTAGTCAGTCTAAGACCATTATTCGTCAAGGATTTATTTAACAAAACAGTATTAAGAGTACTTTTTTTTTATATAGGAATTTTTGTTAGTGCTCGGATATTTTTGCTGCCGACTGTACATTTTGTAATGTAATCTAATTCGTTTCGCAGTCTTCACATCATAAGCTTGATAATGTTTACCTATCATAATTTATTATGCCTGATGTTCTCACCATTACAGCTTTATCATTTGGAGGCTTAAAAATATTTATTTTTCAGTTTTTATATCGGATAAGATAGAATTTTCTGACGACGGAATTTCTTGGTCATTTCTTTTTTGGCGCCGTGGGTTTCTGAATGATGGGAATTGCAGGTTAGAGGTCGACTTAAATAAGAGTTCCGCTTTCAAAGAAAAAAAAAGAAGGGAAAAAAAAATCATCCTCGAGTATCAAATATCATTTTTGATTTACATCTCCGAACAGAATTGAAGAATGTGCATGCAGTTGTTTACATATCAGACAGGATGGTTTGACAGAAATACAATCGAAAAATATCATATCAGTTTTAAATATTTGTATATTACACTCTTGTTGAGTTTGTTGCTTAATTCTAAAATCATAACAAAAACTTTACTTGTATTAAATGTGATAAGTTCTATAGGTATTCTGAAAATTCTTATAAGGGTCGAAGAGATATAAGAGATCGTATAAGAATGTTCTGATTGGTTTTTTTTAGAAAGTTTTTAAAATTTCAATGAAAAATTGAAGTGAAAAAACCTATTAGAATTTCAGATTTTCGAGGAAAATTAACTATTGTACACTGTTAAAAATTTCAACAGAAAACTACTGGTAATCATTTAATTTAAGTCTTATGTAAAATCACAGAGAAAAATAAACGGACATGTTAAAAAATTTATTTTATATGTGCACTTTAATGACTGATACTAATTTAATTAATTATTAGCAGGAATATAGAATATATTTGTGACTTAGAATGCTTTTAGTAGAAACAGTCATTTTTTTAATTTTTTATTTATAAATTAAATAATGAAAATAAATAAAAATACAAAATAAAGATTGAGAATCTCAATTATTTACTTTCAATTAAGAAATATGGTACATTTACAGAAACTCTGTATAAACATTTCAGAATTTTATTTACAGTGTAATGTTTGAGTACATCTTTTAAATTAAACGAAATCTGTGGGTTGATAAATGAACACAGATTTTTTTTTTTTTTTTTTTTTTTAGCAAATTAATATTTTTATTTTCCCAAGTATGGCGAAGAAAGTATTGGTTTGGGTCAAATTTCCGAAACTAAATTTTCTATAATTACAAGTTTTGATGTACACTGAAACCGAAAATTAGGTTTTTAGCAGTGGGTTTTTGTGTGTGAGGGTGAGGTCTATTATTAACATGACTGATGAACAAATATCGGCAGGAAGTGTAAATTCAATATTCTAAATTTGTATTATATGGAGAGGGAATTTCTACAGGGATATATAAAAGTATTTAAATCCATTAAGTCTATGGGTAAAATTTCTGGTCGATACAGTTCAGCGTACATAGATTACACTAAACAAAATGAAGTTGACATACATTCTTTATATTGACAAAAACATAGTTCACATTAAATAGGGTGTAAAAATATTTATCCATTGTTTACAGGGTCACACAAAAGATTTCGATACATTACCCTAAAAGCACACTTATCCACAGTCCATCTTCAAGATATTTCTGGGATGTGTTTTCATCCCGAAGACATCTTGAATATATCCTGGGGAGATGATGTGCTGTTAGGGTTAGTACTACGTATAGGAACGGCTCAAAGTGCATTTCAAGTATTGTTATAAATATTTTTTTGTGCTGTGCTACTTTCAAGCATTTTGTTAGACACGTGTGTAATGTATAGATATTATGCAGGATTATGCAAAATTGGACCAATAAATTTCAGAGGGTGGTGTGGACGTAATTCTCTGATTAATTCGAAATAAATTTTTAAAAAAGCTTTACATGTTTTATGAATGTATATACAATATTTAGACGGGGATTAAAAGCACGGTAGCACTCTCCAGCCACCCGTTAAATAAATTAAAACTCGTTTAATAAATTATTTAATGACATTTAATAATTATTAAATAATAAAACACGTTTAAATAAATTGAAAAATCCTATTCAAATGCATTATCTCAATAAGATTATTTTGTTAGAGCCAATAAAATGTAAAATGTTTAAGCGCTTGACTTCATTTTGTTAACACTTGTGAAAGATTTAAAAATAATAATATTGTTCTTATACAAATTAATTCCAATTTAAGAGCTGCAAAATTGTAACGTCACAATATGGAGAGTGTTGCTTGAGAATTTGACAACTTGTGACTTGTGACATAAGACGAGATTCCCGATTGGCAGTTGTACTATGGACTGAATTAAAGAAATTTTCAGTATTCTCGTTTTTTTTTTTTTTTTTTTTTTTTTTTTTTTTTGAGTATTTTCAGGGAACTTGGCACCATTGCCGGCAGCATTGAAATAGGTTTCATAGAAAACCTTATATTTCCATTTAATACATTTATAAATTAAACTATATTAGTTTTTCTCAATAAAATATAGATTCAAACACTAATTCTTATGGTTTTCGATATATTTTTTAAAGATTTGAAATCTTAAAATTCTGTTTTCTCAGTTTACATTTTTTCGTGAATTCATGATCTTCAAAATGATTAAACTTCTGCAGATAATTAATAAAGTACTTAATAATTTTTTGGATGTTGAATAGAACCAACTTAAAAGAATTAGAAACGAGTTTTGAAATTTATTGATTAGTTTTTGAGAGAAAAATTAAAATATCAAAGCCCCTTAAAAGAGGGATTTATAAACTGTTCTAAAAAAAAAAAAAAAAAAAAAAAAAAAAAAAAAAGTTGTAAAAAGATTTTTAAATTTTAATGAAGTGTCATGTAATACCTATAAAGTATGTCACATTTCAAGAGAGGAGGGGAGAAGAGATTCACAAAGTGTGACAGGGAACGGGGAAGTGTTAAGATGTTGTAACATCACATCGGAATACCAAAACATTTAAGGAGACATTACTTTAAAACAGGATAATAAAGTTCCTAGATTTTTTTTTTCTTTACTCAGATACTATTAAGCACACTTTTTAATACAATCGCTTTTACTTTAGTTAAAGAAGTATATTCATGGTATTATATAATTATTAATATATATATATATATATATATATATATATATTTCTGTAAAGTTTATTATTATTATTATTATCATCGTTATCAATAAGTTAATTGGTCTGAACAAAAGGATTGCGGTCGGAAAAAGTTTTACAGAGAGTCGCAAAGAGTCACTAAACCAGGCCTGACCAACCCAAAACACTTGGTGGGCCGCATTGGAAATCTATTTTATTCAGGTGGGCCGCACCATATGTATACATGTATATGTGTACGTTTGTGAGTGTATAAGTCATGGTTATATATACTTTTTTTCGAGGAGGGCAAGGTGAAGATTCAGAGCAGAGTACATTGATTTAAATTATTTTAATTCTCAAATTAACAATAACAGTATCATAAAAAAAATATGACACATAAATTAAGAACTACAACAAAAATAATGATTAATATTTCATTACAACAGTGTGATTCTTTAACTATCATAACTGTTGAAATATATTTCCACTTCAAAAAGTCAGAACGGATTTATTAATTTTTAACGTGTTAACCAAAGTTGTCAAACTTTAAATATCGGTAGTTTCCTCACGGGCCGCACAAAACTGCACGGCGGGCCACATGCGGACCGAGGGCCGCGGGTTGGCCACCCCTGCACTAAACGTACTAAAAAAATACTGTCCACTGGATGACGACATTTTGTGACAGAGACGCAACAAAAGTGGTTGGTGCTTTGCAACCAAGCATCCATGTGAACAAGGGACGTATAGCACGATATTTGTTAAAACTTTTCGTGTAAATAAACACGACAACTGTAAATAGATTCTGACAACTTGAAATAACTAAAAATAATTTTCAAACTTTGTGCGGCAGGAGATTTTTTTTTTTTTTTTTTTTTTTTTTTTTTTTTGGGGGGGGGGGGGGGGGATTCCTATAAAAAAAATTTTTTTTTCTTTTCTTAAAATATGAAACCAATTTATCTGATTTATTTTCTAGTGATTAAAGATACTTTTAGGATGATATTGTACTGGTAGTTTTTCAAAATTTCGAATATTATTGAAATTAAAAATTTTAAATTTGGAAAAAGACTGACAAAAATTGAAATAGTAATCATATCGTAAGATTTATAATTAGAAAAAAATAATCACATTTTAAAGTAACTGTCCTCTCAAAAAGAAAAGTCAATACAATTAGTCAAGTTGTTCACAAGAAAACACGTCCCCAAGTTGAGATCTCGACATAACGAGTTTTCAAAGGCTGGTTTCCGCTCATGTTTGGACATTTAAGACTGGAACAGAAACAGTTAGCTGATATTTTAAAGCAATTTTAGAAAAATAAATCCCCCCCCACCCCCCACCCCCCCAAAAAAAAGAGAAAAGAAAAATCAAATTCATCAAGTGGTTTTGGAGAAATGAGGTAGTTGAACCAAAAGGAAATTGTCCGTAAGGATCATCAAGGCGCTATATTCCTTTTGAGGATAAACATATTAACCTGTTTAAAGGAAAAAAAAAAAAAAAAGAAAAGAAGAAAGAAAGAAGAAGAAAATAAAATTACTTTAACAATGAGCACTAAATAATGTTTCTGCTTTACTGATCTGTGCCTGGGGTTGGACAAAAAAAGATGTTTCAAGTAGTCAATTTTCTAATAGAAAAAGAAAGGGAAATAGGTGTCATGGTAATGAAGTGGTAATAATATCAAAGATTTGTATAATAGTACCATATGGTCTCAATACGGTATGTAGTTATACAGTTAACGAAAATGTAAGACTTTTTAAAATTTATTTTGTTGCATATTTGTAAAAGATGAAGTCCTCATTCTGATGCTGTTTTAATCGAAATTAGCTCCAATTTATTAGAAGCAAAAATTGTGATTTCACAATACGGAATATAGTACCATTCCAGGTCTACAATTTGGAACACAGGCGGCAGTGGGCGGACAAATCTTAATTTTTGTTTCCGTGTCATATTAGCCATGCAGATAATAAGGGAGGCATACAGTCGGCTGCAAAATTATTCGAGCACTAGCAATAATCCTTGCCAAAAAAAAAGTACACTTAATACAGCTTTGTTAAATAAATCCTTGTCGAGTCATGTTCTTAATCAGTCTAAGAACATGATTCGACAAGGATTTACTTAGCAAAACAGTCTTAAGTGTACCTTTTAAATATAGGAATTCTTGGCTAGTGCTCGAATAATTTTGCAGCCGACTGTACTATTGTAACAATCGCAGCTATCGTAGATCACAAGTCGGATCGTACACTCCGCAGCAAAAGTATCCGAGCACTAGCGATAATACTCATCTTAAAAAAGTAGAGTTAATACTGCTTTGTTAAATAAATCCTTGTTGAGTGATGTTCTCAGTCTGTCTAAGAACATGATTCGACAAGGATTTGTTTAACAAAACTGTATTAAGTGTACTTTTTTAAGACGGAGATTATTGCTAGTGCTCGGATACTTTTTCTGCGGAGTGTACGATCCGACTTGTGATCTACGATAGCTGCGATTGTTACAATAGTATGCCTCCCTAAATCAATTATAAATAATAATGTATACATAAATAATTTTATGTATTTCAAACTGCAAAAGTCTGTCGTTCTTATATCATTTTAGAAGACATCATTTGTAATCTGGTCACATATGGCAACCCCTATCTGCTTTTGTGGTTCAGAGATTTCACGAGCTGTTAAACTAAAACAATAAAACTGCTTCTTAAAGTCTTCAAAGTCCTATAAAAAAGGACTATGGATGTTCAAACTATCCTGTTGTAGTGTTTGAAAGTGGCGTTAAGCGCTAGATAAGAGTTTACGAGGTGGCTGAAAAACCATCATAATAGTTGAAAAGCATTAGGAAAAAAAAAAAAAAAATCTAAATGCGAAGAAGGTGTTACAGTAGCAGCATTAAATCAAAACACTTGAACCTTTTTTTTTTTTTTTTTTTTTAGATCTAAGGAATGTTACATTTCTTTTTTCAGAAATTTACTACTGTTGAAGTGGCTTCTTGATTTCCAGAGAAATCGTAAAATGTAGAAATTTTTACGAGGTCACTGAAAATAGTCATTGCTTCTTTTTGACGTAAATCATGGTTTTTTTATTTGCGAGAATTTTTCGGAACGTGTCGTCGTGGTTGCACGGATGGTTAAATGGTTGAATGTTGATTTATAAGGAATAAAAAAGATGCTGACGATCACGAAAGCCAATGCTTTATAGTTTCGTTTTTGTTTATGTTGTTTATTTTTCGTTTTTGTTGTGATTGTCCAAATTTTTAAAATATTCGTTATAAAATGAAAGGAAATAAATAAGTTTGCAGACTTTACGCACCAGGTTAAATTTGTATTGTTAGTATCAGAATGGGATTTTTCCGAATTACATTTGCTTTTAAATTATAAGAACATTTTTTTATGAACATCCATTTGAAAGTATTGCAAAAATTTTACTTTTAGTTAAAAAAAAATAAAGAAATAAATAAAAGAAAGAAAGAAAGAAAAAATTAAATGGATGTTCACTTTTTAAGCAAAGAAAAAAAGATCTTACTTTTTAAAACATATTTTTGCATTTGAAATCAAGACGTTGAAAATATCTTAAAATACCGCCATTTTTAAGGCCTTTCAATAAATAAATAAAGGCGGCGTGTTATTCTGCTTTTCTGTTAAAAACAGATTTTAGAATTTTCTAGAGCATAAATAAAATAGCAATAATTTTTAGTAGAAAAATATCCATTTATCAGGTCTGGAATCGAACAATCAATGGTTATCGGAGTCCAGTGCTTTACTACTCATACCACCACGGCTCACGGCTAGACTTGTTTGTATAATAATATGTACTCCGCTTTTCGCGAAAGAAATGACATTTTTTTCATATTTTAATCGAAATTGTGTGCCATAAAACTATAGATAATGTATGTAAAGGTCAATATGTATTATCTTAAATTTTATATGTAAAAGTTTAGAATTTTGTAAAAGACATAACAAATATGTGTAAATCGCAGCCTATGGTGTTTGATAAAAATTTCCTTCATTAAACTGATATTTAAAAGAACAACGAATATAAATACCAGAAAATTTATTGTTTCACATTTAGGTTCAGGTAAACATATAGAAGATAAAAAACTGTTAATCGAAAAGAGAGAAAAAAAAAAAAAAATATATATATACATATAATATATGCACAAATTGTTCAAGATCCTTCAATGATAAATTCGCTTTCTTTTCGCTACAAGTTACTTGTTTTCATCTTCTTAATATATATATATTATATATATATATATACACACACACACACACACACACACATATATATATACATATATAATATATATTAATATGAGAGAACTTTATATACAAAGTTTTTTTTTTTTTTTAACCGAATAAGTTTTGCGTCTAAATATGTTGTTTTACGAATTATATCAAACAAAATAATTATGTGCAAATATGATGCACTTTTCTCGAGTATTATTCTCTGAAAATTTAATTTCATAAAGCTAACATAGTTTAAATAGCTTAACTACTTACTGTATGAAATACTATTACATTTGTTGAATGTGGAAAGAAGTTTGAACAGGATATGCATGTTGCTTAAAGTACAGTCGACAGCAAAATTATTCGAACACTAGCAAAAATTTGATAGCACTTGAATAATTTTGCTGCCGACTGTAGATTCCATATGAAAAATTTGCTAAGTAATACAAGTGCCTGAAAATTCAGACGCTTTAGCTCTCTGAAATTTCGCGAATTTACGTGTTTCACACATTTTTGTGCCTGAATTGGTATCTTAGACACATTTTTGCCTGAATTTAAGGCGCTTCTATTTACATTGAATCTATTAAGACACTCAAGTGTCTTAAAGTAAGATATCTATTATGTCTAAGCTCTATATTAAGACATTTACGTGTCTTAAATGACTTTTCAGATGTTTTTGTATGTGAAACGTTGAAGTATTTTTTTAATGGTGTATATATGTTTAATTACAAACAAATTTTAGTATATTATGTATATATATAGGGGAGACCCGTGTACCTAGGGCCGCTTTTTTTCAATGCCCTAAAACAGAGGCCTTGACCTGTTTAAAATTATCAAACTGGTATGTACATATCTTTAGGACTAATTACTTCCAATTGGGATTAATATAAATACCTAAAATAATAAATTCTGACAAATAGAAGGGTTTAAAAAAAACTTCACTCGTGGCCCTTGGTACAACACCCTCATTGTACCTGGGGCCAGACCTCATTGTACCTAGGGCCATTCTCTCATATTTAGATTTCACTTTGTAATGAATAGAAAATAAGCATACAAACATGTATTTTATAAAAGAAACAATATGAAGTAATATATTTATTTATCATATAATAATTATCATGTTGTTGCCTTAATTTGAAACACGAAATTTTTCACTTTTTTTTTTTTCCTTGGGATATTCTAACAGAATTTTTTTTTTTTTCTTGAACTTCTTTTTATTCTGGAGTGTCTCTTGGATTTCTAGATCTTTCTGGTTTTCGGTCACATCTTTTCTTTTATGTAGGAGGTTTTGCTTAGGTTCGTACCTGTTAAAGCATGACACACGAAAAGATGTTAGATGTTGAAAATTTCGAAATTTCAACAGGACACGAAACAGAGACATCCAGTTCTATCATTGTTGATTCCCTTTCTTCTTGGAAAATCTCTTTTTTTTTTTTTTTTTTTAAATTTATGGAGGGATCTTGTCTTTCAGTTACATTTGAACTTAAATGTTCATCCTCAGTGAATGTGTTTTGATTCAGTCATATGCCGGATACACGAAAGCCTGATAGAATGTTTACAAGAGTAAAGGCCGACGGATAGGACTTGCCAACATTTTCAGCAACGTCATATATAGTGATTGGTTTACCAGGGTTTGCCAGCATCCAATTACTATAGACTGTACTGTGTTTCTTAACACTTTCGTGACCGCTGACGTAGATACACGTCATTTGAAAATATGAAACTCCACCAGTGGGCGTTTCTTTTGCAATTTGTGTGTTATTTGTTTCTAAAAAACTATACACAATATTCATGTTTGTACAATCTGTATACTATGGATGCAAATACTTTGATTAGAGAGAGTATGATTATAATGCATATCCATTTGTAATATAAATGTGAATACGGAAAATTTTGTTTTGAAAAATTGTAACTTTTGATAAAAACGCCCACAGGTTAAAAAGACAAAAACACGTGGTTGCGAAAGTGTTAAAATGTTCAAACACACTGGCCCTAGGTACAAGGCAGCTATGTGGCCCTAGGTACAAATTCTGGTAACTTCATTCAAAATGCCTTCCACTAAAAAATCCACATGCAGAAAGGACTAATTAAATATCTCATTTATCACTCAATATAACAAGCAAAAGTATACACTAGAAATGAAAGAAAAATATTTGACTTGCCTTTGTAAAATAGCAAAAGAGAGGAGCTGCAAAATTTTACTTCAAACCATGTAAATTCGTTTTCTACATGTAACTTGTCAAAACTTTCTCCTCAAAAGTTCCAAAGTAGTTGTAAAAGTAGCAATTGGTGTTGTTACTCGCCAAATTGAGTAATAAATCTTAAAATTAAATATTATTCAAATAAAGTGGGGTGGCCCTAGGTACATGATGGCCCTAGGTACACGGGTCTCCCCTATATACTATATAACTTACTTTTAAAAATCAGCTGTTTCGCATATTTCTACAGTATATAAAAAGGTAAAATAGGGAAGCAAATATACATTGGAAGATGAATAATTTTCACATATAAAGATTTTTTTTTTTTTTTTTTACTTTAAGTGTCAATAGTTACGTAATTGTAACTAAATTCATGTTATGAGTCATGTTGCTTTAAAGTACTGTTGAGGAAGAGAATGTGATACAATATTTGTATTCGAAGGAATAGATTCCTAAATAATTCTTTGGGAAAAAAAAAACAAGAAAGAAAAATCATGCAGTACGCATTGACTAGTAACACTTTCCAACTGTACGTAATTGTTGTATCGAATAACTTTTAATATTCTTTCCCCTACGTTATCATACAACAGAGAGAAGGACTGAAAAATATACAGATAGACTAATTGATTTTAAAATTACTCTTAGGCATTTTGGAAAGTGTTAAAAAGGCTTAACGCAAAATAAAATGCAGCCATTAGATTATAATTACAGCTTTTGATCTCTCTGAATATTTTAGTTTAGCCCTGTATATCAGAAAGTTAATCATATCATATTCTATACAAAACATTATTTTAGAATATAAACAATACATTTCAATATTTTTATGATTTTTACAGTAGAAAGACTTTTAAATATAACTTTCAAAAAATTCTGTCCTAAAACGTAATGCATTGGCTTTTTTTTTTTTTTTTTTTTTGTCCCTGTAAACAAACTAGTTGTACAGGACCTATTAATGTCATTTTAAATGGGGAAAAATTCTATAGGGAAAAATTTTATAAGAATAACACTCATGGAACACAATGCTTTCGAATGATTTTGGGTGTCCCTGTACACAAACCAGAAGAGATATTCACTCCATTTTCAATATGGATTATCCAATAGTGAACTTCAATAAAATATATCAGTTTCGAGAAACTCCATAAATATATAAAGGAGTTAGAGAGCGGGCAGAGAGATAGACAGGTAGATGGATAGATAGATACACAAACTGAAATCATATACACACTTAAAAATGTTAGAAAGTGTTAAAAACGCTTAATGTAAACAAAAGTACAATTCTAGAAATTTTTTATTAATAGCTCTTAAAAAAAATGGATATTTTTGTGTCACCCTGTAAATCTAATGCTAATCTTGCTACATTCTATGCAAAACATTTTTTTGTGCATATAAATAACATATTTCAATTTCCTAAAACTTCGTGTAAAGTAAAGTTATTAAAATTTGATTTATAGAAATATCTCTCATAGAACGCAATGCTTTGGAATACTTTTCAGTGTCCCTGTATATAAATCGGTGGTGGTATTTTCTCCATTTTAAACAGGACACATCCAATAGGGAATTTAAATAACTATCTCAATTTCATTAAGATATGTCTACAGTAAAGTTATAAAAATATGGTTTATAGAAATATCTCTCGTAGAACACAATGCTTTGAAATACTTTCGGGTGTCCCTGTACACAAATCAGTAGAGGTATAAACTCCATTTTCAATAGGGAACATCCGATAGTGAACTTGAATAACATATATCAGTTTTAAGAAATTCCATAAATGTTTACGGGAGTTAGAGCTCGGACAGACAGACAGGCAGACAAACAGACGGACAGGCAGAAACACAAAACTGAAATCATATTCACACTTAAAAAATGCTAGAAAGTGTTAAAAACGCTTAACGTAATTAAAAGTACAATTCTAGCAATTTTTTATTAGTACCTCTTAATATAACTGGATATTTTTGTGTCACCCTGTAAATCTAATGCTAATCCTGCTATATTCTCTGCAAAGCATTCTTTTGTGCATATAAATAACATATTTCAATTTCCTAAAACTTCGTGGAAAGTAAAGTTATTAAAATTTGATTTATAGAAATGCCTCTCATAGAACGCAATACTTTGGAATACTTTTGAGTATCCCTGTGTATAAACCGATGGTGGTATTTCCTCCATTTTATACAGGAAACATCGAATAAAGAACTTGAATAACATATTTCAATTACATTAAGATATGTGTACAGTAAAGGTATGAAAATATGATTTATAGAAATTCCTCTCATAGAACGTAATGCTTTGAAACACTTTCGGGTGTCCCTGTACACAAACCAGTAGAGGTATAAACTCCATTTTCAATAGAGAACGTTCGATAGTGAACTTGAATAACATATATCAGTTTCAAGAAATTCCATAAATATTTACTGGAGTTAGAGCACGGACAGACAGACAGACAGACAGGCAGATACACAAAACTGAAATCATATTCACACTTAAAAAATGTTAGAAAGTGTTAAAAACGCTTAACGTAAACGAAAGTACAATTCTAGCAATTTTTTATTAATAGCTCTTAATATAACTGGATATTTTTAAGTAAAGTTATATAAATAAAGTTATTAAAATTTGATTTATAGAAATATCTCTCATAGAACACAATGCTTTGAAATACTTTCGGGTGTCCCTGTACACAAACCAGTAGAGGTATAAACTGCATTTTCAATAGGGAACGTCCGATAGTGAACTTGAATAACATATTTCAATTTCATTAAGATATATCTGCAGTATAGGTATGAAAATATGGTTTATAGAAATACCTCTCATAGAACAGAGTGATTTGAAATACTTTCGGGTGTCCCTGTACACAAACCTGTAGAGGTATAAACTCCATTTTCAATAGGGAACGTCCGATAGTGAACTTGAATAACATATATCAGTTTCAACAAATTCCATAAATATTTACTGGAGTTAGAGCGCGGGCAGACAGACAGACAGGCGGGCAGACAGACAGACGGACAGACAGACAGACAGACAGACAAACCGAAGTCATAAACACTTTTCAACCTTGTTGGAAAGTGTTAGACAATTTTTGTGGGCTTTTTGCGGGTAGATAATCCTAATATCAAATCGGTTAACCACAGGGTATTCGATATTAAAATCTATTAAGTATATATATAAAAATTCCTAAAACTGAAATTTTTCTGGGAAAATTTTTCTTTCACAAAAATAGGCTTTAAAAATTAAAGTTTTTATCGATTCCTATTCCAGTCCAGATTTCAGTTTTTATTTATTCCTCATCTTGTTAATCAAGTTTAATCTCCTAATCTTGTTAATCATCTCTTACCTTCATGGGTTAGTAGGTGATATAAGGAGTTTAGAAATAGGTGGCAGAGGGTCAGTCACTGAGAATTCTTGGAGAACTTTTGGACAAAAGTAAGTTTGAGCTCTCATCCTCCCTCAAAGACAAAATCCGTTTTGATACTAAAATTGCATAATTTAGAAGAGGCTTGAACAAGGATTAAATATTAAACACGAATGTAAAGTGTGAAGAAAACCATTCTAATAAATTTCAACAATAAAACAAAACTAATGGAAACGAACTGGAAAAAGTATTTAAAATGATCCTGTAACAAATTTGTTTCTTTCACTACTTTGAAACAAAGGCGACAATATTATCAAATCTGTAGGATTTATATATTTTAATTATCTTCAAATTTTTCATAGATCAATACCCATATGGTGTTAAAATAAAAAATATTTTGAGCAAAATCTCTAACTTACACAATTTTAAGTATAGGATTGTACGATTTTGAACTTAATTACGTTATGGATAGTTAAACAAATTAGGACTATTTGTGAATTGATACAAAGTAAACATATGTACGCATTTATATAAATAGAAATATATTTCTTTATATTTTTAAAATATTATTTCAAAAGTTAATTTTGTCAGATTTATCTTTAACAAAACGGAAGATTTTTGTTTTACCTTTAGTTTTAATCGCACTAACGACATTTTTCACATTCAACCAAATTGTTTTCAGTGTGCAGTAATGCTTTCAAGTCAGAAAATTTCTTAAGAACATATGAAAATTTAAAAAATATTTAATGTCAGAGAAAAATTACATTAATATTCATTGAGTTCACACTATGTATACTTTAAAATAAAATTGTTGTCTGAATTAAGAATAATTTTTCTTCTGTATTATATCTATGCACATAACATTTAACAGCAAAAAGTACCTAATAAAAGTAAAATTTTTTAAATAAACTGAAAAAAAAATCTTGTAAAATATTTACAAAATTGCTTAAAGTCTGATATGTAAAAGAAAATGGAAGAAATCAGAGTACGAAGCAGTTTAAACGTATAACGTAAAGTAAATCTGAAAAACGTTCAACTTACAGGAAAAACATACAATCTGGTAACCCTATTAAAACACCAATAAATTTAGTTATATATTTTCGTATATACTGTTTATCTTTGACTCTTTTATTTATCAATGAATTTCTTTTTTCCGCTCTATCAAATACCTAACAGGGTTTGATTCAGGCAAATATTGGGTCCGCTTTGCTTCTGTCCAGAAACTCTATAAGAAAGCTCCTTTACAAAGTAAAAATTAAAATGCGAAATAAAAACGGCCACTTCAGAACATTTCGTTCACTAAAAGTGATATCTTTTTAAAAATATCTCACACTTGAATTCTGTTTTGTAAATATGTTTGTTGAATGTGAATAAGGCAGAGGGTGGGTGGATCAAGGTGGTATATATTATTGATATAATATGTAACACTTTTAAATTTATTTCTCATCTTAATTGTATGTTTCATATATTTATTCTCTACTTCCACTCACTTTCATCATATCACTTTTATTTTTTATCTCGTTATATTAGTATGTCCCATTATGTGAAAAAGAAATATTAAACCTATCAAAATAAAAATTTGGGGATTTTATTTGAGATAATTTATTCCCTTTGTATTGTTAAAGCTTTCTGTGTAATTTCTATATGACACTTTCTCGTTGGATTAAAAATTCCTGTTTAAAGTCTAACCGCTCTCTTTCCCGATATTTTTTTAACATAATCCCCTGCCAACAGAACAGTAGAGAGGGATTACACTATTAAAGCCTCTGATCTCCCCCTTAGGCATATACATTGGCTTAAGATATACGACAGTGTTGTGACAGAAAGAAGTCAGTCCACGGGCAGGAGGGGGCAAGCACATGATATATGTCTCCCCCCGTCCTCTAGTTATCTCTCATCTTTCTGCATCGTAATTTTTTTATTCGTTTTTTATTTCCCATTCTGACTTCTTTCATAAAACATCTTCCGATGCCTTTTTTGTCTTTCGGTTCGAGCCTGCAGGGCGACAATCTTCGGAACAAGAGGATAAGAACCAACCGATGTCATCTCAAGCTGCTCAATGAAGCACAAACGGGAAGATGAAATGGCATGAGAAAAGCGAACGTATGTCAGTGGCGATCATAGCTAGCAGCAATCGTGTCATGCCGATCAGGAATGAATGTTTTGTTGGATATTTGTTGTTTATCTGGTGTCATTCGTTGCGTGGGACAATTTTACAGAATGTAAGAAATTCGCGGGGAAGACGTGTTCATCGCAAATCACGGGGAAGGCTTTGCGTAAACTCATGCAAAGGCTGCCTGCCTGTCTGTTTTATTTTTTTAGTATGAGAGGAACAAAATCCGTTGATTATTTTAAATTTCTTTAAAAGAAGGTATAATAAAATGCTTTGGCATTCATATAATCTACATATTTCTTTATAGAACTAATGAACACGTATTTATTAATAATTATATATTCTGATTTTTCAAAGGATTCTTTTTTATTTTCATGCTGCAAACGTGCAGGTTTTTTTTCCATAGTTGAATGTCGCACCTAATAATTTTAATTTAAAACAACTCTTGCGTGTCTGTTTATTTTATTAGTGTTCAAAACTCTCTTTCCTACTTCAAAAGATCTTAATCACACACACACTCACATAAATGGGAAAATGAAATGGCATATGCGAACGCAAGTCAGTGGCTATCGTAGCTAGCAGTAACTGAGTCTGTGAGGAATACGTGGTCTCCATTCCTCAATCTTAAAGTAATCTAACTTAAGTAGTAAATGATAAGAGCACGAGACAAAGTTAAATACAAACAAAGCTTATTAAAGATCAAGTTCAAGGCGGGTGTTGGGCTAACTCAGAAATAACTCTTAAACAGCTTTAGGGCTTCAGATTTCTTTATAGCTTCAGTAAATCATTAAATAAACGTAACTTATTCTGACCAATACAGATACTGTCGACGATTGCTTTCTGCCTATCCACAATGCTCCGCTGGCGACAGGATCCCCTCGATTCGCATAATTTCACTCTATCGATTAGCACTTTCCAAAAAAGGCTGTGACATCCACCAAAACTAAGAACTTATCACAAAAGATCACTTAAGCAAACTCTTTCTTCATCGACTCTGCACCACTCTCCTACTCTCCTGTTTATACGCATCCATATTTATATCTAAGCTTCATCTATTCCACTCACTTCATTTAATTCTAAGACTTCTCCTTATTCACTCGCGCTTCGCAACTTGTGAACTTAGCTGCAGCGCCATGCTGACGTGATTTCTACTAAACACCAACCTTAAAGTCATACCTATCAGTAATGAATATTATTATTGTGCCCATTCTCCCTGCGGCTATCTTTCGGCTTTCCTTCTGGCTGTCCCTGTACATGGACCAATAATAGTATTTACTCTATTTTCATAAACATCTATGTAAATAACCTACCGCAAGATTCTGGCGTCACTTTAGTGACTTTCACTGACGACACTGCCATCTGTTGTAGTCAACGCACATCAAACACTGTGTTTCGAGTACTCCAAAACTACTTAATTTTACATACCTGCCGACCAGTGTTGCCAGATTTGGGGACTTTTTTATTCAACTCTCACCAATAATTTTGAGAAGTGATATTTGCTATACATAATAGACGTTTATCTTTCGAAGTGCTTAGGCAACCGTTACAATTAAAATTTAGCGGCGGGGGTTGAATAAAAAAGTCCCCAAATCTGGCAACACTGCTGCCGACGAAAATTTAAGAAATTCGCTTCCCAATGCCACCGTTTTCTCTAAACTCTAAAATGAGTAAATCTTTCGAAAACACTGTAAAGATCACTTCCAGTCAAATCGTGTCAGTAGTTTCACTGCTAGCAGTACAATACAAAGATTCACGCTTTGGAAAGACGAGACGAATATACACGCCCGGAGCAGTTAAGTGGTTAAATAAATATTCGATCTGGTAAAGAAAATGGAGAATTAAAATGAAAAGATCCAAAAGTGCCGCCATATTCTTCACAAATAAACGCTATGACACCTTCACTAACTTTCTTTTAAATAATCAGCCTATACCCTTTGCAACAATGTTACAAATACTTAGGGAGTTTATTTAGATTCAAAATTAACGTGGACGTCACATTTCAGAGTCTCTGAAAAAAAAAAAAAAAAAAAAAAGCAGACAACGCCACAAAAGTCCTTTATTTGTTTATTGGCTTGGAATAGCCGTTTGTCACTTAAAAATAAATTATTGTTATATAAACCAATGATTCATCCAATCATCATCTATGGTTGTATGATTTACGGATCGGCTACGAAAACTCAGTTAATAAAAATTCATTTATTCCAAAATAAGTTTTTACGTAGGTTTGTTCAAACTACTCGTTATGTCCGCAATGACGCTATTCACCGGAATCTTCGAATTAAGCCAATTTATACTGAAATTCGAAAACTTACCATGAAGTTTCACAGATCCATTCCCAATGTAGGAAATCGTCTGTTAGACTCCATTCATCACTACGATCCTAGAATCGGTCGTGGGAAGAAGCGACTTTTGGTTATTTTAACTAGGAGAGACGACTTTTTTGAAAAGTAGAATTATTTCTTAGTGAGTTACCTAACACAGAATTTTCTCTCTAAATTATAGTTTTCCCTAGAGTGAACGCAATGTTCCTCTAGAGTTGGCTAACCTAGGCTGACCATATGTCCTCGAATCTCGAGGACAGGCACGAATTTCGAGGACAAATTACCTTCGTCCCCAAAAAATTACAACACATTTGGGGACGCCGGTTATAAAGTTATTAATGTTTTATTATAGTAATTTATTATATGTATAATAAATAAACTGAAATAAGGTGCTTTATACATAAAAATTACTAAAATTTTACAATTTAAGGTGATTTAACTATTTAATTATTTTTTTTTTTTTTTTTGTCCTCGAAATTCGAGAACACCGCCATCTTTGTCCACAAATTCAAGGAAAAAAATATGGTCACTCTAGGCTAACCCTACCATCAGGTCTAACTTCTGAACTTTTATTTCAGTCGCGAGTGTCCACCTTCCTTCTAGTGAAAAACTTTATTTATTGTATATATATATATATATATTTCAAAATTTTCAGCTGCTGGGGCATTTTTTTTAAATTTATATTTGACAATTTTTATTAATTTTTATTAATTTTTTATGACTTGTAAGTAAGCTTAAAACTTAATTCATAGTTGGATTTCCTGAATTCGAACTCTGATTGGTCGGAATCTCGCATTCTGATTGGTAGTTTCAATTCGGATATAATCCTCTCTAGTTTTTTATAGCTAATTTTAACTGGATTTTATTAATATAGATAAAAATAAATAAATAATTCTGATTACATTCTTTGTAAACAGAATTTAATTTAATATGGCAGGACTTATTTTAATCTATTCTTCCATATATAAGCATGCATTAACTGCATTTCCTTCCCTAGCATCGGTTACTATCTTATTTCGTAAAATTTCTTTGGTATAGCTTTAGCTTAGGATTCCCTTGGCGGCTTTTAAATTTTTATTGCTATTTAGGCGATGAATTAAAATGGTTATCGCAACTGCGTAAGTAAAGATCTTGAAGAGAAATGTCCGAGCTAATTGGATACTTAATTTCAAATTTCGCAAAGCTGTTCCATTTCTTTAGCACGATTTTTTTCCATTTTATTTTAATTATTTAAAAAAAGAAAAAAAAAAAAAAAAAAAAAAAAAAAAAAAAAAAAAAAGAGGTTTGCACGGTCCATTTTTTAATTTGACATAAAAGGAAATATATTCACTTATTTATTTATTTTTTGAATTAATTTATATATATATATATATATATATATATATTGCCTTTTAAATAATTTTTAAGTTAAAATGGAGTTTATGCTTAATATTTTTTGTATCAATTATCCGATGGAACTAAAAAATACAGCTTAACTTAGATTTTGTTCTTATTATCTTATCTTTAACCAATTTTTGATAAAATTTAATAATCCGGACAGATACAATGACAAACTTTCAGCTCTATGTGTTTTAAATAAATACAAAAATGTTTGTACGTTTATTCACAGTGTAATACAGTAAATAACGGCAATGCAAGATAGCTTTTTGAAAGAAATAGTCCTGTCGTACTACAGACTGTTTTTGTAGCATTTAATCTAATGCCTTTTTTACAATAAATTTAATTTGCAATTAATTATAAAACAAACAACTTGAAAATTAATCCATCTCAATATCAAATCATGTTGAATAACAAGTATAGACGCACATACGTATGTATGTGTTTATAAAATTTTATTGAATTATCCCTTCTAATACTATAGTCTTCGTTTTGCAGATAAACACACACGTATCAAGTTGTTTTAGTGTTTTCTGATTTTTTAATTAATGAAATTATATTTTAAAAACATACTCTTTTTCAGAAAGGTAAATGTTGTATTGTAATAAAAATAGAAAGAAATCTGAATATTATTGAATTTAAAAGACAAGATTTGTGTCTTTTTTTTTTTCTTTTTTAGAATGACCTGCATATGTTACTGTATATTTTTCAACGTGTAGTGGAATGTATTATTTTGTCTATCTTCGTCAATGTTTATTTTTGAACCCATCGCTTGTTATTAAAAATATCCCTGTAAAACTATCTTTTCAACAACAAAAGTATGTGCGCGGAGAAGAAGTTTTAAAATATTTATAACCATAATTATATATATTTAAATTTCGTTCAGTTTTAAAACGTATAATATAATAGAAAAAGATTTGATTCAATTTAGGTAACGAACTCTAACTGTTTTGAAAGAATACGAATAATATATAATATACAGCGGAAAAATGTGTAGTATTGAAAACGCACTTCAAAATATAAACAACAAAGATAAAACCATGTAGAGAACAGCCGTGTTAAACTCGGAATGCGAGGTATACACTAAATATTTTAAAGTATATTTTTATGCATACATATAATATATTACAGAAAAGTGTAAATATCTGTCACAATTTCTATAATTTCAGTAAAAAACGTCTCAATCTAAATACATAATCTGATGCAAGTGTGTATATATATTTTTTATTTTATTTTAGAGCTTCACTAATTTATCGAACTTTGCTCTGCTTTATGCATAAAAAAAAAAGTAAACAAATAAAAATTGCCAGCACAAAGAACATGTACAAAAACACATGTAATTAAATATACAGGAAGTATTTATTGATTTTTACAATATCATTGAAATCTCACTAAAGTATTACATCCGATATGGCAATGATGAATCTATAACGTTGTTGTATAAAAGCAACAGTTAAAGTTCCCCATCATATATATGTATGGAGTGATCATCATACTATATGTATACTATGGGCATAGAATGGGTTTAAACGTCGCACTATAGCTACGCATTGGGCAATTGGTCCCGGTCTGACAATTTTAGGGGCGGTCCGTAGTTTAAATTAGTGCACAAAAGAAATCTTTTTAATTCTTACCCTTTACAATTAAAAATATAAATATGCTTTTATGAAATTCTTCAATAGTTAAAAAATATATATACTCCAATACTTTTGAGTAATCTGGTCCTGTATACTTCCAAATATGTGTAGATGTACTTCTATAAATTCTTGGTACAAAGTTTTCATTTCAACTTTTCGTAAATAATGGGTCACTTTTCAAGTGATTAAGGCAAAGTAAATAAACATATATATATACAATTTTGCATAATATTCCTCTTAAAAATTAAATTTCACCCACTAAATATTGACCATGGTAAACGACAGTTATCATATAATTTATCGGATGATATTCGTCAAAATTTAGTCGGCATGTTTTATTCAAGACAACCTTTTTACATAAGTTTGGAGTAATTGCATGCCATAGAAGCTATACCCATTAAATGTTTGTAAAACATAGAGAGGCATACAGACAGATATTAAAAAAAAAAAAAATCGAGTTTAGAACATCTTAAAACGAGTACAGTCAGCAGCAAAAGTATCCGAGCACTAGAAATAATCCCTGCCTAAATAAAAATACACTTAATACTGCTTTGTTAAATAAATTCTTGTCGAGTCATGTTCTTAGTCAGTCTAAGAACATGATTGTACAAGGATTTATTTAACAAAGCAGTTTTAAGTGTACTTTTTTGATATCGGAATTATTGGCTAGCGCTCGGATACTTTTGCTGTAAATTCATCGAAAACCAGAAGTTTAAAATTTTTACGATTCCCACATCTTTTCCTTTTGTATGTAGAATAAAATAAAATGTAGCAACAGCAATCCTCACATCGTCGTCATGTCAGCACAAAAACAATTCAATGTCGTAATATCGGTCACAAATAAATTATTCCATAATTCATCGAACATACAATTGATGGCGACTAACAAAAGATCAATCATTAGCACAATTGTCAATAAATCATCCGGTATCGAAAAGTGAATTTTAATGAAGAAAGATAAGCCAATATCATTGAAAAAAAGAGGAAGGGGGGAAATTGCACGTTAAATGCGTTCAAATACAAAACTGGCAGTTTATAGATGGTATTTTCTCTTCAATCACCATTAAAATCGCCTATTTATTAAGTTTTCTTTAATATTTTTTAAGTTTTATTGTCACGATTTATATTTTCTTCTTATCTGCTCATGTTTAAAATCAATCCGATTTATTGATCATGCATTTACATGAGGAAAGTATAGATAACTGTTATTCCCACACAAAGGGAAAATGGAAATATTAAAGATTTTTAATTTCTATTACACAGCCTAACGTTTTCGATTTTTTACAAGTATCCCTTAAATAGATGGTTTCAGAAGATCAAAGATAAGGCAATCGAATTATTTAAGAAGAAAATATCGTCTTTACAATAGGGTCGCTACTACACTGAATGCAAAAGGACGCTGTAGATTATTTTGAACAGAATTACTCAAACTCTGGGATTTACAGACTGGGATCAACTTTTGAGAAGTCTGTCTGTTCTCCAAATATACTTCCTGATAAATTTCTTTCTGTGTTGGCCCTTAAAAAGGTATTTACATAATTTACATTATATAAACTAATTCAAAGAATTGAGCCAGTCGAATTTAAGATATTCATAGAAATAAATTTCTGAAGCATTATTATTATTATTATTATTATTATTATTATTGATAAAAAGTTCAAACATCTTTTAAGCTGAATAAAGTTAGATATTTCTTCATTTATTTATTTTATTTCTACATTTATTTATTTTATTTTATTTTTAATTCAAATTTCATAAAAATAAACAAAGGTAAAGTAAATTAATTTCATAAACAATAAGTAAAAGTTTCATTAAAGAAAGTGTCATTAGTTAAAGTTTTAGCTCTGTTAAATCTTTAACGAATCACATTTTCCTTAATGAAACTTTTCATGTGATATCACACAAATATTTTTGAAATTAGACGAATTTTTCACGTGCCTGCACATATTGAAATTCTGTCATACTTAGAGTGACCCTATGTTCTTGAAATTCGAGGACAACCTTTTTTTTTTTTTTTTTTTTTTTTGTAATCGTTTTTCTAAGTTTGGAAAAATTTTAGCAAGGAAATTATTTATCAGAATGATCGTTCTTTTGGTCCTTATTTACTTAAAATAAAAATTACTTCCTAATTTGGGTGATTGTAATATTTTTTGACACTCGATTATGAAGGTACTCTAATATGATCACCATAGTCATAATTTTAATTTCAGGAAGAAATTTTAAACTTTTATATTGAAAATATATGCGCATTTTCTGTCGTTTTTTATATGATTCTATCACCACTCTTCTTTTCAATACCATCTTCTATAATAGGCCTGTCCAATTCAAAACACTTTGTGGTCCGCGTTGAAAAGGCATTTTATGCCAACGGGCCATACTGAATATGTGTGTGCGTGTGCCTATATATTGCAAATTCTCTCATCGTTCGGCTTATGTGTTATGTTAGTGTCATTTCTCTTCTGCGTAAGTACTTTAACACATTTTTACTAATCATTACTACTCAAATTAAATTAATACCATCACTATTTTTAATAATATATATCTCAATTAAAATTTAATTTTATGTTGGTATCTTCATCTATCTTTTGTCTGCTGAGTGTTACAATGGTACTAAATAATTCAAATTATATATATATATATATATATATATATATATATATATATATATATATTTGTAATTTTCTATACATTTTAATACAGTCGAACCTCGTTAGCGTGAATCTCAAAGGGGATAAAAAATTTATTCATGTTATCAGTAGTTTATACTATCAGTAACTAATCTTCACATAACTAAACTAATCTTCATTTTGACGGGGATTGCGGAAACAGTTCAAGTTAAAAGTAATTCATGTTAACAGTGTTCACGTTAACGAGTTTCGACTGTTTGAAATATATTTTAATATATATATATATATATATATATATGTATATGTGAGTGTGTATTTAGGCTCGCGAAGGGTTTAAAATTTGAAATAGAATATACTAATATTAAATTAATATTTTATTCATAAATAAGCAAAAGAAAACATATGGTATGGATGAACAATAGATAAATAATTATAATAATAAGAATCAAAATCGTATTTTACTAGCGATCGATTCACTATTTCTTTTTCTAGTTACCCTAATCATCTACGACGATTTTCACTCGGGAGATCAAAGCATTTTTATTAATTTTTGCTGTGTTAACCAATGATGTAAAATTATCAATTTAGTGAATGTTATCGCGGCTACAAAATATTACACGGCGGGCCACGTATATGGCTCAAGAGTCGCAGGTTGGCCACTCCTTTTCTTTAACACAAGTCGCTAACCTTTCCGACTGCAAGAACAACTAAATTTGCAATATTTTAACCCTGGGAACTACTAAATTTATAATATAAAATCAATCCACGGACTACTAACATTATTTATTAAGGACCGCAAACATATTTTAGAAATAACTATCAAAGAGTACTAATTTTACAAATAGGAAATAAATCTATTTAATAACAAATAATATAATTGCATGTAAGTTTGTCTCAATTTTATTATAAATAGATGAACGAGACATAAGGTAAACGCACCAGTAGTGGACCCTGTACCAGTAGTGGACACTTTTAATTTTAAACTCGGAAAATAAGTTACCTAATAATTCTGAAGATTCGACCAATGTTCAGGAAGGGAGTTATAGTCCTTTACTGTTAAACCCTTTAACAAAAAATAATTCAGGCCATTAGTTTTAAAATAATGTTAGTTTAACTAAAAAAATTTGCACTTAGTGTCATTTTGCCGTTTTCTTCTTATGACTTTGAATAAGGAAATGAAATTTTATTTGCTCGCTCTCTGCTTATTTTTAACTGATTTCTTCTACTTTTTGCTTTCATATGACTAAAATAAGTATGTATATAGAATTCATTTATTGTGCTGTTTTTTAAATCTTGTATAAACACATAGTATTTTTATGGGTGTCCACTACTGGTACCAAAAAAATGTCTTCATGACAAATAGTGGACAGCCCTGTCCACTACTGGCTCATGTGACTTTTAATGCCAGATCCAGTAGTGGACACAATTCTGTAATCTAGCAATTTTAGAGTTGAATTTTAAAGCAAAACTTCAAAGGGGCCCACTACTGGAACAAAAAATGGTCCACTACTGGGTCTTTAGTGTGTCCACTACTGGCTCATTTTAAGCTCTTCATATTTTTGATTTTTTACATATATAAATGCTACAATTAGCAATTTTCATAATACAGTCGTGTTAAGAAAGAGTTAGTAAAGGTCTGAAATATTAATTATTTTTTGAAACTCTAAACTTTAAGAAATTACACAAAAAAAATAGCCGGAAAATGTCCTTAAAGTGTCCACTACTGGTGCGTTTACCTTATAATAATTCATAAAAGTTTTAAAAATACTATAAATTCATTTTTTTTTTTATTCAGTGCAAATAAGTTGTTGAAAATTGTATAGCATTTTTAAAAATATTTTTTTCACCCAGTTACTAATATTCACTTAGAGCCAAAAAGTAAATCTTCAAATGGATAGGAATTTACACTGTTAAAAAAATGCAACTTTGCTGTCAGAAATTCTCTGTAATTTGAGAAAAAAGTCGTAAATTTCGAAAAAAATTACGTTGACAAGACGTATTTTTCTGTAATTACAGAGAATTTCTTGCAGCAAAGTTTAATTTTTTTAACAGTCTAGCTTTAAGATTGTAATTGTTGTCGAATAGTTATAGATTAAGGTTAATTTTATTTGGCATACCAAATATAATAGGGAAAAGACTTCCGACAGCTTTCTTGTCCAATTTTAAACATTAAATATTTATTTATCTTGAATTTTGGTGTGCCGATATATGTCTCGCTATAAATAATACAAAACTCCAAGAAAAATAATTTACACTTAAAAAGGTAAAAATGTAGCGTGACAGGCATGACAAAGACAGACATATTTTCAGTGACTCGTCTTTATCACTCAATTGCTCTAATTCGAGACACATTTGAAGTTCAGAGATTTCAATTTATATAAATAGGACTTTCGTAAGATATCGAATTTTAAAAAAGTTTTAAAATTTAAATAAATAAATATATTTAATAGCGTGACAGACAGACAAGTGTAAAAATTTAGAATTATCTTTTTGCCTACTTGTTATTAATTTTCTTTTTTAATTAATAATATACAAAAATGTTTTAAATTGATAATGTGTTATGTTATTTGATATGTTTTCTATCAAGAAAAATAAAAAGTAATTCAGTTAGTGAGAAAGAAAGTCACTTTTTTACTTTTGCATGAAATTAATCTCAAGCTACCTTTTTATTCATAATTTGTTTAACTTGAGAATGACACAGAGATTGGTCTGTTCTATGTTAACAGCTATGAACAGTCGGTAACAAAAGTGTACGAACACTAGCAAAAATTCCTATGTAAAAAAAGTGCACTTCATACGGTTTTGTTAAATAAATCCTTGTCGAATCCTGATTTTAGACTGACTAAGAACAATATTCGATAAGAATTTATTTAACAAAACCGTATGAAGTGTACTTTTTTTACAGAGGAATTTTTGCTAGTGTTCGGACACTTTTGTAGCAGACTGAACCTATTATATCTGTACTTATAAGTATAAAGGATTTAAGTCCATATTCTTGATTTTTCAGGAGACGAAAAATAATTTTAAACTAACTAAAAACTAATCAGAAGAATCGATTAGGAAAAAAGAATTAGGTTGATTTATACCCTTTATACCATTCAGTGATTGTCAATCTTCATTTAATAAAGGGAAAAAAAATGAATTAAATATTTTATACTAAAATTAATGCTAAATTTCTAACCTGAATCTCTTTTTACCAATGGATTTTCTCAAAGACTAAATGACATGGATTTAAATCCTTTATACCAATCGATAGAGAATTTTTTTCTGAGTCTGACTATGTGCTTAACTCAAAATCGACATTTTTGGACTTAAATCCTTTATACTTATCAGTACAGATATGTTGTATGAAGATTTTTCTTTTTTTATTGATCTTTTAAGAATTTCCTTAAATGAAATTTGTTGTATGGAAAATGAGTATTTATATAGTATATGAGCAATAGAGTGATTATAAATAAAGTTACGATTTCAAAACGCCATAATTTTAAAACTACCGGTCACAATGACTTGATATTTTGCCAGAACAATTGCTAAGCGATGGAATTTTGTTTGGAAAAGGAAAGAAAATGTTCCAGAATGTGCCATTACCGGAAGGTGTTTGTTTCATCTTTTTCTCTTGTCACTATCACTGTTTTTGCTATAAACACGTATTTTTAGCTTTTTGCTAAAAAGTTATCGTAAACTCTTGGAATCTGTTGTTTCCTGCTATTTTATTATATTGCTAACAACATTGCTGTGTTCATTTAAGCTTTTCCCATGACATTATCCTGACAGCGTCCTCTGTAGGCATATTTAGGAAATACTCTTTTTCTTCGCCAAACAAAATTCCATTGTCTCACTATCGTTCTGGTAAAACATAAACTTATTCTGACTGGTAGTTTTAAAATTATAGGGTTTTGAAATCGTAACTTTAATTGTAATCACCCTGCATACATACATATACAGGGTGTTCCAGAAGTCCTACACCTTTCTCTTAACTCGAAAATGACGAAACACGTGCTCAACGAATTCGAGAGGACCTCTTTTGATAAAAAAAAAGTTTGGGCCCGGGAAGGTACGTCTTGTGATACATCCCTGGAAACATCTCTTCAAAACAATGAATTTGATATAGTTTTGCCCTACGATGATTATTAAAGGAGATACATGAGTTTTTAAACTTTTGAAATGTGGATTTTATACTTATGTATTCCTTTTAATAGTCATTTCAGGACAAAACTATTTATATCAAATTCATTGTCTTGAAGAGTCGTTTCCAGAAATGTATCACAAGACATACTTTCCTGCTTGAAATTTTAAAATTGCCCTCCCTAAAGGCACTCCTACCACCCCCTTGCTCGGGCCCAAACATATTTGGGCAAAGTATATCTTGTGATACATCCCTGGAAACGCCTCTTCAAGACAATGAATTTGATATAAACAGTTTTGTCCTGCAATGATTATTAAAAGGGCTACATAAGTATAAAATCCACATTTCAAAAGTCTAAAAACTCATGTATATCCTTTAATAATTATCGTAGGGCGAAACTATTTATACCAAATGCATTGTTTTGAAGAGACGTTTCCAGAGGTGTACTCGTATCACAAGACATACCTTCCTATTTGAAATTTTAAAGTTGCCCTCCCTAGCGCCCCCCCCCCCCTAACACCCCCGGGCTCAAACTGTTTTCACGAAAAGAGGTCCCTCTCGAATTCATTGAAAATGTGTTTCACCATTTTTCACAATTCTGACTCATTTTTGAGTTAGGAGTGGGGGGGGGGGGGGACTTTTGGAACACCCTGTATATCGAAGTAATGACCAGATTTTTCCGTATGCAACCAAAATTTTCTCGCTGATTACCTCTTTCGGAGGCATTATTATAGAAGGTGTTGGTCTGAGCTTTGATGACTTTTACGAAACAAGGAGTGTATGTTGCCACGACGAATTTCATGCTCTTGTTCGGCTGCCATTGCTGTACACGACAGTATCGAGCTCGACAAGTGTCCGACCAGAACTACCCGACTCTACCGCTCCTCCCCGAATCAATCACTGAATAAAATACGTGTTACATTAAAGCACTGGAAATTGATTCGTAGTGAAAATGTTTTTAATTGTCCAGTGTGGCTCTTTGGAATTTTAGGCGTTTTTCTTCAGGCACAGAAGTGCCAAATAATTGCAGATTATCTGAAATCCTCATACCAGATTTTTTTAAAATAATATTCTTTTGTCATAATTATTTGTGCTTACATAAAGCAGGGAATGTTTTTACTAAACAATGGTATGAAATTTATTTTTAGTCAGTTCTAATTTGGCCCTTTTTGCGGATATAGCGTGAATATATGATCCAGAATGCCTCAATGATTCTCCATTTTGTAAAACTTTCTCAGCCAAACATCTTATAAAATAGTTTTCCACATTGATTTGTGTAAGTGAAATGCTTGTTTCTTAAAACTGAATGAAACAAAAATTTTTCAGAAATGTATTTACGTAAAATTGTTTCAGTTTATATCAGTAGTTGAAAAATCTCCAAAAAATCACTCCCCGTATTCGTCTTTTTTTCTCAGTTAGGAAGAGTCTCCAAATCTAAATCTGAAGATGTGTCAGTGAATTTGTTTTGCATGGCTAGTTACATGCTATTCTTTGTTCATCTCGATAACACAAAACATCGTCAGCGTATTCGATTGTCCGACGCGTTTTCGCAACTGCAGATATCTACAATCTTTCAGACCTAAAACATAAACCCGCCGACGTCAATTCACGTTGTCCAACCAAGCACAAATGTCGTAGACAACTTTTTTTTTTTGTTCTTACTCGAAGAGGGATGTCATCGGCGATCATGACAACTACAATACCGCTTGTTGCACCGAACAACCGGTGACATGCGCTGCCCTGTACGTGAGGTCTTCGCCGATTCGAGGCTCAGAACATTCGAAATAGGTTGCCATTTGTTCGAAACAGTAGCTACTTGGCTTTCATCTCATCATCGCGCTCATTCATCATGCACGCTTCTTTGGTTGCGTGTGCGGCCACTAATCCTTTTTGCCACAAAAAGAAGGAAATATAAAGAAATAAGTTTTGCAGATTTTTGGTTTAGAGCCTTGTGATAACAAGAGTTAGTCATTTGATGTGCATTTCTTAAATTTGGAATGGCGTAGCTTAGTTTAGTTGTATTCTCCTAAATTTTGAGATATAAGATTTCATTTTAATCCTCTTCAGCTTTCTCTTAATGTCATAACATTACTTTATTTGTGTTTTAGGTATGACAGTGCTTTTCCTTCTTTTTTTTTTTAGTGTTTAAAAATAAAGGTTTTAAACTGAAAATGACATTGGTATGAATAATAAATAAACTATTCAAATTTAGTTGCAAAAGAATTTTTACAATAATTAAAGCGGAAAGAAAAGTCACGCAGGCCGAATAGATTCTGATAAAATTTACAAGTTTTCAATTGGGAAAGGTGCGTTGGTGAAGGGTACGACTGACTCACAGACCTAAGTAGAGCACCTTTTGTACGGGGGTGGGGGTCTATTTAAAGGTTCCTAGAACGTATTCACAAAATCTTTTTGGAGAAAATCCACTGAAAAATCCGAACGGTTAAGTCGATGAGCGCGACCTCGGATCGAACCCGGCACTTTGCGTCTACCAGCATTGACAGCAGAACTTCTCGGTCACTAGTGGGATTCCAACTGAAAAATTAGTCCTTCCTTACCTTTCAATCAAGAAATCATAAGATTCAATGTGTCCATTTTAAACTTCTGCGTTTGTGATGACTAAATAAATATTTTTTTTTATACGTATGAAAGGATATAATTTGAATAATTGCAAACTGTATTCAAACGAGGCCATATGTTTGATTATACATACATACCTACATATATATATATATTGTTACATAGTAGAGGACTATGCAAATTTAACACTCTAATATTTTTGATTGACCAAAAACGTAGAGTTACCTCTTCTTCTTTACTTGTTTAATGGGTTAGATGGGTTCCAACGGTTAAAACTAGCACAATTTCTCTCTTTCTCTCTTTTTACGTAATAAATAAAAATTTTTATTTAAAATTTTGAGAAAATAAAAGAGGAACTTTTAAACAATATTTTATAAGTTTTCATTAAAAATTTTTGGAAAATTCAGCCGGTGGGAGTTGGTTTTCAGAGGCCCTTCAAAAAAGTGGTGGATACGATTCCACCAAAAATAATACGTCGGATCTTGTTGAAATTTTGCGTACTTTTTCCAAATAGAATTATACGAAGGATTTTTCTTTTTCTTTCCTTTCTTTTTTTTTTCTTTCTTTTTTCTTTCTTTCTTTCTTTTTCTTTTTCTTTTTTCTTTTTCTTTTTTTTTTTTTTGATTAAAACTAATTTTACAAAGCTATGCGTAGGGTAAAATATAACGAAAATTGTATACTATTTTTGAACACAACTCTGCCAAAAATTAAAATTTCATTAAAAAAAAAAATCCTTCGTTCAATCATTTGTAAATTTTATTTTAAAGAAGTGTACAAATTTTGAATAAGACCGGTGCATTAGTTTTTGAATAATCGTGTCCACACCTTTTCTATAGGGTCTCCAGAAACCAGAATCCACCAGCTGAATTTTCCAAATTTTAATGAAATTTTTATAAAATATTATTTAATTGTAATTCTTTTATCTGTTCAAAATTAAAAAAAAAAAAAAAAAAAAAAAAAAATATTATATATATATATATATATACTAGCAGACCCGGCCACGCGTTGCTGTGACTAAGTTATACGTTGAATTATACGGCTGTAAACTATTTAGTACAGTCAAATTATTATTTACGAACAAAGACGAAAACGTTGTAGCCGATGTAAAAACCCACAGGGTTGAGATTTGAAACTTAGGTCAAAATTTGGAAGCGATTGATAAAAATTTTCGTAGTGTTGATATTAAGCACAAATTAATTTTATTGTAGGGTCCTATAAATTTTAATGGAGAAGTGATATATATTATTTCTAATGCTACTTTGGATAAAATTGCTAAAATGACTAATATATAAATTAAATTCTATTAAAATTCTATTAAAATAAAAGTATAAAAGAAACAGACGATTTTAAAATCAATTTTTATGGAGGAGTGAAATATAATATATGCTATAATGGATAATTTTACTATAAAATGACCTCATCATTTTAAATATTTTAAAGAGGGCAACAGCTGTAGTTATAAAAAGGAAAACAATAAGGCTAAACCAGAAAAATAAGTAAATTTGATAAATATTTTAAAACTTTAAAATTGGAAATCTTATGAAATATTGGACATTTAAAGTAAATACATGTATCATTTTAAATAGAAAAAGTTTTTGGAAAAGTTTAGTGTATTTTAACGAAGTGATGAGAAGTTTTTGAGTATGTTAAAATTTTAATAGTAAATTCAAGTTAATAAAGATGGGAAACATTGAGGATTTAAGATAAGAATAATTATAAGATTAAAAAAAAAAAAAAAAACTTTTTATATACCATGCTTTTAAATTTTAATATACTAATAATATACTAATTAAAAGGAAAATGATAAATATTCTATCATGGTTTGAAGTCAAATTTGTTTTCAAATGTCTAAATAAAATATCTGATGTAAGATACTAATATTTTGCAGCGGAATAGATTTCATTTCTGTCATCCTTGGCGAAAAAAAAAGAATATCGCCAAATTATCTGGCGAAAATATTTAATTCCTTTCAAAAATCATGGTTATTTTAACAACTTATATTAAAAGAGTAATGAATAATATGAAACAATATTTCGTACAATACATATTACATGTCATACACACGTACAATGAATAATACATATTACATTTCGTACGATGCATACATCTGGCATGTATATTTTCGTGTTACGCTTTTGATCGCCAAATAATAATAATAATAATAATAATAATAAAAAGCCAAGGGCGACAGAGTTTTTATATTTAAAATTAAAATTTTGTCAATTTGACAGCAAAATAATTCAATCTAACACCCGCGATAACTAATACATATTTATACCCAAATATAAGGATTAAAATCGGGAAATAAATTTCCTCGATTTTTAATAATTTCTTACAAAAAATCCAGTGGGCAATTAACATAGGAAATCTTTTTCTTGGCTGCACAGACGGTCAGTGTGTCACACTTCGCTTGCGTATAGAACTCATAGATATAGTATAGCATATATAGAATAGAGTGATCATTGAGGAGAAAAAAGTTATTCCTTTTCATTTGGGAAAAGACGACGTTTTTACCAAAATATGGCCGTCTTTCCCCGAGTGAATACACACGGGAATACATACTAATATTTTAGCAAATAAAATTTATAAATAATTTATTTGCTAAAGGGGAATGGAAGACTCCAGATACAGTTTCAAATTCATATTTCTTTCTTTCTTTTCTTTTCTTTTTTTTTTTTTTTCCAATACCACTTAATGGCTGTTTCCAAAGCTTTTATTTATTTTATTTTTTCGGCATCAAAAATCTTTGTACGATAACATGGGGATGAGAGATCTATATATATTACTATATCTATGATAGAACTACATTAACACTTTATCAATGTGTATAAAATCTTTAAATTGATTATGACGTCAATTTTCGTGAGATGCATAATTTAAATTTTTATAATTTTTAACGTTCACGTTTGATTAAATGTATTTATTTTTATGTCGAAAGAAAATGAACTCGTATTTTTTTTTTTTTTTTTTGGCAACAATTAAATTAATGGAACTCACAGATATTTTGGAGCAACTTTAATAAAGGTCTATAATTAACAAATAATTGCAATAAAACAATATTGTGACAATAAATTGAGATAAAAACTATCCTATCTCTCAAGTTGGACCAAACTGCACACAGTGTGCAAAATTTCATTAAAATCGGTTCCTTAGTTTAGGAGTTTACCCCGGACAAACATCGTGACACGTAATTTATATATATATACAGATATATAAAGTTTTATCAGCCTTCGAAATCATGTAACTCCTTAATTAAAACAAAACAAACAATCGATTTTCAGAATAAAAGAAAAGAAAAGAAAGAAAGAAATATTTAACGTCTCATATTTTTTTTTTTTTTTTAATTACAAATAATATAACTATATAAAATAAAAATCAGTTGGAATAATATTTATTTTCGTTTATAAGTAATTTTTATATTTATAATTAATAAAATCTGGTCTGGAACTTGCATTGCTGTCTCTTACCCTATATTTCTATAAAAACAAATTAGGAGGTACTGTATTTGAATAATGTAGGAGGTATTACATTTGGAAAAATGCAGGAGGTTCTGTTATTTAAATAATGTAAGAAGTATAGTATTTCAACATTTCCAAAATACGTAAAAAAGAGTTAATTTAATGGTAAAAGGAGCTTTATTGAACGGTTTTATTTGTTTTAGAAACAGTTTTATATGACATAAATTACTGTGTGAAGAATGGTACCGTCGCATTCAACCTGTTGTTTGAATATTGTAAGCAACATTCATAAAACTTTAAAGGTTATTATTAAATAAAACTTAAAATTATTGCTAGAAATCTAGAGCCTACTTTGAAAATTATTCAACTATTTGTGAATATCCCTGTATATATAGGATTAAATAATCATTAAAAAACTCTCAATTCAAAGGTGATATATGTTAATTCTAAGACAAGGACAATTTAGTGGACGAAAATTCAAAATACGTTTAAAACATAAAAATATTTAGATGAAGTGATTAATCGTCATAATATAGAGACATCTTAATTTATGAAAATATTATCTACCACTCTCCCTCTCCCCCACCACCAAGAGTTATAGTAGGCAAGACGTAGCTAAGGCACGTCGATAGCCTCTGGGTCCCCTGCCCTCTCTTCACGCATTCAGACTTAATTTTCTTGCATATTAATTGTCTTTTTTTTTAACACATTTGTGATTGTGAATTTTTTCCTCCCAAGTTATTTTGACTCCCCCCCCCCCCATTTTTTCACATTCTAAAGTGCAGTAGACATATTCTAGGGCAAATCCTCCTAGGATTATTCGTCTTAGTTAATAGTTCCGTCTTGAAATAAATGTATTTCTCCATCCTAGATTTAACAGGTCCGTTCATCGCCCATTCTCGGCGTAACTTTCTATTGCGTTTTATCGAGATCTGAGTTCTTATCCAGCTGTATCTAGGTGTTGCCATTCGGTGCGCACAAATAATCACACACACACACACACATATATATATATATATATCACTATAAAATGTATACGATTAATATAGTGTACTTAAATTATGCTCAGTAAGTAAAACCTATAACACAACTTGAGATACATTTCAAAAAATTTCCCGCTATTACGGCCAGAAACATCCGAATTCTTTTGTATGGCTTTGAAATCGAGTAACGAATTCTTTTCAAATCATATTCTATAGGAAGCACATTTTTGTTTATATTAAAAGTATAGGTTGGTTTCACACACGCACACTATTACATTTGGTGCATTCTAGAAATGTTATAATGTATCAACGACAAATTACTTCATAGACGTAATGCATTTGAACTCTTTTGCATGTCCCTGTACACGAACCATTTGTCAGAATTCAATAAAATGTTTCAAATATTACCCTTATATGATACAGATATTTAGAATAAGGAATTTAGAATTCTTGCAGATATTTGTTCTTTAATTATGCTGATAAAATTCTCATAGACGCCCACAGAGACATACGCATATAGGCTAACCTCTAAAAACGTGATTGTCGGATTCAGGGGATTTGCAAAGGTGCAAATATATCAAAAATGCATTTTCGACAATTTGTCCAACAAACAATACCTCCTCTATCATATATGGGTAAGTGAAAGTAAAAATAATAAGAAAGAAAAAGAGATTGATTGCGGATTATTATAATCGAATAATAAATATATAAATGAATAAAACTGATTATAGTAAAAGATCACAGGCGATTTATTGTTAATTAGTGTAGATCTAGAAAAAAAAAGGGGGGGGGGGATTTTGTTGAGATATATTTTTACCATCTGTAAAAATAAAATAATAATAATAATAATAATAAACCTCCTCTCCCTTTTTTTACTTTCTTCTATATGTAATATAGAGAAAGTATTGGATTCGCGAAAATTTTCGACCTCCGTTTTTTGACGGATTTACATGTTTTGGGATGTCTAGATTACGAATTAATAGTTTTTAGAAAATGTCTTTCTGTCTGTCTGTGTGTCTGTGTGTCTGTCTGTCTGTATCATTTTTTTGTGGACGCTGTATCTCACGAACCAATGAATGAAATTTAACCAAACTTGGTATTTAGTTGCATCCTGACATGAACTGGTGCTGATTAGATTTGGGGATCAATATCTCAACAGGTGGCGCTGTGATCGCATTTTATACAAATTTTTAACATGGCAGCATAGGACAAAATTCCGTATAAATGGGCATAATGAGAGTTATTACTTTCTTCTATATGTAATATAGAGAAAGTATTGGATTCGTAAAAATTTTCGACCTCGGGTTTTTGATGAATTTACACGTTTTGAGAGCTGTAGAACACGATTTGACCATTTTTAGAAAATGTCTGTCTGTCTGTCTGTCTGTCTGTCTGTCTGTGTGTGTGTGTGTGTGTGTGTGTGTGACAAAATTTTGTGGCAACTGTATCTCAAGAACTACTGCACATAATTTCATACAAATTGGTATGTAGTTGCACCTTGACATAAATTAGTGCCTATCAACTTTTGGTAAAAATTGTCTTACAGATTGCGTTGCCATCCCGCTTTTTCTAAATTTTTAACATGGTGATATAGGACAAAATTTTGTATAAATGTGCATAAAGAGAATTATTTTTTAGTAATCATCATGAAATTTATAAGAATTATTTATAATAGAGATAGTCAGCTGGAAAAAAAAATTTTTGTATGCGTAGGTGCCGCGCCACCCCCCCTGGGGGGGAAGTCCCCCCTCGAGGGGAGTAAATTTTCAAGATGGGTATCTTTCGAAAGGTCTCGTCAATACCTTTAAAACGAATGGTTGAACTATAAATTTGTGATAATTTAAAACAAAGTTATCGATTTTTTTTACTTTTAACGAAAAAAAAACTTAGAAATTTTTTTTTTTTTTTTTTTTTTAAACGAAATTTAACAAGACTTGGTATTTAGTTGGCCCCTGACATAAACTGAGGCTTATTAGACTTGGGGATCAATCGCTCAACAGGTGGCGCTGCGATCGTATTTTTTCTAAATTTTTAACATGGCAGTATAGGAAAAAATTTCGTATAAATGTACATAATGAGAGTTATTCTTAACCTGTGATTGTGAAATTAATTTGAATTATTGACAATAGTAGTAGTTTATTAGGGAAAAAAATTTAGGGCATCGCTTCCCCCCCCTCCCGGGGGGTGAAAATTTTCAAGATCGGTATCTTTCGAAAGGTCTCGTCAATACCTTTAAAACGAATGGTTGAACTATAAATATGCGGTAATTTAAAACAAAGTTATCGATTTTTTTTTTTTGTTACTGCGTGAATTTGTGTAGGAAAATATAGAAGAAAGTCTTGTGGTGGCCACAACATACTAGTTTTAAACTTGTGATTGTAAAATTAATATGAATTATTGATAATAGTAGTAGTTAACTAGGAAAAAAATTTTGTGCATGTGGGGTAAATTTTCAAGATGGGTATCTTTCGAAATATCTCGTCAATACCTTTAAAACGAATGGTTGAACTATAAATCTGTGACAATTTGAAACAAAGTTATCGATTTTTTTACTTTTAACGGAAAAAAAACTTAGAAAAAGAACCGTATATATATATATATATATATATATTTAACGAAATTTAACCAAACTTGGTATTTAGTTGGTCCCCGACATAAAGTGCTGCTGATTACATTTGGGGATCAATAGCTCAACAGGTGGCGCTGTGATCGCATTTTTTCTAAATTTTTAACATGGCAGTATAGGACAAAATTTCGTATAAATGTACATAATGAGAGTTATTTTTAACTTGTGATTGTAGAATTAATATGTGTTATTGATAATAGTAATAGTTAACTAGGAAAAAATTTCTGTGCATGTGGGGTAAATTTTCAAGATGGGTATCTTTCGAAAGATCTCGTCAATACCTTTAAAACGAATGGTTGAACTATAAATGTGTGATAATTTAAAACAAAGTTATCGATTTTTTTTTTTTACTTTTAACAAAAAAAAATAAATAAAAATAAAAATAAAATAAAATAAAACAGAAAAAAAAATCGTATTTTTTTTTTTTTTTTTTTTTTAAATATTGTTACTGATTGAATATGTATATAGGAAAATATAGAAGAAAGTCTTGTGGTGGCCACTACATATTAGTTTTTTTTTTTTTTCTTTTGAGACAGATTAGTTTGATGGATGCGAGCTGAAATTCTCAGTTTTATCCAAAATTAAATCTGTGTCTAGACATAATTCTCTAAAAAGTACTTTTTTATTTTTTATTCAAACGTCTGCATTTCTTACCCAGTGCGCCCAGATATCCTTCAACTTTACTCTACTTTTATTACCTGCACTCGGTTAATTTCCTTTTCATTGTTCTACGCACATTTGTGCTCAACATAAAGAGTTAATTGACTCAAATTTTATTCAAGGTCTTTTCCATGTACATTATTAAAATGCTATTCAAAATAATGCATACCACACATCTAAAAGCAAGGGGAGGAATTTACGTGAACGTAAGCAAGCCATATATAGCCAACGGCAAGCTCACACTTGACAGGTAGGAAAATAAAATGCAGGTTATTAAGTTTATAGAACAGTAAAATGTTTCTTAAGAATTTTACTATTTTTTTTTTCCTTTGTGAGGGGAAAATAATATATATATTTGGGTTATTTTAACAGATAATTGCAAACTGTACATAAAAATGAAAACAAATAATGTAATATTATAGCAAAAATTACAGACTACTAGTAAAATTTTCAAAGAATTAGATATGCATTCAAAAAGGTAACGCACAATTTAAAATAATTGCCAAATTTAGTGGGGGGAGTACACGACATATTTTGAGTGCAAGAGATATCACTTTTATGCGGATGATAATAGTGTACTGTTTATGTATGTCTTTCTTTGCTTCCTTTTTCAGTATTTTTGTTCTTTTATTTGAATGAGCGCTAAAAGCGAGAATTCTTTTAGTTTGCAATTAAGTTTGCCATTTTTAAAGCAATGGCGTAATGGGTATGAATAACTGCTGAAACAGAAGTAAGGCCTCTGTGCAGTGTTGTCAGATGATCGAAGGTCAGTTTCCGAATCAGCTCTAGAATTACCCAAAATCAAGTTTTTTTTTTTTCTTTTCCTCCAAAAAAAGCCCAAATTAAATTTTTTTTTAAGTTTAAAAATATATAATAAATTTAATTTCAAATTTTTAACTAAATGAAGCTTCTTATAGCAAAAAAAAAAAAAAAAAAAAAAAAAAAAAAAATCCTCATTTACAAAAATAACTTTCAATACACTTTCTTTTTATTAAATTTTATAAATTTTATATTTGCGTAACTTTCTGGGTCTAGTTTCCTCCCCTCTAACCATTTGTACTTCTCCCATATGTTTATAAAAACAGTTTTTTGGGGACTATAAAATGCATGAAAATTAAGGTATCTAGACAACTTTAAAAGCTTGCATCCGAATTGATATTTCACGCCTGAGAGTTCAAACTTAGATCAAGCATTCAAATTTAGACTGATTATTAGTCAAGCGGCAATCAATACGTATCAAGCATTTACCATGTTATTTACAACATACATGAACCAAATAATTCCTGAAATTAGAGAATACAAAAGGCAAAAATCAGGATAAATTTCATAGCTAGAACATTGAAAATGTTACTATTCTATTTTTGAAACAGCATACAGAAATAGCACCAATACATTGTCATCCGATAAATTTTATCTTTTTTTTTTTTCTGTGTATTTTATGAAAGAGTAACCTTCTATTAATTATAAAGTACTGCTCCCCCTCACCCCATATTTGAAAAATTAAAAAAAAAAAAAAAAAAAAAAAAGGTTGATTACGATAAAATAAGAAGCTATGAAAATTAATAATAATAATAATAATAATAATAATAATGAAATGCCAGAATGAAAAAAATTAAAGTCACAACTTTAGATCTATTTCTTAACCAATTATTTCGAAAACCGACATCACATTGATTTTTTTGGTTGTTGAAAGTCTCCAAAACCTTCAAAAAATCGAAGTCGAACAATTTCACGAACATCAAATACTTCCTATATCTGTAATATGTGTAACGAGAAACTTAATAAAATATACGACAATTTGACGAAAAGTTTACGATTACGATTAATATATATATATATAATACTGACTATAAGTTTACATTAATAATAATCTTTGAAGACTATTAATAATAATAATAATTTTATAGCAAAACTTTACATTGAAATTATTTAAAAATGCCTACATTAAAAAAAATTAAAATAGTAGACATTTTAAAATAATTATAATAATAATAATAAGAAGAAGAAGAAGGAGCCGAAAGGAAAACTAAAAAAGAGAGAGAGAGAGAGAAAACACACAAGAATTTCCGATTTTCGAAGCTGTTATTAACAGCAACGGACACGGACACCGCATCGAATTTTTGATTTTTGAATTTATCATATCTCAAAGAGTCTAAAAATTACAAAAATTGAGGTCGAAATTTTACTTAAATACCAATGTTCCCTGCACCTACAGTATGATGGGAAACGAAAAAGAAAAAAAAAAAAAAATGTCGGTTGTGATAATTTTGCCGTTAAGATTACGATAAAATATGAAACAATGAATAATAATAATAATAATAATAATAATAATAATGGAATGGCGGAAAGGAAAAGAAAGGTTAAACAACCAAGGGGTTCCGACTTCAGAGAAATTTTTATAACGAATTATTTCGAAAACCAGTATCACATCGCTTTATTTTTATTTTTGAAAGCGTCCAAAACCTTTAAACAATCGAAATCAAAAATTTTGATGAATACCAATACTCCTTATATCTATAATATGATAAAAAATTTTGAAACAAAAAAAAAAAAGTATTATTTTTCTTCATTATTTTTGCATTTCCTTGCCTTAAATTCATTTTTTTATTTTTGATTTGTTAAAATTCTACAATATTTGCCTTCTAGTATATTTAATTTCATTTTTAAATTTTATTTTATGAAATCTTTTTCTTTTCTTTTTCACTAAAATTGACACTTCCTAATCTGAAATAGAATTTATTTTATATTTCATTTATTTTGTTAAAATTTTACAATGTTTGTCTTAAACTTAATAAAGTTATCTGTAATATAAAAAGTTGTTAAAAATAAATCTTCTTCTATTAAGATCACAATAACAATTAAGGAGGAAAAAAAAAAAAAAAAAAGAAAGAAAGAAAGAAAGAAAGAAAGGTGGTCATTCTCTCTCTCTCTCTCTTTTTTTAAATATATATAATATTCAATTTGAAGTGTAATGTTTAATTTTTATGCTTTTAAAATCATTTGGACTAAATTATAATTGGTCTCATAGAGGGCGAAACTACTCGATTTCAAATATCTATTACACACCTTGTTACAGGCAAATTCATACCTTTCTCTTTTACGAAACTTCTAATATTTAATTAATTAATTATAAACAATTGGATATTCATATTCTTTTTTTAATACTTGTTATTCAAATGTTTAGTTATTAAATTAATAATTATTAGTTTTATTTGGTTTTATTTTATAAGTATAAATCTAAATTAATTACCAACTTAAATGCAAGATTAATTGTACTTGCCTCATAGCTTTTTGGTTATTTCACTGATTTCTTTAAGATCTGTAGCTTTATTATGCAAGTTTTATTTTATCTTTTCTATTTTATTCTATCTTCTATTGGATTTTTTATTTTGTTTTGCTGAATATTGTATTCAGAAATGTAGCTTTATTATTCAGTTATATTTTATTTTTCCTGTTTTAAAGCTTTCAACTGAAATAATTTACACATCAATTTAAGAGCTAATTTACTTATCAGATATTCATTAAAATTCTTCATGTTTGTAGATTTTATTCTGTAAGTTTTTCCCCCCTCCTTATTTACTTATGTTTTTCATTTATAATGTCTTATTTGGTGTAATTGGGCTTTGTGCACTGTAAATTTTTAGCAAATGCATACAGTGCTTCAAAATTACACCTATTTGTATACAACATTCAATCAAAGCCGCAAAACACGTATTGATGTTGTATGCCTTACGTTATAATGATTCTCAATAATTTTTCCTTTTTTTTTTTTTTTTTAAATTCCCTATTTTTTATGTATCATTTCTTCTTGCCCAGTGTTGTGTTTGAAAAGGCATTTAAATTATATATATGTATTACGACAATTCGAAGAGTAGTTTATAATTACGATAAAAAAACAAAAAAATGTCGTTTACGATAATTTGAAGAGAAGTTTACATTAACAGAAAGCTATGAAAAATACGAGAAAGAGAGAGAGAGAGAGAGAGATCGTATTGCTCTAAACGTCTGGGGAAAAAAAAAAAAAAAAAAAAAAGGGTGAAAATTTTCACGAATTGCAATGTTTTCCTTACCTATAGCAGGATGGGAAATTAGAAATGTCGATTGCAATAATTCACTGATAAAATTACTAAATAATAAGAATCTATGAAAAATATTAATGAAAAGGAGTTCAGGAGGGAAAGATTAAACAATCTAGAGGTTTCGACTTTAGAATTATTATTATAATCAACTATTCTGACGACAGGCACTACATTTTGTGCTTTTCTGATTCTTATACCTCAAAACGTCTAAGCCTGAGAAACTCAACGAGGTCGAAATTTTCACGCGTCAATGTTCTTGATACCTATATTACGATTAGAAATTAAAAGAAAAAAAAAAAAATGATTACTATAATTTGGCAATAAGTTTACGATATAATAAAAAGCTTGAAAAAATATTAATATTAAGATAGAAAATAGAAAAGGAAAAAGATAATAAACCCAAGGATTTCAACTTTAGAAATGTTATATTATAAGCAACTATTACTAAGACAAATATCGCATCGATTTTGGTACTTTTGAATTCCTCAAACCTCATTTAAAAGAAAAAAAAAAAAAAAAAAGAAAAGAAAAGAAAAAGAAAAGAAACGAGGCCGAATTTTTTTCCAAATACCAATTTTTACCATACCTATAACATGATGGGAAATTAAAAGAAAAAAAAAATGTCGATTACGATAATTTGCCGGTAAGGTTACGATATAATAAGAAGCGTTGAAATATATTAATAATAACAATAATAAAAAAAATAAGCCAGAAGGGAAAGAGAGAAAACACCCAAGAAGTTCGGACTTTAGAACTGTTATTATCCTGTTCTAATAACCAACGGGCGCAATAGCTGAGATATTCCACACTTGATGGATTACCTAAGTAGTTCGTAATAATCGTTTTTAAATATCAAACGTAAAGACTGGAATAGCAGTCAATAGATTTGCATGAATGCCGCGTCTCCTTAAGACGCGATAAGATTGAACACTTCTGTGTATTATTAATAAAATAATAGCAGTTAGAAGTCGAATATTAAATATGTTTGCGGTCTGATTGCTAGAGAAAAAACTGATAATGATGATGTTCGATTTATAAACAGTGTCCGGTTTGATGCCACAAAACAAATATTAATTCCTGCTACAGGAAAAGCAGGATAAAATTACAGAGTAGAAAGACAATTTGAATGAGAAATTGCAGAGTTTAGTTGTAGATGCATTAAATGATGTGTTGATAATAGCATGTAATCGAATTCTTTTATATTCTTTCTTGTCATATAAAGAGGCGGATGTCCCAGATAAAAGATATGAATAATTGTTTTGCCCATTTTGCTTTCGCCTTTCATCACGCTAAAATGGATTTTTTTTCTTCTATTAATTCGTAAATAGCGTATTACTATTCTACTCTTCGATATATGCACATATTTTTCAGTGATATATCAGGGAAATTAGCGACCAGCCTTTTAATAAAAATAAAAATTACACGCAATTGTCGGCGTTGAACATTTTTTTTTGAGTAGATTACTTTAACCCTTTATTTCATCGTATTTAGTTATTAAAATGAAGACGAAAAATTTTGTACTACAGTGAGTACATACATGCAAACAAATACACACATAATACTCACCCATACATAGACACGTATGCACGCGCACAATGCTTCAGAATAAATCTAATATACAGAGTATCTTAGTTACCACGTTTCAGAACTGCAAGAAATGGTAAGGTACACCCCGACGATTCGGAATCATGAAGCAATGCGGGGTCGGAAATGCTTTCCTGATACACAAAAGCATTAGAAACAAAAGAGACGCCACATAAGTGGATACAGTAGACTCTCGATTATTCGCGAACCGGGAGTAGGAAAAAGGCGGGGTCAAAAAAAAAAAAAAAAAGTTTTCTTAAAAAAAAAAAAAAAAAAAAAAAGTTTTCTTAAAAAAAAAAAAAAAAAAAGATTGCTTTTTTAAAGGGGGGGGAAATGTAAACGTAGAAAATTATGTTGCTTTTTTTTTTTTTTTTTTTTTTTTTTTTTCCACACACAATTTTTCTAGAAGGGTCTCCCCCCCCCTTCCCCTTCTTAATTGTAATTACTTGTTGGAGAAAATTTCACTACAAATAAAGCGGTGTGTGAAAAAGGAGTGTATTTACAATGCTCCGAATTGAGTTAAAACGTTTGAATGTTTGCGAAACTGCTTAATTTGGTGCATTAATTAGCTTACCGATTGTACCTTGGCTTCGTTGTAGTAAGTACACTTTTTTGTTTGTTTTTACATCCTATTATAAAATACAAATATTTTTATTAATTGTGAATATTTACATTGTTTATGTTTTATGCAATACATTCAGATTTTGAGCTAGAATATTTTTTATGTCATTTACCTCTCATTTTCAGCCTTTTTACGGCTTATCCGCGAAACTTGGACCACTCAATTCTGCAGATAATCGAAAATATATAATGTATTTGTAACAATACACGTTTGTGTTAACATTACAATTTGTTTTAACAATACACTATATATGTACAGTCGAAGGAAAAAAAAAAAAAAAAAAGCAACACTCGACGTAACTTCGTTGCCAATCGATGCAAAAAAATGTAATAGTTATCATTTGGCTGGAAATTGTGAGTACAGTCGGTAACAAAAATGTCCGAACACTAGCAAAAATTCCTATGCAAAAAAAGTACACTTCATACGGTTTTGTTAAATAAATCCTTGTCGAATCCTGTTCTTAGTCAGTCTAAAAACATGATTCGATGAGGATTTATTTAACAAAACCGTATGAAGTGTACTTTTTTTACATAGGAATTTTTGCTAGTGTTCGAACACTTTTGTTACCGACTGTACTTTTAGAAAATGAAATAATGAAATTTTGAATTGGGGGTCGTCTACAGATTAAAGCGGACACTAACTTTCATTTTTTTTCAATGGTAATGCCCTATTTTTAATTTATATTTGAATTCCTGCGGTTGCAACAACGCGAAAACATATATTGGTGGTATATTTTACTTTTTTTTATATATATAAAGTTATAATCGTTCAAAGTTTGACGATGCTAATGTTAAATTCATATCGAAAACTTTTATTAATATCTTCGCAAAAAATAACTTGATTGATATAACTTATTTTTTTGCGAGATACAGTGAAGAAACCCAAACATAATCCATGATCAGTTTTCATTTAGAAAATATGTTAAATTATTAAAAATATTAATAAATTTATATTAAAAAAATATATATGAATTAAGATGCATATTAATTTTTACATAAAATGATTCCCTATGTTTTGAAAAATATGGGTGTGCAAATTTACAGCTCATTTCAGTTATTAGTTTTCAAGATACTATAAATAAATCTTTCTTTTGGAGAGGCTTAGGGGGGCATCTCTTATAAAGTTATGCATGGGGATCTAAAACATACGGGCTTTCAGTTCATTTTATCAAAGCATTTAGACGCTATCGTGTTCGATCACACATATACACACATACATACAATAAAAATAGCAAAAATGAACCCAGGGGACCTGTAGAACGTATAGAAACACTGAAATCGCAAAGTCGGATTTTTGACATGATTACAGTATTTTCTTACATATGTATGTTCGGAAAGTAAAAATTGCCATTACTTTAGTAAGCTCATGTTTTCCATTTTCAAATAATCGCAGAGTCCGATTTATTATTAAAGAAATGAATGTTATAAAATCAACAATATTAAACAAATCTACTTATTGTTAAACAAATCAACTCTTTTCTACTGTCTGAACATTGAGTAATTACAAGGCGTTTAAACAATTTCAATGAATGAATCATTCAATAAATAAATAAAAGTGAAAATTACAATTGGGTGTTTGAGTATTTCTCCACAAATTCATGTTTGTACAATGACCTCAAATCTGAATTCCTTTGTACGTCTCTGTAAAAATAAAGTATAAACGGTATATAATTTTCAGTATCGACCCTGCTATAGCAAAATTCTAAAACGTATATAATTTTTATTCAGATTTAAATAATTTTATGTACTTTAAAATTTTGATAATCAACCCTGATTTGACATGATAAATGTGAATTCTAGCTTCCTTGTAAAAGAAATATATATAATAAGCACGTCATTTTTTATAATAAACATACTTTAGCAAAGCAAAGTAACGTATATCTTTTTTTTTTTTTTTTTTTTTCCTATTTTAAACAATTTTTAAGGTTATTAAAACAAACCTGTATACTGGACCTGTTTTAGTCATGACTTTCCGTTGTTTTATCTTTTTTCTTTTAGGTGATATCACAATCAAAAGATTCCTCACACATTATACACATATATTTGCACTGACCAATTTCCAAAAACTACTTAATCGGACCCAGGCGATCTTAAGACAAGCAAATGTGGTGAAAACTCGATATCAAAAATTTTGCCCAAATTTTCCATTACCTACAGTTAGTTGGATAATTTAATAAGAAATTATTTTTGCTGTACCAACTTAATTTTTTGAATCAAGAAAACAATTCTATGAGTGCATGTAAATTGAGAAATTGAAAATATAAAAGAAATTAAAAACAATAATACACAAAGCAATTTACCCGAAGCAGTGTTTATTTTAACTTAAAAATATACAGTACAAAATCCATTTAGATGACATTTCCTGCTGATGACATGCAGACACAACTGCTTCGGGCAAGTTGAGTTTTGGAGGGTTCAATTTTTAGGATATTGCAAAACAGGGCTATGGATTGGAGACTTTTACAGTTGAATCATGATGTCATTTATATTGTTTATTATGCTTTAAATTAGAGGTGGGAATCGATTAAGAGTTTTAACTGGGTTAATCGTAGCTCATTAATCGATTAATCGGTCGATTAATCGAATTTTTAATCGGTTTTCATTTTTCTTCATATAATTTTATTTCAATGACGAATAAAACTCCCATATTGTGTATATATATACATATTATTCATAAGTTTGACTGATTGTTTTTTTTTTCAAAAATTTTTGTCTCATCAATTATATCTGTTTCATAGCTGAAATTTAAATCAATTTTCAGAGTAATAATTGGTGACTTTAAGTGTTAATTTTATATAAATATCTTCACTTGTTTATTTATTTTATTTTTATTTATTTATTGTTTTTAAGTAAATTATTTTTTTAATTCATTTGGAAAGAAACATTAAATGAATTTACACATATTTTAGTTTTAAATTTGCAGGCCTTGTCCATCTCGCTTGTCACTATTTTTAAATGAATTCTCAAAATTCCATATCATTATCATAAAAATGTCAAATTCTTATATTTTAGTTCTTCTTTGTCACTTGGACTAGGACACAGAATGTTATTTTCTGTTTCTACTTCAATAGTTACTATCAGCAATTCTGACAATAAACGTTTGAAGATATTGTGAAACTCTGTTGACATTTCCCCTATCAGAGGGATAGTGGAAATCTCAATCCCTTCTATTCTTTTTTTTTTTTATCTTTAGCACTTCCATTTTTTGAAAGCTTCTTGTTTCTGAGAATACTATTACCCTTGTTGCTCATGAAGAATGCACATGAAGCGGCATTTTGTTTAATAACTGTCCTGCCCCTTTTCTCTATCAACAAAAGTGCAACAACTTCTTTTGAGAGATTTTATTTTTATTTATTTATTTATTTATTTTATTTATTTATTTATTTATTGCTTTTTCATTATTTGATGGATGTTTCTTAGAATGTAAGTTAGGAAATATGGGAAAAAATATTTTGTAAGCAGAAAAGCATTTTTACTTCAATTCGTAGTTTGAAAATTTTAATCCGATTTTGAAAATTTTTAATCGAATTAATCGATCCGATTAACTCGATTAAAAAAATTGATCGGGACTAAGCATTGATCGATTAACCGAACCGATTAATCGATTAATCGGCACAGCCCTACTTTAAATAGATCACAAAGAGTAGAGACAGTAATTTATGACAATTGTCGCTTTCGACCCTTTTTCATGCTGAATGGAAAGCAAGTACAGAAATAATCTTTAAAATTGTCTCTTTGTTGCTTCCAACAAATTCGTAGTTTAGTTTTTTTCTTTGGAACAACACATTGCGGAATTTTTATTTTTATGTTTTGTTTTCTATTTTAAAGTTTTCATGCGAATTTCTTTCGTTCAAATAAGATATAAGTTCAACTTCGTAACTTTCCATTGTATTTGAATCTAAATTGATAGTTCTGACATTATTGGGAACTTTACTTTTAGTTGATGTCAAATTTTGTTTATAAGGTCTCATGAAGCACTATTTTTCGAACAGATTTATTTTCATTTTCATTCGTTTTGATGTTGTTTTCATTAACAAAAATTGCTCTTGAAGCAAATTTTAAACATTTTTTTTGTATGTTTTCTTTGTAGGTCTCTTTTCAAAGTAATTGTCATCACAAACTTGCTCTGTTTCATTTCTGCTCATTTTTTTACAGACGTGTCTCAATTAGATGCATTTTCTGCTTTTATAAGCTCGTGTCTAGCATAACATAGTCAATCAAGCTGTGAATATTCTTATATCCAGCGGGATTTTCAAACTTAAGAGGATTGTCTTTGACATTTGCATGTATTGCTTTGGTCATGATGATTTCACTTTTTTAAATAACTATATTTGATATTAGATCCTCCTCGGTAGTGCAAATTATTGCGCTTTCTTAATTATTAGTATCTCTTATAAAATTATATATATATAATTTTTAATATAGAGCGCTTGTATTATATTATATTTATATTAAATAATATTGACAATGAATAGGTAAGATTTCACTTACCTGGATAAGACAAACAGCACTGGTACAGCATGCGTCCAATTAATTATTTAATCCATTTTAAAGCCACATTCTTGATTCACCAACGGGCTGAAAAATAAACTTGTGAACATATTAAACTATTATTTAATTGTGTAAATTATGATAAATGATTTTGTAATTCTTCTTTTTCTTTTGTAACTTTAATATTCTGGATTAGATACAGATCTTTTATAATAAAAGGGTAATATAAAATATATAAGAGCGTTTTCAAACGCCCTGCTTAGTTGCTGCTACATATTCACAGAAAGACAATATTACATATACATCGGAGATTGAAATCGAGCAGAAGAGAGTTTTATAAAATGATGACTGGACAATTTCACTTCCTCCTTTAGCTGGGAGTGCCGCGTATTTTTCTCTCTACGTTTGCATTGAAATTTACTCGGGATAACTGATAGTCTTTAAGACAATTCTTGATTAAAATGAAAATCATCGGTCACACAAATGTCAATTTAATGCAGTTTTGTGACACCCCTACTTGACCGGTATTTTCAATGTTCTACTAAATTTAGTTTATTTTTTAAAGTTTTAAAAGCCGGCCCTGGTAGGGGTTTAGTAAAGATGTCGGCAATCATTTCGTTGCTGGGGATATATTGTAATCTGATGGTTCCTTCTTCATACAAATGTTTTATTAGATGAAATTTAACATCCACGTGTTTAGTCCGCGCTTGATATTTGTCAGACTCAATTAATTTAATCGCTGATTGGTTATCTTCATAAATTGTGATTGGTTTTATTTGATCTAGATCTAGGTCGTTTAAAAGTCTAATGATCCACATGCTTTCCTGAGCAGCGCATCCTGCTGCTATATATTCCGCTTCTGCGGTGGATTGGCTGACGCATTTTTGTTTTTTTGAGTACCAATAGATGGGATTATTCCCAATAAAGAATACGTTTCCTGTAATGGACTTTCTGTCCTGGGGGTCATTCGCATAGTCTGCGTCCGCATATGCGGTTAGTATAGCAGGATTCTCGTTGTCATATTTTAATTTTAAATTAATTGTAGTTTTTAGGTACTTGATGACTTTCTTGGTACTTTCCCAGTCACACACTCTAGGTCTTTCGTTGTGACGAGATAAAAGGTTGACGGCAGCACTGATATCAGGTCTGCTGACAGTGGCTATATATAGAAGTGCCCCTACTGCCTTTCTATAATCAGTATTGTCAGTTAAATAATTTTCATTGTTATAATCCTTTAAGTAATTTGTATCTATGGGAGTATTAGTGGGTTTCGCATTTTCTAAATTAAATTTATTTACTAATTGTTTAATCTTGTTTGACTGATCTATTAGCAAAGTATTGCTGTCTGGTCGTGTTATATTTATTCCCAGATAATTAGCAACGCTCCCAAGGTTGGTAATACTATATTCACGCCTAAGTTCTTCTATTATTTTGTTTATATCATGTTTGGTTCCAGCAATTAATATATCGTCTACATACACTAGTATGTAGACGGTTTTGTTATTTGTGTTTCTTTTGTAAAGGCATTTGTCAGTGGAACTTTGTGTGAAATTCAACTTTGTTAATGTTTCGTTTATTTTTGAATTCCAAGCCCTGGCTGACTGTTTCAGCCCGTAGATGGCTTTGTGTAATTTACAAACTTTATGTTCTTCACCGGGATTTATGAATCCCTCCGGTTGTTGCATGTAAATTGTTTCTTCGAGCTCACCGTGTAAAAACGCGGTTTTTACATCCAAGTGGTTTAATTCTAAGTTTTTATATAGGGCCATTACAAGAAAAGATCTAATTGTCGTATGAGACGCCACCGGGGCGAACGTCTCGTCATAATCTACCCCATACTTTTGGCTAAAGCCTTTGGCGACAAGCCTGGCTTTATATTTTTGGATTTCACCCTTATCATTATATTTCGCCTTGAATGCCCATTTTGAGCCTACTATGTGTGTGTTAGGGGGAGGGTCTACCAATTCCCATGTATTATTTTCGTTTAAAGAAGCAATTTCATCTTTGGCTGCTTTTAGCCAATTTTCCCTTTCTATGGAATTTTGTATCTGCAATATTTCATTGAAGGTTTTGGGTTCGTTTACGTTCATAGTATTTGTCATTAAAGCAAATCTGTCAGGTGGAACACCTTTGTTAGCTCTTTCCGACCTTCTCGGAATTGTTCGATCTGTTATGTCACGATTAACATCCTCAGTTTGGTCCGAATTTTGATTTATTTCATTTAGTATCACCGGGAAGTTATTTTTATGATCGTTTGTTTCGGTAGAATTCCCTTCATTTGTATTATTGTTTGTCTCTAACAGTTCATTATCGATAGACTCAAAATTATTATCCTTTGTTTTTGTTTCAACGAACTTTACGGTTCTACATATCCTAACATTATTATCTATAAATACTCTATAACCTTTACTTCTAAGGTCATAACCAACAAGTATTCCTTCCTTTGCCCTGTTGTCTAGCTTCCCTCTTGTGTTTTTGTGAGTATACACATATGCCTTACAACCAAATGATTTTATATGCGAGAGATTTGGTTTATTTCCATTCCATTTTTCATATGGTGTTTTATCGCATGCACTCGTTGGCAATCTATTCTGCAGATAATTAGCGGTCATAAGGGCTTCACCCCAAAATTTATTTGGCAAGCTGCTTTGTCTTAACAAACATCTGGTCATTTCAACCAATGTTCTATTTTTTCTCTCCGCCACGCCATTTTGAGGAGAACAATGCGGTACTGTTAATTGGTGTTCGATTCCTTCATTCGCGAGAAAGTTTTCAAATTCATTGCTTGTATACTCTCCGCCGTTATCGGTACGCAATATTTTTATTTTCCTGCCGAACTTGTTTAAAGTCAACGCATAATATTGTTTAAATTTATCAAACACCTCACTTTTATTTCGCAATAAGTATGTAAATGTGAAACGACTGTAGTCATCTATAAACGTTAAAAAATAATTTTTCCCTCCTATTGTGGAAGTTTGAAAGGGTCCGCAAACATCTGAAACAACGAGATCTAATGGTTTTTCTGCCCTAAAAGTTGCCTTTTTCGGATATGTGTCATCCTCCAATTTTGAAATGATACAGATTTCGCATTCTGTGTTGTGTTTACATTTATTTAGCTCTATTCCGGTTGCCATATTTTTGTCGACGAGTTCTTTTATTTGTTGTAGATTTTTATGCCCTAATCTTTCATGCCACAATTTAGTACAATTCCTGTTTTCGCACGCTTCTACAATATTTACACTTTCGGAAAATTTTTCGCTCGTTTGTAGTTCATATAAATTATCTGTCAAATTCGCCTCTATATAAGTTTTATTCCCGAATTTGATTTTACATTCATGATTTTTAAATATGGCAACACAACCATTCTCTGTTGCTTTCTTTACCGATATTAGATTTGTGGCTATATTGGGTATGTATAAAACCTCTTTTAAAGTAACATTGTTTATTTCCTTATCCGAGTTAATTACTTTAAGATTTACGTCGCCGCAACCCTGTGAGACTACGGAGTGCCCGTTCGCTAGCATAACACTAACCTTTTCGTTGTCTTTCAGATTTGTAAATTGGTTTATGTCGTTGCAGATATGCCTGCTACTCCCACTGTCGACTATCCATGAGTTATGCTCAGTTTTATCAATGATAAATGTAAGATTCTTTAATTTATTCTCAGTTTCCCTTATGAGTTGTGTTTTGTTTTTGTTTTTGTACTTGCTGGGATTGTTACCGCTGTTATGAAAATTATTATAATTCCTTTGGTTATGATTTGGTCTGGCGTTTAAATGCCAGCATTCGTTACGGGTGTGTGAATTCTTTCCGCAAAAATTGCAATGTTTACTTGGTGGTGTTTTACGCTTAATTTGAGTTTTATACGCGTTTTCACCTTTTGTTTGGTGATTTTCTGTCCTTTTAATGTATTCATCAAACAATTTACTTTTAATGTACTCTGGTGTAAGTTCATCGTCATTTCTGGCTTCGATAGCCGTTATCAGGGTATCATAACTAGGAGGTAGCGAGCACAACATCAACGCTGATAAGTGCTGTTCATTTATTTCTTCTCCTATAGCTAACAATTTGTCCCTTAACTTATAAATACTAGTTATGTGTTCTATCAGATTTCCCCCTTCTGTTAGTTTGGTGGAATATAATTTTCTGAGTAAGAATAATTTGCTGCTCAGATTAGCCCTCTCATGTATATTTTTAAGTGCATCCCATGTCTCCCTGGCTGTGGACAAATGCTTAACATATACTATTTGTGTATCTTCTATAGCTAAATTAATTATGGCACGCGCCTTTCGATCTTTAGATCGCCATTCATCAGTTAATGGGTTTGGGGGCGCTTCTATAATAACCTGGAAGAGATCCTCCTTCGTGAGGAGCATCTCTATCTTGAATTTCCAGTTATCATAATTACTGGAGTTCAATTTCTCAACTAATGTTATTTCTTTTGCGGAAGCTGCCATTTTGTTTATTTATTATTTTTATTTTTATTTTTATCAAAACATATTTTTATATATCACGTATATTTAATTCTTTGAAAAGTTCAAATAATATTTGGAGAGAGAGTATTTACTGAGTGTTTATCAATGTCTATCAGTTATAAAAATTTTATGTTTAGTTATGAACACATACCAGTTGATTTCAGTATATAATAATTTCACACACACTTATACTATTTGTATATATATATAATATGCTTAATATTGAATTTCTTCAAACACATATATTAATTATATTTTATAATTTCTTTCCTTTTAAGTCCCAGTGCTGTAATTTTATTTTGCGCTCTTTTATTTAAGAGACCTCTTTAATTAAGAGAATCGGTCTCTTAATCTTTTTTAAATAACTATATTTGATATTAGATCCTCCTCGGTAGTGCAAATTATTGCGCTTTCTTAATTATTAGTATCTCTTATAAAATTATATATATATAATTTTTAATATAGAGCGCTTGTATTATATTATATTTATATTAAATAATATTGACAATGAATAGGTAAGATTTCACTTACCTGGATAAGACAAACAGCACTGGTACAGCATGCGTCCAATTAATTATTTAATCCATTTTAAAGCCACATTCTTGATTCACCAACGGGCTGAAAAATAAACTTGTGAACATATTAAACTATTATTTAATTGTGTAAATTATGATAAATGATTTTGTAATTCTTCTTTTTCTTTTGTAACTTTAATATTCTGGATTAGATACAGATCTTTTATAATAAAAGGGTAATATAAAATATATAAGAGCGTTTTCAAACGCCCTGCTTAGTTGCTGCTACATATTCACAGAAAGACAATATTACATATACATCGGAGATTGAAATCGAGCAGAAGAGAGTTTTATAAAATGATGACTGGACAATTTCACTTCCTCCTTTAGCTGGGAGTGCCGCGTATTTTTCTCTCTACGTTTGCATTGAAATTTACTCGGGATAACTGATAGTCTTTAAGACAATTCTTGATTAAAATGAAAATCATCGGTCACACAAATGTCAATTTAATGCAGTTTTGTGACATTCACATGATTTCACATTAGGACTACTTTTGCAATTGACATTATCTTGATGTATTTTGTTAAACTAATTTTCTTCAAATACATATGTACTAACTGGGTGATTTTCTTTTGCAAAACTATGACGTGCTTTACCTTTTACCCATTTTTTCATTCCAAAGACATTTTTATCTGTACAGTAAGGTCTTATTTGAGGGCCAATTATATTTTCCCATGTAAGGAGGGGATTAACTTTCCCTGAGATGATTTTAGGCCAGTTGACTTCATTTTTTATATTTTGGTCGTCCAATAAAACTTTCAAGTTCACATTCAACTGTGTTTTACTATTTTTGAGTTCGATGGCGAAGCTATCAAATCTAACCTCTGTTTTTACCGCATAGATATAATTGGTTCTTTCCAGATTCACAAGAGTCAGTTCTGAGAATTTAAATTTGTATATTCCTCTACTTATTTCACCTCGAAGATACTTTTTACGCAATTCCTCCATTTTCAAAACAAAATTAACTCACTTAATTCACAAAATTTCTCAAAATTTGCTTTTTAATGAGAGACAGTCTCAAATGACACGCTACTCGTAATTTGCTCAATGACTGCAAAGAAATTATTGTTGAGAAAAACAATGTATACGTTTATTTTGATCATTGTTGTCGTTTATTTTTAATATTGTTTTAAAATATCATAAATTTGTAACAATGGCTTTAATGTCACTTATATTATTGCTGTATGATGTGTCTTATTAATTGTTATAGAAATGAAAGCATTCTTATTAAATTTAGGCATTTGTAAACATTTCTCACACCAGGAAAAAAAGTGATATACATCAAAAATGCCTTATTTAGAAAAATCTACTTAAAGATAAGGATAAGGCTTTGAATAGTAATGACATAAACCTCACATAACTGCTTCCCAGGTGGTTAATTTTCAGGATAGAGATGCATGCGACGCTTTTTGTGTACGCTGTAGCATTTTATACAAATTTTTCTGTGATATATAAACTTAAAACTGCTATTTTGTTTTACTTGTATCACTTCTCTTATTGGAGTTTGTATTGTTAAAATTAAACTTTAATGATGACTCTATTTAAGCACAAAATATTTCAGGCTTTAAAATATTATTATCGCTCGAAATATTTAAGGCTCTTTTGAGATTTTGCGATGGATTCTTCTATGATATAACCATAATAAAAATAAGTAAAAATTGTGCAGAATACACATAGGACATTAAATATTAATCATAATAAAAATAGGTAAAAATTGTGCAGAACACACATAGGACATTAAACATTAATCATAAAAAAAAATAGGTAAAAATGGTGCAGAACGCATAGGATATTAAACATGGGATACATTAGGAACATTAATAACATAAGAAAAAGAATCTGGAGTGACTCCACTTGACTTTCCGAACATTAAGTAATCAACGGTTTTATAAATAAATCAAAATAAGAGAAATCATTAAATTAACAAAAGAGAAAATTACAATAGAGTGTTTTAGTATTTTACTCTATATAGTATGTTGTTTAAATTAACGCTGTTGCCCTTAAAGTAATTTAGGGCATTTAATAGATCATAATAATAAAGAAATTTTCATTGTGTCCCTGTAAAAACCTATAAGTACTAGACTCATCAACATCTATACAGTTTGTACGATGGTGATTTAAAATATGTATATAAATTTTCAGCTCAATCGTATTTGGCGTTTAGACGCTGTCACATTTTAAATAATTTGAGCCCATAAGCCACAATGATAAAAAATTATTCTTTGTGCATCTGTTAAAAAAAAAAAAAAAACCTTTAAGTGCTAGATTCTCCAAAATTTACACACTTAGTGTAACGGTGATATATAACACGTATATAAATTTTCAATTCAATCGAATATGGAGTTTAGACGCTATCGTACTTTAAAGAATTTCAGCCCATAGACCCTAATGATAAAAAAATTTTCTATGTGCCCTGTGAAAAAGCTATAAGAACTAGTTTCAGAAAAGGTATACAGTTTGTGCGACAGTGTCTTTAACATGTACTTAAATTTTAAGCTGCTCAAACGATTAAAGCATTTATATGCTATCGCACTTTAAATAATTTGAGCCCATAGGCCGACGCAAATAACTAAATGTCATTTACATTTCATTAACGACTGTATGTAGCGAGATTTGGAAATATTTTTGAATTCCTAAAAATAGTCACCAATCGAAATATATTTATTTAAACGTTTATTTATTTTTAAATTCCTTTAAATATCGTAAGCAGCGAAGAGGGCAGAGCTTGCTATGTAAGCTGCCGCAGGGGTGGGTGCGCGAAATGAGCAGGAGGCAGAGCCCTCTAGTGTGCTAAAATTTGATAGGCACTAATTTATGCTAAGGTGCAATTAGATATAAATCTATTTGAAATTCTGTGAATTCGTTCTTGATTCATAGTTGCTATAAAATTTTTGTCACACAGACAGGTAGACAGACATTTCTTAAAAGTGGTCAAATCTTGTTCAGGACCTTTCAAAATGAAGTAAATCCATTGAAAACCTGAAGTCGAAAAATTTACGAAATCAAAAGTTTCTTCTATTTAATATAGAAGAAAAGTAAAAAAAAAAAAAAAAAAAAAAAAAAAGAAGAAGAAGAAGAAGAAGAAGAAGAAAACTTCTTTAATAAATAAAAGTTACTTATTAAACAACTTATTTAATAAATAAAAATCAATTCATTTATTTATTTTAGTACGACAGGCCATACTATTTGTTTCAGATAGCTGAAAGCTTGTCATTTCATCTGTCCGTATTATAAGATTTTATCAAAAATTGGGTCATTTATTAATGAGGACAAAATTTAGGTAATACTGTATTTGTTAATATAATCGAAAAATGGATTAAAAAAATATTAAGTAAAAATTCCATTTTAACTTTAAAATTATTTAAAAGAAAAAAAAAAATGATGCCAAAAATAAATAAACAAATAAGTGAATATATTTCTTTTTATGTCAGAAAAAAAAAAAAAAATAGTGCAAATATGTATGTATTTTAAATTATTAAAATAAACATGAGAAAAATCGTGCTAAAGAAGTAGAACAGCTTTAGTATAGAGCCCCTTTACGAAATTTGAAATTTGGCGCCGAATTAGCTCGGACGTTTCTCGCCTTTACTTACGCAATCGCAATAGCCATTTTACTTCATCGTCGAAATGGGAATGAAATTTTAAAAGCTACCAAGGGGTTCCTAAGCTAAAATTGTACCCAAAGAAATTTTAACCCGTTAGTAGTCGCTAGTTGGTCGATTTGCCGCCCATCCTTCAGTGTTTCCAGATTTTTTTATTAAATAGCCATCCCAAATTTTTAGTGGCATTTGATACACTTAAAAGGCGAATGAAATTGAAGAAACGTCGATTATATCACTTCTTAAAATTATTGGTGACAGTTGAATAAAAAGTACGCAATTTGTACCAAGGGGCGCTGTCTATAGCGACTACTAACGGGTTTTAAGAAATGAATATAGCAACCGATGCTAGGGAATGAAATACAGTTGCTGCATGCCTTTGTATGTAAGAATAAATTAAAATAAGTCCTGTCACACTCAATTAAGTCCTGTTTACAAAAAATGTAAGCAGATTTTTTTTTTTTTCCTTCTACATCATTCACGCCAGTTTTGGTTGGCCAAACATCACTGTTCCCCATGTTTCTTGCATTGTTGATGTACCTATGATTTCTTGATTCGAAATCAAACATGTTATCTAAATTTATTCACTACTTTGAGATTACAAGGCAGTTTTTTCCTCTCTTTCGTTCTGTGAGACTCATAAATATAACGAAACGGAGATAAAAACATTAAATCGAGTGAAATTTGCTTTCTAGGCCTATTATTTTTGCACAATATCTTGTCTCCTTTTGCAGCCATTTTTTACTACTGAGAAGAAAGCGTTAGTTATCACGCATTTCAAACAAAAGATTTAATCAGATCTGATTTGTAATGGAGTTAAATATCTATGTTGCCATAATTTTGCTCGAGTGGTAAGTACTTGCCCTTCAAACGACATTAAGTGGAAATTTTTACAAATTGGGGCGCCATGTTTGTGGTGAGATAACATGCAGTTGTTATATAATAGGGAATATGGCAAATAACTGCATTTTAAAGGTAGATAACTGAAAAGTTTTGTTATTGTTGTTATTACTACCCAAGCTTCTTCCATGAAAAGAAAAAAAAAAGTTCCAGAAAATTTAAGAACAAAGAAAAGAAATTTATAGAGTTTCAAGGAAAGTGTATAATGTGTCTGTTGTACAAAATCGATAAATATAAAAAATTTTATCAGTAAAAGTTCATCGGAAAAAAAAAAAAAAAAAAAAAAAGGATTCCTGCTTTGTGAAACTTTTCAATAAAGTAAGAAGAAATCTTTAAAATGAACGCCTGAAAATTTCAGAACATTGTAAACTTAATAATTTTAATCACCTTTTCTAGTAGTAAGTAAGTTTTGATATTATTTAACGTAAAAAATGTCAAAAATATGTAAAAATATAAAGTATAGTATGATTATGTTTTAGACAAACGTGTGTATGCGTCTAAAATTTAAGTTTTAAGAAAAAATACTGAAAAAAGTTAACACGTACAGTCGGTAACAAAAGTGTCCGAACACTAGCAAAAATTCCTATATAAAAAAAGTACACTTCATACTGTTTTGTTAAATAGATCCTTGTCGAATCCTTTTCTTAGTCAGTGTAAGAACATGATTCGATAAGGATTTATTTAACAAAGTAGTATTAAGTGTACTTTTTTTGCATAGGAGTTTTTGCTAGTGTTCGGACACTTTTGTTACCAACTGTAAATTCTTTGATAATGGAGCTACCACTTTTTATAATTTTCGGTCATGTGTGTGCGTTAATAGTATATATATATATATATATATATATATATATATATATATATATATATATATATATATATTTTAAATAAGTGGCATTACCGGAATATGGGCAATTGCCATTCCCTATCGCAAAAGAAGAAAAAGAAGGGAAAAAAAAAAAAGCGGAGGGGGGGGGGGGGGTTACTGATATGACGAAACCTGAATTCTATGAAATAATGTGACGTTTCTTTTTTTTTCGGAAACAGAGTTTAGTGTTTTTATGTTTTTCGGCATGTTAAAAACGATGTATAAATAAATATAAAATCTGGTGTGTAACAGCCACACGACTTCCATTACCCAGTACTACACACATTATAAACATTTTATATACATTTTTAATTTAAATAAGTAACAAAATTGCTCTATCCGCCAAATAAGTTATTTAAAATAACAATTAGAAAAATAATAATATATATATATATTAATCATTTTCCAGTCATATCCGTACAGCTGTTTTTAAAGGAACGCCTTTGCGAGGCCTGAAATTGAGCTATTTATACAGAACGCCTATCAATTTTCCTGAACTAACCAACTACTATATCATTCGTAAGGACATCTAATAGAGTGTTTATATAGCAAGTTTGAAGAAAATCGTTAGAGCCGTTTTTGAGATACGGACTTACGGTCCCACTTCCGGTTTTCGATGTCCCACTTCCGGTTTTTCAATTTTCACCAAAATTTGGAAATTTCATCTGTACACCAGACGTATTTCAATTCTAAAGTTTCGTAGCTCTATGTTTATTAGTTTCTGAGCTATAATAGCCAGAAGATTCTCCACATACATACACACTGACCAATTGCCAAAAACCACTTTTTTGGACTCAGGGGACCTTAAAACGTGTAAATCAGGTGAAAACCCGATATCGAATTTTCAGACCGAATACAATACTTCCATTACCTACGGTAGTAGGGTAATGGAAGTAAAAATTAAAAAGCTTAAATTAAAGCGTTAGAAATTTAGAAAGGCAGTCCAAAAACTGTCGAATAATCAGAGAAAACTTTTTGTAAGCACTTTCGATGAGGCAATTTTTATAATGAAAAAATAAAGGGAAAAAAAAATACCTTCACATTCCTTCATTTTATTTATTTATTTATTTATTTTTTGTTTCATCGCCTAATGACAGGAAAATCCTATGAAATGATAATTTCAGATTGGCTCAAAGATTTCTGTATATGCTCAAAAGCTGACTTTCTACTTAAAAGGAAAAAAAAAAAAAAAAAAAAGGACGTATGTTTTAATATATATGATTATGACTTTATATATATATACACTACTGGCCATTAAAATTGCTACACCAAGAAGGAGTAATAATAACGGAATGAAATTTGTTGGACACATACATTATAGTAGGAAGAACAATTGATTAAAATTTCAGGAAATTTGGAGTAATATGTACTGAGAAAACAGTACATAAAGCAGTGACATCTGTGAGCAATAACAGCACTTATCTGCCTTGGCATAGAATCGAACAGCGATTGGATGACATGTACGGGTAAAGCACTTCATGAAGTGCTTCATCGATGAATTGTGGCATCGTGTTAAAACTTCATGAAGTGCTCTACCCGTACATGTCATCCAATCGCTGTTCGATTCAATGCCTAGGCAGATATGTGCTGTTATTGCTCACAGAGGTCGCTGTTTTATGTACTGTTTTCTCAGTACATATTACTCCACATTTTCTGGAATTTTAATCAATTGTTCTTTCTGCTATAATGTATGTGTCCAACAAATTTCATTCCGTTATTATTATTCCTTCTTGGTGTAGCAATTTTAATGGCCAGTAGTATATATATATATATATATATTATATCACAATTTATCCATAGTTAAAATTTTTTTCTTCCCTTTTAAAAATTTTTTACCAAAATTCGTTTGCTATTCAAATCTGAATAATTTAAAAAATAAATATGCGAAAAGAATTTATAAAATATGTAAATGCCATAATCATTAGGCTAATACGTCTGATGACCTATAGGAGCTTTACGACAATTTTGAACATTTAAATTTCTTATTATGAAACTGTCTTTTGAATATTTAATTGCAATCAAAAATATTGTTTTTAAATTTTGTATTAGTTCCATTGTAAATGCTTATAAAAATTGCTATTTCATTTATAGATTCAAGACATTAAAAAAAAAAATATCTGTCATCGAATCCCCAGCCCCTCCTAACATTTGATCTCGCAGATAAATTTCTTTCTCTTATCTTTTAATCTAGTAATTTACGTCAATTCGATATCTCACAAAAATGTCAACTTTGAGAGCGTTTTTTGATGTACATCCCGCGACAAAAAGATAGGTACAAACGGTTTTTTCTTTGATTTTTCATAAAATAACATTATCTAAATTGTGCTTATCATTTATTATTATCATAAAATAACACTATTCCCGGACTCATTTTTGTTTTAAGACTAAAATTTTTCTAATTTAAGACTACACACCGCGACAAAAAGATAGGAAAAAAGCCTTTTTTTTTTTTTTTTTTTTAATTTTTGAATGTGATTATTTTGAATATGAATATTTTGAATATAATTCAAATATTTAATATGTTTTTGATATGATAATATTTTGTTATGATAATAAATGATCAGCACAATTTAGATAATGTTATTTTATGAAAAATCAAAGAAAAAACCCTTTGTACCTATTTTTTTTGTCGCGGGGTGTATATTTTACCTTTATAGAAAGTCGCTCATTTCGAGTTTACCAATTAGATTGCTTACAAATTTCGTGAAGTTGTGTTTAAAAATACATTTTTAAATATTTCAAAAAGTAGTAAGTTTCAGTTTGAGAGAATAATCATGAATCAGGATACATTTTTTTTTTTTAGCAAAATTTAAATCGGCATGATAGATATCAAAAAGTAATTTAAATAGAAGTCATACATTATGTTTGAAATTACAGAACTGGCCAAATTATAATGATATATTCTACTTTCTTTTATATTTAATAGAAGAAAGTATTATTTTCGTAAAAATTTTCGATTACTGAACCCCTTCGCGAAAGATAAAAATTGAGATGTCATGTCTCCTGACCCTCTCCCAGACCGTTGCTAATTGGTAATTGCATAGCTCTAGTGAGACGTTAAACCAACTTAACCTAGTTTAAGGCTTTGATTCGATATGGTGTTGATTTAATATACTTCAATAGGATTTCTGGATCACGGTGTTAAGATTTTAATATGTCTGTGAGTGCGCTGTTGCTTGTTCGTACAAGCGATTTCTTTTTCTTTCTTTCTTTCTTTCTTTTTTTTTTTTTAAATGATATATCCTCATATAACTTCAATCGAATACATGCTGGGGAAATTCGAGTACCATAGGATGTATTTTAGGAAATATCATCGAAGTAAGAACTGATGAGTCTTTAAGAATGGTACGATCCTGCTTAGCTTACTGCTTATACGCTTAGTGCTAATACTACTAAATAAGCTAATACTACTAAATACGCTTAGCTTACTGATAATACTACTAAATACGCTTAGCTTACTGATAAAAAACCAATGCTGGAGTTGTGGAAGACGAGCTTCAGCGTTGCCTATTTTAGGGACACTAATTTTTAATTGTAATGTTTGTTTAATCAAATCATAGATTAGTCATCTATCATGTACATGAAATATCACTCCTCAAAATTATTGGCGATTAGTAGTGAGAGAATGTATGTTCTGCGCCAAGAGGTGGAGAGGTAGGATGTGGTGATGTTGCGATGTGCTGATATGCTGATGTTGTAATGTGCTGATATGCTAATGGAACGCAACATTCCCATTCACTACTACCTATTCGTATGATACAAGCTTCAAAGTAACCTTCTATAGTATATAACATAACAATTTGATATTGCATCATATTATAGTATTTAAAAAATAATTTTTTAAAACTTATAATCAATTATAAAGTTTGTAATATTTAAATTGAGTCATAAAATTACTTTTCCTAATATATTTTTTCCGCTAAAATTTTCATAAATCAATTTCCCCTTTTCTTTTTTTCTTTTTATGATATTTCAAAATAATTCACACGCATTCTAAAAACGCTGACTTTGAAATAAAACAGACACAGTTTACAGTTAATAAAAAACCTTTATTTTTACAATATTTACAAGTATTTTACATCTAATAAGTTACATCATAATTTCATCAATAAAATTAAGTTTGCAATATTAAATCTTAATCAATTTCGCAATGTCCATATGCTAAACTTGTTATTCCATCTTCAGCAATGTATCGTTTGTCATCAAAGGGACTGAGACTGATTTTATTTTGACAGATTGTATATAGTTTGTGTTTTTCTTGGCCTATTTTTAATTGTTTTTCTATGCTTGTTTTCTGTTGCAGTAAGCACTGTAAATAGTCTTCATGTCTAATTTTATGTCTAACAACCCTGGTTGACACACCTTTAGCTCTCTTTTTTTCACTTTTACTTGATTTGATAGAGTACATTTTTGCCTTCAGTCCTACAAATTCCAATGCTATTTCACCACTCAATTCATCTTTAAATTTCCCTATAACTTTTTTATTATCATCGGAATAAAGCGGGTGAGTTTTGGGATAGTCAGAAAAGTCAAATTCAGATGAATAATTTTTCATGTCTTTATATATATCATCGGTAGTAATATGGTATGTAAGCGAGTCTGTATCTGTAAATAACAGTACAGCATGGTTGTTATACATTGGTTTTATATAATTATAATGAAAATTATACATTAGGAGTTTTGATAATTCGAGTATTGTAAACCCAACGTAAATAGGTCGGTTCATCAGAATGCTTGTTTTAAGTCTTTCTACAGCGGTTAAATCTTCATCGTACGTTTTAAACGATTTAAAAGTAGGTGATGCTATCAATTTTAATGCTCTCTTAGAGGTATTACAACAAAGTTCTATATTACGTCTTTTTCGTAAGTTTTCCATAGTCTTGCCATATACACTATTATTAAGGAGTTTAAAAAAGTCCTTTTCAAAGGATGATGTTGCTTCTTTCCTTTTATTGGTGTTAAATAGTATATACTTTTTCAACCATGGTGCTTGTTTAAATTGAATGGCTTTATGCACTGCTGTAACTTTTAATCCCAGTTGCAGATAAAGTTTTACATTTCTGTAATGCACAACATAATTCTTTTTATTACATAAGTTAGGTATTAACTTGGGTGTACCAACATATTTTCTGTTTTGCAGCATACTTTTAGCATAAGGCGATAGCATTTCTTCATTCAAGGTTAATCTTTCAGGGGCAAGCGGATAATCGTTATGTAATGTATGAAGGTGGTTAGGATAATGCAGATCAATTTCAAATATATACCCTATATCTGATTCATCGTCAAGGGATAAAATCCATTCTTCATTAATATTATGTATATCAACCCATTCAAAGTTGCCATAAGGTAGGTACTGAGACATAGCCCAACCGTAAAGGTTGTTCGCGTCCCAGTACATGATATAACTATTAGGCTCATTCGGGTTATAGTCGTTCATATAGGGGTTATTTGCTCTAGCCAATCTTCGACTAATCATGCTAATACCACCTCGTATCCCTTTTTCTATAAGCAGCAACATGTTAATATCTGTTAAGAGCTCTAAAGGTGTTTCAGTCATTTTCAGGCACGCTTGCCATGCAAGTCCTGGAGTTGTAAAAAGATGCGCGCAATCAATTTCGTAGTATTGCTGACATAAAGTTCTAAAATTTTGAAATACATCCGCGAGTAACAAAACATCAGTTTTTACATATAAATTATGATAATCACCCAATGTCTTCATATTAAACGTGTTCCAAATAGTTTTGGCATGTTGATAATCATCATCATCGATAATTTCATCATTCAATGTATTATAAAAGGCGCATGCTGGAGGTAGTTCGGTTTCTTCAAACTTATCAAAAGAAGTAAAGTATTCATATGGATAGACTCCTTTCCTCGTTAGCATATTCAGGGGTGTATAAGCAGGGAAATTCTCTTTCAAAATATTAAACTGGGATGAATCAAGATTTTTTACTAGTTTTTCTAGCGATGTAGGTAGGAATTGAAAGCTGTCTAAAAAGACTAATTGTACAGGATCCTTAGGTTTCTTCAATCTGAATGTAATATAGTTTTCCAAACTTGTAGCAATAACCTCTATCTGATGATTGGTATACTTGCCTAGTTTCGTCATGATGTGATGCCCATCATAGTTTTTTAAATTATGAAAGATAATCGGTATTTTTTTAGATAATTTGAAATTCAAGTTGCAGGCGTTATGGGCTGCACCCCTAAATTCCCCTGAAATGTGACAATGATCTCTTCGACGATCCTCAGCTAACTGTTTATGGCATATATAACATACTTCAGCTTCTTGAAACTCCTTTTCCTGTGCTTCCGTTAAGACTATAGGCTTGATTTGTGATAATATCTTAGCAAGTTCTTCCTTTTCAGTCATCATCTTTTCTAAAAAGTGTTCCACAGCGTCTTCTCCTCTATATACTTGAATCGGTTTAACGGAGTGCCCATCTGGCCCGATAATAACATATGCATATCCACAAGGCACATGATATGCAATTTTTTCACTATGCGAATTATCAGATGAGGGTGAAGCCGAAGTAACAGGAACAAGAAGGCTTTCAAAATCTGCATAAATACAGTAAGCGACAGGATGTTGTAAGTGCGTACCTGTAAATTTTAAAACGTTATTTTCCTCAGAAGGCATTTTAACAACTTGCACTTCATGTTCTTGACAGTACTGATTGTGGGTTTTCAATAAATCCTCTCTGGTAAATCGGTGTAGACATCTGAAACAGTAATGGGCTTTTAGACATTGTCGGGTTAAATCACCAAGCAGACGCGAAAAGTTTCGAATCAGGCAATAATGTTGCCTTTCTTCATCAGAAATTAATAATAAGTTGATAACATCACAATCATTTTTTGGTGAAATATAGAGTGGGCACACTTCATTGTCTTCAAAGCCAAAGACATTGATCCGTAGATCATTTAATTTTTCAATAAGGGGTATCTTTGTTAATGGCACGGGACATGTCACATTACCTAGTTTAATGGTATTTTCATACGGCAGGTAGTGTGATACACGATGAGGATGTTTACTACGATCTATATTCAGTTTATAGGCGATCAAACACCAAACAAGGCATTTTTTATCTTCGTTTTTGATATTTAGCACAGCCTTTTTCAAAGCAAGTTTCTGTGGTAGTTTAATATAGCTACTAGCAGCTAACGGATGGTATTTGGCCATTTTTAGTTCCAGATAATGAATTTTCTTAAAAATCCATCCAGATCCTCTTTGGATAAATTCATCTAGGGACTTATTAATCTTTACATATCCTTCACGAATATGATGCTCAATAGTATTATCTAAAAGGTCAGTAAAACAACAACTTCTAAAAAAAGTTTGAATTTCTTCCATTTCGTCATTACCTCTTTTACGCTCCAAGCTCACTTTCATGACCATATACCACTTCAAAGCATTTTTTTCACATATCTCATTCAAAAGTTTTTCATATAATGCACCCTGTATATAGGTTTGAAATACTTCCATATCACATTCATTGCTTTCGTTTGGATAAAAAAGCTCTGTATTAAACGCATTTGAAGTGTTAATCTGTTTTTTAACTCTTTTAGATTTTACGACAGGTGCAGCTATCTTCCGTTTTCCAGTAACAAGTTCATGCTCTTGTCGCTTATGGCATGTTAATTCTGCTTTCATATCAAACATTTTATCACATTCACTGCATGAATATCGTAAACTTTGATGAAATTTTAAGTGCCTCTGCAAGTTATCCTCGCGCGTAAATACTTGCTCACAATGCTGACACTTTATCGGTGTTACTTCATCTTTACTGCGATGTATTAACATATGTCGATTCAGCAACCATTTCTGTGAAAATTCCTTATTACAAGAAGCGCAATAAAAACTTTCTGACACTCTCTTATCATTCATTTCAACAGATGCGGATTGATTTTTATGATTATGAATCATCGTATGCCGAATTAAGTTTGATTTTAACCCAAAGGCTTTTCCACACTCATCACACTTGAATAACTTTTCATCCGAATGGCTCATCAAATGACGATTCAGTAACCATTTCTGTGAAAATTCCTTATTACAAGAAGCGCAATAAAAACTTTCTGACACTCTCTTATCATTCATTTCAACAGATGAGGATTGATTTTTACGATTATGAATCATCGTATGCCGAATTAAGTTTGATTTTAACCCAAAGGCTTTTCCACACTCATCACACTTGAATAACTTTTCATCCGAATGGCTCATCAAATGACGATTCAGTAACCATTTCTGTGAAAATTCCTTATTACAAGAAACGCAATAAAAACTTTCTGACACTCTCTTATCATTCATTTCAACAGATGAGGATTGATTTTTACGATTATGAATCATCGTATGCCGAATTAAGTTTGATTTTAACCCAAAGGCTTTTCCACACTCATCACACTTAAATAACTTTTCATCCGAATCGCTCATCAAATGACGATTCAGTAACCATTTCTGTGAAAATTCCTTATTACATGTAGAACATCTAAAAACACTAATCATTTTCTTATCTGACGGTTCCATAACTTGACTCATTTTTTAAGAACAAGTGATAATCCAGACAACATTCATAAAATTTTTCATGCAAATGACTTGAAATTACAATCACCTTCAATTTATAACATCGGAGTAAATACTTACTATTCTCTCATTGGCTAATTAAAGCTTCAATAAAATCAGAGCTTTTGATTGGCTAATGAAATTCACATGACCTTGAAAATATTTACATCTCCAACGCGCTTAATTTCAGACCGATAATAGTATGAATTAATGCTTCAATAAAATCACCGTTTGTGATTGGTCGAAAAAATCACGTGACCTCGAAAAATATTTGCATTCACAAAATTCTTAATTTCATAATGCTAATACTATTAATTTAATTTTTAAAAAATCATTGCTTCTGATTGAGTAAAAAATGTCTACATAAAATGTCTACATGAGTAAAAAATGTCTACATGTAAAACTTTCTAAAAAATAAAATTCATATAATCTCAAATAAAATTCATGACACCTCGAAAGTATCTGTATAAAAAACACTTAATTTTATAATGATAATATTAGGAATTCAAATCTCCCACATGTAAAACTTTCTAAAAAAATAAAAATAAAGGCACCTTAAAAGTATCTGTATAAAAAAACACTTAATTTTATAATGATAATATTAGGAGTTTAAGTTTCAGCTCTCTCACATACATAAGAATAATGAAAAATGTTAATTTTCGTTACGTCAGAAGGTTCTATCAGCGTATGATAAAACAATAGATAACTGTTATCTATCATTTCATCCTGCTCGCTAGAAAAACAAAGACGTGGTGCATCTACTCTAAAGGCAAGTCTTTTTAAAGTCTTATTAAACATATAGTATTTATTAAACATACATTATTTATTAAAATTCGGAATATAGTATCAAGATATTAATTTAAATATGCTTTATTTATCATCCATTCTACACATCAAAATAAAAAATTTCCATCAAGCGCTTCGTTAATTAGCTTAATTAATTTATTTATTCAACAAATCATTAACTTAAACAATCATGCTATTAAACTTTCTACACATTGAATTATATCACAATTTTTCTTTAAAAAATATTAATAAACTGCAAATTCATTACTTAAACAATCATGTTATTAAACTTTCTACATATTATATCACAATTTTTCATTAAAATTACTAATGAAACACCAAAAATAATGCTTAATCATATGGAAAAATACTTAAGAACCTTACTTGAACATAACTAACATAAAAACCTCTATGAAATTAACCTTCTATAGTATATACCACACCAATTTTAGGTATCGCATCATATTTTACTGTTAAAAATAATTTTTAAAAACTTATAATCAATTATAAAAATTCATAAAATTACTTTTCCTAATATATTTTCCCGCTAAAATTTTTACAAAAACTCATAAGAATGTATATATATATATATATTTCATTACCACTTTTGTTAATATTTCATCACACTTGAAACAAAAACATATATTAAATTTTCTTAATATTTTAAATTTAGTCTAATTTCATTAATGTTTCATCTTATATGTACCCATTCTCTATACGAGTGTTCGATGTTCAAAGATGGTATACATTAAAAGTTTTCCAAGGTTTTCTCCAAAACTTGTGTAAATACAAACTTGAATCACTTAGAAGACCCAGCACATCCTCAAATTAATGATCTCACACAAGAAAATCATTTATTTTTATCGATTTTATTAATGTGAGACACTTTAAACAAAAAATGATAATAATTTATTTCATTAAATAAAAAATACAAATTTTAATCATTTCGTTTTATTAAAAATGAAATTAGATTAATATTTTTATCATACATGCATCCATTCTACACATCAAAATAAAAATTTTCCATCAACCACTTCGTTAATCATCTGAAAATAATTAATTTCCTTAATTATGCACTAAAAATCTACGAAAAAGATTTGTTTTTTCATTAAAATCATTACTTAATCATCTGAAAAATAATTAATTTCCTTAATTACGCACTAAAAATCTACGAAAAAGATTTGTTTTTTCATTAAGTTCATTACTTAAACATCTGAAAAATAGTTAATCGCTTTAATCAGTTTAGTTCATTAAACATTTAAATACTAATTAATTTCCTTAATTAATATTAAATATAGCTCTTAAACAACACCTTAATTAAGAAAATACAAAATTTTAATCTTTAATCTTTAAAATAAAAAAAATTTCAAGAAATAGTTCTAAATTCTCGGGGCAGATGGCAGCACATTTTTGCAAATATTTTCACATTAGAAAAAAAATCTATTTTCCACAGATTTTTCTTATTATTTTCATCGCAAATTATCATAAAAATATTAATTAAAATATTAATTATACACTAAAAAACTACATTTATCTATCTTTTATGCAATTATTTCACTAATTTTTCAAAAATCCTAATTGATATTAATTACAGCACTCAAAATAACTTACATTTAAAACCAATTTCATCTTAAGACCGTACTCAATTTTATAGAAATAAAAAATACATTTATTACGAAATCATAAAATAAATTACATTTAAAATCAACTAAATACTAACTAACTTTTAAAAATTACAAGTTTTCAAACAATTATGTCTCATAAAATCCTAATTAAAAATTCCATCTCTAAAATAACTTGCATTTAATCTCTAAATAAATTGCCTTTAAAATCCAAGTTCAACGGAATACGATACACTAAATATCCAAGAATTCTAATATTAACTCTCGATAGCACAACGGTCAGAGCATTCGCTTGCTGAAGCATAGGACCTCAGTTCGAATCCAGCTGCCGGCAAAGGCACAAAACAAAGTTTTTGACAACAAACTATTATTTGACTAAACTGTTTTTTCAAAACAAAGTTTTTGAAAAAAGAAGTTCAATAATTTCTCAATAGATGTCAGCACCAAACATATCCAGTAGTGTAAAATTGTTCGTTCTACAATGCGTCACCGGAATGATGCTGATAAGATAACGGCGCGGCAGCAGCACGGCTCGCCCGTACCGCGGTGCCGCAGGCGCAGAACGAACAATATTACACTACTGGATATGTTTGGTGCTGACATCTATTGAGAAATTATTGAACTTCTTTTTTCAAAAACTTTGTTTTGAAAAAACAGTTTAGTCAAATAATAGTTTGTTGTCAAAAACTTTGTTTTGTGCCTTTGCCGGCAGCTGGATTCGAACTGAGGTCCTATGCTTCAGCAAGCGAATGCTCTGACCGTTGTGCTATCGAGAGTTAATATTAGAATTCTTGGATATTTAGTGTATCGTATTCCGTTGAACTTGGATTTTAAAGGCAATTTATTTAGAGATTAAATGCAAGTTATTTTAGAGATGGAATTTTTAATTAGGATTTTATGAGACATAATTGTTTGAAAACTTGTAATTTTTAAAAGTTAGTTAGTATTTAGTTGATTTTAAATGTAATTTATTTTATGATTTCGTAATAAATGTATTTTTTATTTCTATAAAATTGAGTACGGTCTTAAGATGAAATTGGTTTTAAATGTAAGTTATTTTGAGTGCTGTAATTAATATCAATTAGGATTTTTGAAAAATTAGTGAAATAATTGCATAAAAGATAGATAAATGTAGTTTTTTAGTGTATAATTAATATTTTAATTAATATTTTTATGATAATTTGCGATGAAAATAATAAGAAAAATCTGTGGAAAATAGATTTTTTTTCTAATGTGAAAATATTTGCAAAAATGTGCTGCCATCTGCCCCGAGAATTTAGAACTATTTCTTGAAATTTTTTTTATTTTAAAGATTAAAGATTAAAATTTTGTATTTTCTTAATTAAGGTGTTGTTTAAGAGCTATATTTAATATTAATTAAGGAAATTAATTAGTATTTAAATGTTTAATGAACTAAACTGATTAAAGCGATTAACTATTTTTCAGATGTTTAAGTAATGAACTTAATGAAAAAACAAATCTTTTTCGTAGATTTTTAGTGCGTAATTAAGGAAATTAATTATTTTTCAGATGATTAAGTAATGATTTTAATGAAAAAACAAATCTTTTTCGTAGATTTTTAGTGCATAATTAAGGAAATTAATTATTTTCAGATGATTAACGAAGTGGTTGATGGAAAATTTTTATTTTGATGTGTAGAATGGATGCATGTATGATAAAAATATTAATCTAATTTCATTTTTAATAAAACGAAATGATTAAAATTTGTATTTTTTATTTAATGAAATAAATTATTATCATTTTTTGTTTAAAGTGTCTCACATTAATAAAATCGATAAAAATAAATGATTTTCTTGTGTGAGATCATTAATTTGAGGATGTGCTGGGTCTTCTAAGTGATTCAAGTTTGTATTTACACAAGTTTTGGAGAAAACCTTGGAAAACTTTTAATGTATACCATCTTTGAACATCGAACACTCGTATAGAGAATGGGTACATATAAGATGAAACATTAATGAAATTAGACTAAATTTAAAATATTAAGAAAATTTAATATATGTTTTTGTTTCAAGTGTGATGAAATATTAACAAAAGTGGTAATGAAATATATATATATATATACATTCTTATGAGTTTTTGTAAAAATTTTAGCGGGAAAATATATTAGGAAAAGTAATTTTATGAATTTTTATAATTGATTATAAGTTTTTAAAAATTATTTTTAACAGTAAAATATGATGCGATACCTAAAATTGGTGTGGTATATACTATAGAAGGTTAATTTCATAGAGGTTTTTATGTTAGTTATGTTCAAGTAAGGTTCTTAAGTATTTTTCCATATGATTAAGCATTATTTTTGGTGTTTCATTAGTAATTTTAATGAAAAATTGTGATATAATATGTAGAAAGTTTAATAACATGATTGTTTAAGTAATGAATTTGCAGTTTATTAATATTTTTTAAAGAAAAATTGTGATATAATTCAATGTGTAGAAAGTTTAATAGCATGATTGTTTAAGTTAATGATTTGTTGAATAAATAAATTAATTAAGCTAATTAACGAAGCGCTTGATGGAAATTTTTTATTTTGATGTGTAGAATGGATGATAAATAAAGCATATTTAAATTAATATCTTGATACTATATTCCGAATTTTAATAAATAATGTATGTTTAATAAATACTATATGTTTAATAAGACTTTAAAAAGACTTGCCTTTAGAGTAGATGCACCACGTCTTTGTTTTTCTAGCGAGCAGGATGAAATGATAGATAACAGTTATCTATTGTTTTATCATACGCTGATAGAACCTTCTGACGTAACGAAAATTAACATTTTTCATTATTCTTATGTATGTGAGAGAGCTGAAACTTAAACTCCTAATATTATCATTATAAAATTAAGTGTTTTTTTATACAGATACTTTTAAGGTGCCTTTATTTTTATTTTTTTAGAAAGTTTTACATGTGGGAGATTTGAATTCCTAATATTATCATTATAAAATTAAGTGTTTTTTATACAGATACTTTCGAGGTGTCATGAATTTTATTTGAGATTATATGAATTTTATTTTTTAGAAAGTTTTACATGTAGACATTTTTTACTCATGTAGACATTTTATGTAGACATTTTTTACTCAATCAGAAGCAATGATTTTTTAAAAATTAAATTAATAGTATTAGCATTATGAAATTAAGAATTTTGTGAATGCAAATATTTTTCGAGGTCACGTGATTTTTTCGACCAATCACAAACGGTGATTTTATTGAAGCATTAATTCATACTATTATCGGTCTGAAATTAAGCGCGTTGGAGATGTAAATATTTTCAAGGTCATGTGAATTTCATTAGCCAATCAAAAGCTCTGATTTTATTGAAGCTTTAATTAGCCAATGAGAGAATAGTAAGTATTTACTCCGATGTTATAAATTGAAGGTGATTGTAATTTCAAGTCATTTGCATGAAAAATTTTATGAATGTTGTCTGGATTATCACTTGTTCTTAAAAAATGAGTCAAGTTATGGAACCGTCAGATAAGAAAATGATTAGTGTTTTTAGATGTTCTACATGTAATAAGGAATTTTCACAGAAATGGTTACTGAATCGTCATTTGATGAGCGATTCGGATGAAAAGTTATTTAAGTGTGATGAGTGTGGAAAAGCCTTTGGGTTAAAATCAAACTTAATTCGGCATACGATGATTCATAATCGTAAAAATCAATCCTCATCTGTTGAAATGAATGATAAGAGAGTGTCAGAAAGTTTTTATTGCGTTTCTTGTAATAAGGAATTTTCACAGAAATGGTTACTGAATCGTCATTTGATGAGCCATTCGGATGAAAAGTTATTCAAGTGTGATGAGTGTGGAAAAGCCTTTGGGTTAAAATCAAACTTAATTCGGCATACGATGATTCATAATCGTAAAAATCAATCCTCATCTGTTGAAATGAATGATAAGAGAGTGTCAGAAAGTTTTTATTGCGCTTCTTGTAATAAGGAATTTTCACAGAAATGGTTACTGAATCGTCATTTGATGAGCCATTCGGATGAAAAGTTATTCAAGTGTGATGAGTGTGGAAAAGCCTTTGGGTTAAAATCAAACTTAATTCGGCATACGATGATTCATAATCATAAAAATCAATCCGCATCTGTTGAAATGAATGATAAGAGAGTGTCAGAAAGTTTTTATTGCGCTTCTTGTAATAAGGAATTTTCACAGAAATGGTTGCTGAATCGACATATGTTAATACATCGCAGTAAAGATGAAGTAACACCGATAAAGTGTCAGCATTGTGAGCAAGTATTTACGCGCGAGGATAACTTGCAGAGGCACTTAAAATTTCATCAAAGTTTACGATATTCATGCAGTGAATGTGATAAAATGTTTGATATGAAAGCAGAATTAACATGCCATAAGCGACAAGAGCATGAACTTGTTACTGGAAAACGGAAGATAGCTGCACCTGTCGTAAAATCTAAAAGAGTTAAAAAACAGATTAACACTTCAAATGCGTTTAATACAGAGCTTTTTTATCCAAACGAAAGCAATGAATGTGATATGGAAGTATTTCAAACCTATATACAGGGTGCATTATATGAAAAACTTTTGAATGAGATATGTGAAAAAAATGCTTTGAAGTGGTATATGGTCATGAAAGTGAGCTTGGAGCGTAAAAGAGGTAATGACGAAATGGAAGAAATTCAAACTTTTTTTAGAAGTTGTTGTTTTACTGACCTTTTAGATAATACTATTGAGCATCATATTCGTGAAGGATATGTAAAGATTAATAAGTCCCTAGATGAATTTATCCAAAGAGGATCTGGATGGATTTTTAAGAAAATTCATTATCTGGAACTAAAAATGGCCAAATACCATCCGTTAGCTGCTAGTAGCTATATTAAACTACCACAGAAACTTGCTTTGAAAAAGGCTGTGCTAAATATCAAAAACGAAGATAAAAAATGCCTTGTTTGGTGTTTGATCGCCTATAAACTGAATATAGATCGTAGTAAACATCCTCATCGTGTATCACACTACCTGCCGTATGAAAATACCATTAAACTAGGTAATGTGACATGTCCCGTGCCATTAACAAAGATACCCCTTATTGAAAAATTAAATGATCTACGGATCAATGTCTTTGGCTTTGAAGACAATGAAGTGTGCCCACTCTATATTTCACCAAAAAATGATTGTGATGTTATCAACTTATTATTAATTTCTGATGAAGAAAGGCAACATTATTGCCTGATTCGAAACTTTTCGCGTCTGCTTGGTGATTTAACCCGACAATGTCTAAAAGCCCATTACTGTTTCAGATGTCTACACCGATTTACCAGAGAGGATTTATTGAAAACCCACAATCAGTACTGTCAAGAACATGAAGTGCAAGTTGTTAAAATGCCTTCTGAGGAAAATAACGTTTTAAAATTTACAGGTACGCACTTACAACATCCTGTCGCTTACTGTATTTATGCAGATTTTGAAAGCCTTCTTGTTCCTGTTACTTCGGCTTCACCCTCATCTGATAATTCGCATAGTGAAAAAATTGCATATCATGTGCCTTGTGGATATGCATATGTTATTATCGGGCCAGATGGGCACTCCGTTAAACCGATTCAAGTATATAGAGGAGAAGACGCTGTGGAACACTTTTTAGAAAAGATGATGACTGAAAAGGAAGAACTTGCTAAGATATTATCACAAATCAAGCCTATAGTCTTAACGGAAGCACAGGAAAAGGAGTTTCAAGAAGCTGAAGTATGTTATATATGCCATAAACAGTTAGCTGAGGATCGTCGAAGAGATCATTGTCACATTTCAGGGGAATTTAGGGGTGCAGCCCATAACGCCTGCAACTTGAATTTCAAATTATCTAAAAAAATACCGATTATCTTTCATAATTTAAAAAACTATGATGGGCATCACATCATGACGAAACTAGGCAAGTATACCAATCATCAGATAGAGGTTATTGCTACAAGTTTGGAAAACTATATTACATTCAGATTGAAGAAACCTAAGGATCCTGTACAATTAGTCTTTTTAGACAGCTTTCAATTCCTACCTACATCGCTAGAAAAACTAGTAAAAAATCTTGATTCATCCCAGTTTAATATTTTGAAAGAGAATTTCCCTGCTTATACACCCCTGAATATGCTAACGAGGAAAGGAGTCTATCCATATGAATACTTTACTTCTTTTGATAAGTTTGAAGAAACCGAACTACCTCCAGCATGCGCCTTTTATAATACATTGAATGATGAAATTATCGATGATGATGATTATCAACATGCCAAAACTATTTGGAACACGTTTAATATGAAGACATTGGGTGATTATCATAATTTATATGTAAAAACTGATGTTTTGTTACTCGCGGATGTATTTCAAAATTTTAGAACTTTATGTCAGCAATACTACGAAATTGATTGCGCGCATCTTTTTACAACTCCAGGACTTGCATGGCAAGCGTGCCTGAAAATGACTGAAACACCTTTAGAGCTCTTAACAGATATTAACATGTTGCTGCTTATAGAAAAAGGGATACGAGGTGGTATTAGCATGATTAGTCGAAGATTGGCTAGAGCAAATAACCCCTATATGAACGACTATAACCCGAATGAGCCTAATAGTTATATCATGTACTGGGACGCGAACAACCTTTACGGTTGGGCTATGTCTCAGTACCTACCTTATGGCAACTTTGAATGGGTTGATATACATAATATTAATGAAGAATGGATTTTATCCCTTGACGATGAATCAGATATAGGGTATATATTTGAAATTGATCTGCATTATCCTAACCACCTTCATACATTACATAACGATTATCCGCTTGCCCCTGAAAGATTAACCTTGAATGAAGAAATGCTATCGCCTTATGCTAAAAGTATGCTGCAAAACAGAAAATATGTTGGTACACCCAAGTTAATACCTAACTTATGTAATAAAAAGAATTATGTTGTGCATTACAGAAATTTAAAACTTTATCTGCAACTGGGATTAAAAGTTACAGCAGTGCATAAAGCCATTCAATTTAAACAAGCACCATGGTTGAAAAAGTATATACTATTTAACACCAATAAAAGGAAAGAAGCAACATCATCCTTTGAAAAGGACTTTTTTAAACTCCTTAATAATAGTGTATATGGCAAGACTATGGAAAACTTACGAAAAAGACGTAATATAGAACTTTGTTGTAATACCTCTAAGAGAGCATTAAAATTGATAGCATCACCTACTTTTAAATCGTTTAAAACGTACGATGAAGATTTAACCGCTGTAGAAAGACTTAAAACAAGCATTCTGATGAACCGACCTATTTACGTTGGGTTTACAATACTCGAATTATCAAAACTCCTAATGTATAATTTTCATTATAATTATATAAAACCAATGTATAACAACCATGCTGTACTGTTATTTACAGATACAGACTCGCTTACATACCATATTACTACCGATGATATATATAAAGACATGAAAAATTATTCATCTGAATTTGACTTTTCTGACTATCCCAAAACTCACCCGCTTTATTCCGATGATAATAAAAAAGTTATAGGGAAATTTAAAGATGAATTGAGTGGTGAAATAGCATTGGAATTTGTAGGACTGAAGGCAAAAATGTACTCTATCAAATCAAGTAAAAGTGAAAAAAAGAGAGCTAAAGGTGTGTCAACCAGGGTTGTTAGACATAAAATTAGACATGAAGACTATTTACAGTGCTTACTGCAACAGAAAACAAGCATAGAAAAACAATTAAAAATAGGCCAAGAAAAACACAAACTATATACAATCTGTCAAAATAAAATCAGTCTCAGTCCCTTTGATGACAAACGATACATTGCTGAAGATGGAATAACAAGTTTAGCATATGGACATTGCGAAATTGATTAAGATTTAATATTGCAAACTTAATTTTATTGATGAAATTATGATGTAACTTATTAGATGTAAAATACTTGTAAATATTGTAAAAATAAAGGTTTTTTATTAACTGTAAACTGTGTCTGTTTTATTTCAAAGTCAGCGTTTTTAGAATGCGTGTGAATTATTTTGAAATATCATAAAAAGAAAAAAAGAAAAGGGGAAATTGATTTATGAAAATTTTAGCGGAAAAAATATATTAGGAAAAGTAATTTTATGACTCAATTTAAATATTACAAACTTTATAATTGATTATAAGTTTTAAAAAATTATTTTTTAAATACTATAATATGATGCAATATCAAATTGTTATGTTATATACTATAGAAGGTTACTTTGAAGCTTGTATCATACGAATAGGTAGTAGTGAATGGGAATGTTGCGTTCCATTAGCATATCAGCACATTACAACATCAGCATATCAGCACATCGCAACATCACCACATCCTACCTCTCCACCTCTTGGCGCAGAACATACATTCTCTCACTACTGCGATTATTAAATAAAAAAGTATTTAAATTTGGCAACACTGAAGGGCTTCTAATATTTAAAATAAGAGGAAAGCATAACTTGAGCCAGTCTGGTGGCTCAGTCGGTAGGGAGCTGCCTTCTGAAACACCAGGTCTCGGGTTCGAATCGTGCTTCAGGCATGGACGTTTGTGGTATTCTAATAACTGTAAAAATTAAAGGAATTGTTACTGTGAATATGTAATATGGACCATTCGAGACAAAAGTCTTTGTTACTATAAGTCTCAAAGTTGTAAAAAAAATAAATAATAAAGCATAACTTGAAATAATTGGAGAAACCAAATTGTTATAATAATTCGGCCAGTACTGTATGTTAACTGTAGTTTTCAAATTTATCTATATCGATAAAATAATAATAATAATTCGTCAGCCTATTTGTAATAGAGACTTTGTGGACAATTGTTCTTCTAGGTGGTCGACCATTCTTAATACAGAATTTAAAAGGAAAAAAAAAAAAAAAAAAAAAAGTTATAAAAGTGCTATATAAATAGACAAAATAATTTTTTTTTTTTTTTTTTTTTTGAAGATGCCCCAACTTAAGGTCAAAATTCTTGATGAAATGTCGTGATTTTACTTGTTAGCCATTGAAAATAAACATGGAATTACCGTGTTTAAAATGCGTATCCAGGTAGCCTATTCCTTCTTCTCTGTTTTTCTTCTTATTCTTTCTTTCTTTTTCTTTAATATAAAGCACTACAAACCACAAGCTCCCTCATTATTGCTTTCTTTGATTTTCATCATGCGAATTATGTAAATATAGTAGTTTTTGAATTATATTTGGAGAACATGAAGGGAAAATGAATGTTATTTGTGTAACGTAATTCATCAACCTTGACCTTGTGGTTACCAGCGAAGGCTAAATTGATAGTGAGATGATAATAAATAGGTTGAACCCTACTGCTCAACATATATTTTTCTGCTCCAAAGATTCAGACCTATGAAGTAAACATGTGTTTTTGATGGAGTACTGAAATCATAAATGATGTATATAAGAAAAATAAAATATTTCACTCGCGTGTGCGGCAGGAAGGAGAATAAATAACCCATTATTTTTGTAACTTCTCGGAAAAAATAAGGGGGGGGGGTTAGCAAAAGATTTATTGTCGAAATAGAAAACATCTAAAGAAACTGGAATAGATGTGGTGCAGATTTTTGAGTTTAACCCCCTAATCCACGCTACAAACCCTTTATAGGGCCATTTTTAGTTCCCCATCATACTATAGGTATGGGGAACTTGGGTAATTGTGAAAAATTTCGACCTCGGTTTTTTGACTTTTCTACACGTTTTCAGGTGTGAGGAATCCGAAAATGACAAAATTTCTATGGTGTCTGTCTGTAGGGTGTCTGTTAGTCTGTTAGTCTGTTAGTGTGTTAGTGGGTCAGTCCGTTAGTTTGTTAGTCTGTGTACACGATATCTCAAGAACAAATTGTCGCAGAGAGGTCAGATCAGTTTTAAAATATTACTTTCGACACTGGCAAGAACCCTATTCATTTGCAACATTCGATTTTAAAAACTTCGTAAGTTATTCGAAATTTACGATTTTCTTGAGAATAGGACAAAAAATCACTTAAACGTGCATTAAATGAAAACTTTTTATTGTAAAAATGTCAGACCAGTTTTAAAATATCAGTTTTGATGCCGGAATGAACATCAGTAACTATAAATATGCTACTTTGAAAATTTCGCAAGTTACTGGAAATTTACGAATTTCTTAACATGGCAGTATAAGGGAAAATTTCACATAAACGTCAATTTTGAGAGATATTTTCATCGTAAAGATGTCAGACTACTTTTGAAACATTATTTAGGACACTGGCATGAATATTAATGACTATGAATTTTCCAATATAAAGATTTCGTATGTTATTGGAAATTTACGAATTTCTTAACATGGCTGAATAAGAGCAAAATTTCACATAAACGTCAATCTTGAGGGATATTTTCATCGTAAAGATGTCAAACCACTTTCGAAGTAATATTTAGGATACTGGCATGGATATCATAGACTATGATTTTTCCAATTTAAAAAATTCGTAAGTTATTTGGAATTTACGATTTATTTAACATGTCAGAATAAAGCAAAATTGAGCATAAACTTCCATTTTGAGGATCGTAAATACGTTAGACAACTTCAAAATTACGTTTATGATATTTGTTTGAACATGATTGAATACAAATATTCTAATAGGAAAATTTCGTAAATTATTCGTAATTTACGATTTTATCAACATAGCGAAATTGTAAATTTTTCATATAAATATGAATTTGAGGATTATTGCATTGGAAATAGTAGCATGAAAACTAAACAACGAAATTGACCCTGATAAAATAAATTAATAGATTAGAATAAGATAAATATATCGAAATGAACGGTGGATAGCCTATTAGGCGGGGATTTCATTCTGTCACTGTATGAAGCTTTGGTCAAATTGATTTCTTTTAACATTATTGCCGAAACGTCAGTGGAGGCCCTCTGTTGAGACTCAAAACGGTTTTGGGCTGTGTCTGTCTGTCTGTCTGTCGCGCGATAGCGGCTGCCAAAAAAGCGCTATTTACTTGAAATTTGGTACACATGTTCATGAGCCCCACGAAATCAGCTGTATAGTTTTTGGTATGTATTCCATTTGTAGTTCGTATACAGGGACACGCCAAAGTTTTTCTTATCATTACGGCCTATGGGAGAAATTTATATGTATCACGATAGTGGCCACAAAAATCACGCTATTGACTTGCAATTTGGTACACGTGTTCATGTGCCCCGCGAAATCTGCTGTATAGTTTTGGGTGTGTATTCCATTTCTAATTTGTGTACAGGGACACGCCAAAGTTTTTCTTATCATTACGGCCTATGGGAGGAATTTGTATGTACCGCGATAGCGGCCACAAAAATCACGTTATTGACTTGCAATTTGGTACACGTGTTCATGAGCCCAACGGAATCAGCTGTATAGTTTTAGGTGTGTATTCCATTTGTAGTTCGTGTACAGGGACACGCCAAAGATTTTTTATGATTAGGGCCTATGGGAAGAATCTGTATGTACCGCGATAGCCACCGCAAAAATCAAGCTATTGACTTCCAATTTTTGCCGAAATGTGGATGGAGGCCCTCTGTTGAGACTCAAAAGGATTTTGGATTCCGTCTGTCTGTCTGTCAGTCATGCGATAGCGGCCGCAAAAAACACGCTATTGACTTGAAATTTTGTACACATGTTCATGATGCCCACGAAATTAGCTGTATAGTTTTCGGTGTGTATTCCATTTGTAAGTTCGTGTACAGGGACACGCCAAAGTTTTTTTACCATTATGGCCTATGGGAAGAATTTGTATGTACCGCGATAGCGGCCCCCAAAATAACGCTATTGACTTGCAATTTGGTACACATATTCATGAGCCCATTGAGCAAGCATTTGACGAAACTGATATAGATCTGAGACTGACCGCCTTGGCGAAAATAATGTTCCTTTTATACTTTTCTATCGAAAACAGACTGTTCTGGAAAATTCTCGTATCACATCAGCCAATGAGATTAGAGCTTCCATATTTGGTATATCCCTAATAAGGATTTTCTCGCCAAGATCGCCAAAAAAATCGCCAAGGAAGGAAATAGTCGCCAAATTTGGTGCCAAATTTATTTCTTCCCTTATAGGAGCTTTTTAATGCGTTTTTAAAGGAAAATTTGGCTATTTTAACGCTAAAACGACTATAAAGGCACAAAATTAGCATTTTATCAACTTACTAAACCTCTTTGAAAGAATTTATACAAAAATAAATGCAATTATTTACAATTTCGTAACACTTTATATCATATACAAAAAGGTATACAAAGAGAGAAACAACGGGGGGTTGAGGGGGGCTACCGCCCCCCTCAGGAATGTATTTGATTTTGGTAATAAGTCGATCGAATCAATATATACTATTATATAATAAGGAATAAATAAAAATGACCTATTGAATAATGTCTGATGCAAATAGGACGTTGAGGCTCCTGATCTGCAGATCCACTAGTAATATGTCTCGCACTAGAAATTTCTGAGAACATAAATATGATGGGGAACGGAGCAGAGTTCACCTATGCCAACTAGTTTTTTCTAGTAATGTTATGTTAAAATATTTTAGGGATTGAGATTGATTTATAAAAAGAAATTCATTTAGCTTATTACCTAAAATTAAATTGATTTTTAAGATCATTTTTGTTTTGTGGTAAGTATGTTTCCCACGCCCACTGGGAGCTATTCAAAGGTAAGATATCATATATTTTGCATTTATTTTTATTTCGCATTGTATTATACATCTTTTGTAAAGTTGGCATAGGGTCACAAACTTTAGTCAATCGTATGTTATCTGGAACAGTTTTCTTGCTGCTCAGGAAACTTACAGGCCGTTCTTTGCGTTTACGACTTGAAAATCCAGAAATCAGTTGCCGTGCTAGCCGAAGTAGAAAATTTAATGGGTCTCTAGGTCTCGAATCTCTTCTACTTACTTTCCAGAGAATGAAGGCGTTTACAATTGCCAGATCAATTAGGAAGTATAGGATTCGACATTTAAAAATTAATAAACTTGGTGGGAAGTATACGTCCCACGGCCTTATAAAGGGTTAAATCGTAATTAATCAGCTTGTTTATTTATAACTTATAGCATAATACATTCAAAAATTATAATCATATTAAGAAAAAAACCTTTTCTCACTTTTTTAAATGTCTAGCAATTTTTGTTTGTTTTTATTTTATACTTTAAAAAAAATCTTTTTGTTATCACTTCATTTTTTTTTTTTTTAAATTATTATTATTAAAACATACTCTTGAAAAGACAGAGGGGGGAAAAAAAAACAGTTTAGCAAGATTTACAAATGAACGTTTTTTTTTTTTTTTTTTTTTTTTTAAGATTTAAAATTGCCCATTTAATGAAATGTTCTTAACGGCCCTCTTCGCTTACCGTCTCCGGAAGCCCGAGCCAATGTTATTCTATGGGGAAATTTTCTTTACAAAAAATTTACTAACTAATACATATTTTTTAATTCTGTTTTCACATTCAGAAAATTCCCAACTGTTAAATTGACGGACCTTTTTTAAAAATGTATTTTTTAAATTTTTTATATATTATTTTGAAATTGCAAAATGAAAAAATTTCACATATTGAAAATTCGTATTTTGCAGCTTCAAAATAAAACATAGAAAAATTAAAAAAGTATTTTTTTAAAAAAAAGGTCCGTCCATTTAACAGCTAGGAATTTTCAGAATGTGAAAACATAATTTAAAAATATGCATTAGTTAATAAGTTACTTGTAAAGAAAAATTTCCCACAGAATAACATTAGCTTTGGCTTCCGGCGGCGGTGAGTGAAGAGGGCCCTTAAGAGCGGACAATACCTAATCTCGCCGGCTGGCTCATGTTATTCTATGGGAAAATTTGATTAGATAATTACTCATTACCTAATAAATATTTTTCAATTCTGTTTTCACATTCAGAAAATTCATAAGCTTTAAATTAGTACTTGTTTTCCAAAAATTGATTTTTTGAAATTTTAGTATTTTATTTTGCGACTAGAAAATGAGAAAAATGCATTTTGTGAAAAATCGCATTTTTAAACTCAAAATTAAAATGTAAAAAAAAAAAAAAAAAAAAAAAAAAAAAAAATGAATTTTTGAAAAATGAGTACTCATTTAACGGTTATGAATTTTCAGACTGCGAAAGCAGAATTAAAAAATATACATTAGATAATGTGTAATTGTCGCAACAAATTTTCCCATAGAATAACACTGGCCACGGCTGTCCGCGGGATTAGGTATTGTCCCCGCTTAAGTCTCCTCTCTTACAATTTCCCCATCTCCGATCACCAAAACCCATGCAGTTCTATAGGGAAATTCGCTTATAGAATTAATTACTCGTTGCCTAATGTATTCCTTTTAAATTCCGTGTTTTACATTCGGAAAATTCACAACCTTTAAATTGGTACACGTTTTATAGCAATTTATTATTTAAATTTTTCATATTACTTTTGCAGCTAAAAAATAAGAAAAGTGCACTGAATTAATATTTCGCCTCTAAACTCAAAACTATTAAATTTTAAAAAATCAGTTTTTAGACAACGAGTACAAATTAACGGTTGTGAATTCTTCGAAAAAAAAAAAAAAAAAAGTATTTAAAAAGATTATTTTAGGTAATAAGTTATTCTATAAACATATTTCCCCATAGAATCCCACAGAATTTCGTGATTGGAGACAGAGAAATCATTTAGAGGGAAAGAGAAGCCATTTAAATTTTATAGACTGAAAAACGTATTGTTGTAATATGTATTACTTAAAGTATTATTAAACTTATATTAAGAAAAAACGTTGCTTTTCGTCTGAGATGGAAATCGAAAAAAATTCGCTGTCTCTGAGTGAATAGAGCTAATTTTTGAGTTATTTAGTTATTTTTTAAATGTTGCCATATACTGCTTTGCTGCCTTGGCCTTCATTTTGTTATTAAAATAATAATAATAATAATAATTGATGGAGACCAAAGATTTAAAAAATAAATAAATAAATAAATAAATAAATAATGCGATTTATTTTTGTTTTTTGAGTAATAGATATAAAATTCTGCAGAAAACAGTATTTAATGTAGCACAACAAGACTTTTTTTTTTCAGATAAAAGCATGCGGTAATTGCATTGCGTTCCTTAGCAAAAGATTCTATATTCATTTTTTAAGATGTTTTAGTTAGAGCTAATATCGGACCCCTTTGGCGGATTTAAAAATTTTTATGTTATTTTGCGGGTGAGTTAAATTATCGCAATTACGCATGTAAAGATTTTGTCGAGAAACGTCTAAGTTACTTCGGTGCCAAGCTTTAAATTTCACAAAGAGGTACAAGCTATTCCACTGCTTTAGCACCACTTTTCTCAATTTTATATTAAATATTTTTTTTTCCTTGGCGTGAAATAATATATATATATATATATATATATATATATATATATATATACATATATTGGTCTAAATATACACAATATATAATACTATTATCCGTTTTCCGTTCTGGTTTATTATTAGAAAGAAAATGACTAAGGTAGTTTTTTTTCTATATCATTGACATTTATATAAATCAAATTATACAGTACCATTCTAGTTCATTCTCCACGAATACTTTTTATTTTCTGAATTAAACGTTATTTAAATCTTAAAATATAAATAAATAAATAAATAAATAAAATAAGCTGTAATACAATAAATGGCGACAACACAAAATCGGTGTCTGAAAGAAATAGTCCTGTCGAACTAATAACGAATCATTTTCTTTAAAATAACAATTAAATTCATCGAAAAGAAGAAATTGATTTTTTTGAACTTTATGTAAACCGATAAGTAGCTGAAATATCAAAACTTAATAGTTGAATCTTTTAGAAGAGTCATCAACAAAATACATTGTACTTTGAGATAGATGAAAAATAATACGTGATTTGCAGGGGTGTTTTCGTTCCGGATTTTTTATTTTATTTCCCTAACAACCTATTTTTTAACAGTGATATCATCAGTAGTTTTATTGTAATGTTTAGCAATTAAATATAGCCAAAAATACAATTCGTAATTACTGGTGGAAAATAAAATAAAAAATCCGGAACGCAAACACCCCTGGATTTGTCCTATACCTTTATTTAAATAGCACATAACTTATTGCATTACCGAATGTCGTCTTTGTTTTCTTATTTACTAGAAGACTGTAAAGTGAATTTTTCAAGTTCTGAATAAAAATGTTTTCCTTTTAAATTTTTTAATCAAGGATTTATTTTGCGTTTTTTCCCCCTGTAAGTATACTTTTCAGACGGGCATTTAAACTTAAAAACTTCTTCACACACCATAAAAGAAACTATTAATAAATCTTTGATAAAAGAAAATACTGGTGAGACTTATAGAAAAAACAACTGGCACGTAAACTTGAAAGGAAAGAAAAAATAATTAAATTAAAATATTGGAATATCCATTGTGCAATTCCCTTAATAAATTAGTAGATGTGGAATATTTATTTTAGGGTGTATATATTACGTAGAACACAGATGTTTAAACATGAATAAATAATTAATAAATGTAAAGAAAGGAAAGAAAAAATAATTAAATTAAAATATTGGAATATCCATTGTGCAATTCCCTTAATAACTTAGTAGATGTGGAATATTTATTTTAGAGTGTATATATTACGTAGAACACAGATGTTTAAACATGAATAAAGAATTAATAAATGTAAAGAAAGGAAAGAAAAAATAATTAAATTAAAATATTGGAATATCCATTGTGCAATTCCCTTAATAAATTAGTAGATGTGGAATATTTATTTTAGGGTGTATATATTACGTAGAACACAGATGTTTAAACATGAATAAAGAATTAATAAATGTAAAAGTCAAATGTAAAGTAAAAATACATTTTTTAAAAAACAATTTTACTTAAAAAAAAAAAAAAAAAAAAAAAAAAAAGTATAAAATATTTTAAGAAAAGAAAATCTTTTTTAAAAAAAAGAAAAAACTACAAAAGAAATCGTCTTGAAATTTTATTATTGTTCTTTTTACTTAGTTTATTCTTTATTCTTTATTCTTCATTCTCATTTCTTCATTTCTTCTTTCTTTTGTTTTGTTTTGTTTTGTTTCTTTTTTTTTTTTTTTTCTTTAAAGGGGGAGAAGCGAAGTTTGCTCAGAACTTTTTGATTGAAAATAAAAAAAGTTTAAACAATTTAAAATATTTCTTAAAAAAAAACCTTAAAAAGTTTAAGTTTAATGCATTGTGAAAAATCAAATATCTTTTATTTAAAACTATTATTTAAAAGAAATTTAGAATTAAATTTTTAATGTAATTAGATTAAAATTAAATTTTGGAGAAAAAATGCTCTTAAAGATTTGTTAATATACATACATATGACACACGACATACGACAAACGACACACACACACACTGCCTATTCAAACATTTTAAATTAAAGATACTTTTGATGTGTAGGTTTTAGATATAGTGAAAAACATACTTGAAAACAAAGGGACCCTGTAAAAATAACTCCGTAGATAAACCTCTGCAATTATGTTCCCGGAAAATTCTTCAGAACTATTTAAGACATTTAACGGCCCTCTTCACTTACCGTCGCCAGAAGCCCGAGCCAATGTTATTCTATGGGGAAATTTTCTTTACAAATAACTTATTAATTAATACATATTTTTAAATTCTGTTTTTCCATTCAGATAATTCCCAACTGTTAAATTGACGGACCTTTTTTACAAAATGTATTTTTTTTTTAATTTTTAATATTTTATTTTGAAATTGCAAAATGAAAAAATTTCACATACTGAAAATTCGTATTTTGCAGCTTCAAAGTAAAATATAAAGAATTTAAAAAATAATTTTTAAAAAAAGGTCCGTCAATTTAACAGCTGAGAATTTTCAGAATGTGAAAACGGAATTTAAAAATATGTATTAGTTAATAAGTTATTTGTAAAGAAAAATTTCCCATAGAATAACATTAGTTTCGGCTTCCGGCGGCGGTGAGTGAAGAGGGCCCTTAAAAAAAATAAATGAAGTTAAAAAAATTTATATATTTATTATTATAAAAATTTACTATTTAATAATTCAACAGTTAAAAATTTTCAATTGTTGGTAAATTAAATTATTAGACAACTTTAATAAGAATATTTTACAATATAGTGGAATACTTCATCAGTACAAAAAACCCTTAGCGGCTTAAAAGTTTGTGACGCCGCTACTTTGTGGCTATAAGAATTTGAAATATGAGTCTTAAAAATAATGATATTAAATTTTAAGTGACGCTTTGCAATTAGTTAAAATATACATAGATTTTCTTATTTGAGCTTTCACTTTTATCCTTTATTTATATTTATAATGCAAACGTAATATTTTTAACTTGAAGATCAGACAGATATATAAAATACACTCATTGATGCTTTTTCATTCGCATTTTAAATTCAAAATAACAGTTTTAAAAGGAATGATATAAAAATTCCAGTGGCGCCTCGGTGTTATTTTAAAAGTTGTTACTTTCACCGAGTTAGCATTATAAAGTAAAATTATTTATTTCAATAAATTGATTTATCTTTTGCATCATGCTATCCAAAACATAGTATCATAGTGTCCAACTAAGTGAAAATTTGCTCAAAGAGGTAGTGTGACGTAAAGAAAACATTTACACAAATTTTACTGCAGTTTTGGATAGCGTGACGCAAAAGATAAATCAATTTATTGAAATAAATAATTTTACTTTATAATGCTAACTCAGTGAAAGTATAATTATTTGACAGTATATTTGAAAATTAAAAGCGCTGTTTAAATGTGTAAATATACTTTATTAGACAAAACAAAAGTAATTTTAATGGAATCTAAAAACAAATCTTTTAAAATAACGCCGAGGCGCCACTGGAATTTTTATATCATTCCTTTTAAAACTGTTATTTTGAATTTGAAATGCGAATGAAAAAGCATCAGTGAGTGTATTTTATATATCTGTCTGATCTTCAAGTTAAAAATATTACGTTTGCATTATAAATATAAATAAAGGATAAAAGTGAAAGATCAAATAAGAAAATCTATGTATATTTTAACTAATTGCAAAGCGTCACTTAAAATTTAATATCATTATTTTTAAGACTCATATTTCAAATTCTTATAGCCACAAAGTAGCGGCGTCACAAACTTTTAAGCCGCTAAGGGTTTTTTGTACTGATATCATTACTTTTTAGTGGTTTTTAATCAAAAAATTAAAACAAATCCTTCTGGCTCCTAGGAAGGGTAAACTAATTTAATTTTTCTTATGAAGTTGTCACCATTTTTTTTCAAAATGGCAGCTACAATTTATTAATGGACTTAGTGAATTTATAAATGAAGGCTATGTATATATGGAGTTTTAAGCAAATCGGTTCATAAAACCTTTCTAATGTAAATTTGAAATTTTCAGTGTGTTGGCACAGGGAAACAAGAGGGTGGATTAAGTTGGCAAATAAACATATCAAACACATTTCTGAGATAAATCTACACTACAAATTTAGTGTGAATTAATTCAGTATTTCAAACGTTATCATACTGACAAATTTTCAAGTAGCCTGCCACTTGGAAACAAAATGGAGAAGCTTCGCACTAGAAAAATTTATTGACTGGGATTCTCAAACTCTTAAAAAAAAAAAAAAAAAAAAAAAAAAAAAAGAAAGAAAGAAAGAAAAATAAGTGAAAATTTTCAAATTTAAGTTAGAATTCCGTAATTTACATTTTGCAAATTTCTTTTTAGAGAATTACAAATTAAACAATTAAAAAAAAAAAAAAAATCAAGTAAATGTTAAAAATAGAATTTTATATATTTTCTTTCCCCTTTTGAGGCTAAGTATACTGCTCCAATATTCCAAAAATTACTTCCTATATATTTTCATATAAAACGTTTGGGGGAAAAAATAGACAAAATATAAATTAAGCTTTACATTTCTATAATTTTAAAAATAAGATAAAATCACCTGGAGAAAAATTTCATGGAAAATATAAGTTAAGCTTTAAAAAAAATGAAATTTCTGCGTAAAAATACTGTTTTATAAATATATTTACAACTACAATAAACAAAAAACCCTCCTTTAATTTTAAATAATTATTTCTACATGTTTCGAAACTATTAGAAGTTTTTTCTTTCTTTCTTTCTTTCTCTTTTTTTTTTAAAGAAAAATAAATTAAATGTAGTGGCGCCATCTAGTAGTTTATATTCAAATCATATACATACAGATTTAACTTTTTTTTTTTTTTCGTTAAAAAGAAAAAAAAAAAAAAAAAAAAAAAACTTGCTTAGAAACAGGTAGAAATAGTTATTTAAAATTAAAGGCGGATTTTTTGTTTACTGTAATTGTAAATATATTTATGAAATAGAATTTTTCATGCACAAATTAATTAATTAAAAAAAGAAAAGAAAGAATAATTTTTTTTAATAAATTATTATGGGTTTCAAAGTAAAGATGTTATTTATTTATTTTGACGTGTTTTTAATAATTGCTATTTGACACATTTTTCATGAATTTTAATAAATTTCATGAAAAATGAATTTTATTAGAACACTGTTTAAACACTGTTTATTAAAACACTGTTTTTTCTAATAAACAGTGTAAACAGTGTTTCATCCCCCTAGTCATTATTGCTTTCAATAATAATAATAAAAAATTGATTATGTTAATATTTAAAATATGTATCATTTTAAAGTCTGAAAAATAAATAAATGAATAAACTCTAACTGTATTTTCAAAAGAGATTTTTAATTTTTAAAAAGAAATATATATATATATATATATATATGTATTTACGAAAGAGTATGTTTTAAATAAAGACGATAGATGGCGCCAAAACTCTATTTGCTGTTTTTTTTTCATTCCCGGCGCGTAAGGATACATGAATAGGAATCGCAAATCATTGAGTTATTATAAAATCGATGTTCATGAATGATTAAAAATTTTTTCAATTAAAAAAATTGTAAATTCATCATTAATATGATATAATGGAATATCTAAAATTACAAATTACTTCCTTATTTAAAATATTATCCAAATATTTTTTTGACTAAATATGAAATTTTGAAATCAAAAATATTTTTTTCATAACACAAGAGAAAATATATTTAAGTGAATTTGACTTAGTATATATACAATAAATATTTTAAACATGTAATAAAGTACTTTTGCGTTAAAAAAAAAATTCTAAATAATTCATTGGCTGCATTCAAGTCGGTCAACAAACCAACCCACATACCTTACAAGTAAGAACCGCATAACAGCCTTTTCAGCCGAAGAAACACATGTAATTAGCGGAGTAATATAGTTCCATATTTAAAGCGATTTATATAAAAAACAAGAGTTTTCCTGAAAAAAAACGAAAACGTTACTAGATTCAGAAAGATCCTATTAACAGCATATATTAATTATATGAAAATCCTTCGAGCCGTTTTAGAAATATTTTTCAGAATTTAGTCCATTACATCCTTACATCGTTACACCACACATTTCCCCTTTTTGGCTTTAAATTGAGATTCAGATCTCAAAACATACTGCATGTAGAAATGTAAAATTTTCAGGATAGATTAAGACCGAAGATAAAAGACTATTTTGAAAAGATGAGAACAAAATATGGCATATTTGCTGAGATATTAAGTGTCGGCTTTTACAAATCTCTTTGATGTCAATTTAGCCGTTCGCAGCGTCCCGTTTGTCCCTCCGCTTGCGTCACTCAAAAAACTGCCGTTTTTCATGATTAAGAATAATTTAAAAAAATTCATAAATGGAATGAAATTTCATATATATATAGACTGAATGGAAAAAACGAAACGAAATTGAATTTGTATAAACTGTTTTTAAGTTCCTTCACATTTTAACGCTTAACCCTTTAAGAGGCAAGGTAATTTCTCTCATTTAAATTAAATAGCGCCACCAGAATCTACAAATAAGACTAGAATAAAAGAAATAAAGGAAGTTTTTCCACAAAGTTATTAAACTAACATTTGCTAAAAATTTCTGCGACAAGATTTTGCAATTGGGAAGTAAAATTAGGTGTGATATAATGTATCCCATCGCCCTTCAAGGGGTTAAAAAAAGGAAAACTAATTCGAAATTTAAAAGTTATATATATATTAAAAAAAAAAAAAAAAAAAAAAAAAAAATCCCATTATATTTTCGGACTGTAAAGAATCTTATAGAAAAGCACTACAGAACTGGCGTTTAAAAGTAAGAAGTACAAAACTTTGAATAAACACTATAAAAATGCAAAAAAACTCTCAGCAGTTGTTTCGAGTCACGGTGCTAAAAAGAAATCTACAAGTATTTAACGAATTCTTCTACCACCGTTCTGTTTATTCATCTGATGCTATAATTTCAGGTAAGTGAAACCTTACCTGTTCTTTGATCTATAGTTTATATTAAAAGCTGATATTTATAAATGTTCTTTAGAAACAAACATATGTATATTACACTCATAGATAGCGTAATGCGATATCGAGACACAATTACTTTTCCCTCTTTTTACTTTCTTCTATATTTAATAGAAGAAAGCATTGGATTCGTAAAAATTTTCGACCTCGGGTTTTTGATAGATTTACATGTTTTGAGAGCTGTAGAACACGATATGACCATTTTTAGAAAATGTCTGTCTGTGTGTGTATGACAAAATTTTGTGGCGACTGTATCTCGGGTATTACTGCACAGAATTTCATGCAAATTGGTATGTAGTTACACATTCTCATAAATTAGTGCCTATCAAATTTTGGTAAAAATTGTCCAACAGCTTGCGTTGACATCCCGCTTTTTCTAAATTTTTAACATGGTGGTATAGCACAAAATTTTCTATAAATGTGCATAAAGAAAATTGTTTTTTAATATTCATAATGAAATTAAAAAGAATTATTTGTAATAGAGATAGTTAATTGGGAAAAAAATGTGTATGCAGGAGCCTCGCCTCCCCCCTTGGGAGGAAGTCCCCCTTCGAGGGGAGTAAATTTTCATGATGGGTATCTTTCAAAAGAGCTCGCAAATACCTTTAAAACGAATGGTTGAACCATCGATCTGCGATAATTTAAAATAAAGTTATCGATTTTTTTCATTTTTAACAAATAATAATAATAATAATAATATTGAGAATAAAAATGACTTTTTATTGGATATTTAGTGTTATACTACCTCTCTAATATGGAAATTGTCTGCATTATCATGGAAGATAATTTTTTTAAATAATAATTTTAATAAATTATTTTTACTGAGTGAATTTGTATAGGAAAATATAGAAGAAAGTCATGTGGTGGCCACAACATTATAGTTTAATATAGAAAGGAGATTTGACCCTTCGTCAAGCGAATAAAGTAGACACGAGTGCTGCCGCTTTGTTTGCGAGTTCTTGCATTTTATGGTGCTCATTAAAAGTTTTGTACTTATTAGTAAAAGAACATTATCAATAACATTGCTCGACATGAAAATTGCTGCCAACACCATTTTGCAAATTCTTATGTAAGATGACCTCATGAATCCGAATAGGACGGTCATTTTGCCCTATCACCCACCGTTATTTTGAGGACGTTCCCCCACCCCCTTTTTTACCACTTTTCGGTAATTTTATGGCTATAAATGTGATTTATAGTGGAGAAAAGAAATATTTTAACTGTTAAATATCTTCTGAGGGCCTAAAGATGTGAAAAATTCTATAACATGAACATATGCAGCAAGGAGAAGATTTAGGGGGGATTTGCCACTGAAATTATAAGTTACATTTATTATATTTTATTAATCAATTATTATTATCACTTATTATACATCATATATATATTTTTTTATTTTTAAGAGTTAAAATAATTATTTTCCATTCTCCAAATCAAATTCATGGCCATAAAATACTGAAGAGTGATAAAAATTTGGGGAGGAGGTGACGTTTCGAGAAAACGGTGCGTGATGGGTCAAAATGGGGGTTATATTTGGATTCAAGAGGTCATTTTACATAAGAATCAACAGAAATGGTATCGAGGCTCGATTTTTTTTTTTTTTTTTTTTTTTTTTTTTTTTAGCGTAGTGTAATTTGATCATAAAGATGAAACTTCGAAATAATATAATATTGATTTCTTTTATATTTCAATTAAATATATTTACCTTTGCTTCTTTCATCTAGTAAAATTATAGCAGAGTTTTCAATAAAACAAATATGTAGGATAGTGAGACCTTACTCAATCATTTCCGTGCTCAAATGCTCGAAATCGCGCTGATGTTATATGATGTAAGTGTAAGACTATATGTAAGACTATATGTAAGATGTAAGCCTATATGTAAGTTGTCTGCGGAGAGTTGGTTAGTTGAGGTAAGGTTTACTTTTTGAATCTAATTTTAGTTGGCGATGGTTTCGGAGAAAGTGTAAGATTGTCCATAGAAGAATTGAGTTAGTAAAAAAAAAAAAAAAAAAAGGTTACGAGTCGATTTAGTTTAGGTTAGAGATGGTTTCAGAAGAAATGTGAAAAGTTCTATAGATGAAGTTGTGAAGTTTTAGTGTTCAATTGGATATGAATAATTTCAGGTTAGATATTTTAAGGCGAACGAAGTGACATATCTGTGGGGCTTTTTTGGGATATGCTGCTTTTGAAGTACGTGCTTTTTGGAGTCATTTTCAGAGAGCTAATAACGTAAGCACGTTACTCTCACTGAGATCTGCTTACTTATTCGGTGAGTTATTACTTAGTTTATAAATATTTTTTAACATTAAGAACTGTTCTAAGTTTTAGTGGAAGTCATGCTGTTGTTGGAAAATTCATCCCTACCCTTTCTTTAAAGCCCAAATAAAGGAGATTGGCTTTAATCTATTTGTGCTCATTTGAATTCTGAACATTTTTATAAGTAAGTATGGGGAACATAATGAGGCTGTTTTAATCCAGCCGTTACTAATAGTATAAATCAAAGCACAGATGCTCCAAACTAAACAGTTCATGCAAAATTATTGACCTTTTATTTCTTTAGTGCAGTCGTTAACGTATTAACAAATTGTCGTCGGTGATTTTTTTTTCTTTTTTAAGAGGTTTTTCTGAGAACATTTTGGAGTCGTAAAAGCCCGGATGGTAGAGTATCAAGTTCGTAGGTGTATGGGTTCGATATTTGAGCCGGTCGAAGAACATCGTGCACATTGATGGTGATTGGTGGACGTCTTTCCTAGTGTACTACATGTTTCATAAAAATAATACCTCTGAGGTGTTCGATATATCGCTACGGTAAATAGTATCACAGTACAGTTATACAAAGTGAACCAAAATTCTGATAACAAGTTTTTAAAATAAATTAATAATTTTTAATAAATTTCCACGTGTAATTCAGTGATGTATACTTAGTCATGCCATAAATTCTGTTACATCAAAATATGTCTCTAAAAAATTACCAACACAAGATTGTTAATTTTTTTTTTATTTTTTAACTTACAACCTTTTATAAGTTAACACAAAAATGGAACTATTCAAGATATGCCCCTTTTGCTTCGACACAAGCTCTGAGTCTCTGGGGCCAATCATCTATTGCAGTACGCACCATTTCTTGTGGGAAATTGTCCCCTGCTTTTACCAAATCAGATTTTAGGCTCTCCAAATTGATGTGTCCTCTGCGGCAAGCCATCCCCACAAGGTGAGACCACAGTCGATAATCCAGGGGGTTTAAATCTGGGCTTCCTGAAAGCCAATCTGAAGCCTTAATGAACTTTGGAACATTCATTGCCAACCACTGTTGAGTCGTCCGAGCTTTGTGTGCAGGAGCCGAGTCCTGCTGGAAGACCCAATGTTTTCCGGCAAAGAGGGTTCCACTCAGGAGTTTCAGTACTTGTTCTAAAACATCTTCTTGATAGTTTTTGACTCGAGTTTTAACCCCTTGTTCACAGAAATGGATTTTTGTGGTGTCATCAAAACTGACTCCCCATCACATCATCACTGAGGTTGGATGATGGCATCGTTCAACTCTCCCAATTTTTTCCTGAGCTTTCAAAGAGTTGTGAGCATAAACTTTGTCGTTCTGGCGGTTAAATTTTTCTTCAATGTTGAAAATTTTTTCATCTGAGAACAAGATGCTGCGGTGGAGACCATTAGCGTACCGGCTCAGGAGAACCTTGGCTCTTTCAGCCCTAATTTTTTTAGGGACTCTGTGAGTCTTTGTCCTGTCTTTCTACGATATGCACTCATCTTAAGGTCTTCTTTAATTATCCTGGACATGAATCTTGGCGAAATATTCATCTCCCGGGACATGATTTTCTGTTTTCGGAGTGGATTTCTCCGAATTCGATTTTCCACAGCTTTGATGGCATTTTTCGTCTTCACAGACCTGGGACGACCTGATCGGGGCCTATCCTTGACAGATTGGGTTGCTCTGAAACGGGTTATGCTACGCCACACAAACATACGGTTTATACCCGAAGATTTAAGCAACTTGAAAATCTCAGAGTTCGATTTACGTGCCTTGTGAAGAGCAATAACTGCATGACGGTTCTGTTGAATGTCTCGCTCCATTTTCCTGCAATGAAAGATGGACGGGAAATGAGTGGCATTTTAAAGCTATATATCCAACATAAACACTGGACAAAGAACAGGTTTATGTGGGCTCTTGTTTCTTTTCATTTACAAATCTAAAAGTTGTAACAGAACTTATGGCAAGACTAAGTATATATATATATATATATATATATATATATATATATATATATATATATATATATATATATATATATATATATATTGTTGGATTATTCCGTGGAAAAAGGAAGTGTCAACCTCACAGAAGGATGAGATTTCCACTTTTTCTTCTATCACTATTATCATGCAGAAACCTTTATTGTATATTGACAGAAGTATTTTTATTATTAAATAAGAAACGGATTGTTGTTAGAAAATAGTGGTGGAATCAGAAATATCACCGTGTATAGCTGACACTACATTTACCACGGAATAAGCCTTGGGGGAATGATATAGGAGGAGATGACTTGTCCGAAAAACTACGAAGCCAAAATCGTAATCGCGAAAGCGATTAAGTAACATATTTATATATGAAATTCTGTAATATGTTACATATTGCAATATGGATCATTGGGGATGAAAGTTATTGTAATTGTAGGTCACAAAGCTGTCAAATAAATAAAATAACTCAGTACTAGCCAGTGTTTTGGTAGACTGAATATGACTCCTGTGGTAGCCTTGGCTGCTATTGCGGCAGCCATTTTGACTAGACAACAGTTAACTTCATTTACCCTGCTTGCTAATACACCATACGCCAACTCCTCTTATATCACTCCTCCAAAGAATTGCCCTATTATGTTCAGTATAAAGGCACATTCTAACAGATTCCCCCCCCCCCTTGTTCTCAGGAATATAATCAGTCATGTGATTTATGAGTTCTCTATGAGAAAGACTCGAGGTGAAATCGCTAAGCTGCTCACAATTACAAAACAGGCAAGCACATTAAATTGTAGCAAATTAAACGATACATGGGGAATATTTCCGATAGATTTTGCTGTGTTCAGGCGTTGAGTGTCTCGACATTACGGGGCAGAAAAGTTATTTAGCAACGAATCCAACGAATTGTAAAGAGATCTATGAGAAAAATGGCTAAAGAACATAGAACCTGCAAGTCATCTGTAAGTCGTATAATTATAGACTGTATAATTACTGACTGTAGCCATACAACATAGCTGGGTCTAAGCTATTATCAGATACAAAAAGTATGTATGTTACCGTTAAAGCTCGAAATTCGTTAATGTGCAGATTACGCAGCTAATCTGCAGATTAACTAAAATGACCCTTTAAAGTGCGGAATCAAGAGTTTTCCGCATTTTAACTAGGTAATCTGCACATTAGCGGCTTCTGTGTCGTTAAAGTTCAAATGTTTGTTTGTAGGCTTAGTTTTTTTACGTTCACTGTGACGTCAAACAGTCATGTGATACAGATACGCGAATGACCTTCAAACACAAACTAAAACTTTTAGCCCTTCTCTCTTCCGCTCCGCTATGATAAATTGTAAAAGCAAAACATGGAGCATCGAATCCATGATTAGGTTTCTTGTTGTGACCAACACAAATTTTAAAGTAACAAGTAAGTTATAATTGTTTTAATTTTGATTTTATTTCTTCTCTTTTCTTATTCTATCAATATAAGTTTGATAAGGGTCTGCATTTTATTAATGAAATCTAATCTTAATTAAAAGCTCTCTCTCGTGAAACTTCATTTTGAATTATAAATATTAAATTTACAACACAGTAATTATTTCCTCCCGAAATAAAACTATTAAACCACACCTTTTTAAAACTAATTTATTTTAAAATTGATTTAAATTACTATTACTTACTTGAAAAAAAAAAAAAAAAAAAAGATGTATTAATTTTTAACTCTGAAAAATATGGCATTCAATATTAAGGCATTATTTAATAAATACTTAATATGAAATTTTTATGCATTTTTTAGCAGTTCATTACATTTTTTTTTTCTTTCAAGTTCCCTATATATATTTTATATATCATGATTGTATTTTTAATTATATATTTTTTTAAATTTTGTTCGCTTTTTCAGATAATTTCGTTGTAGTTTATTACATAAACTGTGCTAATGAAGTTTTTTTTTTTTTTTTTTTTTTTTTTTTTTTTTTTTTAATTGTAAAATTAAAATATTTGTTAAACTTGTACAGATACATGCATGCTGCAAAATATAGTTTAATAAAGCATTGGAAAACTGTCATTTTAATTTTCCTGCGTTCTAAAAATCATTGAAGCAGTTTTAATTATTTGAAGTACTTCTTAAATAATGCTTCTGATTTGTCTAATTTAATATTTCTTTAGCGAATTAAAAATTGGTGCATAACTTAAAAAAAAAAAAAAAAAAAATAGTAATAGCAATATAAGTTGTTAATAAAACATTTTTTTTTTTTTTTTTTTTTTGTTATTTAAATGGTTACATATTTTTATTTTGAAAAGAAATCGTTACTGTATTACAATTCTAACATTCATTTATAAAATAGAATTTATTAAATTTATTTATTATATTTCATATTAAAAATGCAAATATTAATCTTCAAACTTATATTGACAGAATAAAAAAGATGAAATAAATAAAAAAAAAAAAAATAAAACAAATACAACTTTAAAACTCATAAAAATTAAAACACATACAGATTAAAATAAGTAAAGAAAGAAAAAAAAACATAATTTTTTTCTTTTTTTTCCGAATGAAAAAAACAAATACAACACAGCGTGCTGTAAAATTACAACACCAGATATCTTATTTTCACTTTAACGAGTGCCTAGTAGGTAATGTGCAGATTATCTAGGTAATTTGCAGATTACCTAGATAATTTGAGAAATGAAACAATTTTCTTCACTTTAACGGATCACCCTAGTTAATGTGCAGATTACCTAGCTAATCTACAGATTAACTGATTTCTGCACTTTAGCGGTAACATATATACCAACAGAGAGCATTGTTGCAAAGGATTAAAATATTTCTTGCATCGAATGTGCTGTTGCATAAAAGTAGATCTGAAATGAAAGTGGAAACAAATCCTCGCTCTCATGACAAAGAGACTGACTCAAAAAGTCACGATTTGAAGTAAACAATTGAAGTAAAATTTTGAGTAACTCAAAAATATTTTGTATCTGAAAGGTTAGTGATTTTGAATTACGCCTGTTTGTCATGAGAATGACGAAATGGCAGTCCATTCGCTACCATTATTTCGATTATCATGACAAATTTGGAAACTTGGTGATTTGACTATCAAGCTTTGCAAAATATAGTAGTTTATGGTGGCCGAAGTTTCAAAGTGCTGGCTTTAGTAGGAGCCGAGTTCTGGAATTTTCCTTTGTAATCTAACACAGAATTAGCTAGAATCTTTGTAAAACGCCGGCCAAAGGTATAAAAAAAAGGTGGATTAACTCCAAGCCAATCTGTTGTAACTATACAGATGTTCTAAGAGGTCGTCTCTGTGCTGATCATTGTTTTTGAAATACCAAATTTCCTGCTTTGGGGTGAAATTAAAGCTGTTTACATTTGTGGTACAAGTGACTGTTTTATTGGATAGTTTCGAGAATATTCATTCCACAGATGGTTTTATTGGATTGCTTCGAGAGTATTTGTTGAACTAATAGTTTTATTAAATTTTGTTAATACTCATTATATAATAAGCATTCATCACCTACACTGTTAAAAAGTTCTGTAAATTTAATGTAAACATTTATCCAGAGTCTCTGTAAATTGACAGTAATTCTCAGTTAAAAGTGAATAATCGAGATTCTCTATCTTTATTCTGCATTTTTACTTAATTTTATTATTTAATTATTTAATTAAAATTAAAAATGACTGTTTCTAAGTTAGAAAAAGCATTCTAAGTTCGAAATATATTCTCACCAATAATTAATTAAATTAATATTAGTTATTAAAGTGAATATATAAAATAAGTTTTTTAACATCTTCGTTTATTTTTCTCCGCAATTTTACGTAAGACTTAAGATAATACAATACACCGAGTTTTCTGTTGAAATTTTTAACAGTGTACGAAGTATTTCCTTCACGATAGAAAGTCCACATTCTAGTAGCAGTATGAAAAAGAAATGACTATCAAAAATGCCGCAACCTTCTCAAAATATTCTAATATGCCCGTTACAAACATATCATCTTCTTTGATAAGAGATTAATTTATTGTAGAACCCGTTTTGAATCGGAAAAAATGACTAATATTATTTCAGACGTCTCTCCCTCTTATAAAAAAGCCATAATGCTGAAAGGAAGGGTCATTCTGAAGTAGCGATGATTTGGGCAACAGCCACGAATGGTACTGACAATGATATTGATTTCATTTAACAAGTAGTCAAAATAAACAGCAATATCTATACCTAAATGAAAATTTGAAGAAGGAATTACATCCATACAGCTATTACAAACACCGGAGCATAAAGCAAGATGTTCTCAAAAATGATCAAGAAATAAGCATGATTATATACGGATTACAGATTGTCCGGCATACTCGCCTCCGCGAGATTTTTATTGCATTGACTAGATAAACTTGGAGCCCATGGTGTATATCACCAAACATCATTATATCGAGTCCATCAAAAAAAAAAAAAAAAAAAACTGCGATCTGTAGTTTACTCATTACCAAACTGATTAACAGGCAGTATAAAGACAAAAAAGAGACCTTTTTGAAATTTTTGAAATATTCCTATATAAGTACAGTTTTTTCAAGGAAATATATAATATAAATTTCATAAATGATCTTTTTTCTAGAGGTTTTGTTTTGAAGAAATGATCGTTTTAGGATACGTGTTGATTAATTATTGTATTGCGTAAAAAATGACAAATGAAAAATTGCTTGGATTGTTATTGTATATACAGTACCCACCGCTTATTAAAATCACATTCGTACTGAGCCAAAGTGATTTTATTAAGCGGCTGATTTTTATATTCGACGAACCTTTCTGCACTCAAGAAAAAGGAATTTCTTCTCTAAATTTGGAAAGAAATTAAAATAATAATAATAATAATGGAATTAAGAAACAATATTAGCTATGTTTTGACAGATAATTAATTGTTTCTTCAGTGTAAGTAAATTAAACACATTCTAAGTTTCGATACACTTTATTTTGAAAAAAAAAAAAAAAAAAAATATATATATATATATATATATATATATATCACTACTTTGCTAAAAGTTCACGATTTTCTTTTAAATTTAAAATCTTTCCATTTCTTCTTGCCTCATAGTTATTTCAAAATAAGAACTTGAAATTGTTTTTTAATAATTATATATATATATATATATCATTTGCGAACTAAATCAAATTTGTTACTTATTACTGCGCTTTGAAGAATACGTTCCTTTGAAATATTTACTGAGATAAGTGATGGGGCGTGTTTCATTTGCAACTATAGTGCAGGTGTAAGGTTTTGACAAACAGCGATACCGGAGGGATTGGCTTGCTTCAATTTCTTTTTTTATTTACAAAATAAATAATTAAATATATAAATAAAGCGTGCATAAATGATATTTTTCCTGCTGAAGAAATTTTTTTGAGTTTATTAACCGGCGGTTTTAGAAGTAGTTTTTATTGATTTAAATCCAGTCCTGGCAATTTGATCAGATTAAACGGTTGAATTTATGAACCAGGGAATTTATTAAGCGGCAAATGTATATTGTTTTTATAAAGATGCTCGAATCGTCATGAAATTTGATTTTATTTCGGCACGTGTTAATAATATATATACAGAAAATGAAATAAATAAATAATAATAAATCTATCATTCTATTTAAAAATAAGTTTATTACCACTTATGTTGATAAATCTTCTAACAGTTATGCCATAATGTGTAAAGAGTTCTATAAATAAGTTTTAGACAATTTCATAGTTATTAGCAATATTTTTAAGCAAAACTGGTAATTAGAAACAAAAGCATTTTAAGCTTTCATAAATTATTAAAACTAAAATGTAAAAATTTCAACCATCCATATTTAGTCACTATTCGTAAATTTTGTTAAAATCCAATAAATTTCTGCACTGTTACAATTGGATGTCATTTTACCATGTTTTTATTTTTTAACTTCGATTCTTGTTTGTTTGTGGGTTTGTGTGTTTGTCAGGGACAAATCTTGCAATCGATTTTTAACTAACTTCCCGACTAGCTAGATATTTGAAATTTTCAGGACAGCTCATAACACGGTGACAATACATTTTTCTAATAATTTTAGTCAACTATTTCAAGTCCCGCTGCCTTCGGCAGCGCTTATATGATTCGACAAAAAATTTATTTAACTAACTTCCCGACTAGCTAGACATTTGAAACTTTCAGAATAGTTCAGAACACGGTGAAAATGCATTCTCTTAATACCTTTAGCCAACTGTTTCGGGTTCCTGCTGCCTTCGGCAGCGTTATCAGTACAAAGCTTGCAATCGATTTTTCACTAACTTTCCGACTAGCTAGACATTTGAAACTTTCAGGACAGCTCACAACACGGTGACAATACATTTTTCTAATAATTTTAGTCAACTATTTCAGGTCCCGCTGCCTTCGGCAGCGCTTATATAATTCGACAGAACATTTATTTAACTAATTTCCCGACTAGCTAGACATTTGAAATTTTCAGAATAGTTCAGAACACGGTGAAAATGCATTTTTTTAATACCTTTAGCCAACTGTTTCGGGTTCCTGCTGCCTTCGGCAGCGTTATCAGTACTAAGCTTGCAATCGATTTTTCAGTAACTTTCCGACTATCTGGACATTTGAAACTTTCAGGACAGTTCATAACACGGTGACAATACATTTTTCTAATAATTTTAGTCGACTGTTTCAGGTCCCTACTGCCTTCGGCAGCGTTCATATGATTCAACAGAAAATTTATTTAACTAACTTCCCGAGTAGCTAGACATTTGAAACTTTCGGAATAGTTCAGAATACGGTGAAAATGCTTTTTAAAAATATTTTTATCCAATTGCTTCGGGACCCTGCTGCCTTCGGCAGCGTTTCCAGTACAAAGCTTGCAATCAACTTTTAACTAACTTCTCGGCTAGATAGCCATTTGAAACTTTTATAATAGCTCAATAGACGATAGCAAGGAATTTTTTTAATACTTTTATCCAATTGCTGGAGTTCCGGCTGCCTTCAGTAGCGTTTATGTGATTCAACAGAAAATTTAAAAACATGGTTTATAATTTTTTTTTATCATATAATTATTTATAAAATGTCGCTGTTAATCTACTATCAAAAATTTTAAATGAAATTTATAGCTTAACTTTAAACATCGACAATCAACATTGTATAAAAATAGTTTTCAGCTCCTTAATAAAATTAAAAACTTGAAACACATGAGGAAATTAATATTTTAAACTTTAACAACTTATTCAATAATCTTGAAATTATTGACTTACATAACATTATGTTAATTCTTTTTAATGAACATCAAAATAATTTAAAAGAAATTTTTATTTATTTATTATTTTAAATTTTTACTAAATTTCATTTTATATAATATTTATATTTTATACAATAATCATATATACTAAAATATTAGAAGAATTCCACGGGATCCGGACATAATATCTCACCGGACAAAATATCGCGTCAAAAAAATAGTATGATCTATTTGAAAATTTTATTTTGTGTCACGTGTGATCTCTGGCTGGGCCACAGGCCCTTATAATTATTAATTAATGGGCTCTTCCCACCGTCGTCTGCTCAATCACGTGATAGAGGAAAACGAATAATCGAATTCTGAGAATCGAATGCAATTAAATATTGTTCTTAAGAACAAAATTTTAATATTTAATATAAAATAAAATAAAAGTAATATTGTGCATTTGTAAACAGTAGAATAATTGTATTTGTAAATTTAATAATTTAAAAAAAACATTTTATGTGTTTATTTATTTTTACCTATAAGAATCGATTTTTGTATATTGTAGTGTAACTGTAACATTAACTGATCTAGCAATAAATAATAGCTTCTTGTGGAATGTTTATGGATTATAATTTGAAATTTTAAAATTTTTTCATTTAATTTAATTGCATAAAGGTGTTACAACAAGTTAATTAACTTAGTTACTGGTCTAAATGGATTTACGTAGTACGATATCGCACTGTCACTGATTTAAGTGCCAAAAATCAGAGTATTTAAACATGTCTTCATGAACATCAATAACAGGTATAAACTAAATGATGATTGTAAATGTATACAGCAAACAAAAGATGATGAATAATGATATAAAATGGATTAAAAATGATGATGTATAAAAAATAACACAGATTAAATACGATTGATCAAAAATAAAAATAGAAAATATGTTATTTCAGCAATCGTTCTAGATAAACAAGACTTCGTCTGCTATTTGTTTTTCCTCTATCATATGACCTCTGACGTCAGGTGGGAAGAGTCCATTAATTAAAATAAATAAATAAATAAATCATAGTGTTTAATTTCATTATTTTATCTATGTTTATTTTTAAGTTATTTTGTCTTTTGCTTTTCATTATTCAAAATACATTTTAAAAACAGTGTACATCACTGCTGACATCAAAGCTGAACACTATTCACAAACTTTAATTAAAAATTTTAAAGTTGATAAGCACGATTGAACTCATTATGACTAATCTTGACAAAAGTTAATAAACATATTCTTTAAACTATTTTAAGCAAAATTTATAACAATTTTTGTTGTAGGTTTGACAGTATGTCAGTACTCTGACTAAGATATGTGTTGCCATGAAATTTTATACAACATTACCAACAATTACCAACTCATTTTTGCTTTCTATTTATTTACGTAGGCGATATTTTGTCCTCGCGATATTTTGTCCCCAACCCGAATTCCACTATGTGGATGTACCAGTAGACTTTAATCTGATTTATATCTACACTTTATGAAAGAAATTCCTCTTTAAGTAATGATGTAACATTCTTCATGTATATATAGATGATATTACAGAATCTTACTTTAATGATACTAACTCTTTAACTGTTAAATATCCTACTAGTATTAAAAAAATGTTATTCTCTAAAAATGTTATGGTAAATAGTGAAATAAACTTTCTTAATTTAATAATCAATTTTAATAACGACTATTTACAACATCATGGTTTAGATAAAAGAAAATAATTCCTATATAAATTTAAATTATTTACTTATTGTAAATCATGCTTACATAACATATTTTATAAAAATATAATAATTAATTTCTTATATAGAATTAAATATCATTACTCACATAAATATAAAAGTAAAAACATAAAATTTATCTATCTGAAGACTAAAATATACGTCTGTCCTAAATGTCTATTACATTCTATATTCAAATCTTATTCTTAATGCATATCCTTCTTGAAGTATTATTATTGGTTGGGGGGTAATTATTTATATATATATATATATATATGTTGGTTTAAATCAATAAAATTTACCTTTATACTTAGCCTTACCACTTTCAAGAAATATTTATTAAAATTAAATGTAATATTATAAAATTTTTAAATAAACATTCATATTTTAATTATTAACAATAACATTATAAAATTATTAACAATAATATTATTTATTGGGTCCTTTTCGTTACTTCTTTAAATTTGCACCATAGATGTATTTTTATTGGTAGTGTTCTAAAAATCATTAGGGTTAATATATTTATAGTATTATAGATAGCGACACTAATTCATCTTTTGAACTTTGACTAATCGCACCTTCTTTATTTATATGAATACGTACTTTTTGCGATTAATTTTAGTACAAAACGTTTAGTTATAAAATTAATAATTTTTAGTTTTATTTATTTTATTTTATTTTTTTAAGTTTATATTAAATTACGTCACCAATTGTAAATCTTTAACTTCAACTTTCACTGTGTAATTTTACGATTATACAGGCCAACCGATCATGACTTTATGATTTATGCTGAAATTTTTCAAGTATGTGATTTTTTTAACCTTTAAGTTTTATTTAATCTTTTTACGAATTTTTTTATTTTTTAAATTTATTTCACATTTCTATGAAGTTTATGTTTTAAATCTTGCTTCTGGTTTTTATTTGTAACTCCCTTATATGTCTAATCAGACTTTGGATACTGTAAATTTTTTTTGCAATAGGCCTGCATAGTAACAGAGATTACACTTATTTTATATACAACCTCTGACAATAAAGTTCGGTGAATGAAGTCAGAACGGCCGATCTAGCAACACTGGCGAAACAAAACGCGGCACCTGTGTAGTGGCAGGTGTTGACCATCTGCCCCCACCGTTGTTTAGTTGAGCGTCATTTGTGTTCCGTGTAAGACTTGTTTTACAAAGTGCTTGTTCAGTGCGTTGGTTCTTAACTGAGTACAGGGAAATGAAAAAATCAATTTCATGTTGTGCCACATCCCTTGACTGACGATCAGAAGCAGGCATGTTTAGAGGTTGGTGCAAATTGAACATCCACCATATTTGCCAGATCTCAATCCTTCAGACTTCTTCCTATTCCAACGACTCAAATTTGCTTTGAAAGAAAAGAGATTTGACGATATTCCTGACATCCAACGACACGTGACGAAGCTTTTTAACACCATCCCAAAAGAAGACTTCTTGCAAAGTTTACAGGACATGTACAGCAGATCTCAGCGGTGGATAGTTATGGGAGGTGACTATTTTGAAGGACAGTAAGGTAACTTTCGTTAATATTTTATCTACGTTAATGTTACAGGACTATTCACCGAACTTTATTGTCAGAGGTTGTAAAATATTCACCCAAAGCCCCTGATGAAGTACTGATATAGTATGCTTTCACTATTTGGATTTTCGTTATATTTTATTCAAAAAAATTTCCCACTTCTTGATTTGATATTAGTCATTTATACATAATTTACACGTTTACACACACATTCGCATACACACGCATATAAATAAAACATTGATTATGTTGCATTTGTATATACATGTTTGCAGAGGCACACTCGGAAATCTGCGGTATCAAAAGAGAAGATAAAAAAGAATTTTGCAGCTTGAACAGCTGCAAAAATTGGATGAGTTGCTACAGCACTATTGCATAACCCACACTGTTGAACAAATCAAAATACTCATTCAAAATATATTTATTCTGTTGAACATATACAGTTGTTATTTTTCTTTAAAGGTTACGTATCTAAAATAAAATATAGTAATTTTTTTTAAAGCTTCAGCTACTTATTTTTGAATGCAACCTCTACTGATAATTACACTGTTAAAATTTTCAACAGAAAACTCTGTGTAATCTATTATCTTAAGTCTTAAAATTACAGAGAAAAATAAACGGAGATGTTAAAAAACTTATTTTATAAATGCATTTTAATAACTAATATTAATTTAATTAATTATTGGTGAGAATATATTTCGGACTCGGAATGCTTTTTCTAAAGTAGAAACAGTCATATTTAATTTTAATTAAAAAATTAAATAATAAAATTATGTAAAAATACAGAATAAAGATTGAGAATCTCGATTATTCACTTTTAGTTAAGAATTACTGTAAATTTACAGAGGCTCTGGATAAATATTTACATTCAATTTACAGAAATTTTAACAGTGTAGGAAGTTTTTTGTGTTCCGGATATCTAGTTACGTTCTCTGCGGATAATACAGAATTGGATTTCGCCTCAAATTTTCAAAAGAAAGTTCAATCTAATCCAAGTTAAAACTCTCAGATACATTCCAAAACAAATCCTTTTATGATTGAGTGGCTGACTTAGTTTTGAATTTGATTAATATAAAATACAATGCAATAAGATCAAGATCTCTTCTCCACATCTTTAATATTATTATTTTTTTCTTGTGGGAATAAATTTTTATTGATACAAAATATTCTGTCTCCATTCTTTCAATAAAACGTGACGTTTGCACGCAATTTCATTCCAAAATTTCCTCAAAAGATGATCCAGCAGAAATTCATTTGAAAAATGAGTTCCGAATCACTGATCCGACTCGTGTTAAAATGAATCCCTTCACTAGGACGACTCTACTAATATTTATGAAACCCTCATGGAAAAAGATAATACAAACAGAGATTTCCGAGAGACTGATAAAATGGATGTGACCCCAGTTGCGCGGAATTTCGGAAATTGATTGGACGTGCTGCGAGAGAAGCAATCCATAATGCTCTGAGGAGACGGGAAAATGTTTCAAAGTGTTTATTCTGGTAATTCTAATTTATATCTCTCGTTTGTGGGGAGGATAAGAAGAACGGATGAACCAAGGAATAATTTTTAAACTTTTTTTTTTCCCAATGATTTTGCTTTATCTTGATTTGTTAAGCAGAATTTTTTTTTTCTTTCTTTTTTATAACTTTACTTAAAAAAATAAATAAATAAATAAAATAAAATAAAATGAAATAAATAATAAAAAATAAATAATAAAAAATCTAGTGTGACAATCACTTTATTTTCTTTTACCTTGGAAATCATAAACACAGTTTTGTTCGATTTTATATTTCTGTATGAGGGTAGCAGAAACTCATCTCAACACCCTGTTTAAATAGTCTACCTACATTTATAAAACATTTATGACTGTTGTTAAAAAAAAAAAAAAAAAGAAGAAGAAGATATTCAGATAACTTTTTTTACCCGTATCTATAATCCCTTGAAACGTACCGATTTTAGTCAACATTTTCAAATGGTTTATGATAAAGCGACACATGTTCTTGAAATTCGAGGACATATGCTTATTTATTTATTTATTTTGGTGCAATCTAAAGATGTAAATATATACCAAAAAGAAATTTCCCCCGCAAATATAATGTATTTGAATACTTTTGAATGCTCCTGTACACGAACTATTTGGCTAATATTAATAAAAAGTTTCAAGTTTTATACCCTTATGAGACTGATTTAGAATAATGAATATGAAATTCCTGTATTTAAATCATGCTGATAACAGACGCACATACACAGATACACTGGCAGGCGTATAGACATACACAGACACACGGAAGACCACTGAAAACTGATTTTCCGATTCATATAAAACCTCAAAACGTATAAAATATCAAACTAGTTGGCATAGGTGGACTCTGCTCAGTTCCCCATCATATATATGTTCTCATAAATTTCTAGTGCGAGACATATAATCATGTTAAGAGAAATGAATTTGACCAAACGCTTGACACAGTGACAGAATGAAATCCACGCCTAATAGGTTATCCACCGTTCACTTCGACATATTTATCTTATTCTAATCTATTTATTAGGACTGAGGGCCTATTAGTCTCAATCTGGGATTTTTGCGTTGTCGTTTTCGATAGTTGGACATTTGTCGAAATCATTTTTCGATAGTTGGACATTTATCGAAATCTAAAATTTATCGAAAATATAATTGAATAATTTGAAAGCGATGTTATAATTGGGAAGAAAAAAAAAAAAAAAAAAAAAAAAAACTAATAGTCCTCCGACATAAACTAAATCCTGCTTTTGCCAAAATTTCATCAAAATCTTTTTTTTTTTTTTTTTAAGAAAAGAAAATTTATACAGTATCGTTACAAACGATATCTAAAAAGTTTTTTTTTTTTTTTTTTTTAATAATTTTGAATCAGGAAATAAAAAGTGCGCAAGCAATATGAAATAAAAATAAGCAAAAAAAAAAAAAAAAAAAAAAAAAAAAAGAATTTAAATTTTATATAAAACATGATCGCATGCTATCATAAAAAATAGATGTAAATTTTAATTATTTATTTATTTATTTATTTATTTATTTTATTAGGATCAATTTCGTAGTTTAGTTTACATGCTACTATTTCGAATGCATCAATTCTCAAAATGCATATTTATATGGAATATCGCTCAATGTTGATAAAACCTTAAATTACGAATAACTTACGAAATTTTCCTATTTGAATATTTGTAGTCAATCATGTTCAAACAAGTATCATAAATGCTATTTTGAAGTTGTCTGATATATTTATGATCCTCAAAATGGATGTTTATGCTCAATTTTGCCCTATTCTGCCATGTTGAGTAAGTCGTAAATTCCAAATAACATACGAATTTTTTAAATTGGAAAATTCATCATCTATGATATTCATACCAGTATCCTAAATAATATTTCGAAAGTGGTCTGACATCTTTATGATGAAAATATCCCTCAAGATTCACGTTTATGTGAAACTTTGCCCTATTCTGCCATGTTAAGAAATTCGTAAATTCCCAATAACTTGCGAAATTTTCAAAGTGGCATGTTTATAGTTAATGATGTTCATTCCGGCATCAAAACTGTTATTTTAAAACTGGTCTGACAATTTTACAGTAAACATTTTCCATTTAATGCACATTTAAGTGTAATTTAACCCTATTCTCCCATGCTAAGAAAATCGTAAATTTCGAATAACTTCTGATGTATTTTAATTAGGATGTTGGAAGTGAATAAGGTTCTTGCCAGTGTCATAAATAATATTTTAAAACTAGCCTGACCTCCCTGCGATCATTTGTTCGTGTGATATCGTGTACACAGACTAACAAACTAACAGACACCCTACAGACGGACACCATACAAATTTTGTCATTTTTGGATTCTTCATGTCTGAAAACGTGTAAAAAAGTGAAAAAAATCGAGGTCGAAGATTTTCACAATTACCTAAGTTCCCCATACCTGTAGTATATATGATGGGAACTAAAAATAACTTTATAAAGTTCAACCATAAAACAATGCTTTACATACCATAATAGGGTAAATGAGAAAAATCCACAGAATCCAAATTATAAAACACCCAATAACTTTATTTATCCGTTAAATGGTTCAATCTTTTATATGTTTTATATCGCATTAATGACACTTAAAAAAATATTTTTGAGGAAGAAATCTCACATTATATATATATATATATATATATATATATATATATATATATATATAGTATATATAACTTTAATTTTGAAGAGAAAACGTAAAATTTATTACTTTGCCTATACCTGTATATTGTTTAAATATTGTATACGTATATTCCAGTAAACTAAAAAAAAAAATTATGGGAAAGTAAATTTTATAATACAACTATACATATGTTTCGAGAAACTTCCAGATCCCATAAAACATGTGAATATTTTTTGCATGATTTTGTACTTTAAATAGATACATATTATTTTGGAGGAAACATTTCTCATTATTAGAATATTAAATTTGTGAAACGTACTTCCTCCTTCACATTAAAGTGAAGTTTCCTTTTTAATCGTTCAAATTACACTGAAGTTATGTACGAAAATTTAAAATTATATCGAATTTCATCTTTTATTATTTCTCTGTAGTGTAGTTTCAGAAGAAAGTTAAAGTTAAGAGTGGTTTTAGAAGAAAGTGGTTAAGAGAAAATAAAATTCTTAACGACTACAGTAGATTTTATTGTTTAAATGATTTTCAGGACTTGTGCTCACATCCGGTTTCAGTTTAAGTTCACCATATAATATTAATAATGTCAATAGCAGGTGTTATGCCTTTTATTTTCTGGAAATTATCCCACTAGCTGTTTGTCAAACAACCATTGTGGAAAGGAAGTGTATTAAAATTATCCAATAAAGAATTTTTTGACCACAAGAAATTAAGCAATTAATTATAAGAGGCACGAAAAACTAAATATACTCTGAGCACAGAAATTTTCTAGTTGGACCGTGGCTCTTGATTAGAATTAAGATTCGAAGGAATCAGATTATTTTAATGTTTCACTACTTGGATTCACTACAGACAGTTATTAATATTATCAGTTATTAATATTACAATATCAAACAATTCACGTGAAACTATGCTATCTGATCTAATTGAAACGCCTATTCGAATTGTTATACATTACAAGTACCCGTCATAATACTAAGACTCTAGGACAGCCAGTCGTGACCGAAGCCTTATCAAGGTATTGTCATAATAATACTATGGGAAACAGATAAGTCAGTATGTAGTATCAGGAACTGGTTAATTCTTATTCATTAGGCCTAAAAATTGGAATTTTTAGTTACTTGCCAGTCACCAGTAGATCTATCCACGTTTTCGCCAGTATTTCTTATGACTACGGAAATAAATAATTTTGTCGTCCAAATTTTTGAAGGAACTGTTTAAAATAGTCCGACTTTTCTCAAAAGCCCGTTTTTATGTTTGCTGAGTTTTGCAATGGCCCGTTTAAAAAAAAGAATTTGTAATTATTTGTAATTTTGTTTTATAATCATAATTTTTTTTAAGAGTGCGTTTTCGGACTCTATTCCTTGTATTCCCCAGTAAATGTTATTTTTCCATAATTAGTGAGTTTTTATTTATTTATTTTTTTTTTTGTGGACACTTGTCAAATAAAACGTGATATTTTTGTGGCTGAATGCAGAAATGCGGAACAATTTCATCACTGATTAAAAAAAAAAAAGAGAGATGAACAAAAGAAAACAAAAGAAAAAGAAAGAAAGAAAAACTTTTTTATCTCGTGTATTAAGCAATTATTTCACCTCTGATCGTCAAAATTCGTATTCTTTTCAAAGCTGATTGTCAGCGATTTTTTGGTACCACTTGACAAATAAACGTGACATGTATGTGGACAATTGTAGAAATTCGGAACTATTTTGTCACTGATTTAAAAAAAAAAAAAAAAAAAAAAAAAAAAAAAAAGTTTAATCCGTGCACTTAATATTTGTTCAAATCCTATTTTATTAAAATAGGATTTTGAAAAAGCTTTCAAAAATTCTCGACTAACTGACCAACAGAAAGAAAATCTTCGTCATTTAATTCTTAATAATGCCAATTTCAATTCTAAAAATTTTAAATCAAATCTCAGCCCTGCAGAAAAAAACGCCTTGAAGCAATTAAAATCTAATGAAAATATCATCATTACTAAAGCTGATAAAGGTGGTCAGATTGTTATTTTGGATAAAAAACAATACATTGAAAGTGTTACCTAATTAATTAATGATGGCCCATATATTCCTCTGCCCCGTGACCCCTCTACTCAAGACTTAAATAAAATTAAATCTGCTATAAAATCTTGCCCCTTGTTATTGGACTCGACTAAATCTCATCTTATCCCTTCTATTGCTAATTGTGCCAGATTTTATGCTTTACCGAAAGTTCACAAACCCAATATTCCATTTCGTCCCATAGTCTCTAATATCGGTACTGCTTCCTATAATTTAGCTAAATTTCTCACCACAATTTTTGCTCCCCTTCTTGCTGCAAATAGTTACACTGTTAAGAATTCCATAAAACTTGCAAAAAACATTCAAAACTGCCCTCACACTAATCTCACTATGATTTCTTTTGATGTAAAATCTCTTTTCACTAATGTTCCAACAAGTGGCGCCCTCTGCTGTCTCGAAAATAGATTAAAAGAGTTTCATTTCACATCTTTTGAAATACAAGAATTAATCTCTCTTACCCGCATTTGTTTATCACAAACCACTTTTTCTTTTCAAAATAAATTCTATCGTCAGTCTGAAGGTTTAGCCATGGGTTCCCCTCTCACCCCATTTCTCGCAGATATTTACATGCACTATTTCGAAAGCAAGCTTTTTAAGAAAATATCTTTTCCTTTTTAGACCCGTTACGTTGACGACACTTTCACGCTTATCGACATATCTCATCACAATATTGACCATGTCTTAGAAACTTTAAATTTAATTGACAGTAATATCCAGTTTACATATGAAATAGAAAATGATGGCTCCCTTCCATTTCTTGATACCCTCGTCTCTCGCACTGTAAATGGATTTTCAACCACCGTCTATCGAAAAAATTTTGCTGTCTCCCTTCCTCCCCAAGCGCGTTCATGTCACCCACCTAACCAAAAAATGGCTGCTTTCTATACTTTTGTAAACCGTGCACTTAATATTTGTTCAAATCCTATTTTATTAAAATCTGAAATTAAATACCTGAAAGCCATTGCAATTGACAGAGGTTATGACCCTTCCATTATAGACAAAGCTATCCAAAAATTACAACTCCCTCGTATTTCGTCTACTAAATCAGTCTCTTCTAATATCAGTAATGTCTTACCCTATTTTCCTAAATCCAGTCAAATCATAGCTAAAATTCTCAAACAATATGATTTTAAAATAATATTTTCGCCTTCCAATAAACTCACCTTTTCTCAGTTAAAAGATCCCATTGATTTGCATAATTCTTGGGGTATTTATAGTATTTCCTGTCAGTGTGGTTTATCATATATTGGCCAAACTAAACGCAGTCTTAAATTTCGCCTAAAAGAACATATGAATTACGTCCGCAAACAAGAAACCAATAAATCGGCTATTTCTAAACATTGCTGGGAAGAAAATCATAATTTTAAATTTAATTCAGCTAAAATAATTTGCAGACCTAAATCCATTCATTGCAATTGACAGAGGTTATGACCCTTCCATTATAGACAAAGCTATCCAAAAGTTTGTCATGAACTCGATTTCTTTGAAGCTTTTCATATTTATAAAAATTTTAAAAACCTTGTAAATTGTGATTTCGCTATTCCCCATTTGTCTGACTGTTGGAAATTTTATATTCAGTCCACATTTTCTTAATTTTTCTACTGTTTACACAGCTAAGTTTCCTAAATTCCTATTGGCCACTCTCCCCACCTTTCCCGTAATCCTATTGGTTGACCTAAATCCGGCCCCTCTCCTATATATACGAGTACTTCTTCTGATTCAGAATCCTTTTTGCACTGAAGACGGTACGCTTTAGGCTACCGAAACAGCTGTATGCATTTCCGATATTTTTCTTTGGCGTTTCTGACGTAGTAGTTTATTCGGGTTTTAATATTCCAACGCCAAGTCTCCTGTTATTATATGTTATTATTTAATCCCAACTATCAGCTAAAATAGAAAAACTTTTTCACCACTAATCCAGTGTTGCCAAATTGCGCAACTTTTTTATTTAATAGTCACCAATAATTTTGAGAAATGATGTTTGATATACATAATAAAAGATTAATCGTCGATTATGTACATTAAATATCACTTCTCAAAATTATTGGTGACTGTTGAATAAAAAAATGGCGCAATCTGGCAACACTGCACTAATCTTCAAAGTTCGGACAAAGTTTTACAAAGCTGATTCTAGAAATAAATGATTATTTTACCCTAAATACACATAACTCCTGTTTTATCTATTTTCATTTATTTATTTTATTTTATTTATTTATTTATTTTTTTGTGACGTCTGATTTCCAAAATATGCCCTAATTTTGCACCCAATTTCTGAAATGTGCTATCATTTCGCTACTGTTTGACTAGTTTACGTTTAATTGCTTTAAAACGCAATTTTCCGGCAGTCGACTAATAAAATGAAAATCATTGGAGAAAGGATAAACGTGGTGTGTTGTTACTCTTTTTAAATCGCCACTTTGTTTCGTGTTGTCATCTTGTGTCAAGAGGCGAATGGATTTTTCAGGTGATAATTTAAAAAAGTCAAATAAATAACTAGGATATTTCTAACAGGTAGGTTCAATTATGAAATATTCAATATCTTCAATAAAGTAAAAAAAAAAAAAAAAAAAAAAAAAAACACGAAAACTGAAAGACGGAATTTAGAGGTTTTAGTGATTAAATTTTGGAAACGAACGCAGAACTGCTAAAACGTTTAAAGTAAGTTATGTTAATAAATAATATTTCAAATTATTATGCAATTGTATACTTAAAATATTCAATACCAATTATATTGAATTATTATCAGTTCAAGCATAAATAATTTCCTCTAATGAAATCCTCTTTTTTGTCTGACGCAATTTCTCTTTTTAAAGATTTTGAACTTACAGAAAGATTTAAGGCGCTTTACTGGGTTGTACCATTTTACCTATGACTCGAAAATTACTACCTGAATATCAGCGGAGCGTCTTAGGAAACAACTTATATAAAACAAGAGAAAAGCGAAAAAAATAATAAAACAATAAAATAGAATAGCCGGTCTCCGCCAAGATATAAAAATCAGTTTCATCCGAAGAAATTTTCCTGAAAACCGTTTCCATTTTACCGATTTTCCGGCTCTCCCCATTCCAATCTTCCTTATCAGAAACACGGAAAATCAAAGAACACATCTTCTCTTCGATCCCCTGAAATGTGCGCGCACACCACTTCTGATCAAAGCGCGCAATTCGATGCTGTTTTATCTTCGTTCTCTCTTTTTACTCTTCGGATTTCTCTCATCCACTTTCGACTGATGCATCAAGAGGCGCGCGAATAATAATTAAAAAAGAAAAAAAAAGAATGAAAAAAAAAAATCGCAAAAATAAATCTTTTTGCAAAAACGGGGAGGACTTGGGAAAAAATGTGTCTCATCATCATCGTCGGATGCTCGAGCATCTTTTTTGCTCCTCCGCCTCCAAACGTCCCTTCTGGCACCTCCCCCAGCTGTCGCGCTGTTCCCGCCCACTTTTGGACGATCACCCTCCCCACGTGACTCTTACCGCCAGTTCTCGCCGCGAGTTGCGGTCCGAGCGGCGAGCCTGGCTGCCGGTGGAAAATCAGGTGGCTTGTTTTTTTTTGTTTTTGTGTGTCGAGTGGGTGACTATTATTGTTCGAAAAATTATCCAGTTCGCAATTATTAATAAGTGTAAAGACTCTTTGGTGCTGTACATAGGATCTTCACTTTCCGCTGGGTAAGTTTTTAAACCGGATAAATATTCTTTTCTTCTTAGAATATTGCCACATGCATAGTTACCAACTTTTAGTTTCTCTTTAAAAGAGTAACACACCAATATTTTCTAATAATATTTTTCAATACAACTAACCGTAGATAATTAGCCGAAACCTGCTAGTAAAAATTTCCATTAAGAATTACTGGTAATACATTTTCCGGAAAAACCGAAAATGTTGGCAACTATGCATATGATTACTTTCTCAATAACCGGAACCTTGAGTAATATTATTTTTAACCCTTGATGCTTTTCACGGGACTTTTAAAGTCCCATTTGGTTAAAAAGTGCGGAAAACTGAATTGAATCTCAGTCTATGGCACTATAAGGGCTACGTGAAACTGTTTTTGTTCGAGAAAGAATCTTATAGCGTGTTGCGCTGTTTTTGACTGACATTTTCACGATTTTCTCTTGGGTTGTAATTAATTTATATATCACCTCAAGAATCTACCATTGGTCTCAGAAAAAAATATACACATGATTAAAAAAAAAAAAAAAAAAAAAAAAAAAAACTTTTTTACCCCCTCCCTTTTTTTTTTCAAAGACCTGATTTTTTTTTTTTTTTTCGACCTCTTTCTACCGATAGTACCATAATGTTAAATCCATCTGATGTTTACTATCTGATTAAATCCTCATTAGTCAATATGATGAGGTGATATATGCATCCTAATTGTTGGTTACACCGTATTATGCCTTTTAAAATATTGTATAAAATGAAATGACATCATCTATTTATATATATATATAGTGATAAGTATAAAGGGTGTAAGTCCATATTCTTGATTTTTCAGGAGAAGAAAAATAAAGTAAAAAAAAATTCTGCATAAAAATTTAGCCATTCAATACAGTTTTAACCAGGATATTATCATAATATACAATTTTGTGAATAAACTACATACATTTAATTTTGAAATTTGTTTATTTTTAACAGATTTACATAGTTTGTTTTATAGCAAATATGAATGCTAAATTTCTGATTTGAATCTTTTTTACCAATGGATTTTCTCAAAGATTAAATGACATGGACTCAAATCCTTTATACCAATCGATAGAGAATTTTTTTTTTTTTTTTTTTCTGAGTCTGACTATGTACATAACTCAAAATCGACATTTTTGGACTTAAATCCATTATACTTATCAATACAGATATATATCTTATGATAATAATGAAATATACAGGTAACTCCCGAAGAACACGAGTTTCGAAGAACACGGATACTTTTTCCCTCGAATTACACGGTTTCAAATTACAAGATTTTCGAGTAATTCTTTTGAAAAAGAATAAAAGATACATATTATTTGATATAAAATTATTTCCAAATATGTCATTTGTTTGATAAAATAGAGAGTTATGATCAAAGGCAAAATTATTCAGAATTATAAGGTAATTATATACTTTTATCACGAAATTTGAAAAACAGTTCCTAGATGACTCTAGTGATGAGAGAGGGGACTAGATGGCATGGTAATGTAATTTTAATTGAAAAAGTGATGCATTGCAATTTTTTTTTCCTTTATTTTGATAATAAAAATTTAAGATAAAACTTTTTTTTTTTTTCAAAACTAATTAAAAAAATTATTTGAATTATATAATACAAGATTTCTTAGAAGTGGTAACCAATATGAATAATAAAAAAAAAAAGTTTTAAATTTAACAACAATAAATAAATAAATAAATAAAAACAAAACACACACACACACACACACACACACATTTATATATATATATATTAACACTTGAAATGGAATCCCGTTTTTTGTATAGTCACAAACAACACAGTTTCAAAGAACACTGAACCAATTTATCGTGTTCTTCGGATGTTACCTTTATACACATATATATACATATACACATACATATATTTAATTCAAATACATTGTTTTTATCACAATGTGTTTAAAAAAAGGATTAAATCAAAAATTAACAGTTAAATATTGCGAAAATCTAATTTTCGTATGATACGCCTGAAAATTAAGAAGATTACACCCACTATTACCGAAGAGTAATGTTACTTAGAAACTTTATTCGGTGAAATAATATGATGATATTCTTATGTGAAAATAGTTATTCTGAAAATAAAGAAGCGTGCGAACCCTGTAATTTAACCAAATAAAAAGAAAAAAAAAAAAAAAAAAAAAAAAGAAAGAAAGAAAAAATAAGCTCTCGTTTTAATGAGAGGATGAAAAAAGGAAAACCATTAGCATAATAAAATACCAAACTCGTTTTTAATGAGAAAAATACCGAAAAAAAAATTCTTTTTGTATTTTATACGATGTAAAGTAATTGCATTATATTATTGTTATTAATTCAATTCGTTTATCTTTCATTGAAACTTCTATGAATTTTTTTTTTTTTTTTTTAAAAAAAGGGAATCAATGATTATTTCTCTTTCCCTTATTTATTTTGTTAATTCATGGAATTTAGTTAAAGGAAAAAAAAAAAAAAAAAATGAGGAAGTAGTGATATTCAAAATATTAAAACCTTGTCTTCAAGCTTATTTAAATTAATAAATAAATAGTGATCCTAATAATTTTTTAAAATTATTATCATATTCTTTCAGTTATAATTTAAACATTCAATTAATATTAAATTTTGTTTTAAATTGCAATTAATCTCATTTTCTTTAGTAGAGAAATGTTACCATGGTTATACAAGATTAACCATTCCCTATTATGTCTTTAAAATATGTAATAAAATTTGCGTTGAAATCTCGTAATAGTAGAGAATGCGGTTTGAATAAGTCTCACATATACAGTTGATAATATCATCGCTTTAAGTTCTCTGTTAAATTTTTTTTTCACCTTTAAAATGTAATATTGTTTACCGAAAACGTCTTGAAATATGAATTTGTTTATTTACTATTGTTTTGTTATTTATTTATTATTAGTTAATCATTTTCATGTGCATATTTTTTATTATTTTAATATTTATTTTTATTCATTACTATGTTGTCCTTCTGCATTCTATTTCTTTTGCGAATCTTCTAAATTTCTCTCTCTCTCTCTCTCTCTCTCTGTATATATATATATATATATATATATATATATATATATACATATATATATAAAGTTGAGAATTGTAAGACATTGTAAAATTTAGCATTCAAAAGGTATGTTGTTAATACAAACAACATGCAAATTATAATTTTAAATCAGGGTAAATTTTAACACTCAGGTATTACATAATTAATTACATTTACTTTCATTAAATCAATTGATTAAAGCCATTATTGGAAATTAAATTTAAAATTAATACTTACGCTAATGATTATTTATCAGACCCAATACACGTATGCCAACAAGGAATGAATTATACATGAAGATTATATATAAGTTGTATTAAAAAAAAAAAAAAAAAAAGGTGTTCGATCCAATCCCTGAAATTTTTAATAAAATGTTTATACTACAGAGAACTGCTAATTGATCTTCTATTGAAAATCATATGTGTCTTTGAATTGCAAAAGCTAAGCTAGAGAAGCTTTTGAGCTTATAATTTTAAACATTATTTTAAGTACTCATTCAAAATTTTATAAGGTCTGAATAACCTTAATTTTTTTTCTTTTTTTCTTTCAATTCGTTTAAAGCATAAAATATATTTGATTTTTTAATAATTTTATATTACATATAAAATATGTCCTATTTTTATGATTTCATACATCATGAGACCTTACACAAAATACAATTCAATCATACGGATTTTGTTTTTCTATACTTAGATATAAGTGCCAAATTAAAATAACTTACTATAGAAATTTTTTTATATTCTTTTAATAATGAAATAAGAATTATATCATAGAAATACTATACAACATATATAAATAGATAAAATATTAATTGAAATATTAATCCTTAATCCTTAAATAATCTGTATATCATTCTGCGCCCATTTATGTCAAATAGGTTTCAAAATTTCAGAAGCTGGCCTAATTCTTTCCTAAACTGACATCTGTAAGTTGCAAAACAATCGTTCTGATAAAATAATTTTCTAGTATGATCGTTATTACCTATTTTGTTTATAAGGCTCATTCTTGTCTTTTTGCCATAATTTTTCTTTTAAAGCGAAAGGTTTGATTCTGATTTTTTTTTTTTTTTTTTTTTTTTTTTTTTTTAAATACAACTTAGTTAGATTTTTACGTAAATAAACTAAAATAAATAAATAAATAAATAAATATATATATATATATATATATATATATATATATATACACACACACATACATATATTAACAATTGAAAGATACGAAATTCTTTTAATGGATTGGACAAATTAAGTTCCTATTTTATCTTGTTACATGCTTATAGTATCCCTGTGTTACTTTTTCTGATGGCATGAGATAATTTTTGTCTGAATTTGTGTTTTAATATGTGGAAATTGCATGATTATAATATCCATACATTATTCGTTTACGAGGGCATAAGTTATTTTTTTCTATGAGTTTTTCATTGTGACAAACAACAGTAAAATAAATAAACAAATAAATTTTTGTACTGCATTTGATTTTCAATTACTGATTTTTAAATCTCTCATTTGCTTACTGTAAAACAATGGGGGAAAAACATACTATGTTTTTCCGTTTTTTTTTTTTTTTTTTTTTTTTTTTTTTAAATTATTTAATTATTATTATTATTATTTTTTCAATGCACCCTTCGCGCTAGTTTCCTTTTGATTTTATCATTAAATCTATGGTATTACCTGAAGTTTTTTTTTTTTTTTTTTTTTTTTTTTTTTTTTTTTTATCTAATTAGATATTGTAACATATAAAAGGGGCATCCCCCCCCTAAATATGTATATTAATTAAGATAGAGTTAGTTATTAAATAATAGCCATAGCACATTTATTTATTTTTATTTTTATCAATTCGAGAATCAGATATTATACCTTTCATAAATCGTATTTAACGAATAAAAAGAAAGATTCTAGAAAGTTAATCTAGTCGAAAAAAAAAAAAAAAAAAAAAAAAAAAAGAAAAGAAAAGTTAGACGCAATATGCGAATTTTTTCTGAAAAGAAAAATCTCTTCCCCCATGCCCTAACTCTTTAAGCAAAGTACGTAATTGTAATTTAGAAATTCTTAAATCATCAACCTTAATTCATTTTAAGTAATTTGGAGTGGAAGGATGATTTTTATACCAACTATGTGAAAAATACCAGAGCCGGGAATCGAACCCGGGCCTTCCGCTTAACGCGGATTCCGCTTAAGCTGTGTCAAGGGACAATATTAATCGTGGCACAACTCCAATTTGGATTATTGGAGTTGGAGTTGGACAATTGGAGTTGTGCCACGATTAATATTGCCACTTGATACAGCTGCGTTTGCAGACTCGGTGACCTTGCCAATGAATATTATGTGAGAAATGCCTAGCTGGTTATCACCCAGGGTAGCTCAGTGGTAGAGCATCTTCGCGTTAAGCGGAAGGCCCGGGTTCGATTCCCGGCTCTGGTATTTTTCACATAGTTGGTATAAAAATTAGCCTTCCACTCCAAATTACCTGAAATATGTTATTGTATTCATTATTCTTTGTTAAAATTAAGGGAAGCAAGCAATGACAAAAGTTTAACTAGTTTAATGAAAATTGCATGTTGAAAATAATTCTGAAATGCAATTAATAATCACTAAATTTATTTAATTGATAAGGATGACGTAATTTCGTTCCAATAATAAAATATGTATTGAAACACTATGCAAAAAAGTCTTTAACTATTATAGCAATTAAGTTTTATAGTAACAATTTAATATTCAGTTAGAACAGTAAAAGATACCTACCCCTCTTTCAGCAAAAGCAATTTCTAAATAATAATAATAATATAATTTTTAGGATGCGAGAGTTTAGCTATATCAGTCAAAATTTTGAAAGTAAATTTATTCTCTTTATAGTTGAATTCGACTGAAACAATCGTGACATATTAGCATCACTGCAGGATAAAAAAGATGAATATGTAATGGTGATCTGCAATTTTTATAGCTATTTTTAGATAAAAATTTATTTTCTGATCATAAGTCAAGTTACCGGTAAAAGTTGTATAAAAAAATAAATAAGTAAAATAAAATTCATTTAAAATGAGGCTTTGGGACAATTTTTTCTATTGATATTGAAAGTGGTATTTACCACTTTGGAACAGCGTTCATCTGGCAACAAAAGTGACTCTTCAGTTCTTAATTGTTTTAAATCAATATTACAAAGAATTAGCATTTATTAATAACACACTGAAAAATTTGAAAGATAATTTTCTGTTTACTGTGGCATATATATAACAAAATTGTAGAATGCAAGAAAATAGATAATCAAATGCCACCCCATAATCTGTAAAAATCAACCAATCAATCAGTCAATAAAATAAAATAATAAAATAAATAACTAAGGAAATAATCAGTAATATAATTTTTATAAAGATATGATACTAGATAATCAGTAATACCACTGCGCTGAAAAAAATAAAATAAAAATAAAAATAAAATAAAATAAATAAATCGAGCTTTTTGATACCATTCTTGCTGATTCTTATGAAAATGACCTCCTGAATAAGAATATGACTAACGTTTTGTCCTGTCATCCACCGTTATCTAGGGACACCATCCCCTCCCTCAATATTTATCACTGTACGGTTATTTTATGACCACGGATTTGATTTGGAGAATGAAAAAGAATTTAACACATAAAAACAAAAAAAATTATAACGTTTAATAAATAACATTAATATAATAGAGTTAAAAAAATATATAAGAAATGTAATACATAATTTCAGTGGCAAATCTCCCCCTAAATATTCCCCTTGCCGCAAATGTTCAAGTTTTAGATTTTTCCAATTCTGTAGCCCTTCAAAAAATATTTAACAGTTAAGATAATCCTCCCCCCCCCCCCTATTTAAAAATCAAATTTATAGCCGTAAAATCCCCGAAAAGGGATAAAAGGTGGGTGATAGCGCAAAATGGGCGTCCTGTTCGGAATCAGGAAGTCATTTTACGTAAGAATTTGCAAAAATGGTGTTGGGGGGGGGGGGGCAATTTTCATGCCGAGCAGTGTAATTTTAATAAATATGTGAAGAAGAAAAGAAAAACAATACTCACTGAAATATTATCTCCAAAATATCGTAAAACAAATAAGGATGTCCATTCATAACATACTTTAACTAATTTAAAAATAGAGTGCGAAAAATCACATATTCACAATGATCAAGAGTGTTCTTCTATATCAGACGTTAACAAAAAGGAACAAAAAAAACTTATCAAATAATCTGGTGTGTCACTCACACGACTTTCTCTTATCCTGAAATTTAATACTAAAAATACAGGTTGGAGATTAAAAGGTAAGATAACGATGTTATGTAAACCAATGTTAAACAATTCAAATTAGGCTTCGGGAGAGATTTATATGATAATTAGTTCTGTTCAACCCCCAGTTTCATTAATGCACCTACATTTATATAGAATTTAATTCGGTTATTAAAAAATAATTCTGTTTTTAAAAAATAATTTATTAAAATTATTATTTAAAAAAATATATATATATATCTTTTATGATAATGCAGATGATTTCCAAATTATAGATATAGTATAACACTAAATATCCAAAAAAAAAAAAAAGTCCATTTTATTCTCAAAAAAAAAAAAAAAAAAAAAAAAGATTTTTTTTATATGTTTTTTTTTTTTTTTTTTTGTTAAAAGTAAAAAAAAAAAAAAAATCGATAACTTTGTTTTAAATTATCGCAGATCGATGGTTCAACCATTCGTTTCAAAGGTATTGGTGAGCTCTTTTGAAAGATACCCGTCATGAAAATTTACTCCCCTCGAGGGGGGGGGGGAGGCGAGGCTCCTACATACACAATTTTTTTTTCCTGTTGACTATCTCTATTACAAAAAAATATATATTCGTTTCATTTGGTTTAGTGCAGTCTATAGATGTTAAACTCTACTTACATGCAATTTCCCTCATAGACGTAATATATTTGAATACTTTTAAGTGTCCCTGTACACGAACCATTTGCTTGATCTTAACAAAAAGTTTAGTGTAGCATCCCTATATGATACACATTTAGAATACCAAGTTTGAACTTTCTGCCATAATTTGTTTTTGAAATATGCTGATAACAGACACACACACACAGACCATTTGCTAAAAACATGATTTCTTATTCAGGGGACCTCAGAACATGTAAATATAACAAAAACTCGCGTTCGAAAATTTGACCCAAAAACAATACTTTCTCTACCTTATGGGTAAGAGAAAGTAAAAATGAAAAAAATCGCTTAAATCTCCCATCTTCAGTGAGCACCAAAATGCAAGATAGTTATTTTAAGCTTAATAGTATAAGGCGGGAATATATATATATCATATTTTACTGCAATAATGCGCCGAAACTGAGAAACAAATCTCTCTCTCTTTTTCTCTCAGCCCCCCTCTCCCAATCTCTCTCTCTCTCTCTCTCTCTATATATATATATATATATATATATATATATATGTATATATAATTTATTTGATTAAAATGGAAAGAATGAGAATGAAGAATAGACAGTCAAATAAATCACCACAGATACACACATATGCCAACAAAGTAACTAGTTAACTTAAATTGATTTAATTTTAGAAGATCAATAATATTACTTACATTAATTGTAAAATTTATTAGATTACATTTCCCGTAGAAGACATGAAAAAGGACCGTGCAATGTAATTATGTAGAAAAGATGGCATAAAAAAGCATAGTATTATAAGAGGAAGGGGGAAATCGATCTTACATTAATGAAATGAACCATTTAAGTTGAGATTAGCAAAAGATTTTCGGACTATAGCATAATAAGATTGAATATTAATTAAAAAGCTCAAAATGCGATAAGACTTCTTCAGGAGCTATTCCTAAAGCATTGAGCAGAGAAATGGAGGTTTTCTGTTTTTATTAAGTAATTTTAAGCAAAATACCAAAAGATAGCTCAAACCCACATGAAAATATTACCGTAAAAAGAAACAAATGAAATAAAAGACAGAAATTTTATACATCCTGAAATTTTATATTAGAAATATTCAAAAAAATTAAAATCAAAATATGAGAAAAAAGGAAAGTCGTAGTTGTAAAAATGACATTTACGAAGTTGAGTTGTAGTGTGCAAGTTTGATTATATTTTATTCCTACAAATTTTCGAAAGTAGAAAAATCGTTTAGTATTGGATATGATTTCATTTTGACATATTAGCTTTTAATAAATAATTTAATTCCGTTTTTTAAATAATTCTCCTGAAATAATCCCATAATTTTGAGAAACTCGCCAAATATTGAGGTTTTTTTTTTCTTTTTCTTTGAAGGGGAGGGTGTAGACACTAGTGAACTCCAGGTATAAGCTGTACGGTACCTGTCGTCCAAGTGCATTGGGAGAAAGAAATATTAACTTTTACTGTGAAATTTAAATCGAAATTCTTTCTTAAACTCGTATCTCATACATTAAAAGTAATAGTTGTGAGAATGAGATTCAAATTAAATGTGTAATTTGTATTAAAATGTTAAATTTATTAGTACTTTAAATAAAAGTTAAATGCGTATGTTATAAAAATTTTTACTATTATTTTTCTAAAATTTATGCACATTGAAGAGATCTTGTTTTTTTTTTTTTTTTTTTTTTACATTAAAATAAATAATTTTGTAATTATAAATTGTTATAATTTTGTATAAAAATGAATGCTGAAATAGGAACAATTTTGAATATTTTCGTGCTTCATGCACGACTCATATGTATACTTTGGTAAGATTAAAATCGTAACAGATGTCAAGACCAAACTTTATTGTATTTTTCAAACTTTTTAACGCTTTTCTTTTTCTTTTTTTTTCTGTGCTATCCGCAAGATTTCCAAAAAAACTTCTTTACTCATTGCTTCAAAGCTTTGCACACGCATTTATATAAAAATTGCCTACAAAATGATTAAAAAAATTACTAAGATCAACTTTATTCGGTTAAAAACTTTACAAAATAATACCAAAAATTTTAAGTTTCTATAATTAAAAAAATAATACATAAAAAAAAAAAAAAAAAAAAAAAACCACTTAAAAAATAAGCGTTAATGTTTGTACTTTGTAGATACAATATGCTCGGTCTTGGTATCACTGCTCTGCATGAAAATTGCCCCCACCATTTTTGCAAGTTCTTATGTAAAATGACCTCCTGAATCCGAAAAGGATGCCCATTTTTCCCTATCACCTATCGCTTTTTAGGGACGGCTCCCTATTTTTTTTTAATCACTTTTCGGTCATTTTATGGCTATAAATGTAATTTTTAGGGAGGGGGGAAAGGATTATTTTAACTGTTAAATATCTTCTGAAGGGCTACAGAGTTCGAAAATTCTAAAACATGAACATTTACGGCAAGGGGAAAATTTAGGGGATGGATTTGCCACTGAAATTATGTATTACATTTCTTATAATTTTCTAATCTATTATTAATGTTATTTATTAAACATTATGTATATTTTTTGTTTTTAAGTGTTAAATTAAATTTTTTTTTCATTCTCCAAATCAAATTCACGGCCATAAAATGACCGAACAGTGATAAAAATTGGGGGAGGGGGTGGTGTCCTGAGAAAACGGTGGGTGACTGGGCAAAACGGAGTCATATTCGGATTCAGGAGGTCATTTTACATAAGAATCAACAAAAATGGTATCAGGGCTCGATTTCTTTCTTTTTTTTTTTTTTTTTTGCCGCGCACAATCTTACTCGTAACTTTTGAATTAGAGTCAGACGGCAAAAAGAAAAAAAAAATCTACCCTTCGACTAATTTCATCGTAAATTATCGTAAAATCATGCGACTGGGGCCGATCGATTTGTAATAACGTCTCGTTATTAATGCAGCGGTTAAATTTTGCTTAGGGGTCGACCACGTATTAAAATTTACTTCAACTTCATTTTTTCGAATGATAACGCCCATTTTTAACTGCATATTCGAATTTCTGAGACCAAGGCCATTCGGAAAAAAGTATGGTTTACGTACTTTAAAATAATTGTTGATAGAGTTACAAGCGAACGTGTGTTAGGGATAAATCTCTATATTTAAATATATATATATATATATGTATATATATATATATATATAACAAAAATAAATTAAGATCTCACATAGAAAAGTATTATATCCATTCAGATAGTAACCGGGAAAGAAGTATGACACTTTTAAATACTATAAAATAAACTAAACTAATGCTAATTAAGAAATGATGTGTGCATTTAAAGTTACTTGCATAACTATTTTAAATCATGTATACGCAAAGTTATAAATGACACAGATGATAACAAATGACAGCTGCCTAAGATCAATAAAATTTGAAATATTTCTGTAAATCGAAAAATTATGATACGAATGAGTTGTAAATTTGGAAATCAATATTTTTGATGATGTCTGTTCTATTAACGCTGTGACATAGTCAAGGTTGTGTCCATTGTGTTCGACTGCCTGCGTGAGGTCTCTGGTGCCGGATTGTCTGCAGTCTCGAGAAACCGGGCGTACCAGGGGTTTTTTCATCCTCATGGCTACAAAGTAACCGCGATTTCACAGATGGCTTTGATGTGCCGCTTGGGCACCCCACGCTAGGGTGGTACCCCGCCGTTTTGTCGCCAGTTGAAACTCCAATGAACTGTTGACCTGAGGATACTCCTCCTGACCAAAGACTGTTTGATTGGTGTTTGTCGAGTGGGAAAAATTGTTCCCCCTTTTCAGATCACTAAGATTTTTGGAAGGACTAAAAATTCCAGATTATTAAATGGAGGACTTGGATTTACGTCTGGAAAGAGAACGGACGTTCTCTTGCATCTTTTAAACTGTTAGACCCGCTATGTTTCACAGGTATCTGTGATGTATGTCTCAAATGTTAAAAGTTGTTTTAATTAAAATCATGTTAAGTTTTGCACGTAAGATTATTATTCCTTGTGTGGGATTTACAACCAATTTTTGACTACTATCATGTGTTCCACGCTACGTACCTACTATATCACAGCAGAAGAAAAGTGGTGGCAGCAAGGAGGATGTGCGCCTAGAGTAAATTAGGTGCAGCCCAAGCCTTAGAGGATAAGAAACGCATCAAGAAGATTACCAGCCAACAGATGTCTCAGAACTACGAGTGGTGAGTCCCTTTCTTTTTCTATTTAAGTATCAGGGAGGTCTTAGTTGTAGGAGATTAGCTGTATTTTGGGGTAACTTTCTTGCAGGTGTTAAATGGTCATAGGAAAGATTTTTTCTTTTAGATTTTCAATGGTTCTGTGTTTTCTTTTGTAGTTAAAAGAAGAAAAATCTTTAACGAAAGTTTTAGGAATCAAAAGTAAATGGGATTTTTGTTTCTATTTGTTTTGAAATTGCTTAACTCAATATTAATCCGAGTTAAGTGAAGAAAAAAAAAAAAAAAGTTAATTAATAATTTTTTTTTCTGTGCAAAATAAAAGGCATCGGGTTAATTTTAATGTCATATTTTATTTTGGAGTATTTAATTGTTTTTGCTTCGTTTTGTCAATTGAATTTCAAAATTCACTCAGTTGTGGTTGTAATAGGAACTGAAGTTCAGTAATAGTGAAGTGTTTTATTGTAGTCATTAATTGTTTATGTATTTTTTATTATTCTTGTGAGAAAAAATATATTTAGTATCAATTATTTTTTTCCCCTTTCCCTTTTTTCTTTATTATTATTATTATTTTTTTTCTCTTTTCTCTCTCGAGTGCTTGATTTGTTTTTTTAAAATGGCTTATTTAAGAAAACTGAATAAAAGTACTTTGCTATTATTAGCAACAGAATTTGAGACCGACGTATCGGAGGATACGAGAAATAAAGATATTATTCAGGCAATTTTAAACGCTTCTGATTACGATGAGGAAGAAGCAAAGGATTATTTAGTGAGAATTGTAAATGATTTAGAAAGAGTTGAAAGAGAAAAAGAGTTAGAGAGGAAGGAAAGAGAGAAAGAGTTAGAAAGGAAGGAAAGAGAGAAAGAGTTAGAAAGGAAGGAAAGAGACAACATTAGGCAGTTTGAGCTAGAAAAATTGAGGCTTCAAAATGAGGCAGAAGTCAATAGCACAGCGTCAACGGTAACATCAGTAGAACCGGGTAGAAAACGGATTCAATTAAGAGAATTGGTGCCTAAATTTGACCCAAAGCAAATTGACATTTCTTTGTTCCTTATGATTTTTGAGCGCCAAGCGGTAAAAGAAAAAGTCGAAGAAGATTGTTGGGTATCCCAATTAATCCCGTTATTACCGACGGATATAGCGGAGCTAATTGTAAAGGAGCCTGCGGATAAATTTGAAAATTACCAGCACATAAAAAAACTATTATTTAAGCGTTTCAAGTTGAGCGCGTTGGCGTTTAAAAATAAATTCGAAGACCATAATAAAAAACCAGCAGCTTTATGGGTAGATTTGGTATACGAATTAAAAGGTTATTTAGACAATTGGCTAGAAGCCGTAGACGTTAAAGATTTTGAATCGCTGAAAGAATTGATACTCACCGAGCAAATTAAAAAAAGGGTTCCGTTTGAAATCCGAGAACATTATTTAGATACTTGGGAAGAGATAAATAATGCTACGAATCTCGCCGAAAAATGTGATAAATTTGAAGCGGTCAGGCGTGATCACAAAAAATTCGAACGGAAAAATTCCTTCAAGAAAGAAAAAACAAATTTCGGGTATTCTAAAAATAGTTACGACGTGAAAGGAGAAAGTGATAAGCAGGGAAAAAGAGAACTAGGTAAGAAAGAATCGGTTCAGAATGAGGAAATTTTCGAGAAACCGAGAAAAATAATTTGTTATCTCTGCGGTCAAGCTGGGCATATAAGACCTCGGTGTCCTTTGAACGATAAATCGGAGGCGATTGTAAATCATGTAATTACAGCGCATTATTTGAGTCCATCTTTCAGGCCATATGTTAAAAATGCTATTATAAACGGGGTTTATCGTAACTATTTATTAGACTCAGGTTCGGAGATAGATATTTGTGACCGTTCATGGGTTAATGATCAAGATTGGTTGGGAGAAACGGTGAAAATACGGCAGCCATTAGATTCCGAATGTATTTCCTTACCTGTGGCTAGGATTACGATTGAGGAAGATTTTGGTATTATTGTGACTAAAGCAGCCGTGAAACCAATCGATTTGATTCAGGAATATTATTTAATGGGAAATAAAACCGCTAGGTTGATTGAAGCGCAGAGAAGACGCTCATTAGGTGAGAGTAAAATCACTAGTAAAGAAAAACTTCAAAATGAGTCTCATGTACAAACTTTCCATAAAAACAACGCTCGTTCGCCCATACAATCCCGTTTTTCTAACGCTAAAGGAAAAAAGAAAAATGAATCCAGTCCAAACTTTTGGGAAAACCCAGCTCCCCGTTTTGGAAAGTGGAGGACGAAAGTCACGAAATTATGTTTCACGTGTCAATCACCGGAGCATTTGAGTCGAAACTGTGACAAAATGAAAGGATATTTAAAGGGTTTTCAGGAGCCGAAAGCAAAATTTAAAAGGACTGATCATTTTGGGAAAGATAAGCGCGTAGGCCAACAGACCCGACTTTCAAATCCTTTACTTGTTAGACGTATAACAAAAGATTATCCGAGAGAGAAACGGAACAATGCAGTGGACGAACGCGAAACTCAATAGCAGGTGTTTGCTACTGGGAAGGAGGGAGGTTTCTTACAAGTTTTGTTTGTTTATTTAGTTTTCCTTCCTCTCTCAGAATTGTTAAAAGTGAAATGTTTTTTTATTTTTATTTTATGCAATTTTCTGTGTAGATTTTCTGTGTTTGGAATGTTATGCAAAAATTGAATTAATCGTTTCTGTGTTTTTAATTTTCATATATATAAATTTTGGTTAAAATGTGCTTTTAGTTAGAAGGTTATGTAGAGAAGTGTTAACTGCAACGTAACAAAATTGTTTAGATGAAAAGAAAGGAAATCTGTGCGAGGAATTATTTAGGGAAAAGCTGTAGAGAAAAAATAATTTTCTTTTTTGATTGTTAGCATGTCATTGTTAGTTACGGATATTGAGTGATCCATGTTAACTAAGATGATGCATATTGTAGGTTTGTTTTTTTTCCATTGCATAATTTTCCTTTTAAAATTTATTGAGATTTCTTTCTTTTACTTATTTTTATTTGGGTATTTTATTTATCCTTACTGTGTGGTTGCATACTTCTTTCTTCTCTTGTAGATAATTGCCTAACTGATTAACTGAATGTCATCTCTATTATTATTTTTTTTTGTATATAGCATTGTGTAGGAATGTATGAAATTTTAATTCTTAGACGTATTAATTTTTAGCATTTTATTTTTCAAGTTTATTTTATTTTATTATCTTTTTTTTTTTTTTGAACTTGAGTGGTCTATTTATAATTTATTTTTTGTGGACTATGATTTATTTAATATTTTAAAATTTTTGTGTGGTCCTTGTGAAAGAGAAAAAAAAAAGTGTGAAAAGTTTTAAAAATATTTGAAATCTTTCAGAAATACAATTTTTATTTATTATTAATTTAGCATTTCAATTTTACGGTGGAGTTAACAGTGTTATGTAAAGAAAATTTTGAATTTTTTTTTGTGTTTATTACTTAGAATTAAGCATAATACTGATGTTAGGAAAACTCCAACTGAGTGGATTGTTTTCAATTGTTTTTTTTTATTACTATTATTCATTTTATTTAAAGTTAACTCACTTTTAAGGGGTAAAATTGAAAATGGGCTTTAAGTTTATCTGGGGAAAGACCTCCCTGGGGCTTAATTGAAAAATGGGGGTCGCCTACTGGAGTGCTGTTGGACGCCTACTGGAGTGCTAATTGTCGCCAACTTGTGTCGCCAACTTGTGTCGCCAACTTGTGTTATGAAGTTTGTGTCAAGAGCTGGATTTTGCTCTCCATAGTCGTGCAAAATCTTCTTATGGGGAGAGGAGCTGTGACATAGTCAAGGTTGTGTCCATTGTGTTCGACTGCCTGCGTGAGGTCTCTGGTGCCGGATTGTCTGCAGTCTCGAGAAACCGGGCGTACCAGGGGTTTTTTCATCCTCATGGCTACAAAGTAACCGCGATTTCACAGATGGCTTTGATGTGCCGCTTGGGCACCCCACGCTAGGGTGGTACCCCGCCGTTTTGTCGCCAGTTGAAACTCCAATGAACTGTTGACCTGAGGATACTCCTCCTGACCAAAGACTGTTTGATTGGTGTTTGTCGAGTGGGAAAAATTGTTCCCCCTTTTCAGATCACTAAGATTTTTGGAAGGACTAAAAATTCCAGATTATTAAATGGAGGACTTGGATTTACGTCTGGAAAGAGAACGGACGTTCTCTTGCATCTTTTAAACTGTTAGACCCGCTATGTTTCACAGGTATCTGTGATGTATGTCTCAAATGTTAAAAGTTGTTTTAATTAAAATCATGTTAAGTTTTGCACGTAAGATTATTATTCCTTGTGTGGGATTTACAACCAATTTTTGACTACTATCATGTGTTCCACGCTACGTACCTACTATATCACAACGCAAAGATTAATATAGGTCATAATTCCTAATTTCTTGAAATATGAATTTATTGATAATTGTCATAATTCAAAATATGTTTTTTAATCGAAAATATGCATGGAATATGCATTTTTTCCCCCGACTGTACATAAACTCGTAAATACAGTATCAAAATATTCATTATTATTCTTTTCCTTTCTTTTCTTTCTTCTTGTAAAGGCAAACTCTTTAATTATAGATGCGTTAGCATTACCTGTTATTTTTAATTGCACAGCCAAATTTACCCCTCGTTGTCATATAATTTAATAATAATAATAATAATAACAATAATCTACGTACATGAAGCTGAAAGTTTGTCGTTGTATATGTCCGTATTTTAGTTCGCAATATAAAGTTACTCAGTTCAACCGATCGCTATGAAAATTGGTACACTGTTATTAGTCAGGACAAAATGTAACTAACATCGTATTTTTAAGTTCAATCGAATAATTATTTCAAGAGATATTAAACAAACAAACCCTTTTTAACTTTAAATTTATAAAAAAAAAAAAAAAAAAGAAAGAAAGAAAAAAGATACAATGAATAAATAAATAAATAAATTACATACTTTCAGATATAAAAGAAAACATATTTATTTGTTACACAGGAAAATAAAATAAAAAGGTTTTTTTCAATTTTATTATTTACGTGTAAGTAAATACATGTTTTCTTGTGTCGAAAAAAAAAAAAAAAAAAAAAAAGGAAGGAAAAAAGGAAAAAGAAAATGAACGTGCAAACATTTTTTTTTAATTAAAATAAATTGTTTATTTGTGGTTTTATTCATTTAAGTTCTCACAATGAGTTCAAATTGTTACAATTAGAATTTTATTGAGATAGTGCAAGTAGTGATTCATATACATGCTAGAATTAGAATGTTATGCAGTGTTTTATTGAGGTAGTGCAAGTAGTGATTCATATACATGCTATAATTAGGATCTTGTGCAGTGTTTTATTGAGGTAGTGCAAGTAGTGATTCATATACAGTCGGTAACAAAAGTCTCCGAACACTAGCAAAAATTCCTATATAAAAAAGGTACACTTAATACAGTTTTGTTAAATAAATCCTTGTCGAATCCTGTTCTTAGTCAGTCTAAAAACAGGATTCGATAAGGATTTATTTAACAAAACTGTATTAAGTGTACTTTTTTTATATAGGAATTTTTGCTAGTGTTCGGAGAATTTTGTTACCGACTGTACATGCTGTTAAAAGGATGCTATACAGTGATATTACACGTAGTATATGTAGCATGCTGCCATATAGGAACTTCAAACAATTTTTATGTATATATTCCTTCAGGGAAAAATAAGATTATTGTTTACACAAAAGTTCTATAGACAACGTGTTTCATCGACCTCCTGGGTTGGATTTCGAATCCATTTATTCAAAACGGTTAGTCGCAACATCTCAAAGCTGAAACATTTTAATTTTAATTTAATTTAAATTCCATCTCATACTTCCTAAACTTTGTTTTATCTTTAATTCAAAAAATTTTACAAGCACTACTTATATTCGAACAGCGCCGGGTAGACCTGGAAGTAATAATAATAATAATAATAATAATAATGACGAAATTTCTTCTGTAAAGCCAAATGGCAGCAATTAGATTATATATTATTGATATGCCATGTTAAGTTAAGATTTAATACACTTATAACTTTTTGTCCATGTTTTAATTTTACGAAATATTTAAACTGTAATAAATATAATGGGTTGTTTTTGTCCTGCTTATGCAAATTAATTTTCATTCAAAAATTATCAAGAACACATAAACATAATATAAACATACTTAAAATTGTTAAATACTGTTATTTTGGTTCCCAAGATTTCATGATGAGAAGTATTTCTCATTCCAATTCTTCTTTTAGATTAAAAGAAAAAATAATGATAAATCGAATAGTTGTATATTAAAAAAATACTTCTTTGACTTTTATAGTTTTCTCTACTGAATTATTGTTATTTTAATAGCCAGAAAATAAGAAATTAAAAAAATACTTCTTTGACTTTTATAGTTTTCTCTACTGAATTATTGTTATTTTAATAGCCAGAAAATAAGAAACATCCAAAAGATGATTCCTCCTATGTACACACTCATGAAAGTTCCTGGTTAAGTCATATTGTATCCCTTTTTTACTTTCTCTTACCCATAAGGTAGAGAAAGTATTGTTTTTGGGTCAAATTTTCGAATTCGAGATTTTGTTATATTTACACGTTTTGAGGTCCCTTGACTCCAAAAATTATGTTTTTTAGCGGTTGGTCTGTGTGTGTGTATGTGTCTGTCTGTTATCAGCATATTTCAAAAACAAATTATACCAGTAAGTCCAAACTTGGTATTCTAAATGTGCATGATATAGGGATGCTACACTCAACTTTTTGTTAAGATCAAGAAAATGGTTTGTGTGCAGGGACACCCAAGAGTATTCAAATACATTACGTCTATGGGGGAAATTGCAGGTAAGTAGAGTTTAACACTATAGACTGCACTAAACCAAATGAAACGAATATATATTTTTTATATACGTAAAAACATGTTTAATGTAGAATATGGTATAGAAATCAATCACTGTTCGATTACAGTGCTACAGAAAAGAACTAGATTATAGTGCGACAATAGTTGAAAATTGATGAAAGTGTACTTCAGGTTGTGCCGTCTGTTATCAATATAGGATTATATTTATGTCTACCATGTTCTGTGTACATAAGTTTTATAAGATATAGAAGGCTGCAATTATTTAAGCCATAACATTCTTTTTCATTCATAGTGGAAGTGCTTTACTGTAATATTTTACCATGTCCAGAAAAGCTGCTTAGGATTTCAAATTAATTCCTCATTGACATATGATAAAGAATGTATTTTTTTAAGCTAAATATTCATCGGTCTGTTTTTTTTTTTTTTTTTTTTTGTATATTTAGATGTTTTGAGGTTTCTTGAATACCGAAGTAAAGTTTTTAACGTTTGGTCTTTGTCTGTGTCTGTTAGAGTAAATTAAAATCAAATATTTTCAGGCGATCCAAATGTTGTACATTTTGAAGTTAATGTTTTTGTTACTAGAAAAGTTTGATCAAGATTGATAAGTTTCAAGGAATGTTGTCTGAATAATTTTAAATGAATTTTGAATTTAATAACTGATATGAATTCTATATAAATGTAGACACAGTAATGAAACACGTGATTGAGGGGGGTGGAAGCCCCCCTCACACAGAATTACTTGTGAAATAAAACTCTTCCGAAGCCTAATTTGAATTGTTTTAACAAAGATTTGCATAACAGTACTCATTATCTTACCTCACCCCTTAATCTCCAATCTTTATTTATAGTATTAAATTTCAGGGTAAGAGAAAGTCGTGTGAGTGACACACCAGATTATTTTTAATGCTAATAATAATAATAATAAAAATAGAAACACTCAAATGAATGACAAAGATTTAAAAATGTCTAGCTTCTCTTTTATTTGGGAAAAAAAAATAATAAGAGAAATGATAATAATAAATTCTATATGAAAATAATAAATGGGTGCTGTTTCGGTCTGTTAACGATTATTTATCAGTAATTAGCTGTTTCTAGCTGAAAGTATTCACTACACGTGATTAATTTACGTAGAATATATCTCCTCTACTCGAAAAAGAAAAAAAAAAAAAAAAAAACTATCTGAGAGAACGAAAGTGGGCATTTTTCATTTGGGTAAGTAATTACTTGACTACTCCATTTTAAAAGTAAGCGTAAACTGTGAACAGGGAACTTAAAACAAGATGGGGAATCAAAGTGGAATGATTTTACATGAGGCTGTGCAAAGGACGAAAGTGTTTTCAGCCATTCAATGATAGTCAAGTGGGCAAAGCAAACTTACAGGCACCAGTCTAAAATTAATTCTTTTTGGAGAAAGTTCGCCTAAAGCAAGAGAAAGTATGCGCTATTTTAGAAAACTTCTTTTATTTAATCACAAAAAATCAAAATGCTCTGAATCAATAATCTGTAAAACAATCATATGCGATCCTGACGTTGTGGGTAGAAACTAACCAGACACGTTAACTCTTTCTGGAGCAATTTAATGACACTTATTTTATGTCAAAAGTGGAGTCCTGCATCGTGTCGGGCTACCCGATTTTACTCGAACCCGACCCAGCATGACTCGAGTAGGGTTGATTAAAATGTTTCTCTTCGGGTTTAGGTTAGGTTCGGTTCGGGTTTAGTTTTTAATGGGTCGCGTCGGCTTAAGAGCATCTTTCAAAATAATTTATCATAATAAACAGAAATTTGTTTCATATAATTATAACTACATAACTGATATACACATACTAGAACTAGTATGTTGTGGCCACCACATGACTTTCTTCTATATTTTCCTATACAAATTCACTCAGTAAAAATAATTTATTAAAATTATTATTTAAAAAAATTATCTTTCAAGATAATGCAAACGATTTCCATATTAGAGAGGTAGTATAACACTAAATATCCAAAAAAAAAAAAAAAGTCATTTTTATTCTCAATATTACATTTTTTTTTTTTTTTTTTTTTTTTTTTTTTTGGGTTAAAAGTGAAAAAAAAAAAAGATAATTTTATTATAAATTATCGCAGATCGATGGTTCAACCATTCGTTTTAGTGATATTGGCGAGATCTTTTGAAAGATACCCATCATGAAAATGTACTTCCCTCGAGGGGGACTCCCGAGGCTCCTTCATACACAATTTTTTTCCCTAGTTGACTATCTCTATTACAAATAATTCTTTTAAATTTCATAATGATTATTAAAAATAATTCTCTTTTTGCACAGTTAAACAAAATTTTGTCCTATACCACCACGTTAAAAATTTAGAAAAAGTGGGATGGCAACGGAAGCTGTTGGACAATTTTTACCAAAAGTTGATAGGCACTAATTTATGTCAATGTGTAACTACATACCAGTTTGTATGAAATTTTGTACAGTAGTACCTAAGATACAGTCGCCACAAAATTTTGTCGCACACAGACAGGCAGACATTTTCTAAAAAGGGTCAAATCGTGTTCTACAGCTCTCAAAACATGTAAATCCATGAAAAACCCGAGGTCGAAAATTTTTACGAATCCAATACTTTCTTCTATTGAATATAGAAGAAAGTAAAAATTACAGTATGGATTACACTGCATGACAGTTAAATTTATAGTAAGTTTGTTTCTATGTGTGTAGGTATTAATAGAAAAAACTTCCTATATGAAAAGGGACCCTGAAGTGATACTAAGGAGTGTTGCCAGATCTGGCGAATTTTTTTATTCAATAATCACGAATAATTTAAAAAAGTGATATTTGATTTACGTAATAGACAATAAATTTTCGATGTGATTAGGCAAACGTTACAATAAAAAATTATTGGTGATTACTGAATAAAAAATCTGCCAGATCTGGTAACACTAAGTTTCTTCTACCTTCAGAAGCTAGAGGAAACTTAGAATCAGGCCCTGCGCATTTTCTGTTTGTCACCAATAATGTATCAGTAATTAGTTATTTGCGATTGTAAACTTTGGTTACTGCTGATTAAACCACTAAAACTATACTCACTGTCCTTAAAAAGTGTATTTGAGAGGACGAATATGGAAATTCATTTGATTTAATAACTAGACTTCACAAGTTACGAGCGTAATTTACCTATTTCTAAAATTGCTGTTGTAACTACTTATAGATTTTATACTTTTTTTCCTACGGATTTTTTTTAAACCATATTTTATTAACTTCTATTCTTCTATTTGTCCGGTACAAATCTTACAATCGATTGTTAACTAACTTTCCGACTAGCTAGACATTTGAAACTTTCAGAATAGCTCAAAATTCGATGACAACACAATACTTCGAAGCCCGATTTGCGAATTTTTGATTAGTTTTATTTTAATTGATTAAAATATGAAAATAATAATCTCCTAACAGCTTTAAAAATAGCCATTAAAATATTGGCTAAAATTTAATTGTTGCCAAAAAAAAAAAATTACGAGTTCGTTTTCTTTCGATATAAAAATAAATACACTTAATTAAACGTGAACGTTAAAAAATTGTAAAAAAGTTATATTATACATCTCACAAAAATGGACGTCATTATCACCTTAAAAATTTTATACGCATTGGTAAAGTGCTAATGTAGTTCTATAGCTATGATTCAACAGAAAATTTAAAAACATGGTATATAAAAAGTTTTTTATCTTATAATTATTTAAATTTTTTTCCATTGTTTTATTGTCACTCTGAACTGCCTGCCAGCCATCCTGACAACAGCAAGAGTAATAATTCGGTGAGACATAGACCCAGTCGATAGTTATGTGATCCCAAGCTCACCCATCCCGTATATTGGTGTCTTTTTCTTGTCTATTTTTCATGTATTTACTGGCTGGTGTTAGTTTTTTTTTTTTTTTTTTTCCCCCTTTCAATTATGATTGTGCGGGGGTTTTAAGTGCTTTTTTCTACAGATTTCTGGCATTATTTTCCCATTTTAAACTGCGGTGGTGACAGCTACTAGATAGCCTACAGTAATAAAATAATGAATATCATAATAATATAAAAAGTAAAGTTTATTTAGTGTAAGAACCGGTAAAATAAAATTCTATCAATATAAAAAATAAACAGTTAAGTTCTGCGTAGAAGTAAAAAAATGCATGTATTTTTTTCCCCATCTATAATACATCAGTAATTAGCAACTTCTGATTGAAAACTTTGAATACTCGTGACTAAGCCGCAGAGACATACATCCCCCATCTTAACTACCTGAAAGAACGAAAGTGGAAAATTTTCATCTAAATAATAGCTCTTGACTTCCTCATTTTAATAGGGGAGAGTTAACAAGGAAAGCAAAACGAGACAGGGGATGAAAGTGAAATAATTTTGCACATGGCCGAATGTGCAAATGAAGAAAGTACTCCTAGCTATTCATAGATAGAAATGTAGTCAAATTATAAGGCAGCAGTCTAAAAATAATCACTAACATGCATAAATTTCTTAAAGACTGGAAGTGAAAAATTTAATAGAATTCAATGTTTGCATATTATATGTGAATATAGAAGATAGCAAGTACATCTCACAACAAAGTTACAAAGAAAAGTTAATTTAAGAACATATATGTGTCCTAGCCGACAATTCAAAGCCCATGTTATTCTATTGGGGGAACCGTTTATAGCATTGCTCATTGCTTAATGGATTTTGACATGTTTTTTATTAACTTCGATTCTTGTTTGTTTGTTCGTTTGTTCCAGTACAAATCCTGCAATCGATTTTTAACTAACTTCCCTACTAACTAGACATTTGAAACTTTCACAGTAGCTCAGAACACGGTGACAACGCAATACTTCGAAGCCCGATTTTCGAATTTTCGATTAGTTTTCTTTTAATTAATTAAAATATGAAAATAATAACATCTTAATAGCTATAAAAATGACCATTAAAGTATTAGCTATAATTTAATTGTTGCCAAAAAAAATTTACGAGTTCATTTTCTTTCGACCTAAAAATAAATACATTTAATTAAACGTGAACGTTAAAAAATTGTAAAAAGTTAAATTATGCAAGTCACAAAAATGGACGTCATTATCAATTTAAAAATTTTATACGCATTGATAAAGTGCTAATGTAGTTCAATAGCTACAATTTAACCGCAAAAATTTATTTATTTATTTCGTATTTCATTTTATAGCTGAAAAAAAAAAAAAAAAAAAAAAAAAAAAGAGAGAGAGAGAGAGAGAGAAATGCTTTTAGTTATTTCATCACAGTTTAAAACTCAAAATTTAAATTAAAAAAAAAAAAAAAAAAAAACTGTTTTTAAGAAACGAATATAAATTTAACGCTTGTGAATTTTCATAATGTGAAAACTTAATTAAAAATATGTATATTGGCGACGATAGATATTGTACGCTCTTGAGCAACTTTAAACTATGAATTTTTATGCAGGCGTTAAACTGTAATGGTCTGTATATAAGTAACAAATTAATAATGTTAATTTAGATTGATTAATAATGAATTTAGAGGATTGAAATGGACAAAAGTGCTCCATCCACTCAAAGATAGATAAGCAGAGAAATTAACAGACATCAATCTAAAAGTAATAATGAAATCGTGTTCAAGGTATCCCAAAATGTATAAATTCAGTAAAAAGTGAAAGTCAAAATTTTGAAGAAATGAATGCATTTATATTATATGAATATAAAAGGTAGTAAACAAACGAACAATAACAAAAACAAAAACAAAAAAAAAAAATATCACAATAAAGTAAGGAGGGAAGAATGTTTAGTATAAACACTGAGAAAAAATTCTATAACTGACATCTAGAATCTAGATTGTGACTCTAGTAAAAATAGTTCCATGTCACCCTTATAAATTCTAGTCCCCTTTGAGAGCGAGTTCTAGAAACCCCTATCAGAATTCTAGAGCGTTTGTCTATATTATAGAGGCCAAACTTATTTTAAAATCTCAGCTTATAAATGTGAATACAAGAGGCATATTTTAACAATTAAAATCTAGGTTTATAAATCTTGGTCCAATTCTAGAAAATCAAGTGAGAATTTCTCGCAATACAAAAGATTCAGAATATTCAGAATATTGTTTCACCATCTAGAAATGTTTAAACTAGAAATTCTCGATCATTTCGTCTATTCAGCTTATTGGCGTGCCTTATATACATAGCTCTGAAACCTATATTTTTAGTTTAGGGGTTTAGAAAATGACCACTTAATATATATATATATTTGGCAGTGAAAAATGTTAAATTGAAAAATTCTATATATAGGTTAAACTATAATGTTCTATATAAAAGTAATACATTTATTAATTTTATTTTAGTTGAATTAGTTGATAATTAGTTATTTTACGAGAATTCAAATGTACAAAGGAGAAAAGTTCTTACACCCACACGAAGAAACTATTGGACATCAGTCTAAAAATAGTCAAATAATATTTTATCAAAACCGGAAGCTTTAATTTTGAAAAATTTAACGCTTTTTTTCTTATGCATATAAAAGATAGTAAAAATAACTCAGAAGAAAGGAAGATTATTTAGTGTAAGAACCGTTATACTATAAGCTTCTTATCTTCTCTTTCTCTGTCAGTTGACAGACACGAAAGGCTGTAGCTCTAAAACTATTTTTGTTTCATGGAATATTTTTAGTGTTATTTTTCGAAATCTTCAATATCTGCGTTCTTCACAGTTTCTGCTATACGTTATTGAGTTAAATCTATATCTATGTGAAGTATTTTAGTAGCCATTCCTTTGATATGTGCATGATAAGCCAAATAAAATTTTTGTAAGAGCTTGAAGCGTTTATTAGCCTTATACACTTTTCTTTATCGTATGTTATGTATATATGAAAATAGACTTATACACGTAATTTAATTCATACCTTATATATGATGTACATACCTTACATATGTGTAACATCTACATCATACATGTTATATATGTTCACACTCATACATGTATGTATGAGTATATGTACAGTACATATGTATGTCCTTTATCACTGAGAAAAAATTCTGTAACTGACATCTAGAATCTAAATTGTAGCTCTAGAAAAAATAGTTCCATGTCATCCTTATAAATTCTAGTCCCCTTTGGAAGCAAGTTCTAGAAGCCCCTATTGGAATTCTAGAGCGTTTGCCTATATTCTCGAGGGCAAAGTTATTTAAAAATCTCTTCAAATAAATGTGACTACGAGAGGCGGGTTTCAGCAACTATAATCTTGGTTTATGACCTAATTCTAGATAATCAAGCGAGAATTTCTCGCAATGCAAAAGATTCAGAATATTGTTTCACCATCTAGAAATGTGTAAACTAGAAATTCTCGATCATTTCGTCTATTCAATTTATTGGCTAGCCTTATGCGCATAGCTCGGAAATCTATATTTCTAGTTAAGGGATTTAGAAAATGGCCAATTATTCATTCTAGAGGAAGGCGGTATATATTTTTTCTCAGTGTATATAGGTATATACTGTACATACACATATATGTACTGTACACTACTATACACACAAATTTTTGTATGTGCAGTACACACATATACTGCATAATATATGTACAGTATATGTATGTACGCACACATATTTACAGTAATTATTGTACTTATGTATATTTATGAGTGGATGTACTCATATAGTTTACCTGCAATCGTAGGCCGCGGTAGCCTGGTTGGTAAGAGCAGCGAGTTCGTAATCGAAAGATTGCGGGTTCGGTCCTCGAGCCAGCCGAAGACCGTCGTGTACGCTAATGGCGACTGGTGCACGTTAAATTCCGTCGTGGTCGCAAAGTCCTCCAAGTTCCCATCAAAAATTATACCTCTGGGGGTACCGGAACATGGGTCTAACTCGCTCTGATCCGGATCAAAATTCGAGTTTGGCTGGTGCTGCCATCTTTCACCAGCTTATGGAACTAGAAGTCGTACTTCCTCCCTATGAGGCGTTCCTAATAACGGAAGACGCAACCCTCATGCCTTAAAGTAAGTCCGGTAGTTCCACTACCGGGGCTCGGAATTTCCGAGTGGCACACGACAACAACAACAACAACCTGCAATCGTAATTTACACATAATTTAACGCTGTCAAGAAAGAAAATAATAGAGCGAAATTCTACATTAATGTTTTAAGTTTAGGAAATTTTAAAAAAGATAAATAAATATATTTTTTGAATAGTGAAAGGAACTGGTGATAGTGTAATATTATATAGTATCAAATGTATTTTCGTCTTTTTTTTTTTTTTTTTTTTTTTGTCTTATTCATTTGGAGAATTCACAGTTGTTTAAGGAAGGGGTGGGAGGTGGATGAGGGATAGCTTGAAAGCAAGGAAATATTTTTATGAAAAATTCAGGAAGCATTTTTTTTTTTTTTTTTTTTTTTTTTTTTTTTTAAGCAAATGACTAAAATTTTTAGTTATTATTTTTAAAATAACAACAACAACGATAATAATATTTTTATTTCTCGCAAAATTATACATTTTAATTTTTAACTGATTATTTCCTAATGATGCACTTTGATTTCTCCAAAAATCTTCTGAAAGTTCTAACTTTGAAATTCTTTCCTGGTAAATCCTCTTCCTTTAGAAGAAAATATGTTACTATTCAATTTTAGTGATATTTCAGGAATATGACTTGCAGAGAGTTATGCACTACGAACTCAAAACCATTCATTCATGACTTTCTGAGAGAGTCAGAAAACACACAGTTTGAAAGTCAGAGCATTCTTTGTTACACTGACGCACAGTGCGTAAAGTGATACAAAACAGAAGAAAAAAAAATTATTTCTTAGAAACTTGAATATTTCATTAACACTTTTGGTGGAATAACATTAACACTTTTCTGTAAATATTCCACTTTATGCTAACATTTCTTTCCCTGATTAATTATAGAAGTCGAAAAGATGTAAATCAAATTAATTTTTTTTCTTGGTATATTCGTAGATACAATCACAATATATATATATATATATATATATATATATATATATATATATATATTATAATAAGGAAAATAAATCCTCACATTTTTGATCTATTTTCTACTTATTGCTTTGTCTATGCTTTTATTTGAAAGAGAGTGGAAAAAATTTACTGCAAATATCTAAATTGAAAAGGATCTTCTTGTTTTTCTTACAAATTCCATGTAGCAGAAGAGTATTTTTTCTAAATTTTATTAAATGGATTATTATTCTCATTATTATTATTATTAGTTTCATAAGAATATATATGGTCAGTTCACAATCTTAAAAAGTATAAAAGAGTTTAAACACAAATTGCACTATAAATTTTCTTCCTTTCTTTTCATTTTTCTTTTGATTATAAATTTCTTTTCCAATTATAATCTTTTTCTTTTTTTAATATTTAAACATTTGCGACAGGTAAATTTTTCGAATTCCATCTCATATTAGACGATAAGTCGTACATTTTTTTCCCCTTTTTAACCGACTTCAAAAAAGAAGGAAGGTTCTCAATTCAAACCGTATGTTTTTTTTATGTTTGTTAGCTCATAACTTCTGAACAGATGCTCCGATTTTGATACTTTTTGTTTTGTTGAAAAGGTCTTGGTCTGAAATAGGTCCCATAGTAATATCTTTACGATCTAAAGAAAATACAGGGTGCCCAAAAAAATCAGTCCCAACTCTTTTAACTGCTAAACGGCTGCAACTATAGTGATAAAAATGATATGTAAGTATAGCAAAGTGGCCATGAAGTACAAGGTTAAACCGCTTGCAGCACCGCCTGGAGGAAAACAGCGGAGCTAGTATTCCTATCTCGAAAACAGTTCTAAAGAAAAAGTGAATTACAAAGCTGAAGAGTATCACCGATTTAGTACAAAAAAATAGTTTAGACATTCATGCTAACGTTCCTATCTCGGAAACGGTTCAAGGCAGGGGGAAAAAGTGAATTATAAAATTGCAGAGTATCATCGATTTAGTACGAAAAGATAGTTTTGACATTGATGCGAAAAATACAAGGCTAAAAACGCGCATTTTTTTGTTAGCAATTTCTTACAATATACACACTTTAACTACATTGCTCACGTTACAGCGTAGCTGGTGAGACATACGCTATATAGTTAAAATACGGTTACTTGATACTTTTTGTTTTGTTGTAGAGATCTTGGTCTGAAGTAGGTTCCATTATAACATCTTTACAATCTAAAGAAAATAAAGCGCCATCTGGTGAAAAACAGCGGAATTAATGCTCATATCTCATATACGGTTCAAGATGGGAGAAAAGTTAATTACGAAGTTGTAGAGCATCAACGATTTACTACGAAAAGACAGCTTTTAGACATTATTGCTAAAAATAGAACGCTTAAAACGTGTAGTTGCTTCTTCGCAATTTCCTACACTGTGCACACTTGAACTACGTTGTACACTTTCCAGCGTAGCGGATGACACGTATACTCTGTAGTTCAAAGTACTGTTACTGTAAGCGGTCACATCGATTAGCGCAAAGTCGTTTTCAACCAACTTCATAAAGGAGGTGTTCTTAATTCAAACTATGTGTTGTGTTGGTGTTTGTAAGCTTATAATTTCGTAAGAGATACTCTAATTAACCGACTTCAAAAAGTAGGAGGTTCTCAATTCAAAGCGTGTGTTTTTTTTGTTTTTGCTCTCTGCTGCTGAACGCATGCAGCTACACTGGTAACAGCAGTATGTAAGTATCGATGTTGAAACTTATGTCCGTCAGCTGCAATGCATATTTTGCTCTTTCTTTGATCTTTACGCTGCGCAATTTCCAGCGCAGTGGGTGACACGTATTCACTGTAAAGTTCAATATATATGCCTAACAGAATTTTCGGTTACGAATACAGCGTATCCGTTCTTTACATTTCTAAAGACTTTTTAATTTAACGTATGTTCGTTCAATAGATAGCTTTTTGCTCATATCCGATAAAGGCAAGAAAAGTGACACAACTTAAAAATGCAGCATTTGAGAAAAATCAACTTACAAATAAATTGACTAGAATAAAACTGGCACAACTGTCTCTCGAGTGGATAACTTTCTAGATGGAGATGTAACTTTTTTGTTCACATTAGGTGCATTTCATATATTTTTCAGTGGCATAAACCATTTTTTGAGTAATGTCACTTTTCTTGGAAGGTTTGATTTGTGAAACTTCCGTCGAACGTCTTCTGATGCTCTGCTATATAAATAAGTTTTCACTGAAAAGAGAAAAATAAAATCTTTTTGTAAAAAAATAGAACCGACTCCAAAAAGGAACTACTATTCAAACAACTAAAAATGAAAGAAAATTGGCAGAAAATGGAACTGTAAATTGCGCCTAAAAGTATAAAATAATTTCCTTCGCCAAACAACATATAATACTACAATTAATCATAACTTTTGAAGTCGGCGCAAAATTAAATAAAAATTGATACCTTTATTCAATACAAAAATCAAATCCTATTCAAAATACAGATCTCACATTGTTACCTGCAAAACGCAGCCGAAAGCTACTTTGATTCAAGAAAACAAATAAGCTTTCGTAATCAGCAAATGTTGGCGAAGATGCTGGTATCTGACGTATTTGGTGAAATAAAAATAGCAAAATTATCTGGCAAACATATTTAATTTCTTTGGGATAACATGATTATTTTGATAAGGTATATCAAGAGAGTAATCAAGAATATGAAACAACACATCGTACAATATATATTTTGAAAATATACATCCTGCGTGTATATTTTTGCCTTACGTTCTGTTGCCAAATTTGCAAAGGAAACTCTAACTTCGTAGAAACATAAATACCGCATTGTGAAGAATGTTCACTGTTCTATATAGATACTACTAATGGACCAATTGTATATAGTGATAAAATAATAAAGGAAACATGAAAATGGATCATTCGAGACAACAGCATTTGTTGCTACCGATCTAAAGACAAACCTTTAAAAACTAATTAAATTTTATTTAATTTTGCGCCGACTTCAAAAGTTATGATTAATTGTAGTATTATATGTTGTTTGGCGAAGGAAATTATTTTATACTTTTAGGCGCAATTTACAGTTCCATTTTCTGCCAATTTTCTTTCATTTTTAGTTGTTTGAATAGTAGTTCCTTTTTGGAGTCGGTTCTATTTTTTTACAAAAAGATTTTATTATTTTAGATTTTTATAAATATTGTGACTTTTTAACAGATTTTTCACAAGCATTAAAAAATGGCTATAAATAGTGATTTTGAATTCACAGTCCAAAAATCATTAAATTGGATTAAAAATTTAAGATTAAAAAAAAAAAAAAAAAAAAAAAAAAAATAGTCTTTAGAACAGCCGTGCATTCACACATTGTCATAATTTGCAAGCTACCATTCATCCGAACTGAAAATTATAGATTTTATAGAAAAATAATAATTTAATTTAAAGTCAGGTTTTTTTTTTTTTTTTTTTTTTTAATTAGCTCTACTCGTATTAAATATTTAAAGGAAGTTATAAAGTGTTTATGACTGTGATTTTTTTCGATAGTAATTTTTTTTTTCAATATTCACTGTGTTTTGTGATATTAAAGGATGATAATTCAAACAAAAATACTTTTCTTCACAGACGGATGAAATGTATTATCATGCAGATAGTGTTTAGATGAACTGTTCCTTATCGCAACGATTAGGATGGAAAATAATAAATATTTCTTACAAAATCAAAGATATATGCGGATAGGTTACTGTAAACACAATAACTTTAAGTCTCCTTATTTGCAATTTTTTAAATAAAAGAACTGAATTTTAAAATCTATGGTATTAAAGAAAAAAAAAAAAAAAAAAAAAAAAAAAAAAAAGATGCATCCATTTTAAGAAATTCCTCTGGGAATATTTATTTGAGATCTGGTTCACACTTCAACTTTTGTATAATGAAAACAGGAGTAAATAAATAAAGGAAAGTTATCTTTTCAGCAATAGGAAGAATGTTGTTACAATATCATTGGTAGTCATTATACTAAAAATTATATTGTAAAAAGTATACAGTTTCTTAAAAAGTATACAATAAAACTCGATTATAACGAGGAAGCAGGGCACGACATTTTTGTTCTTGAAATCCCAGTGCTCGTAAAAACCGGGTCTTTCGGAAATACACACACACACATATTAGGGTGTCGCTTAAATGGGGGATTTTTTTTTTCTTTCCTTTTTTTTTTTTTTTTTTTTAAAGTACAATACTCTTGCTCTCTAATTTTTATTACTTTCCGAACATTATATGTAAGGAAAGTACACTGAGAAAAAAAAATATACCGCCTTCCTCTAGAACGAATAAGGGTCGTTTTCTAAATCCCTTAACTAGAAATATAGATTTCCGAGTTATGCGCATAAGGCACGCCAATAAACTGAATAGACAAAATGATCGAGAATTTCTAGTTTACACATTTCTAGAGGGTGAAACAATATTCCGAATATTCTGAATCTTTTGTATTGCGAGAAATTCTCGCTTGATTTTCTTGGATTGCGTAATAAACCAAGATTATAGTTTCTGAAACCCGCCTCTTGTAGTCTCATTTATTTGCAGAAATTTTTTAATAACTTTGCTCTCGATAATGTAGGCAAGCGCTCTAGAATTCTTGTAGGGGCTTCTAGAACTCTCTTTCCAAGGGGACTAGAATTTATAAGGATGACATGGACCTATTTTTTCTAGAGCCACAATTTAGATTCTGGATGTCAGTTACAAAATTTTTTCTCAGTGTATTGTAGGCATGATTTGCGAAATAGATTTTGTATCTCGCATAGCACAAAAAAGTAGAATGTTGCAAATTTATATTTGGGACTATCATGATGTCTAATAGCACTCCTCCAACTTTAGTTTTTAAATAACTTTCCCTTTCAGAGATGTATACGATTTTTCATGATGTATGTATGTATGTATGTATGTGTGTGAGTGCACACGATTGCGTCTAAGCGCTTTTTTCGAATGAGCTGAAAATTGGTACGTATGTTATAGGTCACCATTTCATAAACTGTGTAGCTTTTGGTGATTCTAGCACTCATAGTTTTTTTACAGTTACAAAAAGAAATATTCTTTATCATTGTAAAGTATGGGCTGAAATTATTTGAAATGTAATAGTGTCTAAATGCTTTATTCGATTGAGCTGAGAATTTTTATACGTGCTATAGGTCGCTATAGCACGAACTCTGTTGATTTTGGGAGATTTTAGCTCTTATAGTTTTTTACAGGGACATACAAAAAAATTCTTTTTTATTATGGCCAATGGGCTGAAGTTATTTGAAGTGCGATAGTGTTTAAATGTCTTATTCGATTGAGCTGAAAATTTATACACATGTTATAAATCTCCGTTGCACGAAGTGTGCAAATTTTGGTGAATCTAGAATTTATATTGTTTTATTTTTACAAGGGGCACAAAGAAAAATTCCTTATTATTATGGCCCTGGGATCAAATTTTTTTAACGTGCAGTAGCGTCTAAACGACTTATTCGATTGAGCTGAAAATTTATACACATGGACATGTTATAGGTTACCATTTCACGAAATGCATAGATTTTGTTGAATCTAGTACTTATAGTTATTATTATTATTATTATTATTATTATTTCCACACTCTCTATTGTTTGGGAAATGTGTAGTGAGTTTTTTTTTAATTATTTTTTCCACATCACTGTCTCCCGTGTATCGCACAGTACTTTTTTCAGAATTCCTAGTAACAACCACAACTGATTCTTCAGTTGGAACGTATAATGTAATTAACCTCTTAACTGCCTCAGACGTATATATTCGTCTTCACAAAGTACGATCTTTTGTATTACACTGCTACCAGTGAAACTACTGACACGGTTTGATAGTGCTATAAGATAAACTTGAAAGTGATCTTGACGATGTTTTCGAAAGATTTACTAAGAGTTCAGAGTTGAAAGAGAATGGTTGCACTTCGAAGTAAATCTCGTAAATTGTCTTCGGCAGGTAAGGGGTTAATTCAAGTAGGAGGGAGGGGGGTTATTTCTATTGTTTGTTAATATCCATTTTATTGTACAACAGAGCAAAACAGCATGGACATTTAAAAATTTTGATAAATAAACATTTTGGCAGAGAGAAGCCCTTAAAAGAGACACATTTTAAGATTTCATAAAAAAAAAAAAAAAAAAAAATTCCTCGCTAACTTTATTATGCTAGAAGTAAAAAACTTTTGAAACAGGATTTAACACCAAACATCGAAGAAAAATTTCTTCGTTACATCCAGGTTCTTGCTATGTCAGGAAATTTCGTTATAAGCGAATTTGACTTGATTATATATACACATAGTGAATTATTTTTGCTCAAAATTTATAAATATAAATACTTTTGAAAATGTATAATATACAGCATACGATACATTCTTAATTCAAAAAGTATATTAAATAATATACTTTTATGATATACACTTTAAAAAATTAATAGTAATATTAGTAATTGTATAGAGTTATGTGTGCTCGTTCTTTTCATTAAAGACTAGTAAGTTTACTCATTTATTTATTTATTTTTATTTTTATTATTTTTATTACACTTAAAAAATAGTTAAGTATATTTTTCATCATAATGATGAAATTACACTTTGAAAAATGCATTACAATGTCATACTGATTGTCTCAAAACGGTTGAAACGTGTTTTAATATTTTACCAGCTATAGATATGTAGGCAATGTAAATTAGAAAAATGTTTCAAACGAGGCCCAATTTTAAAGTAACTGCCAGATTATATTTTAAATAGTCACACTTTTTAAAAATTTCTTACTTTTTTTTTTTTTTTTTTTTTTTTTTCTGTACAGAAATGATAATTTAGAAAAATCTCCATCCTCCGTCAAATACAATAGTATAATTTCTTTTCTTTTCTTTCTTTCTTTTTTTTTCTTTTGTTTGAACGACCAAAATATACAGAATTATAATTCATTGAATTTTACGAAATTTCGGAGCTTTCCGATACAAAAATAACTAAAAAGAGAGGCAGAGAGCCAATAAGGCAATAAGCTTCGAAATTCTGTGAAATCCGATCTGTCATAATTCGGTTTTGGACACAGAGGAAATAATTTTTGTTGTTGTACTTACCGAAATATGGGATACATTTTTGAATTAACCATTTATATTAGGGAGACCGTATAAAAATTTAAAACTGTGTAACTTAAAAAAAAAAAAAAAAGTAATAATAATAATCACATAATTTTTCTTTTATATTATTTCACATACAACATTATTTTTTACATTTTTACTTTCTTCTATATGTAATATAGAGAAAGTATTGGATTCGCGAAAATTTTCGACCTCCGTTTTTTGACGGATCTACACGTTTTGGGATGTCCTGAACACGAATTGATAGTTTTTAAAAAATGTCTGTCTGTGTGTCTGTCTGTCTGTCTGTCTGTCTGTGTGTCTGTCTGTCTGTCTGTCTGTGTGTCTGTATCATTTTTTTGTGGACGCTGTATCTCACGAACCAATGAATGAAATTTAACCAAACTTGGTATTTAGTTGAACCCTGACATGAACTGGTGCCCATTAGATTTGGGGATCAATAGCTCAACAGGTGGCGCTGTGATCGCATTTTATAGGACAAAATTCCGTATAAATGGGCATAATGAGAGTTATTTTAAACTTGTGATTGTAAAATTAATATGAATTATTGATAATAGTAGTAGTTAACTAGGAAAAAAAAATTTGTGCATGGGGGGGGCATCGGTTCCCCCCCTGGGGGGGAAATACCCCCCCGGGAGGGTTAAATTTTGAAGATGGGTATCATTCGAAAGATCTCGTCAATACCTTTAAAACGAATGGTTGAACCATAAATCTGTGATAATTTAAAACAAAGTTATCGATTTTTTTTACTTTTAACAAAAAAAAAAAAACAGAAAAAAAAATCGTTTTTTTTTTTTTTTTTTTTTTTTTTTAAATATTGTTACTGATTGAATATGTATAGGAAAATATAGAAGAAAGTCTTGTGGTGGCCACAACATACTAGTTCTCATTATCTTGAACAAATAAAAAGTTAAATCGCATTTATATCTTTTTGAGATACGCTGACTAGTTAGTGCTGACAGGTAACAGTAAAGAAAAATAAAATTGCTTGTAGATAACTGTATTACATTTTTTTGAAAATTTAACTTCTTTTAGGTTTCGGCATTCAAATGCACAGTAACATAAATTGTTTTAAAAAATGACAATATTGTATTAATAAGTGTCTCTTCAAAAGTATAAAAATGCAATAAATTTCGAAAATTCATGTTTCTCTGTCTTTCTTCTTTCTCCGATATCTAACTTTATATTAAAAAAATAAAAATAAATAAATAAATAAGAAAGTGTTAAAATCACCTTCGTTCTTGTTTTAAAATTCAAATAAGGTTTTTTTTTTTTTTTTTCCCCGTTTTCTAGAAATTGAAATTTTGATAGAAAATATATTTTATGTTAAATGCACGAGGGGAAAATGTACATTAGATATAATAATAAAATATTATGAAAATGTTGTAAAATATACAAATATATATTTTGAATATATTATATTATACATCTATGTAATAAACTACCGACCTCCGGTTTCGTTATGCTTAAAATAAATTTGTGCATAAATTAATCGGTTTTTAATCAAACGTGGTTTATTTGACAATTTTTTTTCATGATGATATAAAACGTTTAATCATTTTAAACATTTTCTTGAAAAGGCAGAATTTTAGGGAAGTTACTAAATGTAAAATTATTTTTTTATTTAGGAATTCAGGGCCACCTTTTGATTATTGAAGGAAAAATACATTATATAGTTTTCCAAGTCGAATCAAAATATTTGTCCTTAATTACCATGTTTTTATTAACTTCGATTCTTGTGTGTTTGTGTGTTTGTCAGGGACAAATCTTGCAATCGATTTTTAACTAACTTCCCGACTAGCTAGATATTTGAAATTTTCAGGACAGCTCACAACACGGTGACAATACATTTTTCTAATAATTTTAGTCAACTGCTTCAAGTTCCGCTGCCTACGGCAGCGTTTATATGATTCGGCAGAAAATTTATTTAACTAACTTCCCGACTAGCTAGACATTTGAAACTTTCAGAATAGTTCAGAATAAGGTTAAAATGCATATTTTTAATACTTTTAGCCAACTGTTTCGGGTTCCCGCTGCCTTCGGCAGCGTTATCAGTACAAAGTTTGCAATTGATTTTTTCCTAACTTTCCGACTAGCTAGACATTTGAAACTTTCAGGATAGCTCAAAACACGGTGACAATACATTTTTTTAATACTTTTAGTCAACTGGTTCAGGTCCCTACTGCCTTCGGCAGCGTTTATATGATTGAACAGAAAATTTACTTAACTAACTTCCCGACTAGCTAGACATTGGAAACTTTCAGAATAGTTCAGAACATGGTGAAAATGCATTTTTTAAATATTTTTAACCAACTACTCCGGGTTCCTGCTGCCTTCGGCAGCGTTACCAGTACAAAGCTTGTAATCGATTTTTCACTAACTTCTCGACTAGCTAGACATTTGAAAACTTCAGGAGAGCTCAGAATACAGTGACAATACATTTTTTTTTATACTTTTAGTCAACTGATTCAGGTCCCTACTGCCTTCGGCATCGGCAGCGTTTATATGATTCGAACGAAAATTTATTTAACAAACTTCCCGACTAGCTAGACATTTGAAACTTTCAGAATAGTTCAGAATACGGTTAAAATGCATTTTTTTAATAACTTTAGCCAAATGTTTCGGGTTCCTGCTGCCTTTGGCAGCGTTATCAGTACAAAGATTGCAATCGATTTTTCCCTAACTTCTCGACTAGCTAGACATTTGAAACTTTCAGGATAGTTCAGAATACAGCGACAATACATTTTTTTAAATAGTTTTAGTCAACTGTTTCAGGTCCCTACTGCCTTCAGCAGCGTTTATATGATTCAACAGAAAATTTATTTAACTAACTTCCTGACTAGCTAGACATTTGAAACTTTCAGAATAGTTCAGAATACGGTGAAAATGCATTTTTTAAATATTTGTAACCAAATGTTTTGGGTTCCTGCTACCTTCGGCAGCGTTACCAGTACAAAGCTTACAATCGATTTTTCACTAACTTCCCAACTAGCTAAACATTTGAAACTTTTATAATAGCTCAAAACACGAGAGCAATGAATTTTTTTAAAAAATTATACAGTTGCTCTGGGTTCCCGCTGCCTTCGGTAGCGTTTATATGATTGAACAGAAAATTTAAAAACATTGTCATTATATATTTTTAAATCTAGAAAGTTTATTTTAATATAAATGTAGTTTGCAACAAAACTTTTAATGGACTTACTTTGCTTCTGAGAAATATGGTTATCTTACGAGAAGTGCTCGAACTACTGTGCGCGTTCAAATAATACACTGCGTTAGACGTTCGATATTTTGGAAAGTTTTAAGAGTGCATACGGTAACAGCAAGGCCGTAGCCAAAAACTTTGTTTTGGAGTTGATTCAAATATTGAGTGATAAAAACGAAGGATAACTCTAAAATTTTAAACAAATCTACAAATTTTGAGGGTGGGGGGAGGTTGAACATTCCCCTCCTTTGCTATGACCTTAGGCATCTGTTGTACCTAATGTGTACCAAATGGAACCGAGTATTTCTAGAATTTTTCGTCGTATATTTCTCCCAAATAAAGTAAATATAATTAAAGCATGAAATTACAATATAATCGTAATTGTTAATCTTTTTTTTACTTTCCGAACACTATAGTGAGGAAAGTATTGTAATCATGTCAAAAATCCAAATTCGAGATTTTGATGCTTCTATACGTTTTGAGGTCCCCTGAGTCCGTTTTCACTATTTTTACGATGATGTATGTATGTGTGTGTGTATATGTGTATGTCTGTGAGTGAACACGCTAGCGTCTAAACGCTTTGTTCGATTAACCTGAAAGTTGGTACGCATATTGTAAGTCACCATAGTACAAACCCTATAGATTTTGGTGAATCTAGCACTTATAGTTTTTTTACAGGGACACAAAGAAAAATTCTTTATCATTATGGCCTATGGGAGCAAAATCTTAAAAGTGCGATAGCATCTAAACGCCTTATTCAATTGAGCAAAAATTTTATACACATATTATAGATCACAAATACTCAATCTTTATAGATTTTGGAGAATCTAGCACTTATAGTTTTTTTTACAGGGACACAAAGAAAAATTCTTTATCATTATGCCTATGGGGCCAAATTTTTAAAAATGTGATAGCGTCTAAACGCCTTATTAATCCGAGCAAAAAATTTGTACACATATTATAGATCACAGTTGAACTAACTGTATAGATTTTGGTGAATCTAGCACTTACAGTTTTTTTACAGGGACACAAAGAAAAATTCTTTATCATTATGGCCTATGGGACTAAATTTTTAAAAGTACGATAGCATCTAAACGCCTTATTGAATTCAGCTGAAAATTTATATGAGTATTATAAATCACTATTGCACTAACTATAAGCATTTTGGTGAATCTAGCATTTATAGGTTTTTACAAGGACACAACGAAAATTTCTTTATCATTATGATCTATGGGCTCAAAGTTCAGTAGTGCTAAATAAAACAACGTGTAATAGATGGAGAAAAATACTCAAACACTCTATTATGGTTTTCTCTCTTGTTTTTGTTTAACATCTACTCTTTCTTTACTTTATCTACAAAACTGTTAATTACTCAATGTTGAGTATTTAACATTGTGTGAGTACAACATACATCATTGAGTTCAGATGGAGAAAAATACTCAAACACTCTATTATGGTTTTCTCTCTTTTGTTTGTTTAACAACTACTCTTTCTTTACTTTATCTACAAAACTGTTAATTACTCAATGTTCGGAAAGTCGAGTGGAGTCACTCCAGATTTTTTTTTTTTTTTTACGCGCTAAATGTTGATTATACGAAATCTGTAAAACTGTCAAATTTCTGTTAGATTCAGCTCACTTTTCGGGAATTTATTTGATTATTGAGAAAATTTTAGTTGAATTCTTCTGTCTCTTGCTTTTCAGACATGACTTCCAACCAAACAGTAAAATTTTGAAAGATGGTTAAATTCAGCAAAATATGTAAAAAAAAAAAAAAAAAAAAAAAAAAAAAAAAGGGTTGATTTCAGTATAGAAATAATCTATAAAGCTTCCATGGTAAATTATAATAATAATTTATATGTAATATATACCATAATTACGTTGCGAAAATTTGTCAAGTATAGTCAAAACATTTTGTAAAATGTTTGACAGAAAAAGTTATTTTAATTTACATTATATATTTTAATTTTCCTGATCAATCCCAGTACAATTTCAACATTCTTTATTATTAACAGCTAAGAAATTTTTTAAAGTGGTTACAGTAATGATAAAAAATTGTCTTTCTTTAATCATCATAAATAAATAAATAAATAAATAAAAATTAAAGAATCGTCAAATGAGTTAGAATACCATTAAACGCATAAAATAAAGTATTCAATGCTCAAAGGATTTGAATTTATCCTGAAACTATCAATTTGAAAAATAAAACATATTTTCACGATTTAGAAAAATATATATGTATCGTTTATGGCGCGATACTGACCGGTGCAAAACTTTTCACATCTTTTGCATATCGTATTCGCATGTCTGAGTTCCTACCCAATAATTATTTAAAAAATATACATCGTTTATGGCGCGATACTGACCGGTGCAAAACTTTTCACATCTTTTGCATATCGTATTCGCATGTCTGAGCTCCTACCGAATAATTATTAAAAAAAAAAAAAAAAAATCTATCGTTTATGGCGCGATACTGACCGGTGCGAAACTTTTCACATCTTTTGCATATCGTATTCGCATGTCTAAGCTCCTACCCAATAATTCTTTAAAAAAATCTATCGTTTATGGCGCGATACTGACCGGTGCAAAACTTTTCACATCTTTTGCATATCGTGATCGCATGTCTGAACTCCTACCCAGTAATTATAATTATTGGGTAAGAATTATTAAAAAAAAAAAAAAAAAAAAAAAAAAAAAGTATTATCGGATCAGTCGGAAGGATAGGTTTATTTATTTTTCTCAACACGTGGCCACCATTTGAAACAAGATGGCAGATAAAGTTTATTAATAAATTTTAACAAGTCTACTGCACAAATTTGGTTCGAAGTAATTCAGTATTTTGAAAGTTATCCCAATGGCAAATTTTCAAATGTCCGCCACCTAGAAACAAAATGACGGAGCAAATTGCCCAGTGAACTCATTAAAGATATTTGTATCGACTTTGTCTCGATTTTATTCAGTATTTCAAAAATTATCGTGCTGACAAACTTTCAAGTGGCCGCTATTTGGAAACTAAATTGCATAGTAAGTTGCCCCGCAAACGTTTTCAATATATTTGTAACGTATGTCCACTATCCAACTTTGATTTGAATTTGTTCAGTATTTCAAAAGCTATCACAATGGAAAATTTTCAAATGGTAGCCTGATTTCAAGTCGCCTCCACTTGGAAACAAAATGTCGAAGCGAGTTACCCAGTGAACTTATCCAAGATATTTGATAGATAAGTCCACTATCCTAATTTGGTTCGAATTCATGCAGTATTTCAAAAGTTATCGTAATGACAAATGTTTAAATGCCCGCCATTTCGAAACAAAATGGCGGAGATAGTTGCCCAGCGAACTCATCCAAGGTATTCGCAACGTAAGTCCACTGCTCAAATCTGGTTCGAATTAGTTCAATATTTCAAAAGTTATCGTGGTGGCAAAATTTCATCGGGCCGTCATTTGGAAACAAAATGGTGGAGCAATTTGCCCACCGATCTTATTCAAGATATTTGTAAGGTAAGTTCACTGTTCAAATTTGGCTCGAATTAATTTAGTATTTCAAAAGTTATTATGATGACAAATTTTCAATTGGCAGCCTTATTTCTAGTAGCCGTTACTTGGAAACTAAATGACGAAGCAGGTTCCCCAGCGATCTCATCCAAGGTATTTAATAGATAAGTCTATTATTCAACTTTGGTGCGGTTATTTTAGTATTTAAGAAGTTATCGTAAATACAAATTTTATCAAGTGTCAGCTTGATTTTAAATGGCCCCTTGCGTTTCGCCATTTTGCTTAAAAATGGCGAACCAAGTTCATTAATAAACTTGTTGAAGACCCTTATACGGTCTATGTATACACAAAAATGTAAGCAAATCTGGTGTTAAATACCCTTTTTGCAATGTGCGTTTGAAATTTTCAAGTAGTCGGAAACTTGAAATAAAATGAAACTTAGAAATAAAATGTCGAATAAAATGCCGGAGAAAACTTAGAAATAAAATGCCTGAACAACTTGGTTAAGTGTCGGAATAACTTATCCAAGGTATTTGTAAGTACCACTCTCCAACTTTGGTTCGATTTGGTTCCTTATTTCGGAAGTTATTATGATGATAAAATGCCCATTATGTATATATATATATATCTATATTATAGTAGATAGATGAAGTGATAAGTCGAATTCTAAAGAAATCAACCTAAAATTGAATTTAGAACGAAATATATTAGTGATTAAAATTTCTCAGGTCACACTAACTCAGTCCGGTGACTACGTGATTTTTTTTAAATTGTGGTAATTGAGGGTTAAAAATCTAAATGTAAATACAAAAATCGGTTTGAGGTGTATTCATTCGGGGAAAGGTCATAATCGTGTTCTATTTCGTTGCTCTGACTTTTATCTGTAAAGCAACCCTCAAATATATACACACAAATTATGTCTTCTGATATAATTTAATATAATATATATATTTAATCACAAGACAAATTTCATAGATGAAATTGGTTTGCTTGAATTTTTTAAACAAAAATTTCATGATAAAAATTTCTATGAAAATTCCAAAACTATGCTATTCTTCATCCAATATTATAAGAATTTAACTTCGAAAGTTTCTAGATCTTTCATTTTAAATACAAGTCTCGACGAGAAACTAAAAATATAACACGTGAGTAAGCTCTTTTGAAATTTCAGCATCCCTTATCTAAATTTCAACAGTCAGTATTTTTAACTCTCCCAACTTGAAGCGTAAGATAAACAATAGAATATTGCTACTACCAATATCACTTAAGTGTGTTATCGAGGCACAAAGAGCTTGTTTTTTTTATAAGATTGAAAAAAAAAAAAAATATTAAAATCAGATAGTTCAATAAGAAGCATCAAAACACTCGTTCCACAAAATTCGGACAAAAGAAAAAACTCACCGAACATCGACATTCATCACATAAACATCAGAATCGATAAATATTATCTCTGAGAAAATTGCGCAAAAATGAACACTGATTCAAAATTCAAATACATCTTTAAAATAAACTTCTAAACCCATTCATACTTTCAGCAACCTCCAAACTCGTTAGTTTGATATCTCCCTTCAGTCCATCAACCGTCATCTCATTGCTCGACCCCGGTGCCCTGCCGGCTCATCATTTAGTAAGTTGTAACACAGTCGACACATGGAATAAACACGATCGGACTATTCCCAACTGCTTTCTGATAAGGTATTATCTCCCCACCAGCACTTCTTGGAAGCACTCGGTTAACGTTTATCCCTGTCTACTTATCACCTGATAAGAGACCATGCCGACGTCAGTCTTCTTATGACCTGTGTTGGCAGGCCCTCATGATGAGATTGTCATGAATTATGAGCTGAAGTTTGATGATGAACATTAAAGAGAGAAAGAAATTCATTTTGGAGATATTTTTCGTCCCATCGGTGTTTATTTATATTTAGCGGAGTTCGCGATCTTCCAAGGACATAAAGAACAAGAGGTGAATTCATAGCAGTATCTCATGTACAAAGGACTGAAGTGAGTGCTAGGTGATTTGAAGACACTTGTTGCTGGTGTGATGTGATATTACAAATCATCCTCTTCGTACTCACTTTAAAATATCGAGAAAGAAAGAAATATTTTATTATTTTTTGCTAGATCATTTTGGAAATTCTTGCTCTGGCACATATCCCAAAGCGTGTGAGGAGAAGTTGAAAGATTTTATCAATATATCCATGGGTACTGAGTATGTAATCTTAAATGGTGTTAAGTGTGCTTTAAATTGATTTAAAAATCATTGTCAATCAATGAAATATGAATCCACTTTGTTTTAAATGTAGAATATCTGGAAAATATTTCAGTAAGTTTGTAAGATACCCAACGAGTGTAAAATAACAGCAAATATTTCGAAATCTTCGTATCATGAGTCTAAAGATGTTAGGTTAAAAAACGAATTGTCTTAAATTTTAACTGTTTAAAGTAATGATCACCCAAGCACCTACTTAATCGTGGATATGAGAGTGTGATCCATCATAATTTTAACCTAAAGTACATTTAGTTATTATAATAATAACTGGACACGCGTTGTGAAAATTAGTTAATTAACTGATTAAAGATACGTTAGAAATTTTAAGTATCAAAAACTAATAGCTGAAGCAAAATTAAGGTAAATCAAATAACATATATTTTATACAATAATGACAATTTAATTTAATTAACAAATTACTTTATTTTTACCCCCCCCCCCCCCACACACACACACACAAAAAAAAAAAAAAAAAAAAGACGTGAATTTATTAATTAATGATGCTATATTCCTTTTTATCTAAACTGATAAACACTTAAAATGTTTTAATTAATTTTCAATAAATTATTCATTTTACATATATATACATTTTTTACTACAATAGGACATATCTTCATCATAATTAATTAACAGATTATTCTTGCTGAGGGCAAAACTTACATATTAAATCTGAATACAAAATTTGCATATTAAATTTGAGTATTACGTCGGAGTGCAGAGCTGAGTTTAAAAAAACTAAGCACAAAGTGTGTATATAAAGGACCAGGAATATTAGTTATTTCAAATATAAATATGTATACCATCCTGAAATTCTGGCAACTGACGAAATAAAATAAATAAATGAAATTGTTGTCTCACCAATGTCATCGGTACGATATCATCTGCTTCGTAGAGGTTTGCATTTGTACCTACCTGCCTTCTCTAAATTCGTCTTAGCGATAAAAGTGTCTTAAAAAGTCTTAAGACAATGCATTTGTAACAAAGTCTTTCCATTTTAAATAAAATATAGTTTTAGAAAACAAGAAATAATAGAGGAAAAATTATGGTCGGGTTGGATTTTAGAGAAGTTTATGAAATAAATGAAATATTAATATATTCCGAGAAAGGCAACTGTGTACGAATAAAAATAAAGACAAGGCTGAAAGTGTTGCAATTTTATTAGAAATCGACGCTGAAATTATTTTAGTTAAGAGGTACCCTTTATTGACCATAAATAAAATTGCTGTCAATTGCATAATAGAAATAAATTAAGTTAAATAACAAGTATGAAAATATTCTGAAGAAAATTATCGAAAATATTAGAACAAAACTTTTTACTATAGGTTACTTGAGCATTTTCCAGCTTAATATCTGCCACCTGCCTATATGTATATACATGATTTTGATAATATTTTTTCGTATAAGGTACTGAAAATTACTAACTGCTTTATATCTATAAGACGTATATCAAGTGGGTCCATAGAACGGCTTGCAAATCGCAGGCAACTGACGTGGATCTTATGCAAATGGACGAATTTTTTAATTTTTTATTGTTTATTTTATGAAAAATAAACAACGGGTCTTTAAAGCAGAACATTTTGAAGTGTGCCTTTAAAAATCAGTGTAGCTAAGCAGTCCTCGGGTAACAGTCTCAGGTATTTAATTTAAAAATACCCTTACTTTTTTATACTACCTAATGTCATGTTAGTGTTATGGAGGCATTTGTCTATAATAATGAGTTCAACATAACACGGCAAGTCATGTTACATTTTAAATCTTTGAATATTAATTTAATGATGCAATATTCGAACCTTGTGGGTAGCGAAAATCAAATAACTGAGAAGGAAAAGAAGCCTTAGCAAATGGGTGACAAATCCTCTTGATTATCTCTAACTAAAATTCCTTTTTTATTCAGAATAGTATCGCCTGTTTAATTTTTCACCTGCTTATCTATAGTTAGCATACACACATATAGCATTATATGCATAGTTTTTATTAGAAAAATTGCTATGCAACGAATAAGTACGATCAGTCAGAGAATGTGAATTTTTGGGTACACATGCAAAATTTTTACATATACTTGGCTTTTTATTACAAAATTTGTAAAACAAAGAAATATGAAGATGCTATCTAAAGATTTTGATCAGTTAGAATGCCTTATTCATATATATACACATAAAGACAAATAGATAATGACAATAGCATTATTGCAATTTCATTGATTGATGTGTAAATTTAAAAATATTTATTTAAAAGAATGTTTTACATACCATTAAAAGTTGAAGTAGCCACCTGAAATAGGGCTATTCTGCAAACGTCAAGGATTGGAATCAAAGATGAATGAACAATGTTAGCTATAGTTTTGTTTAATGATGTAAAGCGTAAAGTGGCGTCGAGCCGAATGGGCTTAACACGCAGAGAACAATTGACGACAGTGTGGAATTCATCCCGAGGGCCACTCCTCCGGATGAATTCCACACTGTCGTCAATGTCCAGAGACATAACATCACAATATTGATCCTCTGCGGAGGAAATGGCTCTGCCACTTCGGTAACCACCAGAAACAAACACAGTTCAGTAGTTCAGTTTAAACACTTTAAGTATACCGCGATACTTGGCTAGTGAGGATTAGAGGTGAGTTCGGGCTCTATTTTGGCAATCCGAGCCCGCCCGGGCCCGAAACATTTTTGAACTGAGCTCGCCCGAGCCCGAAAAATTTTGTGTCATAAGAGCCCGAGCCCGATGTTTAAAGTGGTACGCTATGCAACGCATACACAATAGTAAAATTAAATACCGTTTCATTTTCAAATTAATTTTCTTATTACCAATCCTCAATTTAAATAACTATAAATGCTATTATAAAAATTTATAATGTCTGTGTCTCTGTATACATGTATATATTTATATAATATATATTTATAGTGCAGCCCATTGTTTATAACGCGCCTATCGGAGGACAAAATATTTATCCGAATGAGTGAATGAGGCCCAATATAACGAAGGAGGAAGGATAACTGTATAACACTATGACATAATATGCATCCCGTTGAAAAAAAAGTTCCGTTTAGAAAAAGGAAAGTTAAAGCTACTAAGGTTTGCAAGATTATTTTGTGATTTATAACCTATCATGGCTATTATGGCATTACTAAAGGTGCTCTCAAAATAAATATATATATTTTTTTTTTACATTTTCCAGTTAGTGAAGAATAAAATAAACGGAACATTTAGCTTGAATCCGAGCCCGCCCGGAGCCCGAAGACTTGCGTAAGATTTGAGCCCGGTCGGGCTCGGGCCCGGGCTTACGGGCTCGGGCTGAGCCCGTCACATCTCTAGTGAGAATAATCGTCCAGTGAACATTGTGAAGCAGAAACATAAAATTCTATCAGCTAATTTATCATCAAAGTGGGTGTGAGTTCTAGCATTATTATATATATAAATTAAATAACAATATATATAATCAGAAAAATGAACAATAAAATCAAAAAAATATTAACCCAAAAAGCATCGAAGCTATTGTCAGGGAGATTCCTCAAATGCAGGGTGGAAAAAGAACAGCGAGACGTTTCAAGAGATACAAGCAAAAGCTAAAAGTATCTTTGTCCCCTATACGTCCTTTTAGCTTTTGCTCGTAGTGAAGTTACTTTTAGCTTTTGCTTAGTATTTCTTAAAACGTCTCGCTGTACTTTTTCCTACCCTGCATTTGAGGGGTTGCCCTGACGATAGCCTGAATGCTTTTTGGGTAAATTATTTTTCTGGTTTTATTATTAATTTTTCTGTTTATATATATATTGTTATTTAATTTTTATTTAGGCTTACATATCTTATAATTGCTGCATTTTATTGCGTATGCTATATATAAATTCTGATTATTATTTTTTTTTTAATTTTACTTATTAATTTTTGGTTTTTTAACCTATTGATATTTTCTCCTCTTATAGTATATATATATATATATTGCAAGTTTCTAATTAATTAATTTAGTTTACTAATATTTGATCCGTTATGCTGCATTTTGCGCAACTTTCATTGTATAATTGTTAATTCTAAAATTATTATCTTCATGTTGAATTGATTTTCCTTTTCTTGCATTGTTTTTAAAATCACAGAACTTTTAGCATTTTAGTAAAATTCATTAATTGCCTCATGGGCTTAGTTTTAGTTTATCCATGGTTTCATCTAATTCAATGTTTGAAAAGCTTTTCAATATATATATATATGTGTGTGTGTGTATGTGTATGTATGTACTTAGCATTAAAAGGCCAACCTAAAATATCCAGGTAAAAAAAAAAAAAAAAAAAAAAAAAAATGCTAAATAACCATGAACACATTTTCAGAATATTAATAGGAAAAATCTATAAGCACTTGTGAATAAGGTACATGAGTTGTAATTCAAATTCATCTCAATTCCTTTTTGTTGTTTTTTGAAAGTGGTACGTTGTGTAGCATGCAAAAATGTACAAGAAATTTTCTTATTTATACATTTGCTTTTATTATTCATTACTTCTTAATGTAATTCGATGCAATACCTTTACATTGAAATTAAACGAGAACTTGACAAATCTTAAAATGAACAAATAATAATAATAACAATAATAATGAAGAAAAATATGGGCCATAAATTTATTTAAGGTAACAGACATCAGTTTTGTGATAGAGATATTTATCTAAACTGTATATATATATATATATATTTATATATATATATATATATATATATATATATATATATATATATATATATATATAATATATATATATCTAATATATATATATATTAATCCCAGCTTAACTCTGAACATACATAAGCATTGAAAAGAAAAAATTCCCCTTTTCCTCTTATTCATGTCAGATATTTTATCATAGAATGATAGAATTCGTGGTAAAAGGCGTCCAGCGCTTCCATTCACAAACAAATGTTCATGCAGATAAGATTCGTGAGGAGCAGTGAAAGATTTCTAAACCATGTTCTGTTTCAGTGTCATCTTTTACATAGATTTAAACTGTTGAAACACGTTTAGGTAATTTATCTTTGCAGTCATTACTAAGTACGTCAAAATAGCACCAAAACAAGCATCCCCAATCTAAATTCTTTGAGTCAGTTGTGCTCGGATTCCCAACCTAGAGATACCAGTGAGGAACTTTATCAAGCTAGTCCTCAACTTTGTGTACAAACAATTCGATAAAGAGCAGAGCACGCATGCATTTTTAGGGACTTAGGGCTTAGTTCGTTCGCTCTCTCCCCCTCCCCCCTCCCCTTTTTGTGTGTGTGTGTATGTGTGTGTTAAGATATAATGCTGGCAATCATCATTTAAGGTGTCAGATACCTTTGAATGGTGAAAATATTAGCAGAAATTAACTGCAATTTTATTTATGATAATCAATAAAGTAATTACACTTTTGTAATTTTAACAGTTGATTAGAAAGGTTTTATATATGTATTACGACTTTCAAAATAAATCACTTTTTTTTATTTTTAGTACGACAGTACTATTACTTTCAATCAGACATTTAATTTTATCATCACTTCTTGTGTTTTACCTTGACTATTTCAGGATATTTTTTCTTTTGGCAACAAGTTAAGAAAAAAATTAAAATTGAGATAAAACCCATAAAATAAATTTTAAGAAATGAATACAGTTACCATTCCTAAGGTACGCAACTTCATTCTTTAAGTTTAAAAGTTTAAAAAAAACAATCATTTATTTTATTTTATTTGTTTATTTTTTACCCTTTCTGTAGTTTTAGACCAATTAAAAAATGTTTTTCTTTGTTTTACTCTCTCGCGTAAAGTTAAAAAAAAAAAAAAAAAAAAAAAAAAAAAAAAGCCGCATTATACACTGTAAAAAATATGTCCCATTCGCTGCCACAAATTCCCTGTAATTTGAGAAAATACGCGTAATTTACGAAAAAATTACGTTGTCAGAACGTATTTTCTCAAATTACAGAGAATTTCTGACAGCAAATAGGACATATTTTTTACAGTTAGCGAAATTGACTTATACCTCTTTTATTTGAAATAATTTCATAACTAATGTTTTAAACAAATAAAACTGTAATGTTTTCATAATACCAAAAATATAAAAATGATACCTGTTGTATATTTTGGTTTAATAATTCACTTTATTACACTCTATCAAGTACTTAATAAAAATCTATATAAAATTTTCTTTTTAAGCGTAATATAATAAACATATACTTTGTGTTCTATTATGATTTATTTGATGAAATAAACATGTTATATTTTAATATATGAAATAAAACTATTTATTTGTTAGATCTAAACAATTACTTAATAAAAATATGTATTCTGCATTGAGTAATACCACCTGTATATGGAATTACTACTTTATTGCACAAACCTCAGAAATTTCACTGCGCCAAATATCATAAATAACTTTTTCAAGTTATTTCAAAGTTGTAGGCTGAAAATTTCGAATTTTTCACCCCTTTTATAGACTAAACATTATCGAACGGATTGAGATTAGGACTATATCCAGGTCTGATAAAGAAGAAATTCTACAATATATTTGTTGGATTGAACTTAAAATGAAAAAAATTATGATTACTTCAGAATTATAGATGCTCAGGGGAGTGGATAGGTAAATTTAACAATTTGAATCGAATAAAAGTACCACAGACGCCGTGTAGCAAGGTGCATGATCATCTTGAAATGCTGATTGTGGAAAAGTCTGAAATACCTTCAAAATAGTCTGTGAGGCACCACCTTTATAACGATCGAGTTTTATTTCGAGTTAATTGATCCTTTGAGCATGAAAATTTGCCCGATTCCTTAAAAAGTTATGCACCTCCGTACCGTAATGTACGGGGAATGTGCCATTGTTTGAAAAGTGCAATTTTCATTGAGTCGTTCATTTTTTCGTCGTTTTATTAGCTTGCGTCTGTCAGCTCGAAATAAATTAAAATTGACTTATCAGAGAAAACCAATCCAGCCCAATAATTAACTGATAATACTTTTAATTTTTTGTTCAACTGAAGTATTATTTTTTAATTATTTTTCTTAGTAATGGCTTTTTTTTTTTTTTCAGATCTTCTGGTTTTTAACTTGTTTTGTTTAATTGTTACTGCACTATTTTTTAAGAAATTATTATTATTATTATTTTTTTTTTTTTGCTAAACTTTTTTTTTTTTTAAAATCTTTTCTAAGTTCTGAACATGATACAAATAGATTTTATAAACATTTGCTTTTTAACTTGTGATCATCCCGCTTCGATGAGCAACATGGCCGCCTAGAGCAAAATTTCAAGTTTAAACAGTCAAAGAATTTTATATCTTGCTAAAAACTATCTCACGAATATTTCGTTGATATACCTCGCGTGTTAAAATATTTTTTGATTTTCATTCTAAAATTAATCTTTTTTTGTGGTATTGTTAAGTGTCTTATCCTTGCCATTTTTGATATATTTTCTAAAATTACAATTTTCCTGACAATTGCATTTTATTCTTAACGCTTGGATCAATCCTAAAGTGTACGTTGAAGTCGACATAATAAAATTTGTTCGAAAATTTGCTTTTTAAACGATACAATTGACGGTTGCGGGAAGAGAAAAGTAAACATCCAAGTGCGGCTTTTTATTTTATTTTATTTTGTCCCTTAGTGTATTTAAAATAAAATTAGGTAAAATCGGATTAAAAAAAAAAAAATGAATAGAGTAACCATTGCTAAAGATAGTAACACTGTTACCGCATGCCTTTATATGGAAAAACAGACTTAAAAAAAAAAAAAGAAAAAAACCTATCGTACTAAATTAAATTCTGTTTTGTACAGAATTTTATATTCATTATTTAGAAAACAAAAATAGGCTTTGGTTTCTTTTCTGTTTAATACTTTTCATAAAAATGTCAAATTTTTGTCGCTACATTATCTTGCGCTTACAATATCTCCGTAATAGTTAGCCAGAATTTTATGAAATGCTAACAGTTTTAATATAAGTACATAAAATATTAGCCTTTCAGATTAAAACATTCTTAGTTATATGCATGATTACGACTAGTAGTAGTCATAATATAATAATAATAATAATAATAATAATAATAACAATAATATATCGAAATAATGGAGCTTTCCAACGAAATTGTTCTTTGTCATTTTAATTATTATAGGGAATTTTACATAAATATTTTTAGGTTCATGTGATGTATCATTTGCACTTAATCCTGAGCGCAAGGCTTATATCGACAAAAAATTATCTCTGATATTTTTAAGAAAAGATAAATAAATTAATTGAAAATGTACAATTACTCTAAAAGCTGTAATCGATAGATAAAACCACTATTCTTAACACATGTTACAAATACAAGTTCTAAAAGTAATTATTTTTGCAGTTATTGTAAATAAAATTATAGTCATGTTTTGCAGATATTTTCTGCGATCAAAGATATCCGGCCCCTTAATGTTGTTCAAGGGAAAAAAAAAAGTTCTTTCTCAACAATATAACGCTTTTTTCATATAATTACACTCGAGTCTTCTTTAAATGGAAATAAATGAAACTGCTAGGTATTATTAATGAATTAATTAACTCGTTTAGTGGTCAAGACGTACATACACGTCATGAGTTAGCTGTAATTCAACTAATATGACGTGTTGGGACGTCAAATCGAAATTAAATATTTTCATCCGTATAGTGGTTGTTACTAGTTTGCACGAGTGAAATATATGAACGTGAACAATTTTCGAATGCATTTATATATTTTATTAACAATCGTAAATAAACACTTAACTAGTTAACAGTGGACTAGATTTTTTTTTTTTTTTTTTTTTTTTTTTAATACAGGGTGATTATAATTAAAGTTACGATTTCAAAACGCTATCATTTTAAAACTACCCATCAGAGTGGTTTGATATTTTACCTGAGCAATCGTGAGGCAGTGAAATTTTGCTTGGCAAATGGAAACAAAAAATGTTCCAAAATGTGCCGTTAATTATCCATAAAGTATTTGTTTCATGAAGCTCCCCTTTTTCCCTTTCCACTATGACTGTTTCCGCTGTAAACACGTATTCTTGTCTTTTTGCTAAAGAAAAATTGTAGTAAACACCTGAAGTCTATTGTTTCCTGCTATTCCATTGTGTTGCTGACAACATTCTAGTGCTTAATGAGTCCATTTAGGTGTTTCCCCTGACGTTACCCTCACAGCGCCATGTATAGGAATATGCTGAAACTACTTTTTTCCTCCTCCAAACAAAATTTCATTGCTTCACGATTGCTTTTGTAAAATATTAAATCGCTCTGATAGGTAGTTTTAAAATCGTAACTTTAATTATAATTACCCTGCATGTAAATCTTTTGTGTATTTCTGTACATGAGCCACAAACGTTATATATCCTAATATTATACAGTTAAGTCCATTTAATTTCTAAAATTCATTAATATTTGAAGCAAATATCCTGTTAACATTCAAGGATTAAGGAATAATAAGTGTAACATAATCTGAGAAAGAAGATATTTTGAATTTTATGTTGCACTCAACGTTAATGTTTAGGGATAAAAAAATAAAAGCCACTTCAAACTTATTTTGTTTTTTAATTCTCACTAGGGAGCCTCACTGAAGTTTAGGCAGTTATATAATTTGTAAGATAAAAATAATATTTCTGTAAATTTTGAAATCTTTAAAGACCTTGGGTAAAATTTTGTGGTGCACCCCTCTTAGGCCACACCCTATATCACGGCATGCTGAATACTGGCTGATAAGAAATGATCTATATTTGAGTCTTACCTTTCTGTCATCGGTCGGGCGGTCGAGCTCGTGCACTCTTGTTTATTAACACCCGTATGTCTAATAACATCATAAAAATAGTACAAACTGTAAAAAAGAGGAGTACAAAAAAACGGCGCCAGTTTTATTGACATCATTAAAAGTTCTGTCGATGGATAGATTTGCCCTTGTGCCCTCAAAATGTAAATCTGCTCTCTGCCGTCGCGTATATATTGGCCTGTGTTAGCTACTCCGTTGTGCAAACATTTTGTCGTCGACCAGGCAGTGTTTATGGTGACAGCATGTCAGTCGCTGCTCTGTAGACATTAAACAGAAACTCAGAAACCGGGCGAAATATACAGAGAAGGCATTCATCGCTTTAAATCCCCTCGCCACGAATGAGCTTTATATCTTTCAACGGGACAGATCAACTTTATGTTATGAAAGGGTGTACGGTAGTTAGGGTTTTTTAGATTAAATGTTCCGATAAAAATCATTTAAATGTTCTTCAGAATTCTGTTTGTAAAAAAAAAAAAAAAAAAAAAAATGTTTGATGTTTAAGTGTTATGTTTCTCTAAGATGAAAGATGTTAAGTGTTTTACAAGAATCATATTTTATTGAATTGAGCGATCATATTTGCCTGTCTTGTACTTTTAATTTATAATCACATCAAACAATGCAAACGTGTAAGGTATACTGAAAGAAAACTAAAAAAAAGGAACATATAGCTGCCAAACTTTAGCCGCAAATTATATGGTGAGCCATATTTTTTATGTTCTTTATGCAGAATACGGCATAAAGTTCATTAAAAGTGCCGATGCTTTGAAAATCTAAACTATACAGACTTAATATTCGATACTCAAAAAATGGCGCGAGAAATGACAGCCACTAACGAAAAATGTTGTAATCCCTATGTTTCAAAGATGGGAAACGTATAATGTATTAACGGAATTTTTCGATTTACTCTCCCCCCCCTCTTTTTTTCCTTTGTTTACAAATAGCCTTAGTGAGCTAAGACAATGGTCAGCGCCTCTCGATCCGAAATAAAAACAAAATTTTGGCAAGGGCCTGCACCATTCAGATATGATTTCAAGATTGACTTCTTGGATTCTTTTAAAGCATATCACAAACATATCGCTTTTAACATTAATTTAACATAAATTTATGGACTAGAAAGCTTAATATTTAGTAGATTGGAAAAAAAGTTATGACATCTGTAATAAAGATATTTAATTTTTCCAACTTACGAAATTATTACACTATACACAAAAATCGAAACTTTCATTTTTGAACAAAAGAAAGAAAGAAAGAAAGAAAAAAAAAAAAATGTCTGGTTTTCTTTAGGAGACTCCAACAAAAAATAATCATTTCTGTTTTGGGATGCTCAAAAATTCATATTTATTTTGCCGGCACGGCTCAATCCGACCAGTTTGATATTTTATCCTTATTTTCAACCCCAGAGAGTGCCCGATACGGACTTCGGGCTAGTCCCTGGCCCCTAGTCGGAGATAAAATATGGGCGCATTTAATTTTGGGAGTATAGAAAATCAAACTTATGCAGGTATGCAAAATTAACTATTTTTGTTTTCTTCGTTGAAAAGGCAAATATAAATAATTATTTAATTATTGACTATGTTAAGTGCCGCTTTTATAGCGAAATTTTTCTTTGTTTGTATGTAGAAATAATTTAAGAGCGATAGTTAATAAGCGTTTCAATACTGTTATTAAACTAACAATAATACTCGTAGTATTTTAATATCGTTCGCATGTTAGAGGTCTGCATGAGTCCGGAATTGGCTAGAAGCTCTTACCCTGTCCAGTCTGGGCCGCCAGAATACAGATTAATTTTCAATCGGGCCGTGCCAGTCAGTCCGACAGAACAAAGATGAATTTACAAACGGGCGGGATGCGCCGGCAAAAAAAAAAAAAAAAAAAAAAAAAAATTGAAAGCGTACTGACCCAGTTCAATACTAACGATCTTTTATTTCAAAGTCTGTAAAAAGATTTTATTTTTAAGTTAAAGTTTAGAATTATGTGTACAATGCAGAAACTTTCTAAGATGGAAAATTAAAGATCTATGTCTTGCAATTAATGTACAACATCAGAATTACTTCATATACAGAAAAAAATTTCCCCCAATCTACTAAAGATTAATATTTCTTATTAATAAATTCTTGTTGAAGAAATTATAAGAGTTTTATGGGGTGTTTAGTTTTATATTTGTGATGTGCAAATAATTCAAGGGCGGCAGTAACATTATACGGGTAAGACCAGTCTTGAAACTACTTAACTCTTTAACGATCATTGGTTTCGCACTGTTAGCAAACATTTAACATTTTTAAGCAACAATTTTACAGTATTTTTTCCTTATTTTAATCGATTTTTTAAACTTTTGGTTCTTTTTCTTTTTTGGTAGAGAACAGGACTACTCCAAAATTTAACAAGTGAGGTTTCAGAGGTAGCCATATACAGAAGTCATTTGGAATTTCTTAGTAGACGTGTGTGCACTTTGCTGTGAGGCAAGCGTCATGACAATTGGTTACGCACTCGTGCATAGCTTTTTCACCTAATGATATGTCGTACAATTATTTTGTCCTGAAGCAACTGCTGCGAGTTTTTACAATTTATAGTGTTCATTTATAAAGTTGTTTATTTATTAAAATGCTTTTCTTACTCTGAGAAAAATAATATACCGCCTCCGTCCAGAACGAATAAGTATTCATTTTTTGAATCCCTAAACTAGAAATATAGATTTAAGAGCTATGTGTATAAGTTAAACAAATAACCTGGATAAATGAAATTATCGAGAATTTCTGGTCTATACTTTTCTAGATGGAGAAACAGTATTATGAATACTATTAATATTATGAATCTTTTGTATTGCGAGAAATTCTCTTTTGATTTCCTAGGTTTGGGTCATAAAGCAAAATTATAGTTACTACAGTCATTTGAAAAAGTTTAATACCACCCTTAGAAAAATTGAATTTAATGGAATTCCGCAAAAAATAGCATACATATTTTACAAATAAAAAAACAAAATAGACTGTACATGGTTATTTATTGTAATTAAAATCAGTATTTTGTAGGACCTCCGTTATTTTTAATTACTTGTGCAATCCTCTTAGGCATGCTATAAACAAGAGCCTTGCAGTAAGCTTTAGAAATGTCTGTGCACCAGGCATGCTCTGTTGCTTCAACAAGTGCCGTAGCAGTGGATGTTTGCTTTACGGCGACTTTATTTTTCACAATACACCACAGATTCTTTATTGGATTCAAATCTGGGCTGTTACCTGGCCAGTCAAGCACTTTGATTTTCTGTGCCTTCAGATATTTCTTGACAATCTTCGCCCTGTGATACGGAGACCCATCATGCATGAAAATTGAACATTTATGAACACGATGTTAAGCCTCAACTTCTCACGTAACAAATTAAGGTACCGCTTTCCGTTCATAGTGGTTTTAGGTGGCATAAATATAGACTAGCAGTACTGGAAACAGACATTGCACCCATACCATTTAGCATTTAGCTTGGAGGATGTTTCACAGTTTGAATCGTATATCTCTCATCATATCTTTTTCCTTTTGGGTGGCGAACACTTCGAGCACGCGCAGAAAATTGCTGCACACTTGACTCATCCGAAAATAAGACCCTACTCCACTGCTGTACTGTCCAATTCTGATATTGTCTGGCGAAAGTCAGTTGTTTCTTTTTCATACTATGAGTATGTCGAGGTTTCCTTGTTCGAGGTTCAGGGAATAATAAACCAAAATCTTTGGCCAAACGTCTTGAAATAGTACTCAAACTGATGTTGGTGCCTTTTGCAGCCAGAGAATGTCTAATCGTATTGCAGGAGGTTCTTGGATCTCGTACGACCATCCTTCTTATCACATGATCATCGCGTTCACTCGTTTTTCTAGGGCGACCGCTTCTCTTAAGGTCCACAAATTTTACCGAAATTTTAAATTTACTAATAGCTTGATGCACAGCTGTCTTACTCACATTTACCCTCAAACTTATTTGGCGTTCAGAAAATTCAATTTTATGCAGGGTCGCTATTTCTGACCTTTTTGTAACAGTAAGAGAAAGTTTTTTACCCATTACAATAATTACACAATAGCACTGTCTACGACAAAATCCAATAAACAACTGAAACGTGTGGGCCACCTTTATTTACAGCAGTAGAATGCGTCTGATGCAATTAGCACATGAGATGGCGCAATAATCTGCGTAAATGATGCAATGTGTTAAAATACTGAAAATCTTCTACTGGTCTTAAACTTTTTCAAATTACTGTAAAATTCACCTCTTGAGTTCGCATTTATTTGCAGAGATTTTTAAGTAAGTTTGACCCCACGATAATACAGATAAGATAAACGATCTAGAATTCCAAAAAAATTCTCGAAAATTAAAAATGTTAATTGTTTCTTCTTATATAGGGGAGAACCGTGTAATATCAACACCACCTGTAATAATGCCTCCGAGCTGAGTTCTACGTCAAGGAAGATCGGCCGATTTCATCCAATCCCCACGATCCAACCTGTATCATAGGAAGTGTTGATTGGATAAAATCGGCCGATCTTCCATGACGTATAGCTCAGTTCGGAGGCATCCGAAGGTGTTGGTAATAGGTTACAGGAGGTGTTGGTAATATGGACCATCGTATAATACGGACTATGAGGAAATTTATATGTTCAACACTAGATGGTGAAACCATCTCATAGCCTTTAGTTAATATTATTGTTATACAAAGCAGGGAGTGACTTGTACATGCGTACCTGTATTTGGACGATTACGAAATTGAGTTTTCAGTTTATATGATCATTGATGTAACAAGTATGTTAAAATGAAAGTATTACTTTCTACTGTTAGGTAATTGTAATATAATTTTAACGTTAATAGTAGTAAATGTACTTATTTTCTGAACAATCTAGAGACTTGTATCATGGGCGCCAATTTGCATAGAAATATATATGATCGGAAACAACGTTGCTCTGTTTATGCGTGTAATATGAACCATGCTCTGTTGTGTAATATGAAACAGTAGTCGATGATAAAAACAGAGAGGTTTTGTTAATGCTCGACGTACATATGTCTCACACTCAAAATCTTGAGGCTATAGAATAGGCCAGCGAAGCAGGGATAATCAAGCTATCATTTTTTTCGCATACTACCCATTGAATATAACCTTTGGACATCCCTTTTTTTTCATCCATTAACTATTATTTTTTCGTCCATTTCTACTATTCCCAAGAGATGGACAAGTGCATGAGGGAACATGCTAGGGTATCCATACTGGACAGTTCGTTTCACAATTCCAAGTATATCAACTGTTTGGGAAGGAGTACGACTTCGGGCAGGACCACTGTGGACCACTTGGTCCATATTACACGAACGTATGTGTAATATGGACCACCGACACATAAATAAAATAATTATTTCCTGCAATTATTAATACTTCCCAGAGTGCTTTACTAAGCTTGAACCATGCAACTATACAATTATAATGAGCAGCCAACAAATTAAATCTTTTTATTTTAATAACATTAGTTTTATGAGCATTCTTGCTTAGGGGGCCCATATTATACGGATCTCCTTTATTTATGATCAGCGATCAGCTGTGTGTCTAACAGCCCTTTATGAAATTTGGTTAGTAATTTCAGAAGAAAATATGGACGGAGTGAACGTTAAAGGGTTAAACCTGAGTGAACGAAGTCCTTGCCAATATTTTGTTTTTATTTCTGGTCGATGCGGTCTGAGCCCGTATTTTATCCCACAAAACTTATTGCTTTTATCTGCAATTTAAACGTTGTTACCAGAAACTTGAAAGAAAGTAGGATGAAATACTTTACCATAGTATGGGATATAGTTGCACTTAAATGCAAACACACACGGTAATGCACACACATTCATGCACGCGCTCGCACGCCGTTGCACACATATTCTCGGAGGCAATAAAAATATGGTATCATTTACGTCCTGCTCAATACTTTTAACCAGACACGCCTATAAAGCTGACACCATTAATAAAAACTAGTTGGCATAGGTGGACTCTGCTCAGTTCCCCATCATATTTATGTTCTCACAAACTTCTAGTGGGAGACATATTATACTCATGTTAAAAGAAATGAATTTGACCAAAGCTTGATACAGTGTCAGAATGAAATCCCCGCCTAATAGGCTATCCACCGTTCACTTCGATATATTTATCTTATTTTAATCTATTAATTTACTTTGTCAGGGTCAATTCCGTTGTTCAGTTTTCATGCTACTGTTTCCAATGCAATAATCCTCAATATTCATATTTATATGAAAAATTTACAATTTCGCTATGTTAATAAAATCGTAAATTACGAATAATTTACGAAATTTTCCTATTAGAATATTTGTATTCAATCCTGCTCAAACAAATATCATAAATATAATTTTGAAGTTGTCTAATGTATTTATGATCCTCAAGATGGAAGTTTATGCTCAATTTTGCCTTATTCTGCCATTTTAAGTAAATCGTAAATTCCAAATAACTTACGATTTTTTTTTATTGGAAAAATCATAGTCTATGATATTCACGCCAGTATCCAAAATAATATTTAAAAAGTGGTTTGACATCTTTACGATGAAAATATCCCTCAAGATTGACGTTTATGTGAAATTTTGCTCAATTCTGCCATGTTAAGAAATTCTTAATTTTCCAATAACTTACCAAATTTTTATATTGGAAAATTCATAGTCATTAATATTCATGCCAGTGTCCTAAATAATATTTCAAAAGTAGTCTGACATCCTTACGATGAAAGTATCTCTCAAAATTAACGTTTATGTGAAATTTTGCCCTATACTGCCATGTTAAGAAATTCGTAAATTTCCAATAACTTGCGAAATTTTCAAAGTAGCATATTTACAGTTACTGATGTTCATTCCGGCATCAAAACTGATATTTTAAAACTGGTCCGACATTTTTACAGTAAAAAGTTTCCATTTAATGCACGTTTAAATGAAATTTTGTCCTATTCTCCCGTGTTAAGAAAATAGTAAATTTCTCATAACTTACGAAGTTTTTTAATTCGAATGTTGCAAATGAATAGGGTTCTTGCCAGTATCGAAAGTAATATTTTAAAACTGATCTGACCTCTCTGCGATCATTTGTTCGTGAGATATGTTAACAGACTAACAAACTAACAGACTAACACACTAACGGACTGACACACTAACGGACTGACACACTGACACACTAACAGACACCCTACAGACAGACACCATACAAATTTTGTCATTTTCGGATTCCTCTCACCTGAAAACGTATAAAAAAGTCAAAAAACCGAGGTCGAAATTTTTCACGATTACCTAAGTTCCCCATACCTATAGTATGATGGGGAACTAATAAAAATTAGAACAACTTGTATGAATTTCAGCTTTATATCTTGCATTTATAATTAATTGTCTTATTTACCAACTTTTCGAATTTTTTCAGGAGAAAAATTCGTGAAGCAGCAACTATTTTACAACAGAAGGTGCCTTTTTTTACAATGTGTTTATTACCAGTATTTTACAATGATAATTTTCATCATACTGAATCGTAGAAAACTAATACGAGATTTTTTTAATTTAAAAATAATAGAGATAAATCTTATTTCTAAAAAAGAAAATAAATAGATGTAACAACAAATTATTCAAGGTTTATAAATTTAAATTTAATTAGTAATATTTTTCGTAAATGGCTAAATTTTATGCAATTTCAAAAAACTATGTCATCCAAGAAGGGAAAAAAAAAAAAAAAAAAGAATGGAACATTCTGTAGGAATTTTCTCTTTATATTTTTAGAATTATGTCTTAGCATTTAGAATCATGTTTGAGCTGCCAAACTTACCAAAATTTTTCGGGAGACCAATTCGAGAAGCAGCAGCTATTTTACAGTAGAAGGGGCAATATTTTACAATGTACTATTTCGCAATAATAATTTTGAACATACTGACTGGTGGAAAATTAATTCGAGTATTTTTTATTTACAAACAATAAAGATAAATTTTATTTCTAAACCTTTAATTTTAACAGTTATGCCATGTAAACTATTTCATAATTGTTTTTCGTCGTTTATATTACTGAATAATAAATGGAAGAAATTTATTTGAGAATTTTCTATCTAAAAAAATAATAAAGATAAATCTTATTTCTAAAACTGAAAGTTTAACAGCTATGCCATGTAATCTATTTCATAATTATGTTTCATCGACTATATTATCGAATGAAAATGTCTTCCTTAAAAAAGCAATCATGTAAAAAACAACCCATCAATAATATTTGAAAAGAGTAAGCCTTTAAAATATGTATCATAACACATTCATAAATTATACCCCTGTAGCCGGTTGCTATGACTTATCATAAATTGAAAGCTGGACACTACCAGTAAAGCATACTGATAGCTTGATTACTTGTTAATGGAGAACAACTATTTTTACAGGAGCGGGAAAAAATGTGTCCACTTGTCATCATTTCCTACGTGACTGCTAAAAGTTGAGAGATTTACTGTACTGCCCAAAGAAATTGATTTTTAACACTCTCGTACAGAATCAATTTTGCACATAAATTATTAATTGAGTCCCTGTCATGAAGTTCACAGGTCAAGCCTAGGTAATAATTTACTTAAGAATTGTGACGTAGTTATTTGCTACTCTACTCAAAGCCTACGGATAAAAAAAAAATGATAATAATTTCTTTACTGCACGCGCAGTAACAATGAATCATAGGTAAGTTTAGGACCAATAGTGAATATATGAATATATGTGTGTGTGTGTGTGTGTGTGTGTGTGTGCATAATTCAAGAAAAATAGGTAGTTTTTACTTCAATTACTGACTATCATAAGTAATGAAAGTACTTCAATCAAAAAATTCAATATCATGCTTTTATCTGATTTATAAATTTTAAGAACTACCGAGTCCAAGAAAGGGTTTTTAATAAATTTTATTTATTTTTTTAATTTCACAATAGTTGGTAAAAAATAATCCTCATAGTGTAGATTTATAGGAAAAACTGTTCTTTGCTGCGGTATTAAAATTTTTGACAGAATGGGACTATAGCGCCAAATGTTGAGCGATATGCATAAGGTCCAACTAATAAATATGAACATATATTAAATTTCGTCTGTTGATTCTAGAGGTAAAGCAGTGATGCCAGATTGGGGATTTTTGAGTCTTCTGGGGACAATTTTGGGGACCAAATGTTTGTGGGGACTTTTTTGGGGAATTCTAAAATTTTTTGGGGACAAATCTGGGGAGTTCTTCAACTTTCTGTCAATATTGGCAATGTAATGATTTATCCCTACGACCAGGGATTTTCAATAGCTTTATTGTTATTTGGGGATTTTTTTCAAAAATTGCCTTCATTTGGGGAAAAATCTGAGCTTAAATCCACTTAAATCTGCTTGATATTATTATTTTTTTTTTTTCAAAAAAATTTTATTTTGCCTTTTTAGTAGAAATCAAGTTGCGGATTTTTTCTAAAGAAAAAAAAACCCTGATTTGGGGAAATAATTTTCGACCATCTGGCATCACTGAGGTAAAGTCCAAAAACATTTTGGAGCCACCCAATGGGGAGTAGCGATGTTCCTACAGGCACACAATTTTTTCCCCCTAATTTATTACTACTATTATAAATAATTCTTATGAATTTTACAATAATTAGTTAAAAATAATTATGATTATGTACATTTATACGAAATTTGTTCTATAGTTCCACGCTAAAATTTTTGAAAAAGGGCAATGATAGCGATGCTTGTTGAGCGATTGGCCCCCAAATGTAATCAGCAAAAGTTTAAGTCAAAATCCAACTGAATGTAAAATTTGGTTGAGTTTCGTTCATTGGTTACGTGAGATACAGTGTACACAAAATTTTTTATACACACAGACACACAAACATCTCAAAACGTATAAAACAATGAAAACCGGCGATCGAAAATTTTTACGAGTCCAATACGAGTCCGAAAGGTTTTATATGATGCATTAAAATATAGATATATATAAAAAAGGGAAGATAAACTAAAATTTATTGATTATGCTTTAAAAATATACTACCATGTCAAGTATCTTATCAAGAAATTTACACCTGTTTCAGGGAACTTATGAGAATTTTCTCGACCAGCTTGTTCTTTTTATGGCTGAACTAATTAATACACACTGGGATGGTCATCCTTTTTCCGCGAGCCCCAGGCTTGTCTGGGGCACTTGAATTAGATATCAAGTAGATAAAAAAGGGGATTGATGAAATGTAATGTGAATTGACACTTCACTTATGTAATCAAGCGTATTAAAATTGATAAAGATGCATTGGCTTGGCGTGTATAGAAGAATCTTGAATTAATACCATTGTTCACTAGTATTTCATATTCTAAAGACAAGATTATATACAGGATAGTTTTATGTAATAAAGATTTGTATTTTTTTTTCTTTTTTTTCTTTTATTTATTCATTTTTCTTTTTTGAAACTCTGTTTATATCTTTAGATTAAAGCCGATAGCAATTTCTCTCTAACGTATTTTGAAGTTGTAGCTTGCTTAGAATAAATGAAATTTAATATTTGCTATAAAGGAAAGTTTGCGAGTGATAGTTAAAAAAAAAAAAAAAAAAAAAAAAAAATCAAAGAGTAAAGAAAAAGTTATTATTTATTTATTTACATATATTTTTGTTTTGATTTGATTTTAGTTTTGAGGGATAGTTCTTTCTTAGATATTTATAATTTATTTTTTATTTATTTAGCTTCTCTTTTTCCTGTTAGACGTCAACAATCCCACCTTTTTTTTTCCTTTAAAAGCAAAAATATTGTTCTATTTATTTTGAGCAATTTCATTTTTGTTTTCCTTTTCGCATCGCACTCTATAGTTGTGCATTCTTCTTCAGTTTCCATTTGATTTATTTACGACTTGACGACATAGCTTATATAATAGCACAGGTCTACAAAATTTTCGACCTCCGTTTTTTAATTGATTTGCACGTTTTAGGATGTCCTGAACACGAATTGCTAGTTTTATAAAATGTCTGTCTGTCTGTGTGTATCACGAATTTTGTGTCCACTGTATCTCACGAACCAATGAATAAAATTTAACCAAACTTTGTATTTAGTTAGCCCTTGACATAAACTGAGGCTGATTAGATTTGGGGATCATCGCTGAACAGGAGGCGCTGTGATCGTATTTTTTTAAAATTTTTAACAGGGCAGTATAGGATAAAATTTCGTATAAATGTACATAATGAGAGTTATGCTTAATTTGTGATTATAAAATTAATATGAATTATTGATATTTTCAAGATGGGTATCTTTCGAAAGGTCTCGTCATTACCTTTAAAACGAATGGTTGAACTATAAATATATGATAATTTAAAACAAAGTTATCGATTTTTTTACTTGAAAAAAAAAAAAAAAAAAAAAAAAAAAAACTTAGAAAAAAAATCGTATATATATTTTTTTTTAATATTGTTACTGAGTGAAATTGAATAGGAAAATATAGAAGAAAGTCTTGTGGTGGGCACAATATACTAGTGTTTTTTTGGTGTGCTAAAACCAAAATTGAATCCAGTTTTTCTCTATCCTATACTAAACCGACACATTTTCTTCGGTGATTCTTCAACTAATATAAATACATAGCTCACAACCTTTTTGATTTTTTATTCAGATTTATCACCAGTATTTTTTTTTTAAAAGGAAAATTCCTTATATATTTTCGACACTATAATAAGAAGAAAACACAATTGTAAAAATTTGAAGTCTCCCTAAAATATCGGGAAAGTTGGCACCTATGTACAGTCGAACCTCATTAACGTGAACACGCTTAACGTAAATTACTTTTAACATGAACTGTTTCTACAATCCCCATCGAAAGGAAGATTAGTTTCTGAGTTACTGATAGCATGAACTACTGATAACATGAAAACAATTTTTTTTTTTTCCACTTGAGATTTATGTTAGCGAGGTTCCACCGTATAAGGTAACTTTTATGTTTCCATGATTAATTATAATTAATCATAACACACTAGATACTACCGAAAATAGATAAATTGTGTCGGGTAAACACCCTGTATTAACAAAAATCTACTTGATAGAGAAAACCTAGTTTCATTTTTGGTTTCAGTCCACCAAACAACATATATGTGTCAGCTAAAATTATCAAATCAAAATTCACGAACATTATCTTTTGTACACCTCTATTGTTTATTAAATTTTAACAATAATTGTATACAATAAGATTGATAGATTTAAATATAAAGATTCTTACTTTTTCTTATTCTTTTATTCATTTATATATTTATTTTTTAAATTCTGTTTATATTTTTAGGTTAAATACAATAACAATTTCTCCATAACGTATTTTGAAGGAGTAGTTTCGGGTAAATAAAACTTAATAATAAAACTTAATAACTATGAAGGAAACTTTGAGAGCGATAGTTATAAAAATAAAATAGATAAAAACAAAATAGATTTCCTTTTTCTTTTCCTTTTTTGTATATAATTTAAAAAGTTATGTTTGATTCACATTTTATTTTATTATTTTATTTTATTTTACTTTATATTATATTATACTTTACTTTTTATTTTTCCTACATTCATAGAAAAAAAGAAAAAAAAAAAATATATTGGATTTGTAAAAATTTTTGACTTCCAGTTTTCAGTGGATTTAGAAGTTTTGAGATATCCTGAACACGATTTGACTATTTTAAGAAAATGACCGTCTGTCTGCATGTATATGTGTAGGTCCAAATTCTATGTCTGCTTTAGTTTAAAAACGCATACACAGAATATCATACAAATTTATATTTAATTGAATCTTGACACAAATTATTGCTTACCAACTTTTGGTTCAAATCACCATATAGCGCTAATATGCTGAAATTTTTCTTGCGTATAGAAAGGCTATATCTCAGCTTCTATAAGGTATAAATTCAAAATAATTTATATGTGATACGACCATTATGAAATGGAATGCTCTGTAAATTTGGGTGTATATCGACCGAAAGGTGGTGCGGCTATCCTATAATTTATTCCACGAGAAGGCTATATCTCAGCTGCTACAATGTACAAATGCACCAAGCTTAATATGTAATATAGCTATTGTGAAAAAGAAGGCTAACTAAATTTAGATGTATATTAGCTGACAGATGGTGCTGTTATTACTCACCTTTTGCGGTTTTCCATATGGCTACAAATTAGCATCTGTTGGTTAAAATTGCAAAAAATTGCACAAGTAAAATCATGAAAGTGAGAAGCTAGGATTAAATTGAAGGTGGCGCTGCTATGTACAATGATATATCGGAAAGTTTTATCATTGTAAATCATACAAACTTTTATTTTGTTTCTCTTTTCCTGCTAGAAGCTAACAATCCCCCCCTCCCCCCGTCTTTTTATTAAACACAACACTATTGTTCCGTTCTTTCTTCCTTCCTTCCACTTTTTTTTTTTTTTTTTTTTTTTTTTAACCAGTTTTAATTTTTTCGCTCTCAGCTTTTCTTTGTTTTAAACGTATTTATTTAGGACTTGATGAAACAGCTATATACGATACATAACTATCCTTTTATATACAAATGCAATTATTTTAACTAGTGGACTTGCAGATTATGAGCCTCGATGTTTCTTTAATATCGCTCATTAAAGAGCAGTTCATTTTTATTTTTTAGTATTTTGTATATATGTATAGAATAGTTACATGGTGTATTAAAAAATAAACAAAGAAATAAATAAAAATACTTTTAAAATAATACTACTATCAAATATTTTCATTTCGATCAACATATTTCAACATTATTATTATGAAAGTATTAAACTTCAAGAAAAATTTGAATGAAACCTCAGTTATTAAATTTGCTAAATTCTTACACACTTATGGTCTAGATTCAAGTTTTTATAACAAACCGCATATGTTTTTCTCCTCTTTGATTAAATTGGGTTTCATATAAAGAACTATGTTAATATAAATAACTAAAATCAAAATAATAATAAATAAATAAATAAATAATAACAATTACAAGAACTAAACGTTGGCAATCTATTAATTCGGCATTGAATCAATTTCATAAACTAACCATTAAGAAAGATTTAGATGATTTAGAGAAATTGTTTTGATAATTTAATGGTTATGCATAAATATATATTTGAAATTAACGACAAACTTCTCATTCATTTGTTTAAAGTATTCACTTCTAACTAAAACTTATTTTATTTCAGTTATTTTTATTTGATTTATTATATTATACAGCGTCATTTCTTTATTTTTAATGCAAAATAGCTATAAAATTAAGAATTCACAATTAATTATAAATTTTACTAACCAAATTTTAAATAAAATTAATTTTAAAAATTCATGAAATGATTCTAGTAATAAATTTCCTATTCACAATTTTGATATACACAGAACCTTCAAATGTTACTCTTAGACAAAGAAATTTTAATTAAAAATTTTTGACAAAAGGTTTGCCAAACAACTTTCTGCTTAAGATAATCTGCCTTGCTTTTGTTCTGCTTCAAAGTACAGTCGGTAACAAAAGTGTCCGAACACTAGCAAAAATTCCTATGTAAAAAAAGTACACTTCATACGGTTTTGTTAAATAAATCCTTGTCGAATCCTGTTCTTTTTTAGTGTAAGGACATGATTCGATAAGGATTTATTTAACAAAACCGTATGAAGTGTACTTTTTTTACATATGAATTTTTGCTATTGTTCGGACACTTTTGTTACCGACTGTATAAACCTCACTTAAATCACCCATATGGACATATCATTACTGGTGATATTGATATTATTGAAAATCTGACTTTTATAAAATTAATGTAATATATTATTAATTTCTCTTCCAAGCACATTACATAGGCCTACAAAATTGAAGTTGACAAAATTTGATTTGATGATTTGAGCTGAACTTTATGTTTTTTGATGTGCTGAAACCGAAAATACAGCCCATTTTTCTCTATCACGTACATATTTTTGTCAATACAGGTTGCTTACCGACACAATTTCTTACATATACCATCACAACAATAGGTTTGTTGGTTGGTTAGTAGGGTTTTACGTCGCACTAGTGCTGCGCTGTTACAACAATAGGTATCCATGATTAATTAATCATGAAAACATACTATAAAACTTACTATATAATTATATTGATGGAAGAGTAATGGAAGAAATTATATTGGTAGGCACCCTGTATTGACAAAAATCTATTACGTGATAGAGAAAAACTGATTTCATTTTCGGCTTTAGCACACCAAAAAACGTAAAGACAAGTCAGAATTATAATTTTATAATTCTGACTTGTCTTTACGTTTTTCAATATAGGTCGACATGTAAAATTTTGATTTTAATCAAAATTTTACATGTGGACCTATGTTATCAATGAGATTCTAGCTCAACTTAATTTACAGTTACTTATAAAATTTCAATAGGCTATAATAAACTGCAGAATATTGTAATACTTGGAAATTTATTTTTCTGGATAAATTCAAGTTAGATTTAGTACAATAAAGGTTTTTTTTTTTTCAAACATATATAAATTTTAATGACTATAAAGAAAATAATGAGGCTATTAAAGATTTACAAAATAATTTTATTATTACTTATGTTGGTAAAGTGGCTATTAAGTATGCTATAATTTGTAGAAAATACAATAAACAACTTATATTTGATGTTATTGATAAGAGTAGTATTTTTGTAAAAACTTCTTATATTATTGAATTTAAAAATAGACATATTTTTAACTTCTATAAAGTGGTCAAAACTAAAAATACTAATTATAATATTCTTATTTAATAGTTATTCCTAAATGTCTCAAGAATCTTATTAAATTTCCAACAGTAACTGTAAATTGATATCCTTACATTACAGAGTTAGCAATGTTCTCTTAAGTAATCGTACAAAATTGTATATTTGTATTGTACTATTAATAAATGCAACAATTACTGCATAAGAAATAGTTTTAAGCTCATTGGATTTATTAAAAATAAATTTAATAGGAAAAATATGAAAAAAAATAATAATAATAATAATAAAGTCTTTTTAATAATAATAAAATACGGGATTCTCATTCTCTTTGAAGAAAATCTACATCCTCTCAATATGATTGAGGATTTTTTTTTTTTTTTTTTTTTTTTTTAACATTTTCTTCCTTCAATTCTTTATATAGGTTTATTCTGTATCAAATGGTGTTGCTATATTTAATAATATAATTTATAAACAAGTTATCGGACTACCTCAATGTGGTATTTCATCAAATATTTTAGCTGACCTTTATTTTTATATATATTTTGAAAGAAATCTACTTTATACTAAATTTATACAAAATAGATAAATGATAAGGGAAGCATAATACTATTTATAAAATATAATCAGTCCATTCAATAAAAATCTGTAATATAAATGGTCGAGTTATTTTCCTAATTATTAATATAATACAAGTGAACTCAGATCTAGTGAGAGTTTTACTTGAATAGTCTTGAAAGTTTTTTCACTTTCAGAGTTTTTCTCTTTATTTTTTGCAGAAACAGATTTTGAAGAAATATTTAACACCCTACCCCCCCCCCCTCTCCAACCTGACAGGTTTTAAAATCTCCACTTCTTCTCGTTCTTCTAAAGTAGGATAAATAACTAGAAAGAACAACGCAAGTAACCCACGCATCTCTATTATGTTACCATTGACGACTATTTTATTTCGTGAAATGTCCCAATTGAAAAATCGATTGTACTATTCTCAAGAGAGAATAAGAGAATATTACTATTTTATTTCAAGTTGTTGGTACTCACTTTTTTTTTTTTTTTTTTTTTTTTACAACGATATTCTCTAATGTAATTATAATAAAATAAGAAGAAATTACCCTACAAAGAAAAAAAAAGTGGTGTGAAAAAAGAGGCGGGTACTAACAAGGCTTCTTAATAAATTAGAAATGTTGGCATATCTGGAGACATCATACAAGGAAGAAGCTGAAGAGAGTAATAAGAAAGAATAATAGAACTCCTAGTGTTGGCTCCGGCTGGCCCAAAATAAAAATGAAGGTATGGATCCGGCCTTCAAGGAACAAGTTTAGCTCAGCCTGGTGGGAAGAAAAATAAAAATATAGCTCCAAGCCTTTTTCGAACCGCGTCAAAACAATTTTGGACTGGATCAAATATATATATTGTGTATAGTTTCATGCTTGGTCGTTGAAATTTAAATGACTTCAATCCTGTCTGGCACACACACACACATGTATATATTAACATAGAAAAATTAAGAATAACAGATGATTAAATGGCACCGAAATCCACAATACGGAAAAAGAAATGATTTATAACTAAATTACATAACATGTGAAGACTATAGTATAGATATGAAAACAGTTAACAATTAAAAGCTTTGATAAAATAGGAAAAAAAAAAAAAAAAAAGTACCGTAACATTATTCCTTGTCAACCTGTCTTAATCATTTTGGGAAACATCAAAATATAGAATGCAAACCCACCAAAAAAAAAAAAAAAAAATGAGAAACAAGCAATGAGAAGTTAATAAAAAATGGGCTAATTAACAACAATTTAAAACTAAAAATTTTGAAATAAGCTCAAGGTATCTAATGTTTAAATTGAAGATAAACTATCTAGAAGTAAAGTTAAGGTAATTTTGCAATGAAAATAAAAATAAAATTATTAGAATTACAAGAGTTAGTTGTTTATATAATTGAACTAAAGTCATCACAAGATAAATTAATGTGGTGAAAATTATTTCTTACTGGCCTTCATGGTATTCTGTGGCATAAAATCTTCTGTTACTTTGGGATTGGGGGGGGGGGGAAGAAACCTAATTTCGTTTTGAAGATTTCCAGTTATAAAAATCGTTTGTGTTTCGCCGATACAGTGCGGCTAGTTTAAAAATTTCTTGTTGTTTTGACGTCCCGGCCCCTTGGAAATATGTATCTTTGTTTTGCTGGTCTGGTCCTTTTTACAATTCGTTTTTTATTTTGTCGGCCCGACCAGTGGTCGTCTACTCTTATCGTCCACTTTTTTAGATATTGGGGTATGTAGAAACACAAACTTTCTTGGAATAAAAAGACGTTTATGGCATGGTAGTGCATATTCTGTGTCCTGAGTATGGTGTACCAGAAAATTGTCGAAGAACGATTAATGTGAATATGTTTAGAAATTTTCGAAACAATAAAAGAAGTAAAAACTTTACCAAGATTTAGAGATGATATACGAAGCTACGCTTCAGAAAAGAAAACGTTTAACGAGAAAAAAATAATTTTATCATATAGAAATTATGTAATGCCTTTAAGGCTTTCTATCAAGTTGGCTTATTAGTGGCTAATAAATGTGATTGAATACACTTTTTTTTTTTTTGTTGTTGTTGTTGTTGTTTAATGAATGAGACTTTGAAGTCTAAACGTATAATCATAAATCTCTTCATACTAAACGAAACTAAAATAAAAGAGGGGGAAAAAAATGATCGTGCTAAAAGATGAATGAGAAATCCTCACCAGTAATTTGAGGTCGATTATAATGTTTAAGAAAAGGAAAAAGGATTGTCAGTTAATGAGATAAAACAAACCCACTTATTATACTTGGGGGAAATAAACATACTGTCTTCTCACATGGCAGAAACACGCATAACGAGACGGTGACATTTTTGTGACGACTTTCGGTCTGTGATCACAGCGTGAGATGACGAGACACTTGATCAAGTGCCTGTGGGCCTCTGGCTCTCCGCCCTTCAGAAATCCAATACACGTTCCGTGTTTGGAAGCACGGCGACAAATGAATGATGGATTGCTTTTTAATGAACCTGACACGGGGTGGAATGAAATTGAGGAAGACTTTTAACACGATCACGCTCGTCCACAGAACAAGGCCATCCTCTCTTGCAAATAGGGGTAGTGACATCCAGTCAAGAGTCAAGCGAAATAATTCGACCCCTGACACATCACTATCGAAATGACTCTTAAAAATTTGAGTAATTGAAAATACATCTTGTATATCATTTGCGACTAATTATTTATAAGTTGCGAAAGTTTTGTAAAATATTTCTTGCACGAGGTCGAATTTTTACAGAGGGTTGGGTGATGATTGAGGACCCTATCTTGAAGAAGGGCCTGAAGAAAATATGATATGATGTCTTTTTAAAAGTTATTTAAAAATTTACGTGCTTTAAAAATATTTAAAAAAAAAAAAAAAAAAACTTTCCATATAATAATAATTTTTAACCCATATTAAATGCACATCTCTTAAACATCTCCACTTTAAACGATGAGTGACTGATAAAACATCGTGGACGAATTAAGAGAACATAGGCAATCAGATGCCGGTATGAATGCAATGATGCATAAAACTACCACTAATAATTAATAATAATAATAATAATGAAAATGACGGTAACAACAACGTAAATGAAAAAAAGATTTTTTACTTTATCCAGAAGATTGAAAAATAAGCAAACTATTAAAAATTGTCATTTGGATAATTAAAGTGATACAAATTGCTATTAGCGTCTATAGAATCACGTGGGAAAAAAATCTAGTGTTTTAATAGGCTCGTTTTTTTTTTTTTTTTTTTTTTTTTTTATAAGACAGGAGCTGAAATTTTTTTATCGACGATAATTTACAGCATTTTGCCTGTGTAAAAAGTTGCTTTATAATCTAAAAAAAAAGAAAAAGAAAGAAAGAAAGAAAAGTAAAGAAAGAACAAAAAAGAAATAATCCAGTGTGCGGGGGGCTGCCTATTCCCCCAACCCCCCGTTCTATTACTGGACCTACATTTATATAGAATTCAAATCGATTATTAAAGTCAAAATTTCATTTTAGATTATTCAGACAACTTTCCTTTGAAACTTATCGATCTTCATCAAACTTTTCTAGTAACGTATTAACTTAAAATACAACATTTGGATCGCCGGAAATTATTTGTTTTTAATTAATTCTAAGAGACACAGACAAAGATCAAACGTTAAAAACTTGTCTTTGGTATTCAGGAAGTCTCAAAATGTGTAAATATGCAAAAAATCAAGCGATGAATATTTAGCTTAAAAAAATACGTTATTTACCATATGATTATTAGGAATTAATTTCAATTCCTGAGCAGCTTTCCTTGATATGGTAAATATATTATTGTAAAGCACTTCCACTAACAATGAAAAAGAGTGTTATGGTTTGAATATTGGCAGTTCAGTATATCTTCCGAAGGTTATGTAGACATCACATGGTGCAAATAAATGTAATCCTATATTAATAACACACGATACAACCTGAAATACACTTCCACCAATTTTCAAGTATTGTCTCTTTATAATCTAGTTCTTTCGTGTAGCCCTGTAAACGAACACTGAATCATTTCCATATCATATTCCACACAAAGCATGTTTTTACGCGTATAAAAAATATATATTCGTTTCATTTGGTTTAGTGCAGCCTGTAGATGTTTAAACTGTACTTACCTGCAATTTTCCCCATAGACGTAATGTATTTGAATTCTCTTGGGTGTTCCTGTACACGAACCATTTGCTTGATCTCAACAAAAGTTTAGTGTAGCATCCCTATATGACGCACATTTAGAATACTAAGTTTGGACTTTCTGCTATTATTTGTCCTTGAGATATTCTGATAACAGAAGCAGACATACTTACAGACACACAGACAGACACACACACACACGATCCAACCGCTAAAACACGATTTTTGGATTCAGGGGACCTCAAAACTTGTAAATATAACAAAAATCCAATTTCGAAATTTTTACGCCAAAACAATATTTTCTCTACCGTAGGAGAAAATGAGGGGGGAAAAGAAAAAACGTGTTTTCGTGTTTAATCCGTTAAGTACCGTAGGCACCTGATGCCTACCGTAGGTATATGATATTGTGGAATTTACTACATTGGTTACAGTGAATAAAATCTATAAAATTTTAATACGTATGAGTGTAATTCCTGTTTACTTTCTCTTACCCATAAGGTAGAGAAAGTATTGTTTTTGAGTCAAGTTTTCAAAAGTGAGTTTTTGTTATATTTACACGTTTGAGGTGGTAACCTGAATCTAAAAATCATGTTTTTAGAGGTTGGTCTGTCTGTGTTCCTGCCTGTGTGTCTGTATGTATGTCTGTGTGTCTCTGTCTGTTATCAGCATATCTCAAAAATAAATTATAGCAGAAAGTTCAAACTTGGTATTCTAAATATGTATCATATAGGGATGCTACACTAAGCTTTTCGTTGAGATCAAGCAAATGGTTCTTATACAGGGAGACCCATGAGAATTCAAATACACATTGCGTCTATGGGGGGAATTGTAGGTAAGTAGAGTTTAACACCTGTAGACTACACTAATCCAAATGAAACGAGTTTATATTTTTTATATGCGTAAAAACATGTTTCATGTAGAATATGGTACAAAAGACATTCACTGTTTTTTTTTTTTTACAGGGCTGCACAAAAGAACTAGATTTATAATGCGACAATACTTGAAAATTGATGGAAATGTATTTCAGGTTGTGTCGTGTGTTATTAATATAGGATTATATTTATGTGCACCATGTGATGTGAATATAACTTTCAGAAGATATACAGTATTTCCAATACTTAAGCCATAACATTCTTTTTTATTTGTTAGTGGAAGTGCTTTACTATAATGTAGTGGAAGTGCTTTACTACATCATATAATATTTTACAATGTCCAGGAAAGCTGCTCAGGAACTGAAATTAATCCCTCAAAGCCATATGGTAAAAAATGTATATTTTTAAGCTAAAAATTCATCGATTTGTTTTCTTGTATATTTACACGTTTTGAGGCTTCCTGAATACCGAAGTGAAGTTTTATCGTTTGATCTTTGCCTGTGTCTGTTAGAATTAATTAAAAACGTATAATTTCAGGTGATCCAAATGATGTATTTTGAAGTGAATATGTTTGTTACTAGAAAAGTTTGATCAAGATTGATAAGTTTCAATGAATAATGCGTGTGGACGTTGTTTGAATAATTTTATATGAACTTTTGAACTTAATAACAGATTTGAATTCTCTATAAATGTAGGTACAATAGTGAAACGGGGGGTTGAGGGGGGTGGTAGCCCACCTCACATAGAATTATTTGTCAAATAAAGCTGTTTCGAAGCCTAAGTTGAATTGTTTTAACATAGGTTTACATAGCAGTACTCGTTATCTTAATCCTTAATCTCCAATCCGTACTTATAGTATTAAATTTCACGGTAAGAGAAAGTCGTGTGAGTGACACACGAGATTATTTTTTGGTAAAATACGTTTTACAGAAATGCTAAATGGGACTTGCTGTTTAAAATAGGAAAATCTACTGACCGCAGTATTTCATTACAAAAACAACAACAACAACAATAACAAATTAACTCAACAGAAATAAGGAATTTAACTGCAGAACTGTTACGCAATGTATAATAATAAAAATAAAAATAAAAAAAAAAAAAAAAACATAAGCAAAAAACAAAATAAACCTTCAATAAATACTATTTCCTTCATGGAGAAATATAGGCTAATATTTTGTCTGGTCTTTAAGAAAATAATTCGCAGAAAGCGGGTGAATTTTTCTACTATTTATTTCGTTTTCTTTTTATGGAGTTGTGAAGGTCAGTTTCAACTGTAATAAAAAGCACTTTTTCATACTATCTTCCTTGTAGTTCTTATTTAGTGCCTCCAATTTCTTTTTTAATGGAATGTCACCACTAGCATATCAATTACATTCACAATCTCACCTTAAAAGTTATTTTGTTGAGAGTTTTGTTTGCAAAGTCTTACTATATAGTTTTATAATTAAAATTTTATTTTATTTTATTTTATTTTATTTTATTTTTAATTTTTATTTTTTTTTATAATTAAAATAAAAGGAAATTAAATTTATTAGAAGGATAAATGATCAATTTTAAAATAAAACCAAAAATTAAAATGAAATATATATTCGTTTTTAACTACTTTAGATTTGACCTTAGATTTCCCTGACCTGTATTTATTTTTCGCTGCATTTTCAAAAGAGTTTTTTCTTTTTATGAATTTACATTTATTATTCGTTTTTAAATATATATATTTTTTATTTCTCTCTTTTATTCAGTTTGTCAAATTACAAATTTTAAAATTTCATCAAAAATAAATGTTTAAAATCTACAACTTTACATTTAAAAAAATATATCTTTTTGGGGTTGTTCATTAGGGGACCAAATAACGAATTTTATAACAAAATTGATTGTGTACGTTTAAAGTTTTCTCTCTCTCTCTCTCTCTCTCTCTTTTTTTTTTTTTTTTTTTCAAGTACAAAAGGACTATTGCTTTCAATCAGAGTCGTCATCATTCGCCATGTTTTATTTTGAATATACCAGGGTTAATTTGCCATGCAAAGCTACATGGATACCTACGAAAATTATACATTTATTAATCAGGACAGAATCTTGTTAATGCCGTATTTTTTAGTTCAATTGGATAATTGGTTCAAACGGTATTAAATATAACCTCCATTTTGACTGTAAAGTTATTAAAAAGAAACAAAATTGCAAATAAATAAATAAAAGACGTTTATTTATTTACTTTTTTACGACATAATATATACACGTGAATCAGAAAAAATAAAATAAAAATAAAAATATATTTTTCATTTACTTTTTATGTAGAATAAGAATGAACCTGTAAAAATTTTCTTTTATTTAATTTGAGGAATCAAGAAAATGTATAGTTATTATTATTATTAGCCTACACTTTTATATATTTAGTAAATGTTTTTTATTTGTATCCCAATTTACAAATGGTTTTCTATTTCTTCTCTCGCATCAAGTTAAAAATAAATAAATAAATAAATAAAAATAAAATAAATTTGAGTAAAATCGCACGGAAGAAATGGAACAATTTAGTATAGAACCCTTTGGGGAAATTGGAAATTTGGAACGGAAGTAGCTCAGAATTTTTTTGCCAAGGTCTTTTACTTACGCAATTGCGATAGCCATTTTAAATTATCGCCAAAATAGCAAGTAAAATTTAAAAATCGCTAAGTTTATCTCATACTGAAAGGGTAACAAAGAGATTAAAAAAAAAAAAAAAAAAAGAATAAAGTAACCGTTGCTAAAGAATGCAACACAGTTACTGAATGCTTTGATTGGAAAGAATAGACAAAAAAAAAGAGTCTTGTCGTACTAAGTTAAACTCTGCTTTGCACAGTTTTGTTAATAAGAAAACAAAAATAGACTTCGTTTTATTTTTTCCTTTCCTTTCTTTTTCTTTTTTTGTGTATGTATGCGTTATTAATATCGTTTCTATGATTTTTCTTGAGATATAATTAATACATCCTTGCATTATCCTTTTTCAATTTTTTGGGGGTCTTTTAACTTATTTTGTAACTTTTTTCAAAAGCTTAATTAAATTAATTTTAACGCTCTCATCTTTTAAAGGCCTCATGTTTTGTTTCAGAAATATCTGAAGAAGGAGAAAGAAAAGAAAAGAAAATTAATGAAGCATTTGCAAAATACGTTTTGAAAATGAAACCTATATTGCAAATTTAAATTTTTCTTCTAAGAATTATTTTTTTATTATAATTATACCCTTGTTACATTTGCTTTAGTATGATTATACTAATTTAATAAAATTAACAGTCCCTTAGTTGTATTAATTTGCATAATTTCCGAAATTTATTTTGTTATTGTTATATTTTTCATTCTGCATTGTTCAATTTTCTATTTAATGAGAAGTTTTTTTTTTTTTTTTTTCATTATATTGTCCTTGAATTTAACTGCTGCTAAGCAATTGCAAAATAAATAAAATAAAATAAATGTACATTTATTAAGTATAAATAATTATTAGCATTGAATTATACAGAAAAACAGATATTTGTTTAGATAAGATTTATATATTATTAAAGCATATATACTTAAGATAATTATTATAATAGTGATGTATATTATTTTATAATTTAATGATTAAAATTAACATTTACTAGTGTAAATAATACAAACTCTTATCAAATAACGCAAACTCATATTAAATACTAACATCAATAATAACGAGAAGATTAATGAATATTATTACGATAAGTTTCAAATTTTACATAATTGGTATTCTATATCCGTTTAAAACACGTTAATACTTCCCGATTAAATACTAAAAATAGTTAAATATTTATAGACATTTTGAAATTGCTCAGACACAACCTCGTCATGATAGTTATGATAAGAATAAATAATAAATATATTGATAAGCATAGTTGCAGATATGTATTGTTACAACGGTAAAAATCTTTTACTCTGCAACAATTGTGTTGTTGCAATGAAAGTAGTTTTACAGTCAAAGTGAAATTTAATGGCATTTCCATTCTAGTAAGATCGGCCTTGGCGAAAAACTTGGCGACCAAATTTAGTGAAAAATGGTAGTGTTGAGGTCTGCACGGGTCCGGGTTTGAGGCCTGAGCCCAGCCATCAGACCGAATTTTTGACTTCGGTCGGGCTCAGGCTTAATATTTTTTCTAAAATTTTAATATTTAGGGGACTGTACATGGAAATTGTCGGAATTCTAATTAATTTTGTGTTAGATATTTTTTTCATGTAAGACTAAATTTCAGAACGTAATATTTTTTAAAGTGCGTATTATTTATAGGCAATATACAGGGCTATCCGAAATTGAGCAAACGTTCTTTTCTATTGAATGTAATTGACAGAAGTGCTTTGTTACATTTTACAATGTCGACAAACAGTGCTCAGAAAGGAAAATAAATTTTTCATACCCATGCTATAAACAAATTATTTTTTGTAGTTTCATTTTCAACTCTGATTTTTTGTATTATATCACGTTTTGAGGGTTCCTGATTACGAAAATCCAATTTTTGCCGGTTGATCTGTATCTATCTATATCAGTATAACTTAAAAGCAAATAACTGCAGGAAACTCAAATTTGGTATTTTGAACTTCGTATTAGTTTACCACTTAAAATATTGGTCAAGACTGGTAAGTTTAAAGGCAACTTATGAACAGTCTTGATTTTTTTTTTAATAATAAATGTCGTCACTACAATTAAACGGGGGGTTGAGGGGAGCGGTAGCCCTTCTCACAATTATATATCAAATAAAATTGTTTCTAAACCTATTTTAGATTATTTTAAAAGTACATTGAACTTTATTATCTTACGCTATTGATCTTGAGACTTAATATTCAGTCTATCATTATTGTATTGAAATGCAAGGGTAAGAGAAAGTCGTGTGAGTGACACACCAGATTATTTAAATTACGGCTACGGATTCAGTAAATTCACAATCTTTACGTTAGTTCTGTTTTTCAAACATATTTAATTTTTCTATTTTTTAATACCTTAACTTACAGCTAAACACTTAAGAAAAAGGAACTAAGGGCAACTTTCGCTTTTTAAAAGGAATTTTCGAAAAACAAAAAGAAATTTAACATTTAGAAATTTTCTGAATGTGAAAAAGTAAAGTAATTTCAAAAAACACGCTAATTAATTCGTATTCCTATGTTGTGCAAATTTCCCCGGAAAAAAAAAAAAAAAAAAAACTTATTTTATTTATTTTATATTATTTATTTATTTTTATTTATTTATTTATTTTATTTTATTTTATTTTATTTTATTTTTTTTTTTTTGGGGGGGGGGGGGGGTTGAAAGGATTTTTATGACGGCCATTTTGTTTTTATACAAAAATTTCCTACTACCTCCACCCCTAACGCAGTAATGTATATCTATACTAATAAAAGAAAACGGTTGTCTGTCTGCCTAATTGTGATACAGAAAGAACTATGGCACGCACAATTTTTATTTATTTATTTATTTTTTCTAGATAAAGGAATGGGTGCAAATTTGTAACATATCTTTAAATTTTCTAACATTTTTATGTTTTATGCAATATTTTTCATTTTTTCACGGCATTTTTCTTCCGGTTGTAATTCAAGTTGTACCAATAAAAATTAAATGATTACAAAATTTAATTTAATTATTTTTTTTTTAACATAAGAAGAAAAAATTATTTACACGTGAATAATAATAATAATAAAAAAAAAAAAAAAAAAAAAAAAAAAAGAAAAACTGATAAAAATGACGTTATAATAGTTGTATATTTAGCCGTATTACTTGCGGGTGGCAGTAAAAAGGGGAAAAATATACGTTTCCGCTTTAAATATTTTACTTTGACTTATTTATTTAAACATTAAATTCAAATAATCAAAAAGTTTTAGATTTATTTATTTATTTAACTTTATTCTACCGTTCACAAACTAAAGGGAATGCATATTTAGTTTATTTTAAATTAACCGTGTTTTACTCAACATAATGAAACTCGAATAAATAAATGTCATTTTCATTTCATTAACGGCTGCATATCACAACATTTGGTCATGATTTTGATTTGTTAGAAATAGTCACTAATAGAAATAAATATAGTTCTGCTTACCAAAAGTGGCCCACTGGGCACTCCCATCCTAGCGTCCAGCCTTAGATCGGGCAAGACGGACTTTTCACCCATTTAAAGTTTGAGATTATGTTCGGTCTTTTTTTTTTTTTTTTTTCTTGAAAATTTATTTAAATATAGTGACTAGTGAAGCAGGCACATCCTCCTGTACCAAATAAAATTGTTTATAAAACAATTTTATGAATGAAACATATAACGATGGATAAAACATAAAACACCATTATATGAATAAAATATAAAATTAATATTTAATTGACAATCATATTTTTCTTTTTGGAAATAATTAAATTTTAAACAATTAAATAACTTTTCCCTTTTACCCTTTTTTGTTTCTTTCTTTTGTATTTAGTTTGTCATTTTGGAAGGTTTAACCAAATGTTTATTGATATGAAATGCACTGAATGTTACTCAGTGATTTATTAGTTTTATCCAGCCTTAAAAAGGATCAAACAACCTCCAAAAATTTTTTAAGTATTATTTAAAAGACATAGCATGTTCTTAAAAATGATTACCGCAATCTAAAAATGTTTTCTTTTAGATTAAGTTTTTGCCTGCAACTGATATTACTTGAATAAATAAATAAATAAATAAATAAAAGTAAATAAATAAATAAGTAAATATAAAAAAATTTATGTTATTTATTAGAAAAATATTTCACCAGAAATATTATCACCTTAATAATAAAAGCACAAGTTTCTTGAAACTAACACTCGAAACTGATGCCATTGTTGCTGGAACAATATATAAAGACAGTAAAATATAATCTATGTTTTGAAAAGATTAAATAATGCTAAGAAAAAGCTTAATTTAACAGAAAAAACGATGCGACGAATGCAACAATTTACAGAAAATAAATAAATAAATAAATAAATAAAATTTTATTTGCGATTTTAAATAAGTAAGGTAAAAAAAGAAGATTAAAATACCAAAAAATTATTTAAACCAGCGAAATAACCTCAACAAAATACATTTTGTCAAATCTTTTATAGAAATCAGTTTGACTGGATGTTTCCTAATTCAGTTATATTTATTGTTTCTTTCAAAGATAACAGATACACTATCAGATATTTCGAATTACATATCTTATAAATAACATGATTAATTTGTGTACATGAACTTAAAAATAATTCGGGTAAATTGCTGTCTATGAGATACATTTCAGCTTATTTTAGTGTCATTATATTGTGCAAAATACGAACAGATTAACATACATTATTCAGAGATTGAAAAGTAAGATTTTGCAAAAAATGGCATGATTAATTCTGACGATTTGTTAACAGTGCTACAGAAAGATATTTAGATACATTATGGGATGCAAGTGAAAACTGCTGGAATTGCACTTCCAGTTGTTATGCATTATCAACAATGAGTTGTTGAAAGTTAAATGATCTAGCCGGTAAGTAAATTTGAAAAGTATGTCCTAGCCCATATTTACTTGATTTTTGGGGAAAACCATGTAAAATTCCGAATGGATAGAAGGAGAAGAGTGATCAGGAATCGAACCTGGCACTCACGTCTACCAGCTTTCAGAGCGGAAAACATGGTGGAGCAGTTTCACCTTTTCTATGAGTGATTCCTTTTACGATGTTTGGAAACTTGAAAGATTGTATACAAAACTTCATTTGAAAACGATAAATAACTTACAACATCTACTCCGACCATTTCCGTCATTTTTGACAAGTCTCTCCCGTAAGACATGTTACAATACCCAGAAATGTGTTCTATGCGATCACAAATAAATTGACAAAACGCAAACAGTCACGGAGAAAAAAATAATGGAGAAGGAAGTCAAAAGTCTGATTCAATCAATTAATTTACGGTCCGATTTATGTTTTCACTTTTAACTGTCCTTGGAGTCAATCTGCTTTGACACGAAATTAGCATAAAAGAAGACCCGTCACTTCATTTACATTGGTTAGAAGTGAATGACTGTATTTGGGAGAAGATCAGTAAACCTGTTTCTAACAATAGGATATTTAGTTGAATCGCTGACGTTACAACTAAATACAGAATGTTTTTTAATCAATGAAAGAAAAGTTAACCTTTTTATGCGCCGCTTTGCACATGTGCAAAGCGGCATATGTAAAAAATCTTCCAAAACATCCATGTGATATCTCCCATTCTTCTGAACTTAATCCCCTCCGTGGTGGATAAAAATTGTGATGGCATGTCTCCGGACTATCTTTAGGGGTGAATCTTAGACCGCCGCCAATTGCCCATAGTGTAGGATTAGTGCGACGGTAAACACAACCAACCAATCTGCTGAACTTATATACGAATATTTGCACACTTGCATAAACAGTACTTTTGAATATAATACGTAATTTTGGCAATAGCCACTGTAAAATTCATTGAACTTTTGTTAGAGCAGACAGGTATGATCGAAAGCATGTTTGTGCTGATTAGCTTTGAATAAAGTAAGAATAACTGTACTTATTCATATATAAATACGCATATATATATTTGAATATAATAATTTGGACAGCTTGTTTATGTTTAAAGTATTTATCCAAACTCTATTATATGTGTGCAAATATGAGATAAATGCTCAGATTTGCACATGTACAATCGCAAAATATTTGTTAATAAAACGGTACATACATATATATATATTTGTGAATCTTACGTTTATAAATAACCACCTAAAAAATATTGACCCGGAAGTCAAAGCCAATATAATAAGTAATTTCAAAATATCCTGCCTTTCCCTCTTAGACCACTATGGGAAATCTTTTATATTATAAATATGTATTAACACATTGTTTGCGGGAAACAAGTAAACTCGTCATATCGTCGAAAATGCCCGAATACATAGTGTTAATTTATGTAAAACAAAATTCTTCCACCATGTACCAAGGAATAAACATAAATTCTGTGTTTATTCCATCAAACATTTTATAGTTTCTCCCTTAAGGTGGATCGAAAAAACAAAATTCTTCTTATCGAAAATGGTTACATACTGTTGGAAAGGATTAAACTACTCTTTTGCATCAAATATGCTGTTGCAGAAAAAGTAGATTTACAGTTAAAATGGAAATAAAGAGCCAATCCATTCGCTTCCATTAAAATCAGCCCTGGTGACAAATTTGGCCATTTACCAACGATTTTGACGACTTGCTGACAAAATTTAGCGAGAAATGGTAGTTTAAGGTTGGGAAATTTCGAAGCTCTGCTTCAATAGGAGCCGAGTGGGGAATTTCCCATTGAATTCTAACACAGAATTTGCTAGAATCTTTACCAAATTCATGCCAGAAGTATAAAAAGGAGCAGATTGACTTCTGGTAGTCGATTGCATTCAGACAGTTCTGAGGAGTCGTCTCTTAGAGGTTTTGTTTCAAGAAGTTAATCGTAGTTCCTGAATTATCGAATTTTCTATTGTGTGGTGTAGTTAATGTTGTTTATTTTAATTTTGTGATAAAAGAAACTCTTTATTGTACTTCTTCGAGAATAAATCGTTAAATTGATACATTTGTATCACTGTTTCGAGAATATTCGTTAAATTGAGAGATTTGTTCGACTGTTTCCAATAATGTATGTTGTACATTAATCGACTAGAACCTGGCTGTTCTCTACAAACTACTTTTTTTATGCGAGAAAATCGACATTTTCGTAATTATGTAAATATTTGTTGCTTCATCTTATGAACATACTTTTTTTTTTTTTTTTCGAATTTATTGTTATTATTATTTTGGATAGGTATTATTTTCAACTTGCGCAAGAGGTCATGACTTGAAATATCGATTTTTTAACGATTTTTCTGCAATTTATACTGACAACAAAAATACGCAGTATAGTTAATGTAATAAAAATTAATTTGAAAAATAACGTATTTCCTTTTCTTGATACTCATTCAGTATTTTCAGCTTGCACACGTAATTTAAATATTGAGACTTCTCTCTCTCTCTTTTTTTTTTCTTTTCTTTTCGAGGGGAAAAAAAATAGCAATATTTTTCAAACCTCTTTTTTAATATTAACTTTTAATTAATTAATTTTTAACATATTAATACTATTCTAAATTTATTTTGTGAAATGAAAATGGAGGGAAAATTTTCAAAACAATAGCAAAAAAAAAAAAAAAAAAAAAAAAACTGCAGATATTTCAAAATTTAATTTTGCGCAGGCTGAAGATTATATCTTAAAATAATAATCGATAACTATTACCTATCAGTAACCGTATTTGGTAAGGTAAGTTTAATTTTTTTAGTTCCAATCTATTCCCCGTATATTTTACTCCGTAATATTTTCGTTTCACTAATTTCATAGTTATTTTCAGCCATTTTCTTAAAAATGTAGCAACCATTTTGATATTTTAATGTTAAAAAGGCATCAGTAAAACAATAAACGATCTGAGCACCTTTTCGTAAATGATAATCCAATTGTCCGCATGTTTGATCCACCGCTTACATTGAAAATTTATTTATGATTATATTATTATAATTATTATCTTCTTTATCTTATTATCATCTTCTTTATCTTATTATCATCTTCTTTCCCATCATCATCATTATTATCATAACATTTTAATACGATTTACTATGAACTAAAAATTTATGATTAAAATAACCTTTGAAGTTTGAATTTTAGTTTAGTAAAATATATTGCCTGCATTTTAACATTTACTTTTACAACTTTTCTTTCTAATAAAGTATCCTGTTAACGGAAAAAATCTCATCGATTCTCAATTTTGAACCCTTGACTGTTGACCCCAACGGGGATATTATTTAGGGATTCCTCCAATGTTCCTTAAACAGATACTTAGCGTATTTTAATTCCTTTTCTATGTAGAAAAAAATATTATTATTATTATTTTACTTTATTTTACTGTTGTTGTAACTATTGCTGAGAGTAAGCCAAAGACCTTTTCATTCTATGGGAAATTTCGTTATCAGAATTGTTCGTTACCTAACGCATATTTTTAAATTCCGTTTTCACATATGGGAAATACATAATTGTTAACTGTTTACTTGTTTAAAAAAAAATTAATTGTTTAAAATTTTAATATTTCATTTTAAAAAGCTAAAAAATAGTAATGAAAAATAAATAAATAAATAAAAACGTATACTTTTTTTTTGCATTTTATAGCATGAAAATGAAACATTAATAATTAATTAATTAATTTAAAAAATAGAAACGACGAATAATTTTAGCGGTTAAGAAATTTTCTCAATATGTAAACGAAAAAAAAAATAAATAAATAAAATTAAAAAAAAAAAAAATAATAAATAAATAAATAAAATAAAATAAAATAAATAAATAAATAAACAAAAAAGATAATGAGTACTTTTCATGTTAATTTTCCCCATTCAATAGCATCGTATTTGGCTGCCAGAGACACAGAAATGTAAGAATTAGAAGGGAAGAATTTCTTTTTCTCTATTGTTTTCTTCGCCAAATTAAATATTGCTTATTTTGACTCTATTTGTCTTAGAAAATCATCTGCATACTAAATTTAAATATTCTTAACAAATGAAAGAAGTGGCATCTTATTTTTACAATATTATTTTCTTTATAAAATCATTCCAGTACATGGATACATGACTGAAACCAGAATTCGTATAAAAAATTATTTGAATAATTTTAAAAGTTCTCAAAATATATCTGATTGATCCATTTACCTGGTATGTAAGTATCTGGTAATATGTAACATTTTCTCACTGCTTTTTCCTTAACTGTCTTCCCTTATAATCATAATCCTTGTAAAAGTTTTAGCAAGGTCGACTCCCGTAAACTTGATGGAGAGTAATAAAACTGGTATAAAAGTTTCAAGCTTTAATGAGAAAAACTTGATTCTCTGGCTGTATCAAACGATGACTGTAATCCGATGGATATTTTATAGCTTTGTAAGAGCCCATTTTAAAATGGCCTGTATGATAAATCCATCTCAAACATTTTGGAAAAGTAAAAAGGTTGTAGCTATTTTATGTGTTCATAAAAATAAATAAATAAATAAACAAATACAGCTTTGATTGTCTTTTGAACCCGTTTCTACACAGCTCAAAAGTTGTGCAAAAGTTCTGTTGATACTGATGTTCTTTGACTATTGATATTCTTTGTCTATCAATAAAGAATAGTTCAAAACATTATGGATAAAGAAAATAAGTGAGTGCCATAAAATTTTAAAGAGAATTTTAATTTAAAAAATAAATAATTTTCTAATATAAATACAGTCGGCAGCAAAAGTGTAAGAGCCTAGCCAATAATTCCGTTATCAAAAAAGTACATTTAATATTGTTTTGTTAAATAAATCCTTGTCGAATCATGTTCTTAGACTGACTAAGAACGACAAGGATTTATTTAACAAAACTGTATTAAGTGTACTTTTTTTACAAAGGAATCTTTGCTAGTGCTCGGACACTTTTGCTGCCGACTGTATCTCAAGTTTGACTGACTGAGACGAGCAAATATTAGAGTTAGTAAGGGATTTCACATATCAGTTTTATAGTGATTCTATGCCATAGCGACAAGAGATGTAGTTCAAAAGCAAACGTGCAGTAAATCATCTTTTTCTATTGGGTAATATGAATAAAACTTTTATAAGAACCAATTTATTTGAATTACTTACAGTCGATAACAAGAGTGTTCGACCACTAGCAAAAACTCCTATATAAAACAGTGGAGTTCATACTGTTTTGTTAAATAAATCCTTGTCGAATCATGTTCTTAGACTGACTAAGAACATGATTCGACAAGGATTTATTTAACAAAACAGTATTAACTCTACATTTTTTACATAGGAATTTTTGCCAGTGCTCGGATACTTTTGCTGCCGACTATACTTAGTTAATTAACCTTAAACATAGTGAGAATGCCTTATAAAGTTATAAATTGATGTACAGAGTTTAAAATAAATTTCTTATCAATAATAAATCTCATGCATTACAATTGTGATTCCAATTAAATATCATACACAATATCTTTATGTATACAGTCGGCCTCAAAATTATTCGAGCGCTAGCAATAATTGCTATATAAAAAAAGTACACTTAATACTGTTTCGTTAAATAAATCCTTGTCGGATCATGTTCTTAGACCAACTAAAAACATAATTCGAAAAGGATTCATTTGACAAAACAGTATTAAGTGTACATTTTTTTTAATATATATATAGGAACTAGCAGGCTACGCCCGCTTTGCTGGTCACTAAATTTAAATGAATTTTCAAAAGAACTGAATTACTATTCATTTTTTATACGACATTTCGGGCTTTGTAACATTATTAAAAATTCCTTTTGCGATCAAAAAGACAAAATAACATATTACAAATTAAATTAAATAAAATATTTCTTCTGTTTTGCACTCATTTTGCAGCAATGCTCTATGGTCTTATGTGAATGATTCTCAAGAATGAATCAACAATTGTTTACAAGTTTAATGGATTATGTATGGGAAATAAGTACGCTGTAATTTAAAAATTGCAACTCTTAAAACTTCAAAACTGATAATTTTTAAAAAGTTATTCATTATTCTTTAATATTAGACTGTTTTTTGATTAATATTTGACTCTTATTTTAAAATAAAAGCTATCGAATGATATCGCGTTGTGAAACTTTGCAACGTAATATCTTGAAATCTAATAACTTGATGTATAGAGTGTCCTCACAAAAAATGGACAGTTTTTAGAGCTCTTTTAAAAAAGTATAACATGTATGCAGTACCTTTTAAAAATATTCATCAGTTTTTAATAAAAAAAATGGCCGACTTTCATCACCAAAGTAGTTTAATATACACCAATCAAAAGTAGGAGTGGTCCGCTTGAATGTGTTCCGCCGACGAACGCCAGGGCCGGATCATCCAAAAGGCTCAGGAAGCACAAGCTTCCCCTCTAAAATTTAAGAGGGGCCCCATAAGGATTAAAAACATGGTCTTGAATTTTTTGTTTCATATTTTCACACTGAGATTGAATTTTTTCTGAGAAAGGTTACCTAAAACAAGACAAAACACTCACTATTTTGAAAGAAACCACCCAGATATATGAAAAAAATAAAAATAATAATAAACACACACTGTTTTTAGGTCTATAGCATTTTTATATTACAATATGTAACAGAAAAACAAGATTTTTCCGAAATGAAAGGGGGCCCCGAAATGATGCTGAGCTTCCCCTAGCTTCAAAGCTTAATCGGGCCCTGTAGATTACTGCTAGCGCTCGAATAATTTGCTATCGACTGTATATATATATATATATATATATACAGTCGGTAACAAAAGTCTCCGAACACTAGCGAAAATTCCTATGTAAAAAAAGTACACTTAATACTGTTTTGTTAAATCAATCCTTATCGAATCCTGTTCTTAGTCAGTCTAAAAACAGGATTCAAAAAGGATTTATTTAACAAAACTGTATTAAGTGTACTTTTTTTACATAGGAATTTTTGCTAGTGTTCGGAGACTTTTGTTACCGACTGTATATGTTTTATTTTTATCTTCATCTTTAATGTATTTTCTATGGGTGTTTTGGGCCTGCGAACAAAGAAATTCTTAGCTTTTGCTTTCTTTGTTACAGAAAAACATCCATATTTTAGCATATTTGCATTCTACCAGGCCCTTGAAAACGTTAGAATGCAAATAATGCTTTATTTTCTCATTCCAATTTCCAATATTTATTTCGATTTTTCTTTAATTCTTCTTTGATTTGATATGGGTAGTCTTAGCTTGTGATCCGAGGAATTGTTTTAATACTGAAGTTGAGTCATCTTTATATTTCATAAAAAATTTTTGCACTGATTATATTAATGTATTTCTATATATATATATATATATATACATACACACATTTCTTGTATACCATATATCTCCTCTCTGTTGCCAGAGTTTCTTTAAATTAGTTTTAAAAGGCTTAAAACACTGATATTTTTCCAGTATCTGTAATTTTCTAATCAGCTCTCGAACTTTTTTCCCTCTAATTTTTCATGTAGTCTGTTATTTTATATATAAATGCTTGTTATATATATATATATATATATATATATATATATATATATATAAATTTGCTAAACAAAGTTCAGCATAAACATAAATAAATAAACAGCTATAAATAAACACCGAAACTAAAATAAAAATCCGTCTATTAATTCAGAATTCTGTCCACGAAACAAGAAAGAAAGATTCAGTAAATATATTTTCATTATTAAGCATTTAACTCCTTTCAGGAGCATTTAAATAGATGGGCATTTTCTATCTGAATACAAATCTGTCGATTTCCACCTTTTATCCACTTGAGAAACAGCAGGACCACACCGAATACACTGTTTTCATTCATGCACTTGTTCGCCCCTATTTCCAAACGTTTATGCGGCATATAAAAGAGATTATCACTAACTGCAAATCTTAACAGCAGACAAAGTCAATAAAACATTTATGTAAATGAAAAACAATAAAAGAAAAATAGGAAACGAAAAACATAGAAATCCGATTTCAGTTTCGGCTTTCTCTAGAACTAGTGGTTTCTTCTCGTCTCGTCTGGTAAGAAGAAACAAAACCATTTTTTTTTTTTTTTTTCTTTCAACTTTGTTTCAATTTTAGATGAAAAAAGCCGAAATGAAACGAATGTATGAAGAGACGATTTACATACATTACCATGTTTTTATTAACTTCGATTCTTGTTTGTTTGTTTGTGGGTTTGTTTGTTTGTGTGTTTGTCAGGGAGAAATCTTGCAATCGATTTTTAACTAACTTCCCGACTAGCTAGATATTTGAAATTTTCAGGACAGCTCACAACACGGTGACAATACATTTTTCTAATAATTTTAGTCAACTATTTCAAGTCCCGCTGCCTTCGGCAGCGCTAATATGATTCGACAGAAAATTTATTTAACCAACTTCCCGACTAGCTAGACATTTGAAACTTTCAGAATAGTTCAGAACACGGTAAAAATGCATTTTCTTAATACCTTTAGCCAACTGTTTCGGGTTCCTGCTGCCTTCGGCAGCGTTATCAGTACAAAGCTTGCAATCGATTTTTCACTAACTTTCCGACTAGCTAGACATTTGAAACTTTTAGGACAGCTCACAACACGGTGACAATACATTTTTCTAATAATTTTAGTCAACTATTTCAGGTCTCGCTGCCTTCGGCAGCGCTTATATAATTCGACAGAACATTTATTTAACTAACTTCCCGACTAGCTAGACATTTAAAATTTTCAGAATAGTTCAGAACACGGTGAAAATGCATTTTTTTAAATACCTTTAGCCAACTGTTTTACCAGTACAAAGCTTGCAATCAACTTTTAACTAACTTCCCGGCTAGATAGCCATTTGAAACTTTTATAATAGCTGAAAAGACGATAGCAAGGAATTTTTTTAATACTTTTATCCAATTGCTGGGGTTCCGGCTGTCTTCAGTAGCGTTTATATGATTCAACAGAAAATTAAAAAACATGGTTTATAAAAAATTTTCTATCTTATAATTATTTTAGTAATTAATATCTAATACGTATATTGACTTTATGAATTCGTAAAGAATAAAAATTTATTGTTGAAAGTCTTATCTCTCGTACACTGTTAAAGGAATAGAAAGTTACTAAAACTTCCCCGCAGAAATTTTCTGTTTTCTAAAACTGCAAAAATTTACTTTTGAAGTAATCTCAGTCTGTCAAAAGACGCATTTTGTTCCATAAACAGATAAAATCTGTAATCATTGATACAAATTTTAGCTTGTGATTTAACATACACTGTATTAACATACACAGTACATACACTGTAAAAAACATGTCCTATTTGCTGCCAGAAATTCTCTGTAATTTGAGAAAATACGTAATTTTTTGTAAATTACGCGCAGTTTCTCAAATTACGGAGAATTTCTGGCAGCAAATAGGACATATTTTTTACAGTGTACGCAGTTAAAAAAAAATGCACACTTGCTGCTAGAAATTTACGGAAATTTACGTAAAGTTACGGAAAAATTACGTTGACAAAACATTTTTCTGTAATTACAGAGAATTTCTGGTAGCAAAATTGCATTTTTTTAATAGTGATATTTTTTCTGCCCAATTCTTGAATACCATGATTGATGTCTATACATATGTATATTTTTTAAATCTTATAGATGCTTATTATAGATGTATAATTCGTGTGGATTCATAGTCTCTGTTTAAAAAAATGTTTGTTAAATAGAAAATTAAAATGAAAAAGTTAAAAAAATATTAAAAAATGTAACAGACTTTTTAGATACAAATGACGGAAGATGATATTTTTCGAAATTTCGAAGCATCGACTTCAAAAAATGTATTGAAAATCCCTTTCTTTCTTTTCATAAATAATTAGATAAAGAATAAATGTAAAAAATAAAATGTTTATATAATTTCTAAATTCTATAAAGTGAATCAGTATTTTATATTAAGTTTTTAGAAATATATTTTTTACAAAAAAAAAAAAAAAAAAAAAGAAAATAATTATTTCTTGAAAATTAAGGTTTGAAAAACTTTGCTGTAGTACTTTATTAATAATTAAAATTAGAAGCTAGAATTATGTATTTAGACCAAAGAGCCAATACTATTTATTTATTTATTTTTGAGAATTACTCAAGAAAGTGTACAGTTTTGCAATAAAAAAAATTAACTTCTTATAAACACACTAAGTTGAGTAGAAATCATTTAAAACTTATATAAAAATCTTATAAATGATTCATTTTTAAGTATATTTTTATTTTTAAGATAATAATAATATTTTATAGTTCATTGGGATCTCCCATATTTATTTTATCACTTAATGAAGAAAACTAATACGATTAACTTTGTTCAAGAATGAGATGTTCTAAGTTACAACACTAAGTGCAGTTCTGTGGATAAGAGTTAACATCGTCCACCACCATGCTGTGGACCCTGGTTCGATTCTGTCGAACTGGAGAATTTTATTTAATGCGAGATTTTTACAGTGTGCATTACGGGAAAAATTCTGTTGTGTAAAAATATTTTCTATATTGTTCTGTTGTGATAAATATCTCCCAATGGGATATATATGTATATATATATATATATATATATATATATATAACGGGTGTACCAGAATAAAATAGACTGATATAAATTGATGTATAATTACATTTATTTAAGTTAAACCCAACTTGATTTTACACATAAACAATATAGATAGAATAATAAACAAAATACAGTATATTAATTAATGTAAATAATCCCCGTTGTTGTTTGCCATTCGATGAAAGCGTCTGGTCCAACTTAGACAACTTTCCATTATTACATCCTTTCTTATTCTCTTTACAGCTCGTTTTAGTTCTGAAATGAGGGGTTTTTTTTACATTTTGCTTTATCCCAGTTTATCTGCTGTACGAATTCATCCTAAATCGAGTAGTCCAGTGGATTTAAATTATTTTTTCATCAGAAAAAAGGATTCTCTTAGTCTACTCTTTTCTGAAATTGTGTCGCACCCAATTAGCAAATTTGATTATTTTCTGCTTTTGGGCTTCTGTGAGTTTAGGTTCTATTCGTTTTTTGTAGGGTCTTAATCCAATGTCATTTTTAAGTATTCGCTGTACAGATGATTTTGATACTTTGAGTTCCCTAGCAAGTTTCCTTATGGATATGCTCTTCTTATGTGTCAAGCGACTCTTCACCGTTTGAATCAGATTTTATGTGCGGACAATGCGTGGACAGCCTGGCGGATGAAATGTTTTAATATTGCCACTCTTTCTAATCATACTACACCACTTAAAAACAGTGGCACAACTTAAAACACCTTTCAAATCACGAAATATTTTGCTTCCGGATTTTCCACTTTTGAACTTGGAAAGTACCAATTTTTGTACTTCTTTGCTGTTCATACTATCCTATAGTTGCAATGTAATTTTTGATTTTGAGTTGTTGCACAGATTTTATCAATGTAATTGGGAATCTGCCAAAAATGTGTATGTATATCTATATATAATATAAAAATTTCATGCATACATACAAATAGTAATAGTCTATTTTATTCTGGTACACCCGTTATATTCGTAGCATATGGATGAATTCCTTAAGATTATTTTGAATTAAAATGCAAAATATAAAACTCATAAAATTTGTACTTTTGCATTCTATTCCCGCCCCGCGCGTCACAATGTATAGAATATTTTCTGAAATCGATTTGCACTCTTTACGAATTTTCTCGTGTAAAACCATCACGGTTTTGAAATGTTTTTATAATTTATTTATTTATATACTTTCTACTTTTTAGAAAAAAAAATACTATTCTGTAAAAGACAATTTCCACATATATCGCATAATATATACAAGCAACTTTATACCAATCCTGTTCTCCAGTGGGGACCTGTAAACCAATACACACTATTAAAACTTTATTCTAAAGGGGGAAATGTTTTATTTATCTATATAATCAATGTTAATTTCGTCGTGTGCAGTGAAAAGATATTAAAATAGACTTTAAACAAATACTTCTCACAGACCCCAATGCATCGGGAAAATTTTGTGAACCCATGTCCACAAACAATTTGCGCTATTTATTTATTTATTTTTTAAACAGGTATCATGACATAGAGCACTTGAGTAACATATTTTAATTTTAAAGCATTCTATATATAGAAACAAAAATTAGAGAGCGGAAAATTGGACAGACGGACAGACGGATGGTTTGGCTAACTGTAGTTAAAATCACTTTTAAACAATGTTAGAAAGTGTTAAAACTTCGTAGTACAGCTAAAAACACAATTGTAGTAATTTCCAGTTGTAAATCTTAATGTATCTGAATATTTTTTGTGTGTCCCTGTAAACCTTAATGCCAACCATACAATATTTTTTAAAAAACATGTTTTTCTGCATATTAATAACACATGCCAACTTCATTATGCTTTCGGAAATATAAAGTATTAAAATATGCTTGATGGAAATACTTCTCGTAGAACGCAATACTTTAGACTTCTTTTGGACGTCCTAGTACATAAACTAGTTGTATTGTACTGTTTGCACCATTTTCTAAGGGAACACGGCATAATGGACTTACAGAGGGGTGAACTAAGAGCAAATGGACACAGACAAACTGAAGTCATAAATACTTTTCATATTTATTGGACAGTGCTACGTTAAAAAAAAAAAAAAAGTTTTTATATTACTGTATTGTAGAAAGATACGGTATTATATATATATATTTTTTTAAATAGAAATCATCTGAAAAAATCTGCTTTTAAACAATGTTATACACTTTACAATAACCTAAAATGTCACACCTGTCACCAGGGAATGAAAAAGTTATACGCATTTTAGCTAACTTAGCCCATATATAAACACTCCAAACAGTTATTATGTTATTAATAGTTCGGTCTTTCCCCCTTAAACATAATGTATTGGTGATTGACTATATGTAGGTCTTAGAATTGGATAGAATGTCTTCCAAAGGGTCTTTTATAAAGGGCTCGCCCGTATTTACACAAGTGTTACACATAAGGAAAATGATATTTCATACTTATGTATTGATTGTTTATATTTGTTTTTTTTATTATTTTACGCTGAGAAAAAAATCTGTAACTGACATCTTTAATCTAAATTGTGGCTCTAGAAAAAATTTTTCCATGTCATCCTTATAAATTCTAGTCCCCTTGGAAAGCGAGTTCTAGAAACCCCTATTAGAATTCTAGAGCGTTTGCCTTTATTATCGAGGGCAAAGTTACTTAAAAATCTCTGCAAATAAATGCCAACTCAAGAGGCGGATTTCAGCAACTATAATCTTGGTTTATGACCCAGTTCTAGAAAATCAAGCGAGCATTTCTAGCGCACAAAACATTCATAATATTCAGACTATTCAGAATATTGTTTCACCATCTAGAAATGTGTAGACTAGAAATTCTCGATCATTTCTTCTATTCAGTTTAATGGAGTGCCTTATTCATGCAACTCGAAAATCTATATTTCTAGTTTGGGGATTTAAAAAATGATTACTTATTCATTCAGATGAAGGTGGTATTATATATATATATATATCTTTATATATATATTTATTTTGTGCGTGTGTATGTCACTGAACTCCTCCTAAACGGCTGGACTGAGTTTAATGAAATTTTTTGTGTGTCGTCAGGTGGATTCAAGAATGGTTTAGATTTACAAATGAAAGTTGTAACTTAATTAGTTCTTTCTTAATTAATTTTTAACCAACTCTTTCAACAACTTTTCCACCTAGATGGCGTGAGTTGTCGTAAACACGATGTCAAAATTTATTTAATGTTGAAATGAAAAATGAATTTTTAACCGTATCTTACGAAGTGTTTAAAATATTTTTTCATAATTAATATTTTTAGAATCGTAACCGTATCTTACGAAGTGTTTAAAATATTTTTTCAAAGTTAATATTTTAGAATCGTAAACACGATGTCAGAATTTATTTAATGTTGAAATGAAAAATGAATTTTTAACCGTAAGTGTTTAAAATATTTTTTCAACGTTAATATTGTTAAAATGTTAAAATTAGTTAAAATGGTATATTCTTTTAAAAAATTCGTCAATATCCGACGGAGTTATTTTATGTTAAAACTAGCAGGCAACGCCCGCTTCGCTGGTCCCTATTTTTAAATGAATCACTATAATGAATTCTCAAATCTGCATTAATTTTTATCACGTGAAAAAAAAAAAAAAAAAAAGAGAAACAAAATCTGAGTAGGAAAAATGTCGCACCGGGTTCTCACTGCCTTCGGAAAAAATTGCCAAAATGCTCTAACCCTTATTTCTATTATTTTCCCACTTCGCTCCCCCCCCCCTTCCCGCCCTCCCAATAATTTTAAAAATTCGAAAATATCCGCAATCGATTTGTAGGTATTGGAAACCTCTATGTACCAATTTTGAATGATCTAACTCTATTTTCTTTTTTTTTTTGCCCCTCTGCCCCCCCCCCTTCCCGGCCCTCCTAATAACTTTACACTTTCGAAAAAATCCCCATTCGACTTGCAGGCCTCTAAAATCTATCTGTACCGATTTTGAACGGCCTAACTGTATTTCTATTTGTTTTTGACCATAGCTCCCCCCCCTTCCCACCCCCTTCCCACCCCCTTCCCGCCCCACCTAGAAATTTTAAAAATTCGAAAGTATCCGCAATCGATTTGTAAGTATCGAAAACATCTATATACCAATTTTGAACGATCTAACTCTATTTTTATTTTTTTGCCCCCCCCCCTCTCCCCTCCCCCTTTCCCGGCCCTCCTAATAACTTAACACTTTGGAAAATATCCCCATTCGACTTGCAGGCATCTAAAACCTAACTGTACCAATTTTGAACGGCCTAACTGTATTTCTATTTGTTTTTGCCCCATAGCCCCCCCCTTGCCGCCCCCCCTTCCCGCCCCTCCTAATAATTTTACAAATTCGAAAATATTCGAAATCGATTTGTAGGTATCGAAAACCTCTATATACCAATTTTGAACGATCTAACTCTCTTTTTATTTTTTGCCCCCCCCCTCTCCCCCCCCCCTGCTGCCCCACCTATGGGCTGAATTTCTAAAATTCCAGAAATTGATTTTTAGATATTTGCATTAGCTATATTTTAGAGCAAAAACTTCACGCATATCTATTTTTCTGTTTGAGATATATAGGATTATGCGAAATCACGTTTTTACGCATGTGAAATCACGTTTTGCCCCCCCCCCCGCCCCCTTTGGGGACCGAATTTTGAAAATTCCAGAAATTGGTTTTTTGACATTTGTATTAGCTATATTTTAAAGCAAAAATTTTACGGATATCTGTTTTTTTGTTTGAGATATGAAGGATTTTGTGAAATCACGTTTTGCCCCCCTCCCCCCCTTGGGGGGCGAATTTTGTAAAATCGCTTCTTAGTGGATGCCTACGTCATAGAAAGAACATTGTCACAAAATTTCATGCTTCTAGGTCCAGGGGTTTGGTCTGGGCGTTGATAGATCACCCCCTCACTCAGGAAGTCTTCTTTTATATATATAGATGAAAAATGAATTTTTAGGCCATAATTATTTGTGCAGATGGAAAATGTACTAAAAGTTTTCCGAAAAATTTCACGATCACAAATGTTGACGGATATCCAATATATCGTCGAAGAAATCCCGATAATGGCGGACAATCTTATCATCTATGGCGGTCATCTATGTCAACAACATAGATATTGACATTGATAACTGTTGGGTGGTCCCATATTCGCCTCTGCTGAGCAAAACATTCAATGCTCATATTAATGTTCAGTTCTGCAGTTCAGTGAAGAGCATCAAATACATTTGCAAGTATGTGAGTAAAGGCAGTGATATGGCTGTATTTCGAGTTGAAAATACCAATGTGAATGCTCCTCCGGTGAATAACAACGATGAAATAACACTTTACCAAATTGGCCGGTACGTCAGCTCCAATGAAGCTGTTTGTCGTATCTTTGGTTTCCCAATTCATGAACGGGATCCAGCAGTTCTTCATTTAGCCGTCCATCTTGAAAATGGCCAGCGCGTATATTTCACGAGCGAGACAGCGATTGATCGTGCTATAAATCCACCCAAAACTGCACTCACCGAATTTTTTGAATTGTGTAATCGTGAGGATGCTTTTGGTGCTTTTGCACGGACATTACTCTATTCAGAAGTACCACGCTATTTCACATGGGCTCCAACAAAAAAATGGATGCCCCGCAAGCAAGGCACGCCGATTGATGCATGTCCCGGTTTATTCAAATCAAACACCTTGGGACAAGTATTTACAGTCAATCCATGGCAGACTGAGTGCTTTTATCTTCGGCTGTTATTGGTTAATGTCATCGGCACTTTGTCATTTCAAGATTTACGTAAAGTGAATGGACAACAGTATCCAATGTATAAAGATGCATGTCTTGCACTCGGCTTGCTGGAAGACGACAACCAGTGGGAGTGTATGCTTGCTGAAGTAGGACTGAACTGTACAGCAAAACAAATTCGTCTACTATTCGCTATAGTGTTGACTACATGTTTCCCGGCCCGAGCAGAGACATTATGGGATAATCACAAAGATTCAATGACTGATAATATATTGCATCAACATCGTTCACGGTGCAACGATCTAACTATAGTATTCAGTGACGCTATGTACAATATTGATTGCTATTGAAGATCTTTGCATTATCATTGCCAACTTACCACTCAGTCATTTCGGTATGCATTCAACAAATCGAAATGCATCTGATTTATTAAGCACTGAATTGAATCGTGAACTACAATACAATACTGTAGAAATGGCAGCGATTGTTGCTCGCAATGTCCCATTAATGAATGAAGAACAAAGAACCATTTACGACCGCATCATGCTCGCAGTTTTGGCAGGACAAGGTGGATTCTTTTTTTGGGGGGGGTGCACCAGGGGGAACTGGCAAAACATTCCTTATTTCGCTAATTCTCGCCGAAATACGATCCAATAATGGCATCGCATTGGCTGTTGCATCATCTGGCATTGCGGCAACTTTATTGGATGGAGGCAGAACAGCTCATTCATTATTTAAACTGCCACTAAATATTCAAAATAACCCAGACGCAGTGTGCAACATAAAAAAACAATCGTCCATGGCCACAGTGCTGAAATAGTGTAAAATTCTTATCTGGGATGAATGCACTATGGCACACAAACATTCGATTGAGGCGTCGAACAGGACATTGAAAGATATAAAAAACAACGACAAACTATTTGGCGGCACTCTGTTACTCTTTTCAGGTGATTTCAGACAAGCACTTCCCGTTATTCCGCGTTCAACATATGCTGATGAGATCAACGCGTGCTTAAAATCATCGTCATTGTGGCGTAATGTTGAAAAAGTACAACTGAAAGTAAATATGTGCGTTCAAAAGCTTCAAGATCCATCCGCTGAAACATTCTCAAAACAACTGTTAGATATCGGCGATGGAAAAGTTACTACAGATGAAACTGGATGCATAAAATTACCGACCGATTTCTGCGCAATCATTGATTCTCAAGATGCTCTTATTGATCAGATATTTCCCGATGTACACAGACGATACACAAATCATGAGTGGCTGGCAGAAAGAGCAATTTCAGCAGCAAAAAATGTGGACGTCAACGAATTGAATCTCAAGATACAACATTTGTTACCAGGAGACTTGGATTCATGCAAATCTAATGATACAGTTTGCGATGCCACGGAAGCTGTAAATTATCCAACAAGGTTTTTAAACTCATTGGATTTACCAGGCATGCCACCGCATATTTTACAACTGAAAGTTGGATCTCCGGTTATTTTGCTTTGTAATTTGAACCCACCACGGTTGTGCAACGGCACGCGATTAGTCATAAAAAAATTAATGAAAATTTTTATCGAAGCCATCATTTTAAATGACAAATTCCGAGGTGAAAATATATTACTACTGCGAATCCCTATTATACCCACAGATGTGCCAATTCAATTTAAACGCCCTCAATTTCCAATTAGATTGGCATTTGCAATGACTATCAATAAGTCTCAGGACCAAACGATGTCTGTCTGTGGCTTAGATTTGAGCACATCATGTTTTTCACACGGACAATTATACGTGGCTCTCGAGTGGGCAAACCATCCAGTTTGTTTATATTGGCGAAAGATGGGATAACAAAAAATATTGTACACTCTGTTGCATTAAGGGATTGATATTGTTTTTTAGCAATATTGTTATAAGTAGCGATATGTATATAATTTTAAAGAATCAATTTTAATAAATTTAAAAAAAAATGATTGGTGTTTTGTTATTTTTATATTCTTTCACCGTTCACAGCGCTCCATACATCTTCCACTTATATACCACATCCTTACACACTTACAATAAGTTATTTTTTTCTAGCAAAATATTCTCTAGAAATAATTTATATGACAAAACAACGTTTGTCGGGTCAGCTAGTATATATATATATATATATATATATATATATATTCAGTGTACTTTCCTTTACCCGTATATATGATACAGAAAATATTGTTTTGGGGTTAAATTTTCGAAATTGAATTTTTGTTATATTTACATGTTCTAAGGTCCCCTAAATCCGAAAATCAAGTTTTTAGCATGTGGTCTGTATGTGTGTGCGTTATCAGCATAGTTCAAGAACAAATAGCAGCAGAATGTCCAAACTCGACATTCTAAACCTGCATCATATAGGCGATGCTACACCAAATTTTTCGTTAAGATCAAGAAAATGATTCGTGTATAGGGACATTCAAGAGAATATAAATACATTACATCTATCTACAAAATTTTTGGTAGGCGCAGTTAAACATCTATAGGCTGCACTAAACGAAATGATGTGGATGTATATTTTTTATGCATCATCAAATGAGTATATATATTTTTATACATACATAAAAAAAAATGTTACGTATAGAATATGGGATAAATTCATTCACCATTCGTTTACAGGGCTACCCAAAAGAAATAGAATGTAGTGGGGTTATATTTGGAAATTGCTGGAAGTGCATTTCAAGTTGTGCTGTGTGTTATGTTAAGACTATTTTTAACTACACAATGTGGTGTTTTCAATAACTGATAGAAGACTTAGATGGCTACCAAAATATTTAAGCGAAAAAATTATTTTTTATTTAATGTAATTGGTGAAAGAGCCTTACTATATTTAGCTATGTCCATGAACATTTTTCAGGGATGAAAATTGATTTCTCATACTCATACGGTAAATAAAGTATTTTTTTTGTATGATATCAGATTATTTTTTAAAAGGTAGTTTATTTCCATATATGTTAGTAAATAATATCTTAAAACATAGATTTAGCATAAATTCTCGCTTACACACTAAAAAGCACTTTTTATTTGTATTGCTAACGTAATGTAAACCTTTTTGAAAAAATGTCGATTTGCTTTCAATTAAAACATGTTGAAAATATTTTAATAGAACTGTATTAAACAATTAAAATATGAGTAAAAATTAGAGTTGTGAAATTTGGGTGTTGTTAAGGGTTAATACCAGTTTTAAACACGAGGAATCACAATATGGATGGATGCCTTCTGAAGGAGGTCTTTCTAACGCAAAAGAGAGAGAGAGAGAGAGAGAGGGGGGGAGGGGAAAAAAACCCGAAGACTTGAAATAATAGTAGCATATAAGACCAGCATGATACACAGATTACTGATATTGAATAAAAATAAATAAAAATCACACTAAGGAAGCACTGTAAATTTCAAAGCACGCAACAATTGTTTCCCTTTGAAATTATTGAGCACGGCCCTTATTCAGGCGATAAAAGCTAAGCATGGTTGCAATATGATTGTGTTAATGCGTTGTCGAGCTTTATTATTTCGACTCGGGACAAATGTCGAAATGTATTCAATAAATAGTCACTTACAAAGGTTTAATTATTCGGTTTAATAGTAATTTATAATTTCTAACTTTATAAAATATATTTCGTAACGAGCCACACCTGAAGTAAGAAATGAGACTCACAAAAACTGTCTTTTTTTTTCTCTTCTCTCTTTTGAACGGGTGTTACTTGCATAAATGTATTTTTCTTTACACCACCTTACACTCGTGAACTACACTTAAAGACAAAGCCAAGCTTTGAAGCTCAAAACTAAATCAAACGGCTATTTACAACAACTTTGTCTACATTATTTTTTTCTGTATCCCAAACGCATCTCGAAATGGAAGACTCGAATGCTAATTAGGGTTTATACAATCACAATCTTTGACGTTGAACTAGTAAGAAATAATTCTCCTAGAGAACAGCATTTTAATTCCAAAAACGGCTTTTCTGTTCTGACATTTTTTTTTTTTTTTTCCACTTTTTATTTCTTCACAATTCATTAGAAAGAACTTAACATGATAAAGAGAATGTAAAGCAAGTGCGAAATATTTCTTCTAAAAATGTAATCTTGATTAACATTAAATGAACATTTTTGTCAATAAAGAATTAAATTAGTTAAAATATTCATAAAAATTTTAAAACATATATTTCTCAGATAAGTATTCTCGAGTAGTAAATTGGTTAGGGAATATCAACGCTTTTCAAAAAATCTTATAATGAAATACGAGTATAAAATCATTTAATCATTAAAAAGTGTTTTGCAGTTTATCCAAGAATTTTATTATGAAATGTTTGCTGTTAACATATTGTTGATTAGGATTTAATTTAATATAGCATTTATTTATTTATTTTTTAAAATGCTTTTTAAAAATTAACATCGTTTTTTATTTTACTTTCTCTTACCCATAAGGTAGAGAAAGTATCGTTTTAGGGTCAAATTTTCGAACGTGAATTTTTGTTATATTTACACGTTTTGAGGTCCCCTAAATACGAAAATCATGTTTTTAGCGAATGGTCTGTGTCTGTGTATCTGCACTTGTTATCAGCATATCTTAAGAACAAATAGTATCAAAAAGTCCAAACTTGGCATTCTAAATGTGTATCATATAGGCGCTACACTGAGCTTTTCGTTGAGATGAAGCAAGTGGTTCGTGTACAGGGACACCCAAGAGAATTCAAATACATTACGTCTATGAGGGAGATTGCAGGTAAGTAGAGTTTAACGTCTATAGACTGCACTAAACCAAATGAAACGAATATATATTTTTTATATGCCTAAAAACATGTCTCATGCAGAATATGGTAGGGTAATCATTCACTGTTCCTTTACAGGGCTACACAAAAGAACTAGATTATAGGGCGACAGTATCTGAAAATTGATTGAAGTGTATTTCAGGTTGTGCCGTGTATTATTACTATAGGATTACATTTAGGTTCATCATGTGGTCTGTACATAATCTTCAAAAGATATACAGGACTGCAAGTATTTAAGCGTTAACATTCTATTTTATTGTTAGTGGAAGTGCTTTGATATGATATTTTACTATGTCCAGGAAAGCTGCTCAGGAATTGAAATGAATTCCTCATACACATGTGGTATATAATGTATGTTTATAAGCTAAATATTCATCGCTTGTTTTTTGCATATTTACACGTTTTGAGGCTTCCTGATTACCGAAGTCAAGTTTTTCAACGTTTGATCTTTGCCTGTGTCTCTTAGATTAACTTAAAAACGAATAATTTTAGGAGAGTCAAATGCTATATTTTGAAATCCATATAAGTTTGTTGCTGGAAAAAATTGATCAAGATTGATAAGTTTCAAAGAATGTTGCGTGTGAAAATTGTCTGAATAATTTTAAGCGAACTTTTAATTTTAATAACAGATTTAAATTCTATATAAATGTAAGGCAGAAATGAAACGGGGGGTTGAGGAGGGCGGCAGCCCCCCTCACACAGAACTAATTATAATTATCATATAAAACTCTTCCGAAGCCTAATTTGAATTGTTTTAACATAGGTTTTCATAACAGAACTCGTTATCTTAATCCCTTAATCTCCAACCTGTATTTATAATATTAAATTTCAGGGTAAGAGAAAGTCGTGGGAGTGACACACCAGACTATTTTTCTTCTGTGAATGACAGAACACTTAATTTGAAAGTTCTTATTAAAAATGTTATTCATATTATTTTACTTTTTTTTTCTTTGAAAATTTAACAATTAAAAAAAACTCCTGATGGTTTTTTTTCTAAACTGCATTTTTCAAAAACACAACTGAATACACTTTTCCGAAAGTATGCAAAAATTTAAGGTATTCCAAATATGAAAAAAATGAACAAGTCCTTCCGGCTTATTCGGAAGGGTAGGTCGATTTTTTTTTTCCTTACCAAGTAGCCGTCATTTTGTTTCAAAATGGCGGCTACAAATTATTAATGCACTTGGTAGAAATATTGATGTATGCTATGCACATATGGAGTTTTAAGCAAACCGGTTCATAAATACCTTTTTATGTGAATTTAAAATTTTCAAGTGGCCAGTGCTTGGAAACAAGATGGTGGGCCAAGTTGACAAATATATCAAATGCATTTGTGAGATAAGACTACTGTACAAAAATAGCTAGAATTAATTCAGAATCTCAAAAGTCATCGTGTTGAAAAGTTAAGTGGCTGCCATGCCACTTGGATCAAAAGGGCAGAGAAAGTTGCTCATCTAAAATATCGTTGCAAATTTGAAAATAATTTTTTTTGTAGAAATTCTTTGAAAGAGGCCTAATAAGTTGATAAAATGTTAGTTTTCTGCATTTCTAGTTTGTTTTAGCATTAAAATAGCTTAATTTTTCCTTAAAAACGCATTAAAAAGATCCAGTAACGCACGTAATGGATTTGGCGCCAAATTTGGCGACTTTTCCACTATCGCGACTTTTTTGGCGACTTTTGGTGAGAAAATACTTATTATCGATATACCAAAGATGGACGCAATAACGTGATTGGTTCACGAGTTACGTGAATTTTCTAGATTTTTGTTGTTTGAATGATAAATCCATTTTTCAACTTTGATTTGAATTGATTAAGTATTTCTAAAGTTACCGTGATAACAAATTTTCAAGTGGCCGCCAGCTGGAAACAATACAGTGGAACAAGTTGCTCAGCAAACACATCCAAGATATTTGAAGCATAGGTTGACTGTCCAACTGTGGTTTAAATCAGTGCCGTGTTTCAAAAGTTATTATTATGGAAATTTTCAAGTAGCAGTGGAAACAAAATGGCAAAACAACTTGCCCTGCGAAATCATCCAATATATTTGTATGATAAGTTCATTGTCCTGTTCTAGTTTAAATTAAATCAGTATTTCAAAAATTGTCGTCATAAGAAATTTTCAGCTGGCACCACTTGGAAAAAAAAAAGCGGAGTGAGATGCCCAGTGAACTTATCTGAGATATTTGAATAATAAATCCACTACCCAAATTTGATGCGAATTGATTTTGTATTACTAAAGTTACCATAATGACAAATTTCCAAGTGGCCGCCACTTGGAAATAAAATTGCGGATCAAGTCATCAAGTGAATTTATTTTAGATATTTGAACCATAAGTTCACCATCCAACTTTTATTTGAATCAGTTTAGTATTTTAAAAGTTATCGTGATGGCATATTTACAAGTGGCAGTGTGATTTCAAGTTTCTGCAACTTAGAAACAAGATGTCGGGACAAGTTTACCCAGTGAAAACATTCAAGATAATTATATGATAATATCACTGTCCAAATTTGGTTCGATTTGGAGTATTATTTCAGAAGTTATCGTGATTTTAAATTTTCAAGTGGGAGCCTGATTTCAAGTGGCCCCGCTTAACTTAAGATATCTGCCACTTTATTAAAAAGGGCGGATATAGTATTAATAAACTTCATTGAGATCCTTATGTGGTCTGTAATTACATCAAAATTCAAACAATTTCGGAATACGCTTTTTACAATTTAAATTTGAAATTTTCAAGTGGTCTCCACTTGAAAACAAAATGGCGGAGCAACTTGGTTAACAAACTCATCTAAGATATTTATAAAATAAGTTAAGACACTGTTCAAATTTGGTTCCATTTGGAGTATTATTTCGGAAGTAATCATGGTTTTAAATTTTCAAGTGGTAGCCTGATTTCAAGTGGTACCGCTTACATTAAGATATCTGCCACTTTATTAAGAATAGCGGATAAAGTTCATTAATAAAATTATTTGAGACACTAGTAGTGAGAGAATGTCTGTTCTACAACAAGAGGTGGTGAGGTGGGTTGTGTTGTTGTGTTGTTGCGTTAGGGGAATATGCTAATGGAACGCAACATTCCCATTCACTACTACCTATTCGTATGATACAAGCTTCAAAGTAACCTTCTATAGTATATAACATAGCAATTTTAGGTATTGCATCATATTATAGTATTTAAAAAATAATTTTTAAAAAACTTATAATCAATTATAAAGATTGTAATATTTAAATTGAGTCATAAAATTACTTTTCCTAATATATTTTTTCCGCTAAAATTTTCATAAATCAATTTCCCCTTTTCTTTTTATAATATTTCATAAATCAATTTCCCCTTTTCTTTTTTTATGATATTTCAAAATAATTCACACACACTCTAAAAATGCTGACTTTGAAATAAAACAGACACAGTTTACAGTTAATAAAAAACCTTTATTTTTTACAATATTTACAAGTATTACTCATCTAATAAGTATTGAATATAATTTCATCAATAAAATTAAGTTTGCAATATTAAATCTTAATCAATTTCACAATGTCCATATGCTAAACTTGTTATTCCATCTTCAGCAATGTATCGTTTGTCATCAAACGGACTGAGACTGATTTTATTTTGACAGATTGTATATAGTTTATGTTTTTCTTGGCCTATTTTTAATTGTTTTTCTATGCTTGTTTTCTGTTGCAGTAAGCACTGTAAATAGTCTTCATGACTAATTTTATGTCTAACAACCCTGGTTGACACACCTTTAGCTCTCTTTTTTTCACTTTTACTTGATTTGATAGAGTACATTTTAGCCTTCAGTCCTACAAATTCCAATGCTATTTCACCACTCAATTCATCTTTAAATTTCCCTATAACTTTTTTATTATCATCGGAATAAAGCGGGTGAGTTTTGGGATAGTCAGAAAAGTCAAATTCAGATGAATAATTTTTCATGTCTTTATATATATCATCGGTAGTAATATGGTATGTAAGCGAGTCTGTATCTGTAAATAACAGTACAGCTTGGTTGTTATACATTGGTTTTATATAATTATAATGAAAATTATACATTAGGAGTTTTGATAATTCGAGTATTGTAAACCCAACGTAAATAGGTCGATTCATCAGAATGCTTGTTTTAAGTCTTTCTACAGCGGTTAAATCTTCATCGTACGTTTTAAACGATTTAAAAGTAGGTGATGCTATCAATTTTAATGCTCTCTTAGAGGTATTATTACAAAGTTCTATATTACGTCTTTTTCGCAAGTTTTCCATAGTCTTGCCGTATACACTATTATTAAGGAGTTTAAAAAAGTCCTTTTCAAAGGATGATGTTGCTTCTTTCCTTTTATTGGTGTTAAATAGTATATACTTTTTCAACCATGGTGCTTGTTTAAATTGAATGGCTTTATGCACTGCTGTAACTTTTAATCCCAGTTGCAGATAAAGTTTTAAATTTCTATAGTGCACAACATAATTCTTTTTATTACATAAGTTAGGTATTAACTTGGGTGTACCAACATATTTTCTGTTTTGCAGCATACTTTTAGCATAAGGTGATAGCATTTCTTCATTCAAGATTAATCTTTCGGGGGCAAGCGGATAATCGTTATGTAATGTATGAAGGTGGTTAGGATAATGCAGATCAATTTCAAATATATACCCTATATCTGATTCATCATCAAGGGATAAAATCCATTCTTCATTAATATTATGTATATCAACCCATTCAAAGTTGCCATAAGGTAGGTACTGAGACATAGCCCAACCGTAAAGGTTGTTCGCGTCCCAGTACATGATATAACTATTAGGCTCATTCGGGTTATAGTCGTTCATATAGGGATTATTTGCTCTAGCCAGTCTTCGACTAATCATGCTAATACCCCCTCGAATCCCTTTTTCTATAAGCAGCAACATGTTAATATCTGTTAAGAGCTCTAAAGGTGTTTCACTCATTTTTAGGCATGCTTGCCATGCAAGTCCTGGAGTTGTAAAAAGATGCGCGCAGTCAATTTCGTAGTATTGCTGACATAAGGTTCTAAAATTTTGAAATACATCCGCGAGTAACAAAACATCAGTTTTTACATATAAATTATGATAATCACCCAATGTCTTCATATTAAACGTGTTCCAAATAGTTTTAGCGTGTTGATAATCGTCATCATCGATAATTTCATCATTCAAGGTATTATAAAAGGCGCATGCTGGAGGTAGTTCGGTTTCTTCAAACTTATCAAAAGAAGTAAAGTACTCGTAGGGATAGACTCCTTTCCTCGTTAGCATATTCAACGGTGTATTAACAGGGAAATTCTCTTTCAAAATATTAAACTGGGATGAATCAAGATTTTTTACTAGTTTTTCTAGCGATGTAGGTAGGAATTGAAAGCTGTCTAAAAAGACTAATTGTACAGGATCCTTAGGTTTCTTCAATCTGAATGTAATATAGTTTTCCAAACTTGTAGCAATAACCTCTATCTGATGATTGTTATACTTGCCTAGTTTCGTCATGATGTGATGTCCATCATAGTTTTTTAAATTATGAAAGATAATCGGTATTTTTTTAGATAATTTGAAATTCAAGTTGCAGGCGTTATGGGCTGCACCCCTAAATTCTCCTGAAATGTGACAATGATCTCTTCGACGATCCTCAGCTAACTGTTTATGACATATATAACATACTTTAGCTTCTTGAAACTCCTTTTCCTGTGCTTCCGTTAAGACTATAGGCTTGATTTGTGATAAAATCTTGGTGAGTTCTTCCTTTTCAGTCATCATCTTTTCTAAAAAGTGTTCCACAGCGTCTTCTCCTCTATATACTTGAATCGGTTTAACAGAGTGTCCATCAGGCCCGATAATAACATATGCATATCCGCAAGGTACATGATAGGCAATTTTTTCACTATGTGAATTATCAGATGAGGGTGAAGCCGAAGTAACAGGAACAAGAAGGCTTTCAAAATCTGCATAAATACAGTAAGCGACAGGATGTTGTAAGTGCGTACCTGTAAATTTTAAAATGTTATTTTCCTCAGAGGGCATTTTAACAACCTGCACTTCATGTTCTTGACAGTACTGAATGTGGGTTTTCAATAAATACTCTCTGCTAAATCGGTGTAGACATCTGAAACAGTAATGGGCTTTTAAACAATGTTGGGTTAAATCACCAAGTAGACGCGAAAAGTTTCGAATCAGGCAATAATGTTGCCTTTCTTCATCAGAAATTAATAATAAGTTGATAACATCACAATCATTTTTTGGCGAAATATAGAGTGGGCACACTTCATTGTCTTCAAAGCCAAAGACATTAATCCGTACATCATTTAATTTTTCAATAAGGGGTATCTTTGTTAATGGCACGGGACATGTTACATTACCTAGTTTAATGGTATTTTCATATGGCAGGTAGTGAGATACACGATGGGGTTGCTGATTGAAATGCAAATTCAGTTTATGCGCGATCAAACACCAAACAAGGCATTTTTGATCTTCGTTTTTGATATTTAGCACAGCCTTTTTCAAAGCAAGTTTCTGTGGTAGTTTAATATAGCTACTAGCAGCTAACGGATGGTATTTGGCCATTTTTAGTTCCAGATAATGAATTTTCTTAAAAATCCATCCAGATCCTCTTTGGATAAATTCATCTAGGGACTTATTAATCTTGGCATATCCTTCACGAATATGATGTTCAATAGTATTATCTAAAAGGTCAGTAAAACAACAACTTCTAAAAAAAGTTTGAATTTCTTCCATTTCGTCATTACCTCTTTTACGCTCCAAGCTCACTTTCATGACCATATACCACTTCAAAGCATTTTTTTCACGTATCTCATTCAAAAGTTTTTCATTTAATGTACCCTGTATATAGGTTTGAAATACTTCCATATCACATTCATTGCTTTCGTTTGGATAAAAAAGCTCTGTATTAAACGCATTTGAAGTGTTAATCTGTTTTTTAGCTCTTTTAGATTTTACGACAGGTGCAGCTATCTTCCGTTTTCCAGTAACAAGTTCATGCTCTTGTCGCTTATGACATGTTAATTCAGCTTTCATATTAAACATTTTATCACATTCACTGCATGAATATCGAAAACTTTGATGAAATTTTAAGTGCCTCTGCAAGTTGTCCTCGCGCGTAAATACTTGCTCACAATGCTGACACTTTATCGGTGTTACTTCATCTTTACTGCGATGTATTAACATATGTCGATTAAGTAACCATTTCTGTGAAAATTCCTTATTACAAGAAGCGCAATAAAAATTTTCTGACACTCTCTTATCACTCGTTTCAGCAGATGAAGATTGATTTTTACGATTATGAATCATCGTATGCCGAATTAAGCTTGATTTCACTCCAAATGTCTTTCCGCACGTATCACAACTGTATAACTTTTCATCTAAATGTATCTTTTCATGACGATTCAGTAACCATTTTCGCGAAAATTCCTTATTACATGTAGAACATCTGAAAACACTAAACATTTTCTTATCTGACGGTTCCATAACTTGACTCATTTTTTAAGAACAAGAGATAATCCAGACAACATTCATAAAATTTTTCATGCAAATGACTTGAAATTACAATCACCTTCAATTTATAGCATCGGAGTAAATACTTACTATTCTCTCATTGGCTAATTAAAGCTTCAATAAAATCAAAGCTTTTGATTGGCTAATGAAATTCACATGACCTTGAAAATATTTGCATCTCCAACGCGCTTAATTTCAGAGCGATAATATTATGAATTTAAAACATCATAAAATCACCGTTTGTGATTGGTCGAAAAAATCACGTGACCTCGAAAAATATTTGCATTCACAAAATTCTTAATTTCATAATGCTAATACTGTTAATTTAATTTTTAAAAAATCATTGCTTCTGATTGAGTTAAAAATGTCTACATAAAAAACACATATGGCTAATAGCATGAATTAAAGCTTCAATAAAAGTCCATAGTTTTGATTGGTTCATGAATTCATGTGACCTTAAAAAATATTTGTTTATAAACAGCACTTAATTCCACAAAATTCTTAATTTTATAATGGTAATATTAGAAATTCAAATCTCCCGAATGAAAAAAAAAAATTTCTAAAATAAAAATAAAATTCATGAAACCTTAAAATATTTGCATCTAAAAGGCACTTAATTTTATAAAACTAATATTATGAACTAGTCTCTCACATATAAAAATATTTAAAAATGCTAGTTTTAGGTTTTCATAGGTCATTCCAATGTAATATTTTTTATAGTTCAACACATATAATGTTTTTAAACAGGCATTCGAACATGACACTTAATAACGAAATCATACGAAGTTCCAATGGAATATTTTTTATAGTTCAACACATATAATGTTCTTAAACAGATCTAAAATCATTAGAGTTTTAATCACGCATTCGAACATGGCACCTAATAATGAAATCATATGAGGTTGCTTCATAATAATTGTTTCCAATTAATTATAGATTTTTCATTTTTCATTTAATAAATCGTTTTAGTAGTAGAGATTCAATGCTATACTATTATTATTAAATTACTGTTAGGCTTAAAAATTATAAGTTTAAGTAATTTCGTAATAAAAACACATAATTTTAATCAAAATATTTTTATTTTTCAATATATTCAAATTTAGTCTAATTTCATTAATATACCTAGTCTCTATACGAATGTTCGACTTTCAAAGATGGTAGACATTAAAAGTTTTCCAAGGTTTACTCCGAAACTTGTGTAAATACAAACTAGAATCACTCATCCTCAAATCATATATTTTTATCGATTTTATTAATGTGACACATGTTAAACAAAAAATGTTAATAATTTATTTCATAAAAAAAAAAAAAAAAATGACGCTATAGAAATGTAGAAGAAAGTCATGCCTATGGCTGGTCATATAAAAAGAAAAAAATACATGACCAGTCTGAATTATTACATGCCCATTTATTGTACGGATAGAATTTTTTTTATTTCAGAACGAAAATATCAAAACACATTTGATTTATAAACAAAAATTGAAAATACATTTAAATGATCACGTGGTAATCTTCATGGTCTAAACATTCTTTTCAAATTTCAGGATAAGATAAAGTCGTGTGAGTGACACACCAGATTATTCTTATTAGGAACACTTTAAATAGAGCACTTAATTATATTATATCACAAAATTAAAATTCATTCATTAAAATTACTAATAAAACACAAAAATGCTTATTGCCAGGAAAAATAATTAATTTCCTTAATTATGCACTAAAAATCTACGAAAAAGATGCTTAATCATATGAACGAAAATTATAAAATATCGAAACACATTTGATTTATAAACAAAAATTGAAAATACATTTAAATGATCACATGATAATCTTCATGGTCTAAACATTTTTTTCAAGTTTCAGGATAAGATAAAGTCGTGTGAGTGACACACTAGATTACAAAATCGTAAAATAAATTGCATTTAAAATACATTTATTATGAAATACTAACTAACTAACTTTTAAAAATTACAAGTCATGAGCAATTATTTCACAAAAATCCTAATTAATACATTAATCTCTAAAATATCTTGCATTTAAAATCAATTTATCTTAATACCATACTCAAAATAACTCAATTTTATATAAATAAAAAATACATTTATTTACTAAATCAACTAAATAAGTACAAAATACTAACCAACTTTTAAAAATTACAAGAGAAAAAAAATACAAATTTTTAATCTTAAAAAATTTCAAGATGAATTTCTAATTTCTTACGACAGATGGCAGCACATTTTTTGCGAATATTTCACATTAGAAAAATCTATTTCCAATGATTTTCTTAATATTACATCACAAATTACCATTAAAATATTGATTAAAATATTAATTATACACTAAAAAACTGTATTTATCTATATTCTAAGCAATTATTTCTTATACTTTTTCCTTTATTAAAATAAATTTGAGTGTCTATTTTAATAAAAAAAAATTCTTCTGCATACACTTTAAACAATAATGCACGAATAACATTCGAAAAAACACAATTTTATAGAAATAAAAAATACATTTATTACGAAATCATAAAATAAATTACATTTAAAATCAACTAAATAAATACTAAATACCTTTTTAAAAAGTACAAGTTTTCAAACAATTATGTCTCATAAAATCCTAATTAAAAACATTCATCTCATCTTAATACGGTACTCAATTTTATAGAAATAAAAAATACATTTATTACGAAATCATAAAATAAATTACATTTGAAATCAACTAAATAAATACTAACTTTTTAAAAATTACAAGTTATGAATAAAAATTACAATTATGTCTCATAAAATCCCAATTAAAACATTCATCTCTAAAATAACTTGCATTTAAAGCCAATTTCATCTTAATCTCTAAATAAATACCCTTTAAAATCAAAGTTCAACGTAATACGATACACTGAATATTCAAGAATCCTCTTTACAAGTCTGGCTTGCTCAACGGTCAGAGCATTCGCTTGCTGAAACATGGGACCTCAGTTCAAATCCAGCTGCCGGCAAAGGCTGAAAAACAAAATTTTTGAAAAAAGAAGTTCAATAATTTCTCAATAGATGTCAGCACCAAACATATCCAGTAGATATAAAACAGGGCTTCTACGCCAGCGGCACCAGCGGCACGGCACGGGCGAGCTGTGCTGCTGCCGCACCGTCTCTTATCAGCGTCCTTCCGGTGACGCATTGTAGAAGCCCTGTTTTATATCTACTGGATATGTTTGGTGCTGACATCTATTGAGAAATTATTGAACTTCTTTTTTCAAAAATTTTGTTTTTCAGCCTTTGCCGGCAGCTGGATTTGAACTGAGGTCCCATGTTTCAGCAAGCGAATGCTCTGACCGTTGAGCAAGCCAGACTTGTAAAGAGGATTCTTGAATATTCAGTGTATCGTATTACGTTGAACTTTGATTTTAAAGGGTATTTATTTAGAGATTAAGATGAAATTGGCTTTAAATGCAAGTTATTTTAGAGATGAATGTTTTAATTGGGATTTTATGAGACATAATTGTAATTTTTATTCATAACTTGTAATTTTTAAAAAGTTAGTATTTATTTAGTTGATTTCAAATGTAATTTATTTTATGATTTCGTAATAAATGTATTTTTTATTTCTATAAAATTGAGTACCGTATTAAGATGAGATGAATGTTTTTAATTAGGATTTTATGAGACATAATTGTTTGAAAACTTGTACTTTTTAAAAAGGTATTTAGTATTTATTTAGTTGATTTTAAATGTAATTTATTTTATGATTTCGTAATAAATGTATTTTTTATTTCTATAAAATTGTGTTTTTTCTAATGTTATTCGTGCATTATTGTTTAAAGTGTATGCAGAAGAATTTTTTTTTATTAAAATAGACACTCAAATTTATTTTAATAAAGGAAAAAGTATAAGAAATAATTGCTTAGAATATAGATAAATACAGTTTTTTAGTGTATAATTAATATTTTAATCAATATTTTAATGGTAATTTGTGATGTAATATTAAGAAAATCATTGGAAATAGATTTTTCTAATGTGAAATATTCGCAAAAAATGTGCTGCCATCTGTCGTAAGAAATTAGAAATTCATCTTGAAATTTTTTAAGATTAAAAATTTGTATTTTTTTTCTCTTGTAATTTTTAAAAGTTGGTTAGTATTTTGTACTTATTTAGTTGATTTAGTAAATAAATGTATTTTTTATTTATATAAAATTGAGTTATTTTGAGTATGGTATTAAGATAAATTGATTTTAAATGCAAGATATTTTAGAGATTAATGTATTAATTAGGATTTTTGTGAAATAATTGCTCATGACTTGTAATTTTTAAAAGTTAGTTAGTTAGTATTTCATAATAAATGTATTTTAAATGCAATTTATTTTACGATTTTGTAATCTAGTGTGTCACTCACACGACTTTATCTTATCCTGAAACTTGAAAAAAATGTTTAGACCATGAAGATTATCATGTGATCATTTAAATGTATTTTCAATTTTTGTTTATAAATCAAATGTGTTTTGATATTTTCGTTCTGAAATAAAAAAAATTCTATCCGTACAATAAATGGGCATGTAATAATTCAGACTGGTCATGTATTTTTTTCTTTTTATATGACCAGCCATAGGCATGACTTTCTTCTACATTTCTATAGCGTCATTTTTTTTTTTTTTATGAAATAAATTATTAACATTTTTTGTTTAACATGTGTCACATTAATAAAATCGATAAAAATATATGATTTGAGGATGAGTGATTCTAGTTTGTATTTACACAAGTTTCGGAGTAAACCTTGGAAAACTTTTAATGTCTACCATCTTTGAAAGTCGAACATTCGTATAGAGACTAGGTATATTAATGAAATTAGACTAAATTTTGAATATATTGAAAAATAAAAATATTTTGATTAAAATTATGTGTTTTTATTACGAAATTACTTAAACTTATAATTTTTAAGCCTAACAGTAATTTAATAATAATAGTATAGCATTGAATCTCTACTACTAAAACGATTTATTAAATGAAAAATGAAAAATCTATAATTAATTGGAAACAATTATTATGAAGCAACCTCATATGATTTCGTTATTAGGTGCCATGTTCGAATGCCTGATTAAAACTCTAATGATTTTAGATCTGTTTAAGAACATTATATGTGTTGAACTATAAAAAATATTCCATTGGAACTTCGTATGATTTCGTTATTAAGTGTCATGTTCGAATGCCTGTTTAAAAACATTATATGTGTTGAACTATAAAAAATATTACATTGGAATGACCTATGAAAACCTAAAACTAGCATTTTTAAATATTTTTATATGTGAGAGACTAATTCATAATATTAGTTTTATAAAATTAAGTGCCTTTTAGATGCAAATACTTTAAGGTTTCATGAATTTTATTTTTATTTTAGAAATTTTTTTTTCATGCGGGAGATTTGAATTTCTAATATTACCATTATAAAATTAAGAATTTTGTGGAATTAAGTGCTGTTTATAAACAAATATTTTTTAAGGTCACATGAATTCATGAACCAATCAAAACTATGGATTTTTATTGAAGCTTTAATTCATGCTATTAGCCATATGTGTTTTTTATGTAGACATTTTTAACTCAATCAGAAGCAATGATTTTTTAAAAATTAAATTAATAGTATTAGCATTATGAAATTAAGAATTTTGTGAATGCAAATATTTTTCGAGGTCACGTGATTTTTTCGACCAATCACAAACGGTGATTTTATGATGTTTTAAATTTATAATATTATCGCTCTGAAATTAAGCGCGTTGGAGATGCAAATATTTTCAAGGTCATGTGAATTTCATTAGCCAATCAAAAGCTTTGATTTTATTGAAGCTTTAATTAGCCAATGAGAGAATAGTAAGTATTTACTCCGATGCTATAAATTGAAGGTGATTGTAATTTCAAGTCATTTGCATGAAAAATTTTATGAATGTTGTCTGGATTATCTCTTGTTCTTAAAAAATGAGTCAAGTTATGGAACCGTCAGATAAGAAAATGTTTAGTGTTTTCAGATGTTCTACATGTAATAAGGAATTTTCGCGAAAATGGTTACTGAATCGTCATGAAAAGATACATTTAGATGAAAAGTTATACAGTTGTGATACGTGCGGAAAGACATTTGGAGTGAAATCAAGCTTAATTCGGCATACGATGATTCATAATCGTAAAAATCAATCTTCATCTGCTGAAACGAGTGATAAGAGAGTGTCAGAAAATTTTCATTGCGCTTCTTGTAATAAGGAATTTTCACAGAAATGGTTACTAAATCGACATATGTTAATACATCGCAGTAAAGATGAAGTAACACCGATAAAGTGTCAGCATTGTGAGCAAGTATTTACGCGCGAGGACAACTTGCAGAGGCACTTAAAATTTCATCAAAGTTTTCGATATTCATGCAGTGAATGTGATAAAATGTTTAATATGAAAGCTGAATTAACATGTCATAAGCGACAAGAGCATGAACTTGTTACTGGAAAACGGAAGATAGCTGCACCTGTCGTAAAATCTAAAAGAGCTAAAAAACAGATTAACACTTCAAATGCGTTTAATACAGAGCTTTTTTATCCAAACGAAAGCAATGAATGTGATATGGAAGTATTTCAAACCTATATACAGGGTGCATTAAATGAAAAACTTTTGAATGAGATACGTGAAAAAAATGCTTTGAAGTGGTATATGGTCATGAAAGTGAGCTTGGAGCGTAAAAGAGGTAATGACGAAATGGAAGAAATTCAAACTTTTTTTAGAAGTTGTTGTTTTACTGACCTTTTAGATAATACTATTGAACATCATATTCGTGAAGGATATGCCAAGATTAATAAGTCCCTAGATGAATTTATCCAAAGAGGATCTGGATGGATTTTTAAGAAAATTCATTATCTGGAACTAAAAATGGCCAAATACCATCCGTTAGCTGCTAGTAGCTATATTAAACTACCACAGAAACTTGCTTTGAAAAAGGCTGTGCTAAATATCAAAAACGAAGATCAAAAATGCCTTGTTTGGTGTTTGATCGCGCATAAACTGAATTTGCATTTCAATCAGCAACCCCATCGTGTATCTCACTACCTGCCATATGAAAATACCATTAAACTAGGTAATGTAACATGTCCCGTGCCATTAACAAAGATACCCCTTATTGAAAAATTAAATGATGTACGGATTAATGTCTTTGGCTTTGAAGACAATGAAGTGTGCCCACTCTATATTTCGCCAAAAAATGATTGTGATGTTATCAACTTATTATTAATTTCTGATGAAGAAAGGCAACATTATTGCCTGATTCGAAACTTTTCGCGTCTACTTGGTGATTTAACCCAACATTGTTTAAAAGCCCATTACTGTTTCAGATGTCTACACCGATTTAGCAGAGAGGATTTATTGAAAACTCACATTCAGTACTGTCAAGAACATGAAGTGCAGGTTGTTAAAATGCCCTCTGAGGAAAATAACATTTTAAAATTTACAGGTACGCACTTACAACATCCTGTCGCTTACTGTATTTATGCAGATTTTGAAAGCCTTCTTGTTCCTGTTACTTCGGCTTCACCCTCATCTGATAATTCACATAGTGAAAAAATTGCCTATCATGTACCTTGCGGATATGCATATGTTATTATCGGGCCTGATGGACACTCTGTTAAACCGATTCAAGTATATAGAGGAGAAGACGCTGTGGAACACTTTTTAGAAAAGATGATGACTGAAAAGGAAGAACTCACCAAGATTTTATCACAAATCAAGCCTATAGTCTTAACGGAAGCACAGGAAAAGGAGTTTCAAGAAGCTAAAGTATGTTATATATGTCATAAACAGTTAGCTGAGGATCGTCGAAGAGATCATTGTCACATTTCAGGAGAATTTAGGGGTGCAGCCCATAACGCCTGCAACTTGAATTTCAAATTATCTAAAAAAATACGGATTATCTTTCATAATTTAAAAAACTATGATGGACATCACATCATGACGAAACTAGGCAAGTATAACAATCATCAGATAGAGGTTATTGCTACAAGTTTGGAAAACTATATTACATTCAGATTGAAGAAACCTAAGGATCCTGTACAATTAGTCTTTTTAGACAGCTTTCAATTCCTACCTACATCGCTAGAAAAACTAGTAAAAAATCTTGATTCATCCCAGTTTAATATTTTGAAAGAGAATTTCCCTGTTAATACACCGTTGAATATGCTAACGAGGAAAGGAGTCTATCCCTACGAGTACTTTACTTCTTTTGATAAGTTTGAAGAAACCGAACTACCTCCAGCATGCGCCTTTTATAATACCTTGAATGATGAAATTATCGATGATGACGATTATCAACACGCTAAAACTATTTGGAACACGTTTAATATGAAGACATTGGGTGATTATCATAATTTATATGTAAAAACTGATGTTTTGTTACTCGCGGATGTATTTCAAAATTTTAGAACCTTATGTCAGCAATACTACGAAATTGACTGCGCGCATCTTTTTACAACTCCAGGACTTGCATGGCAAGCATGCCTAAAAATGAGTGAAACACCTTTAGAGCTCTTAACAGATATTAACATGTTGCTGCTTATAGAAAAAGGGATTCGAGGGGGTATTAGCATGATTAGTCGAAGACTGGCTAGAGCAAATAATCCCTATATGAACGACTATAACCCGAATGAGCCTAATAGTTATATCATGTACTGGGACGCGAACAACCTTTATGGTTGGGCTATGTCTCAGTACCTACCTTATGGCAACTTTGAATGGGTTGATATACATAATATTAATGAAGAATGGATTTTATCCCTTGATGATGAATCAGATATAGGGTATATATTTGAAATTGATCTGCATTATCCTAACCACCTTCATACATTACATAACGATTATCCGCTTGCCCCCGAAAGATTAATCTTGAATGAAGAAATGCTATCACCTTATGCTAAAAGTATGCTGCAAAACAGAAAATATGTTGGTACACCCAAGTTAATACCTAACTTATGTAATAAAAAGAATTATGTTGTGCACTATAGAAATTTAAAACTTTATCTGCAACTGGGATTAAAAGTTACAGCAGTGCATAAAGCCATTCAATTTAAACAAGCACCATGGTTGAAAAAGTATATACTATTTAACACCAATAAAAGGAAAGAAGCAACATCATCCTTTGAAAAGGACTTTTTTAAACTCCTTAATAATAGTGTATACGGCAAGACTATGGAAAACTTGCGAAAAAGACGTAATATAGAACTTTGTAATAATACCTCTAAGAGAGCATTAAAATTGATAGCATCACCTACTTTTAAATCGTTTAAAACGTACGATGAAGATTTAACCGCTGTAGAAAGACTTAAAACAAGCATTCTGATGAACCGACCTATTTACGTTGGGTTTACAATACTCGAATTATCAAAACTCCTAATGTATAATTTTCATTATAATTATATAAAACCAATGTATAACAACCAAGCTGTACTGTTATTTACAGATACAGACTCGCTTACATACCATATTACTACCGATGATATATATAAAGACATGAAAAATTATTCATCTGAATTTGACTTTTCTGACTATCCCAAAACTCACCCGCTTTATTCCGATGATAATAAAAAAGTTATAGGGAAATTTAAAGATGAATTGAGTGGTGAAATAGCATTGGAATTTGTAGGACTGAAGGCTAAAATGTACTCTATCAAATCAAGTAAAAGTGAAAAAAAGAGAGCTAAAGGTGTGTCAACCAGGGTTGTTAGACATAAAATTAGTCATGAAGACTATTTACAGTGCTTACTGCAACAGAAAACAAGCATAGAAAAACAATTAAAAATAGGCCAAGAAAAACATAAACTATATACAATCTGTCAAAATAAAATCAGTCTCAGTCCGTTTGATGACAAACGATACATTGCTGAAGATGGAATAACAAGTTTAGCATATGGACATTGTGAAATTGATTAAGATTTAATATTGCAAACTTAATTTTATTGATGAAATTATATTCAATACTTATTAGATGAGTAATACTTGTAAATATTGTAAAAAATAAAGGTTTTTTATTAACTGTAAACTGTGTCTGTTTTATTTCAAAGTCAGCATTTTTAGAGTGTGTGTGAATTATTTTGAAATATCATAAAAAAAGAAAAGGGGAAATTGATTTATGAAATATTATAAAAAGAAAAGGGGAAATTGATTTATGAAAATTTTAGCGGAAAAAATATATTAGGAAAAGTAATTTTATGACTCAATTTAAATATTACAATCTTTATAATTGATTATAAGTTTTTTAAAAATTATTTTTTAAATACTATAATATGATGCAATACCTAAAATTGCTATGTTATATACTATAGAAGGTTACTTTGAAGCTTGTATCATACGAATAGGTAGTAGTGAATGGGAATGTTGCGTTCCATTAGCATATTCCCCTAACGCAACAACACAACAACACAACCCACCTCACCACCTCTTGTTGTAGAACAGACATTCTCTCACTACTGACACTTGTATAATCTATGTATTACATCAAAATTATAAAAAAAAAATCGGAATACGCTTTTTGCAATTTGAATTTGAAATTTTCAAGTGGTCTCCACTTGAAAACAAAATGGCGGAGCAACTTGGTTAAAAAAATCATCTAAGTTATTTATAAGATAAGTTAAGACACTGTCCAAATTTGGTTCGATTTGGAGTATTATCTCAGAAGTTATCGTGATTTTAAATTTTCAAGTGGTAACGTGATTTCAAGTGGCCCCGCTTAACTTAAGATATCTACCACTTTATTAAAAATGACGTATAAATTTCATTAATAAACTTCATTGAGACCCTTATGTGGTCTATATTTACATCAAATTTCAAACAAATTCGGAATACGCTTTTTACAATTTGAATTTAAAATTTTCAAGTGGTCTCCACTTGAAAACAAAATGGCGGAGCAACTTGGTTAATAAACTCATCTAAGATATTTATAAGATAAGTTAAGACACTGTCTAAATTTGGTTCGATTTGGAGTATTATTTCGGAAGTTACAGTGATTTTAAATTTTCAAGTGGTAGCCTAATTGCAAGTGGTCCCGCTTAACTTAAAATATCTGCCACTTTATTAAAAATGGCGGATAAACTTCATTAATAAAGTTCATTGAGACCCTTATGTGGCCTGTATTTACAACAAAATTCAAGGAAATCTTGCTTTAAATATGCTTTTTACAATGCCGGTTTGAAATTTTCAAGTGGCTGCCACTTGAAAACAAAAAGTCAGAACAACTTGGTTAACGAACTCATCCAAGATATTTATAATATCAGTTCACTGTCTAAATTTGGTTCAGTTTGGAGTATTATTTCGGGAGTTATCGTGATGAAAAATTTTTCATTATAGATAGATATATAGATAAACGAAGTGATTGCAATAAGTCGATTTCTAAAGAAATCAACCTAAAAATGAATGGACTCTTTTCTTTTATAATGAGAAAAAAGAAACAGGATTAATGTAATGGTTTAGGGGGCGATCCAGGTTTTAATTTTTGGTTTCCTTTATTTATGAGAAACTAAATATTTTTGGTATTTTTTTTATTCATTAAAATAAATAACTATATAAATAAAAGAAAAAATCGTGTTAAACTTTCCTTTTTAACATTCATTCTATACAATGTTTTAATATCAAGTTAATAGAGTTTTGTTAAGCCAATTAAATAAAAATAATATTGAAAGCATGGAAATATTTTTGAAAAGCCTCATTTTTATAAAAGAAAATCTTCTGAAGGGTCCATTTTTATGATGTGGAATTTTGTGAAGATGCAACAAACGGGACCCATTTTTTACCTGGATCGACCCCTGTGAATGAAAAAAGATTTTAACCAAAAATAATCTGGTGTGTCACTCACACGACTTTCTCTTACCCTGAAATTTAATACTATAAATACAGGTTGGAGATTAAGAGGTAAGATAACGAGTACTGTTATGTAAGCCTATGTTAAACAATTCATATTAAGCTTCTGAAGAGTTTTATGTGATAATTAGTTCTGTGTGAGGGGGGCTACCGCCCCCCTCAACCCCCCGTTTCATTAATGCACCTACATTTATATAGAATTTAATTCGGTTATTAAAAAATATTTCTCTTTTGAAAAAATAATTTATTAAAATTATTATTTAAAAAAATTATCTTTTATGATAAGGCAGACGATTTCCATATTAGAGAAGTAGTTTAACACAAAATATCCAAAAAAGTCCATTTTATTCTCAATATTAAAAAAAAGAAAAAAAAAAAAGTACGACTTTTTTTCTGTTTTTTTTTTTTTTTTTTTTCGTTAAAAGTAAAAAAAATCGATAACTTTGTTGTAAATTATCGCAGATCGATGGTTCAACCATTCGTTTTAAAAGTATTTTCGAGCTCTTTTGAAAGATACCCATCATGAAAATTTACTCCCCTCGAGGGGGGACTTCCCCCCCAGGGGGGGAGGCGAGGCTCCTACATACACAAAAAAATTTTCCCAGTTAACTGTCTCTATTACAAAAATTATATATTTGTTTCATTTTGTTTAGTGCAGTCTATAGACGTTAAACTCTATTTTCCTGCAATTTCCCCCATAGACGTAATGTATTAGAATTCTCTTGATTGTCCCTGTACACGAACCATTTGCTTGATCTTAACGAAAAGCTTACTGTAGCATCCCTATATGATACACATTTAGAATACCAAGTTTGAACTTTCTGCCATAATTTTTTTTTGAGATATGCTGATAACAGACAGACACACACACAGACACACACACACACACACAGACACGCAGACACACAGACCATTTGCTAAAAACATGATTTTCGTATTCAGGGGACCTCAAAACGTGTAAATATAACAAAATCTCGCGTTCGAAAATTTGAGCCAAAAACAATACTTTCTCTACCTTATGGGTAAGAGAAAGTAATAATAATTTTATGTGTAAAACGCTTTTTATTCATTGAGAAAAAATTCTGTGTCTGATATATAGAAATTAAATTGCTGCGCTAGTAAAAATAGTTCCTTGTCATCTTTATAAATTTTAGTTTCTTTTGGTAGCGAGTTCTACAAACCCCTATTAGAATTATAGAACATTTTGCTATATTATCGTGGTCCAACTTGTTTAAAATCTTTGCAAATAAATGCGAATACAAGAGGTGAGTTTTAGTACCTGTAACTTTGATTTATCACCTAGTTCTAGAAAATCAAGCAAGAATTTCTCGCAATACAAAGAATTCATAATATTGATTCACCATCTAGAAAAGTGTAGACTAGAAATTCTCGGTCATTTCGTCTATTCAGCTTATTGGTTTATCTTAAACGCATAACTCGGAAATTTATATTTCTACTTTAGGGACTCAGAAAATGACTGGTAGACAAAAAGAGTATATTTTTTCACAGTATTTTAATGTACATAAGTTATGAACAGCATATTCGATAGATTACATTACTCAAGGTGAAAAATTGTACGTTAAAAACTTTTACACATAACAAATCATTTCTTAACTTGTGTGGCTTATAGATTACATAAGTTTCTAAAAAAATCCAGAATGTTATTTTTAGTTAATGCATGTAATTGCTAACATAATGAAATATGTTTTGTGATAAACCATATCTGAAAGAAATGATTTGTACATACACTATGTATTGTCTATTTTTAGTTAATGCATGTAATCGTTAACTTAATGAAGTATGTTTTGTAACAAACCATACCTGATGAAATAAGAAACAATTTATACATACACTATGTATTGTCTCCTTTTTCGCCATTCTTGCTAAATAACTCTACCTTTCCTGGACACACACAGACAAAAAAAAATTACACAACATCATTGCGAAATGCAAGAGCAAAATGATATTTAGGATTTATATAATTGTTGATGCTATAAACTAACAAGAAACAGTTTCTGCTACTGAATAGCATTTCAATAATAGTAATAATATTAAAACGAAAATTTTAAAAATAGTGTAAAATATTATTTCTAAAAATCTAATTTTTATTAATATTAATATTTTTTTTTTTCTGTTGAAGAAAGAATAATATTAAGTAAAATATTCTTAAGGTTTTTAAAACAAATTTCTTAGATAAGTATTTTTATGCTGAAACAAATCCCCTTAAATAGAATTTTTGAGTAGCAAAAAGATTAGCGATTCCGAATAACTTTGTGGCATTTTATAACGGAATGATAAAATAAAAATATTTATTTATTTATTTTAACGTTAAGCAGTTTATTAAAGGTTTTTATTGAGAAAATTTAGCCTTTGAAAGTTTATTAATATGATTTAATTTCCAAATGACCAATTTTATTATCCATACATACTTTAAAAAATTCAAAATCTTTTCTTTTTCTTTCTTTGTTTCCTATCTTTTTTTTTTTTTTTTTTTTTTTAAATTTCAGAACTCTTTATTAGAAAGTTTTAATAAAAATTTAGAGCATATTATTCTAAAAATTTACGAGAAAAATCTTCAATTTACAAATTATTCAGACTGTTTTTAATTCTTTCTGAAAAGCAGTTGAATGGGCTCCCCCCCCCTCCCGTTTTAAGTGCTGTAAATTTTTAGGTATTTGAATTATGAAAATATGAAAGACGAAATATATATATATATTTTTTTATAAAAACAGCAGGGAACGGAATTCATTATATTAAACGAAAAAGGTTTGATTTATTACAATTTTATCTATTTATTTAAAATACATACAATTATACCATATTTAAAAGGTTTTTCATATTCATGCCCATATAGATGAATGTCCTATTATATACCTATTATTGTCCTATTATTGCATTACTTAAAAGTCGTATGTTAAAAATTTTTGTATATTACAAATAATTGTTTGAGTTGCTCACACGGAATAACTAATTATTTACAAAAATTGTAAATGTTATTTATAATTATTGGAAGTAAAAGTAACTAACTTAATGAAATATAAGAGAACAGTGGGGTATATGAAATAGTCGGGTAAAATTAAACACAGTTATATTATATCTCCCCCAAAGAACATCTACTACGTGGCTAGTTAATATTCTTTGTCTTCCCTGTGCGGAGTTGCAACCCTGCGGTAGAGTCGTATTAACCCTCGACGATAGGTCTAATGCCCCAGCCCTCCCTCCCGCTCGGTCGATGTCTTTTTATAATGAATTTTGTCCTTTCATCCTTTCCGGTGTTAGCCTTTTTTTTTTCACACTTGACATTGTGAGTTTTTTTTGGTTTTCATCCCATGCTTTTTCTATGTGTTTTTGAATGAATTTTTTCACGTTTTTCTATGGATTTTTAGGTTTTATTCCTCGTTTTCTACATTGTAAAGTGCGGCGAACACGTCTTTACTAGGTCTCAACTCTCAAATATGAATGATAGTTCACCTTGTGTCAGTGAGTAGAGCAGGTTTTGTGTCATGCAACACCTTTAGTTTATCAAGATTCAGACATTTTTGGAGTTAGAGGTGAGTATTGCGAATCCTGTAAGCTATTCGAGAATCAGTAAAATGAGTGAAAACCTGCGTCATTTCAGGTAGGGGTGTTGAGTTACTTAGTAGTCTGCTTTCCATGAACTCTTTTCTACCAACAGGTGGTTGAGGTTGATTTATTCTCCAGGAAAGCGATTCGGGTAATACGAAATACCAGCTATTCCATATTATTTGTTTGTTTGTTTGTTTCTTTTCTTTTCTTTTTTTTTTTTTAAGTACGGAGGACTGTTTTAGTCTCAATCTACGGATAGAACGTTGTCGCCAGTTTTACGATGGTTGGACATTTATCAAAATCGAAAATTTATCGAAAATATAATTGAATAATTTGAAAGCAATGTTATATATAAAAAAAAAAATCTAATAGTCCTCCGTACTAAACTAAATTCTGCTTTTGTCAGAATTTCATCATTTTTTTTTTTTTTTTTTTTTTTTTTTTTAAGAAAAAGAAAAGAAAATTAATAATAATCAGTATCGAAAAAGTTGAAGAAGCCCTTTTCTAGACAAAAATACATAATTTATTTTAATTTTGTTGTTGCCAAAAAAGTTTACGAGTTGATTTTAATTTTTTTTTAAATGAAAAGAAATTCACGCGTAAATATTAAAGTTGATATAAAACTTTGTGAAAAATTAAACTTGCAGGGTAAAATTGACGTCATTATAGATCAAAAGGTTTTTTTTTTTTTTAATTAAAATTAATTTATTGATTTTTTTTTTTTACTGTCGCACAATATTAATTTGGATCTAATAATGATTTCTTTTATAATGTAATAAATTAGTTGGGGAAATTAGTTTAAGATTTATGAGTTTCAAATTTCAAAGGTAAATAAAAATAAAATAAAGTAAAATATATAAAAACCTTCAAGGGGCTTCCATGCTAAAGTTATACCAAAGTAATTTTAAGAAACGAATAGAGTAACCGATGGTAGGGAGTGAAATGCAGTTACTGCATGCCTTTACTATATCGAATAATAGATTAAAATAACGATTATCGTGCTAAAGTATATTCTGTTTACGGAGAATGTCTTTCACACTTCGGATCTTCTTTTGCAATTCATTTCCTGTCACTTTTTGTTTATTTATTTATTTAATTTGTATCTTAATAATTTTTTCCATACTGTTTATTTTTAATAATAATTCTAGCATAAAACTTTTATATTGCAATTATTCATGATTTTCTGTAAAGGTTCCATATTATCCTCTAAGGAAATGGGTATTTAATATTACTCGCTTGGTTCATCTTACCAGAAAAAAAAAAAAAAAAAAAAATTTTTTCCCCCCTCAACTAAACTATTTGCTCTATTTTTCGTAACATAAAACCATTAAAATACATTAACATTGCATGAAAGTTGCAATGATCCAAAATACTTCATTTTATTATGGTATTCCATATTCACATACTTTTCCCTATTTTGTAACGAATCACATCTGGATAAAAAAAAAAAAAAAAAAAAAGAGAGAGAGAGAGAGAGAGAGAGAGAGAATTATACTAAACTGTACAATGTTTTCTTTTCCATTGTTCTGTTTCAGTGAGTTTTATCTTTATGCATACATGTATTTTTCATTACATCACGCTCGTGTGCGACATTTGCAGACAAAGACGAGCTTTCAAACGCGAAACTAAATCATGCAGCTATTCACAACATCTTTTTCTATTTTTTTTTTTTTTTTTTTTTTTTTTTTTTTTTTCTGTGTACCTAACACATATCGAAATTCAACAGGAGAATACTAATTAGGGTTTATACAATTGTTGACGCTAAACTAGCAAGAAATAATAACAAGAACAGCAATTTAATTCCAAAAATGGCTTTTCAGATATGTTTCTTTTAAAGGTTGTTTTACTTTACCGTTTAGTAGAAAGAAGTTAACACGAGGAGAAGTATTTAATGAAAGCGTGAAATGTTCCTTTGAAAAATTAAATCTTGATGAAAATTAAGTTTTTTTTTTTTTTTTTTCTTTTGTAGAAAGAACTAAATTAAAGATAAAATATCTATAAAATTATGAAAGAGATTACTCAAATAAATAGTTTCACCCTAAATGAAGAATTATGAAGTAGGTTAAAACTAATGTATTTTAAATTTATAAATTTTATTTATAAATTAATTAATTAATTTTATCAATTTGTTAAACATAAATACCAATGAGATTAACAATTATTGTAATATTTTATAAATAAATATAAGCCTACGAAAAAATTATTATTGAAAAATATTAAGTAATTTATACAAGACTTTAAAAAAAAAAAAAAAATTAGTACATAAAAGCTTATTAAGGTTCCCAATGCCAAACTACATGTTTTCGAACACATTTTTAACTTCTCCTTTTTAATTTTTAAATGTTTGTTAGAGATTAAAAAAAAAAAAATAAAGAAAAATAAAAATAAAAATAAAGGTAAAATAATGATACACTACACATAGGGGAAAAAAACGCCTATAAAGAACTAGATATCTGTGCATGTGAAAAATATTAAAAGCAATGATATAATACACATATCCTATATAATATATTTAGGTACGTTTGTATGTGTGTAAAAACATATTAAAATGCGGGTGTGTGTGGGATTTAACGGAGAGTTTAGAGTTATGATTTATCAACACTTTTTCTATAAACATCACGACTAACCAATCAGAGAATATCATATTTTCAGGCATTCAAATACGCAAGCGAAGTGTGACGTCACTGATCGTCCGTGGATGCAAGAAAAATATTTCCTATTTTAATCGCCCATTGGATTTTTTGTAAAAAGTTATTAAAAATCGAGGAAAATTATTTCCCGATTTTAATCCCCGTATATGGGTATAGATATGTATTAGTTATCGTATGCATGTGTTAGATTGAGTTATTTTGCTGTGAAATTGACAAAATTTTAATTTTAAATTTGAAAACTCTGCCATCCTTGGCGTTTTTTGTATTTGGCGTTCAAAAACGTAATACGAAAATATACATGCCAGATGTATATTTTTGCAATATGCATTGTACGAAATATTTCTCATATTAGTCATTATTCTCTTAATATAAGTTGTTAAAACAACTATGATTTTTGAAAAGAATTAAATATGTTCACCAGATAATTTGGCGATTTGTTTTTTTTTCCACCGAGGATGACAGATATGAAATCTATTCCGCTGCAACATATGAGTATCTTATATCAGACACTTTACTTTATTTAGACATTTGAAAACAAATTAGACTTGAAATTATTATGGAATATTTATCCTTTTCCTTTTAATTAGTATATTAGTTGGATATTTATTGTGTAAATATCATCCTTTGAAATGAAATGTTTATGTTTTGAATCGAATATGGAAGCTTGTCTTTTTTTTTTCTAGAGTTTTGAAATTTAAAATTCAAATTTTATCAATTTTACAGCAAAAACAACTTAATCTAACGCATGCACGCGATAACTAATACATATCTATATCCAAATATGGGGATTAAAATCGGAAAATAATTTTCCTCGATTTTTAATAATTTTTTACAAAAAAATCCAATGGGCGATTAACATAGGAAATCTTTTTCTTGCATCCGCGGACTGCTAGTGACGTCGTCACTTCGCTTGCGTATTACAAAAATATGAAAAACAATATTATATCTCTTTTATACATATATAAAGAGAACGAGAGTTTTATAAAATTCACTCAAATTTTCACTTTGATTCATTTTGACACTAATATCGTTACGTTTTTTATTTAATAATGAAATTGTTGAATGCTGAGAGATTCTGCTTTATACAACCTCTCTAAGATGTTCTTTAAACTTTTACTAAATGTTATCCGAAAACTTTAATTAGGTAAAATTTCTGAGAATCAATTGACTTATTTTGAAAATGTTTTTTAAAATTTTACTAATATCTTTGTTAAGCTACGTAAGCATAAAAAATATAATGCTTTTCGAGATTATATTTATATATACACTAGTGTGCAAAATTAAAACAAGAACCTGTTTTCTCGTTTTCTTCTTTTGTGCATAACTTTTAAACGAATAAACATATGAGCATAAAATTTGGATGGCAGGTTTGTTATCATATCATTAATCGAATTTTATATAGCTTTAGCATAAGTAATAATATTTAAACTAATAATTATTTTCTCGAAAGTAACCTTTGGAAAAAAATAAAAATTGCAACAATTCTAGAAAAGAAAACTTGATAAAAAATGATTTTAAGGATGCATTACAGATAGGTGAAGACGGACATGCCTTCAAATGTTAAACTGAATCCCGATTTTTCTTTTCTGTATTCGCTTTTCTTTTACTTTTATAACGGATTTTTTTGAAAAAAAAATATAATTACCAATTTATAAACTATGATAACACCAAAATAATAATAACGTTGATAAATAATTGTGTAATGAAAGTCTTATCTGATTTTCATGTTTCTATGTATATTTTATAAAAAGTTATTTACATGCGAGAAAAAGAAGATAAAATAAGAAACAGAAAAGTGATTACAGAAAGAAAAATCCGGTTTTAATCTAACATATGGATCTGTGTACATCTTCACTTATCTGTAATGCTTCCTTATGACCATTTTTAGTTAAGTTTTCTTTTTCAAAATTGTTAAAAATTTTCATTTTTTCCAAAGCTTACTTTTGAGAAGATTTGAATAATTATTAGTTTGAGCGCTATTACTTTTACTAATGTTATATGAAATTCGATTGATGATATGATAACAAAAATGCCATCCAAATTTTATATTTATATGTTTAACTGTTTAAAAGTTATGAGCAAAAGAAGAAAACGAGAAAATAGGCTGTTGCTTTAATTTTGAACACCAATGTACATAAAAAAAAAAATCTACACTTTAGTTTAATTTTCTTTACTTTCACTGAGGAAAAAATTCTGTAACTGACATCTAGAAACTAAATTATGGCTCTAGTAAAAATAATTCCATTTCATTCCCTTTGAAAACGAGTTCTAGAAACCCCTATTAGAATTCTAGAGCGTGTTTTTTTATATTATCGTGGTCAAACTTGTTTAAAAATATCTGCAAATAAATGCGAACACAAAAAGTGAATTTTAGCAACTATAATTCGCGTCTATAACCCAGTTCTAGGAAATCAAGTGACAATTTCTCGCAATACAAAAGATTCATAATATGCATAATATTCATAGCATTGTTTCACCATCTAGAAAAGTATAGACCAGAAACTCTCGATCGTGTCCTCTATTCAGTTTATTTGCTTACCCTGTACGTATAGCTCGGAAATATATTTTTCAAGGTTAGAATTTCAGAAAGATGTAGGACGGTTTAGTATATAAGAAGATATTTATTATATTATTAGGTAAAGATATTTATTTTCTCAGTGTTTTAGTTTACTATAAAACTTTAAAAAACAGTTCAAAGTTATATAAACTATTTTATTTGGCATGTATTTCAGAGTGAATTGGCTACTGCCACCTCGTGCCAATATTAGTACATAAATTTGTAAGAAAAATAAAACTGTCGTTAATTTTTAAAGTTTATTCTAAATTATTCAGATAAACTTCTCCCGCGCCTCACCTTCACTCATAACAATCTTGATCAAAAGTTTCAATAGATAATCTCATATATCTTTAAAATACAAAATTTGAATTGCCTGCTTTCATTTGTTTTTAAGATACGTTGTTAATATACATAAATGTAGATCTACCACTAAAAAACAAGATTTTCGTATTTAGAAGTCTGTTGGCGTTAGTTTTCGTGTTAAGGCCAATTGTTTGCACTAAGAATGGGGACCTAATGGGATCTGAAAATGCTTTTTAAACACTAATTTGCCTAATATATGGGTATGAGAAAATATTATTCATAAGCAGTTTCCCTGGACTCTTGGTAAAATACAGTAAAGTATTTCCCTTAATGACATTCAATTAGAAAAAAATGTTTTTCCTTAATTTTGGGTAGTTGTATACATTGTCTGTAAATTATGTACACACACAACATAGTGTACTTAACTGTACCACAGTACAGTATTAAAACCACGCAATAAAACTTTAACCCTTTCCGGCGCAAGGTAATTAGGATCATTTAAATTACACTGCCACCGGAATTCACGAACAAAATTTAAATAAAAGAATTTGTCGATGTTTTCGAAAAAGTAAAATTTTGCTAAAAAATTTCCGGGATGAGTTTTTGCAGTTGAAAATTAAAATTAGGTGATGCTTTTGTGGCATCACCGCCCTGAAAGGGTTAATGCATTTACAGCAGTTTCGAAGTATAATCCTAATGCATCCAAATTCTTTTGAGTAGACTTGTAAACAAATAAGGAATGAATTTCTTATCATATTATATACGAAACATAATTGTACGCTTATAAAAATATATGCTCATTTTATTTTGTAGAATGTAGTCTAAAAATGTTAAACTGTACCTACCAGAAATTTCGTCCATAGATGCAATGTATTTGAATTCTCTTGTATGTCTCTGTATACGAACTATTCGTCAGAATTCAATAAGAAGATTTAAGCAGCATCTTCATGTAATTAACATTTAGAATTCTTAGTCTGGACTTTCTGATAATACTTGTTCTTGAAGTATACTCATAACATATTCAGATAGACATACAGATAGACATAAAAACACACAGACATATCAATAGTTTAAAAGTTTAATTTTAAATCCAGGGATATAAAAACGCAAATATATCAAATACTGTACTTCAAAAGTTTAACCGTAAAATAATACTCTAGAATCTATGGGTAAGAGAAGGTAGAAATGAAATGCAATGTTATTCGATATTACATTTATTACAAAAATTATTATCTAAACCTTAATATAACTTTCTTGAACTTTACTTTAGGATAATTTGAATAATATTATGCAGAAAACAAAGCAAAAGAGTTGACAAGAAACATATATCACACAGTTAATTTTTAAACAAAAACGTTTGTTTCACCTGTAGGACAAATGTATTTTACCGATTTTGCGTCAACAATTGTAAAGCCTTATTATCATTCGAGACTTGAATTTCGAGATTTGCTTTCGGGACACAGAAAAACGAATGTATTCTAAGCTATTATAAATAGCCGTATGATTTGACTATATATTTTATGTTTAAAAGAAAGTCTTTGTCTGTAAATGCCGTCTATACAAGCTTAATCTCTACAAAAGTGGATGTTTTCATGACAGTTTCATGCAGAGAAAGAAGGTTAAGTTTTACAAGATAAAGGGTTTTAAAAAATGTGTTACTATCTTTTTTTGTTTTTGCTGTTACCTTTTTAAAAATAGATTTAGCTAAGGTTACAATTTGAAAAGAAATGTAATATTTATTTTAGAGAAGAAAAAACCAAGAAAGTAACAGAGAAACAAAAGTTATCTAGCAGGATAAGAATAAATATCGCATCAATGTATGTAAAAAGAATTATTCATTAACCAGTCATTGTGAAACTTGGAAATTTTATGCGTAAGATTAACAGTCAATCATGCATGATAAAACTTTTGCATATGTTAGAAGTTACACTTCCTCCTTTCTTCCAAGGTGTAAATCATATATTTTTGATAATTTGAAGCAAAGTTATTAAATATTTTTCTTTTTAACAATAAAATAAATATTAAAAAATAAATAAGTAAATAAATTAAATAAAATAAAATGAACAAAAAGTTTACTAAGATGTTGTCTGGCACATTTTTTTTTTTTATGTTTTGGGCTTTTGCTTAAAACAAGTCTCTTTAGACCTGTTAAGACTACAGATCATTTAAATAAATATATATATATATATATATATAGTAATACAATAATAAAATATAATAATATCAGTGCAAAATTTTATAAAATTCAAAGATGATTCAACCTCAGCATTAAAACAATTATTCAGATCATAATCGCAGTATATATATTTATATTTACAAAAAAAAAAAAAAAAAAAAAAAAAAAAAAAAAAAGTCATCGGCGTTTTGATTGTTACGTGATTCGGATATCAGAATTTCTTATGCCATTATTGGTAAAGAGGTTTTACAAAGACACATATAAATATTTAGAAACGGTAATTAAAAAAAAAAAAGTAAAAGTATTTAAATAACTTGTTTAATGTATTTTATGTTTGAGTAATGGCGTTGTTTTGATCGTTAAGAAAAAAAAAAAAAAAAAAAAAAAAAAGAAAAAGAAAGAACGAAAGAAAAAAGAAAATTTGGAAGAGCTTTGTATTCCATTCTTTCTTTATACAAAAAACATAAATATTTAAGAGAAAACTTTATAATAAATGCCTTTTTACTTTTTCTTACCCATAGGTAGAGAAAATATTGTTTTTGGGTCAAATTTTCGAACGCGAGTTTTTGTTATATTTACATGTTCTGAGGTCCTCTGAATACGAAAATCACGTTTTTAGCAAATGGTCTGTGTGTCTGTGTGTGTGTCTGTCTGTTATCAGCATATCTCAAAAACAAATTATGGCAGAAAGTTCATACTTGGTATTCTGAATGTGTATCATATAGGGATGCTACAGTAAGCTTTTCGTTAAGATCAAGCAAATGGTTCGTGTACAGGGACAATCAAGAGAATTCTAATACATTACGTCTATGGGTGAAATTGCAGGTAAGTAGAGTTTAACATCTGTAGACTGCACTAAACCAAATGAAACGAATATATATTTTTTGTAATAGAGATAGTCAACTGGGAAAAAAAATTGTGTATGTAGGAGCCTCGCCTGCCCCCCTGGGGGGAAGTCCCCCCTCGAGGGGAGTAAATTTTCATGATGGGTATCTTTCAAAAGAGCTCGCCAATACCTTTAAAACGAATGGTTGAACCATCGATCTGCGATAATTTAAAACAAAGTTATTGATTTTTTTTTTTTTTTTTTTTTTTTTTTTTTAATATTGAGAATAAAATGGACTTTTTTTTTTTTTTTGGATATTTGGTGTTATACTACTTCTCTAATATGGAAATCGTCTGCATTATCGTAAAAGATAATTTTTTTAAATAATAATTTTTTATAAATTATTTATTAATAACCGAATTAAATTAATTTGCTTACTCAGCCCGGCCTGGACAAAAAACGGTAAAATCAGGCCCGGCCCTATTTTAAAAGGAAAAAAAATGCCTTTTTATGAAAAAAAAGTTTTAGTATGTGTTTTGTAGAGGTTTTATATAGCCAAGCATTAAAATGTTCTTTAACAAAACTACTGATCTTTTACAAGACAATTATATATAAACAGAAATTCATAATTATAGATGTACAGAAGGCACAAAGACAGACAGAAAGTCAAATCGACAATATTAGTATTTATTAAACGGTATAGGAAGGTATTAAAAATTGTCAGTGCGGGTGTGTCTCAAAAGAATTCGTCAATAACTTTAAAACGAATGGCTGAATAATTTAAAGTCATCTATATATTTTTACTTTCTCTTACCCATAGGGTCGAGAAAGTATTGTTTTAGGGTAAAATTTTCGAACGTGAGTTTTTGTTATATTTACACGTTCTGAGGTCCCCTGAATACGAAAATCATGTTTTTAGCGAATGGTCTGTGTGCCTGTCTGTCTGTCTGTACCCCCTGGGGGGAGGGAAGTCTCCCTTCGAGGGGAGTAAATTTTCATGATGGGTATCTTTCAAAAGAGCTCGCCAATACCTTTAAAACGAATGGTTGAACCATCGATCTGCGATCATTTAAAAGAAAGTTATCGGTTCTTTTCATTAACATTTTTTTTTTTTTAAATGTAATATTGAGAATAAATTCAACTGTTTTTTTTTGGATATTTAGTGTTATTCTACTTCTCTAATATGGAAATCGTCTATATTATCATAAAGGATAATTTTTTTAAATAATAATTTTAATAAAATATTTTTTAAAAACAGAATTATTTTTTTAATAACCGAATTAAATTCTATGTAAATGTAGGTGCATTAATGAAACGGGGGGGGGGGGGGGGGTTGAGGGGTGCGGTAGCCCCCCCTCACACAGAACTAATTAGCATGTAAAACTCTTCCGAAGCCTAATTTGAATTGTTTAACATAGGTTTACACAACAGTACTCGTTATCTTACCTCTTAATCTGCAACCTGTATTTATAATATTAAATTTCAGGGTAAGAGAAAGTCGTGTGATTGACACACCAGATTATTTTCATTAAAAAAAGATAGAAATAAAATGTAGAAAACAAAAATATTACTGCAAATGTCGGCAGAAAATTAACTTTCATTTGACCTTTAGTGTTAAATACTTGTTTCAGATGAAAGTCTTCTGCATTCATCATTCGAAATAATTTTACTCAATAATAATTATGATGAATATTTTGTATAGAAAAATATAGAAGAAAGTTCTGTGGTGGCATCAAGATATTAGCTTTACTTTTTTTTTTTTTTTGGTATTAAATGCATTTAAATACAAAAAGTCATCTATTTCTTTAAAATGAAATTATGATGCATTATCATAAAAAAAACAAAGCATGAGTTGCATGTCTTTAAACACGTTTAACTACGCATATCTGAAAAATGTTTCAAGAAATAACTGAGCCTTAAAAATTATGTAATTTTTGTTCTTAAATAATACAAACTAACGAATATTTTGGAATTTTTTTTTTTAGTTTTTAAATTTGAAAAAAAAAAAAAAAAAAAAAAAAAGAACATATTTCTTACTGTATTATACTGAAGAGGAGTCAGTGAAGTTTTTCATATTTTTGGCTAATTTGAAAATTTCAATGTTACTGTTTCCCAGAATCTTAAAAAAAAAAAAATAATAATAATAATGAAGCAACAAAGCCGATTGTTATATTTTCTTTCTTTCATAAATTTTAGTTTTAATGTCTTCTGTATTTTTTTTATTTTTATTTTTTTTTTTTCGTTAATTTTCTGTGTATTCATTTTAAAAGCTGTAAAAGAAAAAAAAGAAAAAAGAAAAAAAATACAAAAGAAAAAATTCTTGCATTTAAAAAGAAATAAACATACCAAAATATTCAGTGATACTAATAGCACTCCTGAGAAACAAATATGAATAAAAGAAACATTTTTACAAGTGGGTGGTTTTTGTGGTTTTCTAAATTACGTGGTTAAAGAAAAACATAAAAAAAAAAAAAAAAAAAAGATTTCACTTGTTACGTATTTTCTATTAAAAAAATATTTTTCAAAGGATTGTAATTGCATTCTAAAGCAGCAAAACTAAAATTACAAAAGATTTCGAGAGGCATTTTTTCCGCCATATAACTTCTAAACTGTGATTCGTAGATTTTTTTTTTTTTTTTTTTTTTTTTTTTAAGCAAACAAAAATAGCGAATACATTTGAAAATAAAAGAAAAAAATTATTCAAATGAAACAATAAATATAAAAAGTCCGAAATGTTCAGGAAAAAATTTTTCTTTTTATCGTTTTTATTTAGCAGATCACATGATGTGATGGACGAGATGATACAAGCAACAGATAGTTAATTTCAACTTTTATCAAAATTTTCTTGAATAAACAAATAAACAAAAGAAAATAAAAGAACACTATGTTATGGCCATCACAAAACGTTCTTCTATACTAATCTAAATAATAGTGCCACCTACTCTTTAACATGTACAAAGGTTTAATCATAGTTTCTGACTCTGATTATTTTGAATATGCAATTTGGTGCAATCAATAGATGCTGAGATATAGCCATGGAAGGTGAGGGACAACAGCTCCACCTGTCCGCGGATACACAACCAAATCAAATCCGCATAGTGTTTCATAATGGTCCTCTCATATACCATGTTTTGTGCATTTATACTATACAGTAAAATCTGAAATACTGTTTTCCTATTCACAATGTAAGTTTTTGAACAGCAGTGCCACCGATCGCTCGATATGCACACAAATTGAATCTTCATAATGGCTCTCTCGCGTATTAAGTTTTGTTTGATCACACCCAGTAGAACCTGAGATATTAAATTGGAGAAATCGCAGAATAACAGGTGCCACCTGGACCTGTTACACTGCGATATGCACAAAATTTCTATAGTCACTAATATATATCAAGGAGTAAGGACAAAGGAATTTGTGTAAAATTTCGTGAAGTAGTTCATAAGATATAGTTACCATTAATGGTTTGTCACACACCGACAGACGAACAGATAGGCCTTTTCTAAAAACGGTCAAATTGTCTTCTTTACCCTCAAAACGAGTAAATTTATCGAAAACCAGAAATAGAAAGTTTTTGCAAGTCGTATACTTTCTTGTATTATATGAAGAAGAAAGTAAAAATAATTCAGTTGTCTTTAAAATTTAACAATAGAGCTTAAATAAATGAAAATAAATAAATATATAAGTAAAGACTTTTTGCATGTGCACACAGAAGTAACACACATGCATACAAATAAAAATTAATTAGATAAATAATAATAATATTACACATGATCTTCAAATTTTAACACGTCGCATAATTGCAGATATGAAAAAATAGACCCGTGACACTAAAAAATGTGTCAGTAGGAAAATAATAATGAGTGAATATTGATGTGTTTAAATGAAACTTATCTGTCATTATTCTACAATAATTTATTATTTTTCTAAATAATAAGATTTATATCTTTTAAACAGACTCGAAAGGGTAAATTTTAGAAGTAACGTTAAATAATAACAATAAAAAAATGATAAAGTTTTATATCAATTTTAATATTTACGCGGGAGTTTCTTTTCATTTCAAAAAAATTCAAAATTAATTCGTAAAAATTTTTTTGGCAACAATTAAAAATTAAAATAAATTATGTATTTTTGTCTAAAAAATGGCTTCTTCACCTTTTTCGATACTGTCCTTTTCGATACCGATTATCTATAATAATAAATCAATAATAATAATAATAATAATAATAATAATAATAATAATAATAAAACGATTTTGATGAAATTCTGCCAAAAGCAGAATTTAGTTTAGTATGGAGGACTATTAGTTTTTTTTTTTTTTTTTTTTTTTTTCAAATTATAACATCGCTTTAAAATTATTTAAATATATTTCCGATAAATTTTCAATTTCGATAAATGTCCAACCATCGTAAAACTGGCGACAACGTTTTATCCGTAGATTGAGACAAATAGTCATCAATCTATTGTTAATAAAAAATAAATAAAAAATAAAAAGTGAATAAAAATAAATAAAACACATTTCCAAACTTTTCATTATTTCTGAAGAAAGTTTTTAACATGCACGTTTGAAATATATTAGCCAAAATGAGAAAGATATATATATTTCGAGATCGTGAGCAAATGTCCCTTGGTAAGAGGTCCATAAACGTGCAAATGAATATAATTTAGGTTCTGATCACTGATTTGGTTTGGTTTGGATTAATTTGTCGGTCTACGGTCATTTTTTTCTACACAAGAATTAGTTAAACCTGTAGTTATGGCTTAAAGTGGATTTCAAATCTTTGCAAATATCCATGACTAAATAGAGATTTGAACTCAGATCCAGGAGGGAGGGACTATTGTATAATTTTGGCATAACCACTAATAATGTCGACACATTTCAAAACCATATAATAGGTTTTAAACTTGTGGATAGTATTAATTATATTTTAGTTTGTGAAACATAATCACTCTCGTACGAAATTATGAAATATAATCATTCGTTATTCTGTGGGGATTTTTTTTTTTTTTTTTTTTTAATGGAAATACCCATTATACCTAATCTATATTTTTAAATCCCGTTTACAATTCACAAAATTTCCAAACATTAAATATGTACTCGTTTTACAAAAATTTATTTTTAAAATTTTTGTATTTCATATTACAGATAAAAATAAGATAAATGCACTTTCTTTTTTATATATATTTTTTAATTTAAAATAAAGTTTTTTAAAATTAGTTGCAATCAATTCATAAAATGACACTCAAATATGTTTAGAGTATAGTGTCAAAATATAATAATATAAAAATAGAGGGGAAAATTAAAAATTAGTTAACGGAGAACATTTCAAAAATGTTCAAAATATTTCAAATTTCGAATTTTATTTTTTTTTAAATTTAAGGGGACTGGGTACCACTAAAATTTTCGTATAAAAGCTTAGATTTCCATTTATAATTTATAAATTGAAATGTAGTAGGTTTTTTTTTTCAATAAAATATATATTCAGGCAACAATTCTTATGGTTTTTGACAGATTTTTTTTTTTTTTTAATTATATTTTCTCAGTTTACATTTTTTTCAGGAATTCATGATCTTCAACATGCTAAACGAAGATTTAATGTATTTTGGATGTTTGATAGAACCTATGTAAAATAATTAAGGACAGATTTTGCAATATCTTGAAAAGAAAAATATTCAAAAAAATAGATAAATCATGTTTTTTTTTTTTTACTTAGACATGGACTTTAACATTTTTTTTCTAAAGCTAATCAATAAATTTTAAAATCTATCCCTGATTATTTAAAATAAGTTATATTAAACATAAACACACACACACACACACACATATATATATAGATAGATATATATATTAAATCTTTTCTTAAATATCTGTAGAAGGTTTAGCATTTTGAAGAAGATGAATTCATAAAAAAATGAAAATTAAGAAAACGCAATTTAAAGATTTCAAATCTGTAAAAAATATATCAGAAACCATTAAATTGTTGCCTGAATATATATTTTATTTTACAAACCTAATATAGCTCAATTTATAAATATTAAATGGAAATATAATATTTTATATGCCACTATAAAAAACATGTCCTATGCTGCCAGAAATTCTCTGTAATTTGAGAAAATACGCGTAATTTACGAAAAAATTACGTTGTCAGAACGTATTTTCTCAAATTACAGAGAATTTCTGGCAGCAAATAGGAAATATTTTTGACAGTGTGAAGCTTTCAGTTTTATCATGTCAAAGGTGCACAGTCCCTTTAACTAGATTTTCAGAAATTTTAATATTTAAAATTGTTATGTGCTAATTAATTTGTATACAAATTTCAATGATTCTGAGACAATATTTACAAAAATGATTTATGAGTTCCACCATCTTCTTAAGTTCATTCTTAAAGTTCAATAACTAAAAATATGTTAATCCTTTCAGTTATAGCTCGGTACTAACACGACTACATACTATAATAGATACATTGTTTCTTCTGCAGAAAACGTCTTAGAATAAACTTCGCTTGGAGAATGCGATTAACATGATAGGTGTGTCCAAAAAAAGTGCACGTTTGTAGAATGGTTAACTACTTTCGGTCATTGACAGTTATAAATATTGCATTTATATTTTCATTTTTGCTTTCTTATTGTTATTATTATTATTATTATTTGTATATGTGTAATGCTTTTCCATGAAAGCAATGCTTTTTATTTATAAAAATATAAATAAATAAATAAACAAATAAATAATTGACAAAAATAGAGTGAGTGATCAAATTGTAAGAAATTTATCCCCCCCCCCCACCCCCCAATTTCTAAGGAAACACTGAACGAAATAGCCTTGACATTCAGATATGCAGAGAACATTCATAAATTCTCACTTTCCAGTAACGATTTAGTCCCGAGTGCAATTGGCGGACCAACCATAGATTTAAAATAAAAATAAATTTGGATTAACCCTTATCATAAAAAGCTACAAAAAACTGATTAAAAAAAAAAAAAAAAAAAAAAAAACTTACTATGTAAGATGTTTGTATGCCTCCCCCTCCCCCACTGTCTTTTTTTATAATACAGGAATACCCGGAAAAATTAGACAGACTTTTTTTCTTTTTTTTTTTAATTTTTTAAAAATATGTTTATATATGTCTAGATATTCGTGGCATTCATACGGAAAAGCACACAAATATTCTAAATGGTTAGTGAAATCACGTGTTAAAGTTAGAAGTCGTTTGTAGATTTTTTATGATGTATGGTAATTTAAAGTATTTTTGATTTTCTTCTATTTCTGTTTGGTCCCCAGATTGCACTCCTGAATAATTTGTTACTTGAAAGTGGTCTTTGCGTGTCTAAAATTTAAGGCTATTTCGTTCAGAGTTTTTTTTTTTTTTTTGGAACGTAGGATATATATATATATATATAGTACCCGTCGCTTATTAAAATCACATTAGTTAGTTCTAAGGCAAAGTTATTTTATTAAGCGGCTGATTATTATATCCGGCGAAAGTTCTTGCACTCAAGGAAAAGGTATCACTTCCTTGAATTAAAATTTTTTTTTCAAAAGTTAACGATTGATGAGATTAATAAACAGTATTAATTAATTTTCGACCGACAATTAATTAATTGTTCTTTCAAAATAAGTAAATTAAGCACATAATCCATATAAAATTAATAAACACACAGTGCATACAAAATTAGTCAATATTTATACATTAGTTAAATATTAGACATTTTCAAAAGTTTTTTTTTGCTTCTTAGTTATTTCAGAATGGGAGCTAAGAATTATCTTTTAATAATTAAAAAAAAAAAAAAAAAAAAAAAAATCACTAGTGAATGAAGCAGTAACTTATTAATTTGTGTTTTAGAATACATTCCTGGAATTTATTACTAAGACAAGTGATGAAGTGAGTTTTTTTTTTTTTTTTTTTTTTTTTTTTGTTATTATGCTGAAGGTGTAAAATTTTCGAGAAAGAGAGATAACGAGGGAGATTGTTGTACTTTATTTAATTTTTATTGAATAATAATAATAACAATAATAAATAATAATAAAAAAAATTAAAGTGCCTAAATGCACATTTTTGCTGATGGAGAGATTTCATTTTTTTTTTTTTTTTTTTTTTTTTTTTTTTGAGTTTATTAACCAGCGATGTTGATTTTATTAAACGGCGGTTTTAAAAGTAGTTTTTATTGATTTGATTCCGGTCTTGATAATTTGATCAGATTAAGAGGCTGATTTTATTAATCAGTGAATTTATTAAGTGGCGGGAACTGTATAATATATATATTATCACCCACAAGAATGGGAAAAAATACTTCTTTGAAGTTTAATATCACGTAATTCAAAATAATAATGTGTAGGATAAAGACTTTTTTTTACTTCCTTATACAAAGTATAAGGAAGTATAGTAATCCCGATTTGCGAAATGGATTTTGTATTTCACATTGCTCGAAAACGAATGATCGCTGAATGTTGCCAATTTATACGTGTGACTGTCATGATGTATAGTTGTACACCTGCAAGTGTCGTCTGAACACGAGCTCTCGTTTTAGAGATATAAGCGATTTTACACGATTTTTCGTGACGTCTGTATGTGTGTGTGTGTGTCTGTGTGTGTGTGTGTCTGTGTGTGTGTGTGTGTATGTCGCATAACTCAAAAACGGTTGGACGTAGAAAGTTGCGAATTGGTACATAGGTTTGTTATAACATCTAGTTGTGCACCTCCCGTTTTGGACTTTGTATGATTTTCCGTTTTGGAGATATTTAGGAAAATTAGGTTCATAATGACAAAAATACATAGGTTTTGGCCATAATGTATCAAAAAACGGTAATAACTCAAAAACGGTTGAACGTAGAAAGTTGCGAATTGGTACATAGGTTTGTTATAACATATAGTTCTGCACCTCCCTTTTTGGACTTTGTATGATTTTCCATTTTGGAGATATTTAGGAAAATTAGGTTCATAATGACCAAAAATACATTGGTTTTGGCCATAATGTATCAAAAAACGGTAATAACTCAAAAACGGTTTGGACAAATCTTGCAATTTAACTGACTTCCCGACTAGCTAGACATTTGAAACTTTCAGAAAAGCTCAGAACACGTTTACAATGCGTTTTTTTAATATTTTTGGCCATCTGTTTCCGATACCTGCTGCCTTCGGCAGCGTTACCAGTACAAATCTTGCAATCGATTTTTAACTAACTTCCCGACTAGCTAGACATTTAAAACTTCCAGAAAAACTCAGAACACGGTGACAATGCATTTTTTAAATATTTTTAGCCAATTGCTTCGTGTCACTGCTGCTTTTAGCAGCGTTTATATGATTCAACAGAAAATCTATTTAACTAACTTCCCGACTTGTTAGAGATTTGAAACTTCCGGAATAGTTCAGAAACACGGTGAAAATGCATTTTTTAACACTTTTATCCAATTGTTTCGGATCCGAAGTCCCCCCCCCAAGGCACAACTTTGACATGAGTCCCCCCAAGGCGCAACTTTGACATGAGTCCCCCCCAAGGTACAACTTTGACATGAGTCCCCCCCAAGGCATAACTTTGACATGAGTCCCCCCAAGGTGCAACTTTGAAATAAGGCCCCCCAAGGCCCAACTTTGACATGAGTCCCCCCAAGGCCCAACTTTGACATGAGTCCCCCCCCCCCCCAAGGATTTTAAAATGAGTCCCCTCAAGGCACAATTTTATTTATTTATTTATTTATTTTTTTACGTATGCATGCATTTTTTTTTAAAATATTTTTAGCCAACTGTTTCGGGTCCAGTGACAATATTTTTTAACATTATGTATATTTCTAAAAGTGTATAAGGAAGTCATGTGGTGCCCCCACATCAGATTTTTTTTTTTTCATTTAAACAAAAAAGAATATGTTTGCATATTCATATTACATCATAAAAGGTTTGCAATTTCCCTTAGCCGATACATCGTTAAACTATCTATGTATTTTACAAATATAATTGCACTTTAAAATATATTTTGTATTCGATTATGGTGGAAGAAACCTTACGAAACTGTCTTTATAGCGTTAATTTTAAGGTAGGCTGATCAGATGGTCTCATTTTCTGATGATAGTCCGTTTTTGTAAGCTGCTTTTCTAAAGTTTAAAAATTTTTACGGGAAAATTATTCATTATAATTATTACACTGTCAAAAAAATGTCCTGTTTGCTGCAGTTTGCTGCCAGAAATTTTCTGTAATTCAGAAAAATACGTTATATCAACGGAAAAATTACGTTGATAGAACGTATTTTTCTGAATTACAGAAAATTTCTGGCAGCAAACTGCAACAAACAGGACTTTTTTTTTTTGGCAGTGTAGAATTTTGGTCCCCATTTGCAAAGAATATAAAATTATATCCCTAATTAGGGATTTGTTATAATTATTAACGCTTTCAATTTACAAAGGTACTCTAATCTGTTCACCATATTTTAAGGAGAAAGTATAAAAAAGTTTCTTACTGTATATTTTAAATTTTGCACGTACACTGTATATAAATATATATACATATATATATATATTGTTATGTTAAATTTAAACTTGATATAGTAGCTTGAACCGTAAGATGGTGAAATTTTTTTACCATAATTTGATGCTTTGTTAATCAAAAAATTTGGTGCTATAGCAGCTGCAAAAATCAGATGGTAAAACCTTTTACCATTATTTGGTTCTTGAATCATTAAATTGACTTTTTTTTTAAATTAATTAATTAATTATATATATATATATAGTGTTATACTTCTCTAATATGTAAACCGTCTGCATTATCATGGAAGATAATTTTTTTAAATAATAATTTTAATAAATTATTTTTACTGAATGAATTTGTATAGGAAAATATAGAAGAAAGTAATGTCGTAGCCACAACATAGTAGTTTTTTTTTTCTTCTAATATATTTATTTTTACTTTCTTTTATTTCAGCAGAAGAAAATATTGGTTTTGTAAAAATTTTCGCCTTCTCGTTTTCGATGTATTTACACGTTTAGGGAGGTGTAGAAAATGATTTGACCCCTGGGAAAGAAGCTTTACCCCGCGGAGAGTAAATATTCGTTATGGGTATCTTCAAAAAGAAAAAAAAAAAAAAAAAAAAAGAAAGAAAGAAAAAATCGTCAGTATCTTTCAAATGAATGGTTGAACCATCGATCTGCGGTAATTTAAAAACGATCTGCGATAACAAATAATAATAATAAGAAGAATCGTATATAACTTAATCGAAAATAAATCGTGTTTTTTTTTTTTTTTTTTTTTTTTTTTTAATGTCATATAAAAAAACTAGTATGTTGTGGCCACAACAAGACTTTCTTCTATATTTTCCTATAAAAACTCATTAAGTGCAAATAATTTATTAAAATTATTATTAATAAAAATTATCTAACATGGTGAATGCGAATGATTTCCATCTTAAAGAAAATTAACACTAAATATCCAAAGAAAGACAGTTTTATTGTCTGTAAATAACATCTTAAAAAATGTGTTTTCATAATGGTTATCTCACATATCGCTTCGTACAGTTATATGCCATAGAAGTTGAGATATAGCCTTCCCATTATCAAGGAATTTTACAGTATAGAAGCGCCACATTGGCCAATAAGCATCCAAATTAAATCAGTATAATGTCTCATGATGACCTTCTCACACATGAAGTTTTGTTTGATGATACGCAATAGAACCTGAGATATAGCCTTCCCTTAAAAGGAACCGCTGTGTAGCAGCACCACCTGTTGAGAGGTTCACACTAAAAGTTGATAGGCACTAATTTATGTCAAGATGCATCTACTTATACATTTATATGCAATTCTGTGCTGTAGTTCCTGAGATATAGCCTTCCCTTAAATTTCAGAAATCGCTGTATAGTAGCTCTACCTGTTGGATGATGTGCATTCAAATTGACTCAGCATAATGTCTCATAATGACCTTCTCACATATCAAGTTTTGTTTGATTATACGCAATAGAACCTGAGATATAGCCTCCCCTTAAATTGCTGAAATTGCTGTATAGCAGCGCCACCTATTTAGCAGTTGACACCAAAAGTTGATAGGCACTAATTTAGGTCAAGGTTCATCTACATATATATTTATATACAATTCTCAGCAGTAGTTCTGGAGATACAGTTGCCACAAAATATTTGTCACACACGCACACACAGACAGACAGGCGGACAAACGGACAGACAGACATTTTCTAAAAATGGTCAAATCGTGTTCTAGACCTCTCGAAATGTGTAAATCCATCGAAAACCGGGTCGAAAATTTTTGTGAATCCAATACTTTCTTCTATTGAATATAGAAGAAAGTAATAACATTGATTTTATTTGAATATTTAGTGTTATACCATTTCTCTAGAATGGAAATCGTCTGCATTCATCATGAAAGATAGTTTTATTAAATAATAAGTTTAATAAATTACTTCTAGTGAGTGGATTTGTTACGGGAGATATAGAAAAAAGTCATGGGGCGACCCACAACATACTAGTTTCTAAACGACTTTCATGGTCTTCTAAAAATATTTACATAATTAAGTGCTGACAGACGGACAGACAGGTAGACATACAAATCGATTCCATAAATAATTTTTAGCTTTGTTGAAAAGTGTTAAAAAGAATTGGATTATATACAAATAGTTATGTTAGAAAGACTAATTAACAGAAAATGTAGTTCATCAAGATCGTATTTTAATAAATACGAACGTTGTAAGAAAAGAAAAGAAATAAAATGTAAATGTGAGGAATTTTTGTTAAGTTTATTCAAATTTTATTTATTTTATCTATGCTCATTTTAAGAATGAATATTCACGGTTGATGAATTCATGAATAAATATTTCTAAATATTTTATCTATGTTTTTTAACTGAAATTTTTGCGCATTGAATTACCGTAAACACTTTTTTCTACTATCATATTTATTTACTTTTACATATAGCTTTCAAGACCTTTTAAAAATATTTCTGGATCAAACTGCTGACAAACAGGGATAGACAGGCAGACATACAAACCGAATCCATAAATAATTTTCAGCTTTGTTAGAAAATGTTAGACTATTAACTGAAAATAATTTTTCACAGATAGCATTTAAATAAATGCAAATAATTAACAGCTGAAAGGAAAGGAAAAATAAAATAAAATATAGAGAAATTTAGTTAAGTTTGTCCAATGTTTATTTTTATTTTATGTTTTATTAATTGAACTTTTGCATTCACCCCCTCCCCCCCCCTTTTTTTTTTCAAATAATTCCTGTCATAAAAAATTTATTTTGAAACTTACAGACAGCAAAAAAAAAAAAAAAATTATAGAAAATTTCTTTTACAAACGTGGCAATTCTTGTAAAAAGTTTAAAAATACACCGTTGCTTTATTTATTTTTTATTCTTTTTTTTTTTTTTTTTCTGCTAATAATCTTTTTTGTCAGTTTATTATTTTCATTTCCTTTATAAAAGATTTTTTTTTCTATCTAGAGATAAATCTTTATTCCTTGGAGAATTCGTAATACAAATAACTTTAAATTTCGATAAGTATTGAAATATTAACCACATTGTTTTACGTCTTTTTTTCCTTCTTATTTTTTTCTTTTTGTGTGGTAAATCAAGCATTATCTAGCAAACATGAAGCAAAAATTTTTCACAAATTATTTTTTAGTAAAAAAAAAAAAAAAGAAGATATTTTTTTTTTTTTTTTTTTTTTTAATGAAATAAATGTAAATCGCTTACAATTCCCAGATCTTTAGTTTTAGGAGAAGAAAAGAAATACTATTACAGCTGACCTTGCAAGGGAAAAAAAAAAGTCCACATTTGCAGAAAAATAAGATTATTATAAGATTTTAATTTAATTATATATATATATATATATATTAATTCTTTGCCCATTTTATTTTTTACTTACTTAGACTTAATTATTCACTTTACTTTTATCTGTTTTAAGGCTGGTAATTTTTATGCTTTGATATCTATGTCATACGGTATTAAAAAAAAAAAACAAAAAAAACTTGATGCCATTAACAATTTCATAAATATGAATCTTAGACATATACTATTACATATTTTTTAATTGCATAAAGAAAAGGCATGGAATTTTTTTAAATCAAGTTAAAGGTCCAGCGGATACAATTTCAAGAATTAAATTAATATATATATATATATATATATATATATATATATATATATAAGTAGGTTGGATTCTATACAAAATTAATGTATTGTAGCCATCGCGAATTTTTCTTTTACATTTTTTCCTGTAGAAATTCTTGTAACTCAGACTCAAAAACGATTTCCATGGTTAAATTTTCAGCCCTGAAAAGTATAACTTTAAACATTGAAAGAAAATCAGTTTTGTACTTTCCAAACAAAATCTTAGGAAATGTTTTTAGTTTTTCTTTCTTTCTTTTTTTATCGAAGAAAATTCGATAACTTCGTTTTAAATTGTCATAGAGAAATATGGCTCAGTAACTCGTTTTAAATGTTTTGTCGAGTTTTTATTTATTTATTATTATTTTTTTAAATAATTACATTTAAAATTTACACATCTGGCAAGAAAATCTATACCCTATATCTATAGTAGAAGAGAGTAAGCAACGAAGGCACTTATTTATTTTATTTATTTATTTTATTTTATTTTCTATTTTTCCCATTAAATAAATTTTATAATATCGATTAGAATTTTTTTGTTATTATTAAAAAAATTACTATGAATAGTATTTTTTAATTTAAAGTTTCATGCACACACACGCACACATACACACACACACATATATATTAATACGATTAATTATCGACGATAATATTTTGAAAAAATGGCTTCTTTTAATAGAACTGATTGATGGATTTTTTTTTTTTTTTTTTAATAGATCTGTGTCCTTTTTATGCATTTTAATCTTTCTATCTACCTAATATACATACATATATTAGATAGATTTAGATAATTATAAATAAATATATATATATATATATATATATATATATATATATATATATATATATATATATATTGAAAACCTTTTCAAACATTGAATAGATGAAACCAAGAAACATATATATATATGAGGAGTAGAGATGCAACGAACAATGGTTTGGCCGAATAACCGAATACCAATTAATCGGCCAAATTACAGCCGAATATTCGGCCTATTCGGCCGCCGAATAATGAACTCATTTTTGTCTAAAAACATAGTATGGTATGCACTATATGCACAATTCTTGTACATTTCATAAATAAAATGTATTATTTTCTTTTTTAAAAGTTATTTTTATACAATTTTTTTTATTTTTAAAGCCATTATTTGATTCTGAAAAAAATATTCGGCTATGTTCGGCTTAAAAATTGCCTCAATAATAATAATTCTTTGCAAGTTTCTTATGAGGTATTGTCTAGTCATATTTTAATAGATACTAGTGAGCTTCGCCCACTAGCGGGTCACTATTTTTAAATGAATCACTATAATGAATGAATTCTCAAAATTCCATATTCTAGCTCATAGAAAAAAAAATTTTGATCGAGTAAAAACTTATACCGGGTTCCCATTGCCGTTGGCAGCGTAGACCCATGCACACTGCGTGTGCACAGATTAAGGGATACACATATTTATTCCCCGCCCCTCCTAATTAACCTACATATACCAATTTCTGAACAGTCTAACTCAATTTCTATTTTTTGGTACCCCTAGTCCCTCTTTCCGCTCCCCTTAATGTTAATAATGTAGCACTTTCGAAAATATCCTCCTTCAATTGTAGGCCCCAAAACCTATATATACCAGTTTTGAATGGTCTAACTCAATTTCTATGTTTTTGCCCCCCCCCCCCCCATTTAATATAATTTTTTAGAATAATAATTTTACACTTTCTAAAATATCCTCATTCGACTCTTAGGCCCCCAAAACCTATACATATTTATTTTGAACGGTCTAATTCAATTTCTAATTTTTTGCCCTTCCTGCCCCTCCGCCTAATAATTTTACATTTTCTAAAATATCCTTATTCGACTCATAGGCCACCAAAACATATAAATACCAATTTAGAATGGTTTAGCTCAATTTCTAATTTTTTGTCCCCCCCCCCCCCTAATAATTTTACACTTTCGAAAATATCCTCATTCGACTTTTAGGCTCACAAAACCTATGTATACCAATTTTGAACGGCATAACTCAATTTCTAATTTTTTGTCCCCCTCCCCCAATAATTAAAAATATCACTGGAAGGATTTTTTTTTATTATTATTAAATAACGAAGGATAAATATTAAATTTTTTCATTATGCTTTGAAAAAAAAATCAGAATTTGCTTGTATGGATCAGTTGGGACAATTTTGAATAGATTAATTTTTAATTTAACAGATTATGTTAGCTTACTACAGATATGTTTTGCACTTATTAATATAGCATAAAAGTTTTTACATGATTCTTACATTAAAATGGTATGATAAAATTCATTCAAGGTATAAAAGTTTTTTTTTTTTTTTTTTTGGGGGGGGGGGGGGAGGGGATATTAGTTAATTTCAAATAAAATTTCCACAATACATGACAAATATAAATTCTAAAATTAAAAAATTTTATTGTGTAATATAATGTTTTTATTTATATTGTGTAAATATAAATAAAAACATTTCTTAAAGAATTATTCGGCCTGGGCCGAATAATGGACTTGATATTCGGCCGAAGCCGAATATTCGGCTGACAGGCCGAATAGGCCGAACATTCGGCTTCGGCCGAATAATCGTTGCATCTCTAATGAGGAGGTTGGAACATGCGACGACAGTCGTAATTATGTCTCCGTTCTTAACAGATATATAAATGATTTTTGTTGTAATTTCATAATTCTTATGGTTACACTGCGGATGTCACATTTACCAACAATCTTGTTATATTGGACTTGCACCGCACATAATTAACAATAATAATAAAAACTAGTAGATTGACAGATCTGGATCTTTTCCCTAATGTATTACTCATTGCTAAGTAGATTCCCCCCCCCCCTTTATTTTATCTATCGAACTCTCTGCACATATCTTTTATTTGTTTAATATTGGCATAGATTACCCTATTCCCCGCCGTTGAACATTTATTTATTTATTTATTTTTTACCTATTATGAGCTACCGAAAATACGCATTTAGTAAATACCACACAAAACACATCGTACCAGAATTCTTTTATGTAGTCCTGTAAACTAACTATTAATTCTACGCACATCAGTTTCTATAAAAACAGTGTTTTTAATCACTTTAATAATGTATGCTGATTTTATCATGCTGAATGTAATGTAACAATGTCAATATGTACTTAAATAAATAATATCTCCCGTAGACCGTAATGTATATAAAAAAAAATATGTTTTCTTGTCCACAAATTGCAAACTCTACATATACAAAAACAAAAAAAAAAAAAATACACGTATCTATGTAACCAGAGCCTCCTAAACTAGATGCCTGTCGCGTGGCTCGGAAACTTGGCAATAGTTCAAGCGGTAGACAGCGTCTATTACTACAGAATATGCGACTTTTTTATTCAACTGTCACCAATAATTTTAAGAAGTGATGTATGATATATATAATCAACGTTTCTTCGATTTTGTTCACCTTTTATGTATGTCAATTCCCACTTTTAAAAATTTTTGGTGGCTGTTGAATAAAAATGTCGCGCAATCTGTACCAGGTGGCGCTGTCTACCACTCGCACTGTTGCCAAGTTTCCAAGCCACGCGACAGGCATCTAGTTTAGGAGGCTATGATGTAATTCATAAATGTGTTGAAGAATCTCGGATGTGCTAACGGAGAATATCTACATGCATTTATTTATAGGAACAAAATTATTTTAAATGGCTTCATTGACGTTTTGGCGATAATTAATGGTAATAATAAGAAGAATAATATATAAATAATAAACTTCTTAATGATAAAAGTCCAAGTTTTCCAGGGGGACAACGCTAGAAACTTAAGTCAAGACTGCACAACGTATCGAGGGAAAAAAAGAAAATCTTGGGTTGGAGGAATGAATAAAATCATGGAAAAAGGAATTATTATTAAAAGGATTTATTAGAAAAGAAAATGGCATCACAAATGAAACGATGTAATGAAGAAATAATTATGAGATAAAAAACTTTTTATGCACCATGTTTTTAAATTTTCTGTTGAGTCTTAGCCATAGAACTACATTAACACTTTTATCAATGTGTATAAAATTTTTAAAGTGATAATGATGTCCATTTTTGTTTAATGCATAATTTAACTTTTTACAATCTTTTAACGTTCATGTGTAATCAAATGTATTTATTTGTATGTCGAAAGAAAATGAACTCGTAATTTTTTTTTTTTTTTTTTGCAACAATTAAATTATAGCTAATATTTTAATGGCTATTTTTAAAGCTATTAGGAGGTTATTATTTTCAATTTTAATTAATTAAAAGAAAACTGATCAAAAATTCGAAAATCAGGCCTCGAAGTATTGTGTTATCATCGAGTTCTGAGCTATTCTGAAAGTAGCTAGTAGGGAAGTTAGTTAAAAATCGATTGCAAGATTTGTATCGAACAAACAAACAAGAATCGAAGTTAACAAAAACATGGTAAAATAAATTTTATCCATAGTTTGAAACAAGTAAAATAAGAATAAAATGAAAGTTAACTTAAAAAAATAGATGTGATTCTATGTAAGGACCGTCAATTGGAGATTAGGCAGTTTTCTTTCGGCCACTGCTACAAAATATTTAGCTAAATTAAAGGAAAACATAACAGTAATAATAATAATAATAATAATAACTAAAATCATTATAATAAATAATAATAAATTTAATAATAATAATCTTAAAAATAATATAAATGATAATAAATTAAAACTGAAAGAAAATTATGTTTTTTTTTTTTTTTTTTTTTTTTTTTTTTTTTTTTTTTTGTTATCAAGATCGGATTCAGGTATATTAAAAAAAATTATAAATTTTGGGGTATTTAGGTATTATCCTTCTGTCAAATAATCTAGCGACGATTTTAATGAATTTTTGCTGATGTTAATTTTCATAAATGTAATTAAATTTAAATTATATTTCATGACTCGAATTTCATTAAAAAAAAAAAAAAAAGTGAAATTTTAAATGATCGCTTTGTCATTACTGCTTATTTATTCAACACTTGCACACGGTTTTTGATTTGGTGAACATAACAAATTTAAAAACAGGTTCACTTGGAAATATCGTGTAATAATAATTGTAATAAGAGCAAACTTGTTTAGTAAATTATTTTTCTATTTTGGTGTTAAATAAACTGCGCAAACTGTTTTTTAATTATTTTTTCTTTTGTTTTTACAGGTAACTTAAGACATTAATTAAAAATGAAATTTAACAGGTTAAGAACCAAAGAGTATTAAGTAACCCCCTTTTTCACTTCTTTTCAGATGTATCTGATGGCATCCATGCAACACAGCCGGCCGTCGCCATGGTAGAGCGGCCGTAATACATCGGGGTCTACAGAAGAAATGCCGACAAAAGGTCCCTAGGCCTAGGTGCCCTCGTTTGTCGGGGGAGATTAGAACTTCATCAGAATCATGCTGGTCGTGTGTGGGGGAAGTTCGGGCGATGACTGCTGCGAGAGGACCAAAGGGTCCCTGGAAAATGGACCCTCTGTGCCCGTACGTTGTGCTGGTTGTGGGGGCAGTATTTCGGACCGCTATTACCTTTTGGCTGTGGACAGGCAGTGGCACATCACCTGCCTCACGTGTTGCCAGTGCAAAGTGCAGTTGGATTCTGAGCTTACATGCTTTGCAAGGGATGGCCATATTTATTGCAAAGAGGACTATTACAGGTGAGGGTATTTTACTTATGTCTTAATTTGAATCCTATTGCATGCATCCAGTAAGGAAAGTGGCACAACTCAAAAAGACAGAGTTTGGGGGAAGACCAATTTGAAGAGTTATATAAAATATGAACTGCCTGCAACAAAATTGACACAACCGCCTGTCAGGTGGGTAGATTGTGATACAGAGATGTGAAGCTTTCTATGCACGATAGGGACTTTTCATACATATTTTTTAATAACATAATCTCAAACTTGTCGTTTTTTAATTTGTGTCACTTTTTGTTTTTTTTTTTTAATCAGAGGTGCAATATTTAACTCGTAATTGCGTTTTCGTAATATATACTGCAGGCTTATTCTTTTCATTTTTCTTCTTCTTCTTCTTCTTTTTTTTTTTTTTTTTTGTTAAGTCCACAAAAATTATTGCTGTCAACCTACCACGGAAGTTATTGTCACATTTTCAGTGTGTTACCTGGAAAATTTAGAATGAAACATTTTCAATATAAGAAATATCGTTAAAGTTGCAACTTGTGAAAAGAAAAAAAAAAAAAAAAAAAGAAGAGCACAATTTAATTATGTACATTTACACAAAATAAATCTGAGTTATAGTAAAAAGAAAAAAAAAAAAAACTTACAAAGGCTATTGCTTTCAATATGCGATAAAAACTCTGTCACATTTTCCGTGAGCTACCTGGAAAAGGAGGATGAAACAATTTTTAATATTATGGACTATAATTACAATTGCAACTCGTGGAGAGTGAAAATTAAGAACTTACGTTAATTTGATATACTTACCCCATGTATAAGAGAAATCTCTACTATTATAATAAAAAGCGGTTTATTATTATTATTATCATTTTTTTTTAAACCCACAGAGGCTATTGCTTTCAATCTGCAATAAAATCTCTGCCATGTTTTTCAGTGGACTACTTGGAAAAGGTTGGATGAAACACTTTCCCATATTAAGAGATGTAGTTAAATTGTAGTAGATTTTTATGTACGTTTCGTATTATGCACGCTATATTTACGTTTCGTATGTTACGTTATAAAAATTCCATCACAATTAAAATTGTAGGAACGGATTCATGAAACTTCAAAACGTATAGATATATCAAAATCTAATAGCACTCTGCTCTGCAAGAAAAAAACAAAATATTTCGAGATCTGATACCATTCTTGCTGATTCTTATGTAAAATGACCTCCTGAATCCGAATAGGACTCCCATTTTGCCCAGTCACCCACCGTTTTCTAGTTACACCACCCCCTCCCTCAATTTCTTTCCCTGTTCGATAATTTTATGACCATGAATTTGATTTGAAGAATGAAAAATAATTAATTTAATACAAAAAACAAAAAAATTAAATAAAATGAAGTTTAAAAAATAACATTAATGACAGATAAATAAATATAAATAAATATATATATATATAAGATATGTAATGCATAATTTCAGTGGCAATCCCCCCCCCCCCAAAATTTTTCCCTTGTTACAAATGTCCATGTTTTAGAATTTTCTAACTCTGCAGCCCCTCAGAAGATAACGGTTAAAATACCCCCCCCCCTCCTAAAAATGAAATTTATAGCCATAAAATCACCAAAAAATAATAAAAAATGGGGAACCATTTCTAAAAAAAACGGTGGGTTATAGGGGAAAATGGGCGTCCTATTCAGATTCAAGAGGTCATTTTACATAAGAATATGCAGAAATGATGTCAGAGGCAAATTTCATGCCGAGCAGTGTAGTCGTTTTTTCCTTTTTTTTTTTCCTGATTACAATACTTTCCTTATGCAATATATTGTAGGAAAATAGGAGTTAAAAATAAATAGTTGTTTGGTTGAGTTTAATGTTGCACTAGTACTGCGCAATGTCAATTGGCGACGGTCTGGGGCGCACCCCTAAGGATGGCCCAGAGACATGTCAACACAATTTTGATCCTCCACGGAGGGGATGGCTGCCCCGCTTCGGTGACCCCCAGATGTATAATTTGAATGGGAACATAGAAGACATTGCGGCCACGACGGATTTCCCGTGCACTAAACACCAGTGTGTACTAAAAATAAACGGAAGTCAGTCCATTTTCTTTTCAAAATAATTTTTATTTTTTCCCAGTCACTCTTGAAAATTTTAATCCCATACCCCATCTCAATTTTATTGTTTCGAGAAAGATGTCAATATTACCATGCCAAAGAAAAACTCGCTCTGTCGCATTTTAATAAATGAGGTACACTCATAAATAATAATCGTAGCATAGGAAAAGCCTCTTAAGACAATCGCGGCACAGCTTGAACTCTAATGATTTAGACCTCTGTGTCCTCACATCAAGAATTTCTACCCCGATAAAGATCAGAAAGATTTGATTAATGCCTTGTCGGGCGAAAGTATCATCTAACTGGCGACATTTTTCGTTTTTTTCTTTCTTTCTTTACTTATTTCATAACTTTACTTTCCTCTACACACGGTCGCAAAAAAATTAATTTCGGTATATTAATCACTGCATTAAGTCCGACGATGCCAAGTGATATATGTGACACAGCCTTGTAGCGATTTTGTTTTATTGGGAGAGCTGATGTGATTTGTTTAGTAGCAAGCGAAATAAATTTTAGTGAAGTACAGAGAATTTTTTTCTGGTTATTCCTCTGTGCCTCCATCTTGTCATCGATTTCCATTAAGTACATGATTTGCGGTAGTTATACACAGGTGACCCTATGTTTTAAGCCTTGTTATGGCTTCTGGTTTTGTCGTCTTAGGTAGGATAAAGATGGAATTCTAAAGAAAGTAAATAGGGTGTATGACAGCTCAACTTGATTCTACTTGGTTCCCATGTAAAATGTGTCTTGTGACATGTTTTATGGGCATATAAATGGAGGTATTTTAGAATGACGTCAAACATGATGAATGAATGGAATACTGAATACAGATAGGACTGGAGCTTAAAAAGCTGCGTTTTCGTTGCCGACAGTTAAATATAATGTCACGTTTTTTGATGGAAGTAACTAATGAAGATGTTAGGACATGTTTTTGCTGACTTTTTTAATTGTGAAGAATAGAAATTGTTTACGCAGCTTGTTTAAGAATATACTATCGATTGTATTATATTTAAAAAACGATTATGTGATAGTCGTGTATGATAATCAAAAAGAAAAATCTCACACATTTAACTAATTCTATTTTAAAACACGTTTATAAATTTATAGAAGATATTTTCTATAATTCTTTACAAATATATATATATATATAAGTTCTTTTTGGTTCACCATCATACGTATGGGGAAGTTAGGTAATCGTCAAAATATTTGAACTCTATTTGTCAGTTTTTTACACGTTTTGGGGTGTGAGGAATCCGAAAGTAACAAAATTGATAAGGTGTCCGTCTGTAGGGTGTCTGTTAGTTTGTAAGTATGTTAATGTGCTAGTTTGTTAGTCTGTGTATATGATGCAGTCGGCAGCAAAAATATCCGAGCACTAGACAATAATTCTGATATCAAAAATTATACATAAAACTGTTTTGTTAAATAAATCCTTGTCGAATGATGTTCTTAGACCATGACTCGACAAGGATTTATATAACAAAGCAATACTAAGCTAGTCTACTTTTTTTAGACAGGGATTATTGCTAGTACTCGGATACTTTTGCTGCTGACTGTAGCTGAAAAGTAAATGATCGTGAGAAATCGGACCAGTTTTAATTAATTACTTATGACCCTGGCAAGATACCTATTGATTTGCAACATTCTAATATAAAAACTTCATAAATTATTTTAAATTTACAATTTTCTTAACATGGGAGAGTAGAGCAAAATTTCGCTTAAACGTACATTAAAAGGAACATTTTTACTGGAAAGATGTCAGACCAGCTTTAAAATATCAGTTATGATGGTGACAGGAACATAATTAACTATGAAAATTCATCTTTGAAATTTACGAATTTCTTAACTTGGCAAAATAGAGTATAATTTCGTATAAACGTTCATTTTGAGGGATATTTTCATCGTAATGATGTAAGAACCCTTTTAAAATATCATTTAGGATACTATTATGAGCATCATTGACTATGAAATTTAGAATTTAAAAATTTCGTAAGTTATTTGAAATTTTCGATTTTCTTAACACTGCAGAACAAGGCAAAATTTTACATAAACGTCCATTTTGAAGAATATTTCCATCGTAAAGTTGTCAGTAAAAATATTGTTTGTGGTGAATAGTTTAGATCACCGGTTTACGCAAGAATTTAAATTTACGATTGAAATTGAGAGTAATACGTTACAACTTCATTTGCCTTTTTATCTTGTGGAAACAAGATATTGGTCTGAGAAGAGATATGAGGTTTTTGCGTGAGAAGAAAATATAATGACGCTAAAGCTGCCATTTTTCATCGCCAAGCTCGCCAAATTTTGTCATCAAAAAACGAATTTCGTCGCCAAGTCAAAAATTTTGTCGTCAACTATCAAATTTTGTCGCCAAATCACAAATTTCATTGCTAAGTCGCAAGTTTTGTCACCAAATCGTATATCTTTATGGCTTCTATTTGTTGAATGATTATCAGCTTGGATTTTAAAAAATTGAAACATTTGCTGACAAATAAATCTAGCCTAAAATTTTAAGTAGAATGAATAGTAGTAGTTGATAATTAAATTTCTTAAAAATAGAATAACGACGTAAATAATGCAATGTGTGGGAACAAAGCCATTGGCTAAGTATGCGTTAATGCATAGGTAATATTTCATTATTTTTGTAACATTAACGTAAAGGTAATCTACCTTAGCCTTTAAGCTTGCTGAAAACGGATTTTTTTTCTCTTTCTTTCTTCTATTTTTTTTTTTTTTTTTTTTTAACGTATAAGTCCGTACATTGTAACACATTGCATAAAAATAGTTTTTAAGTATGATGTATTCAAATGTTGTAATAAGCAATAGTAAAATCTATAAATATAAAAAATGTATATCGTTGCAGATATTTTATTTATTTTTATTTTTGGTAAATTGTAAATTTCAAAATTCTTTTTGTAAATAAATTGTATTTTATTTTTCAAATGAAATATATAACTTTATTTTACAATACCATACTATTATAAAGTTGTATTTTGCTTTTATAAATAAGTAAGAATTTTACAAGCACTATTTAGCATTACAAAGAACACTATGCTTTAAAAAAATATTTTTTAACAATATTTTTTTTTCTGTATTATTAATAAAATTTTTTTTTTTTTTTTTTACGTTATTATTTGATTAGTATGTTGATTATGAATGATTTGATTATGAAACATCCTCTAGCCGCTTTGATAAAAGACAAAATGTAACGTTGTTTTCAGTGTATTGTTTTGACAACGTGTTAAAATGATGGTCCATTAATTAGAACTACACAACTATGCGTTTGAAGATAAAGCTTATGATTATCACATATAAATTTCACATTTCAAAACAAGGTCAAATTCTACAATTGTGTTATTATGTAAAGAAATCCCGTAAGTACATTATGGGGAAAAAAATGTTGTGACTGTTACAAAATTTATTCCTGTATCATACTTTGAGTTGACAAAAAAAAAAAAAAAACGCTAACTACTGTATAACATAAAAAAAAATATTCAATCCTTTCTTTTCATAATAATAATAATAATAATAATAATAATAATATATGCAGTTTGGGGCAATTTTAACCATCAGATGCTGAGTTATAGCGTTTTTGAAAAATCGTAGAAAGTTAAAAATAGTATCGCGACTTGTCGGCGGGTATAGACTCAAATTTAATCAGCATTCTTTTTCACACTGGTCAGATCACGTATCTACACAGATATCCATTTTCTAAAAACGGATAAATCGTATTCTGCACTCCAAATCCATAAAAAACTGGAAGTCGGAGATTTTTACGAAGGTATGAGGAACTTAAGTAGGAGTGAAAATTTTCGACCACGGTTTTTTGACTTTTTTACACGTTTTCAGGTGTGAGGAATCCAAAAATATGAAAATGGGTATGGTGTCCGTCTGTAGGGTAACTGTTAGTTTGTTAGTCTGTGTACACGATATCGCACGAACAAATGATCGTAGAGAGGTCGAACCAGTTTTAAAATATTATTTATTACACTGGCAAGAACCCTATTCATTTTCAACATATATTAATTTCAAAACGTCATAAGTTATTCGAAATTTACAATTTCTTGACATGGGAGAATAGAGCAAAATTTCACTTAAACGTGCATGAAAAGAAATATTTTTATCGTAAAGATGTAAGAACAGCTTTTAAATATCAGTTTTGATGCCGGGATGAACATCATTATCTATAAACATTCTACTTTGAAAATTTCGCAAAATATTTGAAATTTACAAATTTCTTAACATGGCAGAATACGGCAAAATTTCACATAAACGCCGGTTTTGAGAGATATTTTCATCGTAAAGATGTCAGACTACTTTTAAAATATCATTTAAGATACTGGCATGAACATTCAGACTATGAAATGTTTAATTTAAAAATAATTTTGTAAGTTATTTGGAATTTACAATTTACTTAACATGGCTCAATAGGGCAAAATTGAGCATAAACATCCATTTTGAAGATCATAAATATATCAGACAACTTCAAAATAACATTTATGATACTTGTTTGAATATCATTGACTACAAATATTGTAATAGGAAAATTTCGTAAGTTATTCGAAATTTAAGATTTTATCATCATAGCAAAATTGGGCGATATTCCATATAAATATGCATTTTTGGGATTGTTGCATTGTAAATAGTAGCATAAAAACTAAACTACGTAATTAGTCCCAATAAAATAAATTAATAGATTAGAATAAGAAAAATATATCGAACAGAACGGTGCTTAGCCTATTTAGGCGGGGATTTTATTCTATCACTGTGTCAAGCATTTGGTCAAATTCATTTCTCTTAACATGAATGTAATATGTCTTGCACTAGAGATTTATGAGAACATACATATGATGGGGAACTGAGCAGAGTCCATCTATGCCAACTAGTTTAAAGTTCCTTCTCTATTTCATAGAAAAAAAAAAGTATTGGTTTTGTAAACTTTTTTGACTGTTTTAGGAGATACAGAACACGATTTAACAATATTACTTACAAACTTTGAATAAACACCATAAAAGGCAATAAACTCGCAGCAATTGTTTCGGGTCGAAAAAACACACGACTCTTCATCAGGCGAACGCCAGTTTTGTGGTGCTTTTTTATTAAACGATTTAACAATCTTTAGCAAATGTCTGTCTACCCGCCTGTCCGTCCGTCTGTCTTTGTGCGTAGACAAAAATTTTGTGGCAACTCTTACTCAAGAACTATTTCTTAGAATTTCATACAAATATGTATGTAGTTGCACCTTGACATGAATCGACTTTTGGTGAAATTCTCGTAACAGGTGGTATTACCAATTCCTTTTTTCAAATATTTTTAATTATGGCAGTACAGAACAAAACTTCAGTCTAGGACAAAATGAATGTACACAATGAGAATTATTTTTAAATTTTCAATGCGATATATATATATATATATAAAGAGAGAGAGAGAGAGAGAGAGAATGTTAAGAATTGTAAATCATTATAAAAGTTAGCATACAAGAGATACGTTGTTCATGCCAACAACATTAAAAAATAAATAAAACAGGGTAAATTTTAGCGCACATGAGGTACATTACACAGGTCTATATAAAAAATTTTGATTGGATAATTATAGCTTATCTTTATGTCTTTTGGTGAGTTTAAACCGAAAATGAAGCCAGTTTTTCTCTAACGCGTATAGATTTTTGTCAATACAGGATGCCTACCTATACAATTTCTTTCATGACTCTTTTACCAATATAATTATATGGTATTATTATATATTATACCAATATAATTTTATAGTACGTTTCCATAATTAATAAATCATAGATACCTATTGTCGTGATTGCACTAGTGCGACGTAAAACCATACCAACCAACCAACCAACCTATTGTTATGATGGTATATGTAAGAAATTGTGTCGGTAAACGCCCTGTATTGACAAAAATCTATACGCGGTAGGGAAAAACTGGCTGCATTTTCGATTTCAGCACATTAAAAAACATAAAAATCAGCTAGAATCATCAAATCAAATATTTTTAAAATCATTTTTGTAGATCTGTGTAGATCCAGGCACATAAAATAAATAAATAAATAAATAAATAAAATAAATGATTAAAGCCTTTAGTGGTGAATAAATTTGAATTTAATGCTCACGTTAATTATTTATTAAACCTATTCACGTAAGTCATCACAGAATTAATTTTTCCATTGAAATTAAAAATAGATAAATAAATATATCCATGAGAAACTAGCAAGTTTGAGAAAAAGGAGCAAAAATATTTTGAAATTAAACATATGTATATAGTATATATGTAACAGTAATAGTCAGCCGGGAAAATAATTTTGTATATGTAAGGCATCGCTACCCTCATGGGTATCTTTTAAAAGAGCTTATGCAGTTCTGCACCAGAAATTTTATTACAGAGATAAATTTATATTTGTTTGAATTGTTTCTTCGATAAAAAAGTTTTTTCTATTAAATAAAACTTCTGGTGGTGAAATCACACCTTTACCTTTAACTTGCGGACTATACGCCAGAAATTACGGTATATGTGATAAATCAAAATAGAAGTATCGATATTTTTAATTTTTAACAGAAAAAAAAAAGAGAGAGAGCATTTACTTAATTGTTGGCATACAACTGAGTTTGTTTGAAAATTGAGTGTTATATTGGTCGAATGGTTGAAACATAGATCCTCATAATTTAAAATAAATTTATAGATTTATTATTATTTATTTTTTTTCATTTTTAACAAATAATTAAAGAAAGAAAAGCATTTTTTTAGACGTCCAAGCAAAATTGATTTTCTTTTGACATTTAGTGTTATGCTCATCTGATATGGCAATTTTTCACATTCATCATGAGAATAATTTTATTCAATAATAATTTTAATAAGCAAATTGTACTGTAGGAATTTGTATAGAAATAATTATAAGATAAAGAAAAACTTTTTATATACCATGTTTTAAATTTTCTGATGAATCATAGATCTCTTATCAATGTGCATAAAATTTTTAAATTGATAATGACGCCCGTTTTTGTGAGATGCATAAATTATTTTTTTTTATAATTTTTTAACGTTCACGTTTAATTAAATGTATTTCTTTTTATGTCGAAAGAAAATGAACTCTTATTTTTTTTTTTTTTTTTTTTTTTTTTTTTTTTTTGCAACAATTAAATTATAACTAATATTTTAATGGCTATTTTAACGCTATTAGGAAGTTATTATTTTCATATTTTAATTAATTATAAGAAAACTTATCAAAAATTCGGAAATCGGACTTCGAAGTATTGTGTTGTCACCCGGTTCTGAGCTACTGTGAAAGTTTCAAATGTCTAGCTAGTAGAGAAGTTAAATAAAATTCTATTGCAAGATTTATACCGGACAAACAAACAAACAAACAACCATACAAACAAACAAACAAGAACGGAAGTTAATAAAAACATAGTAAAGTATACAAGAAGGTTTTGTGGTGGCTCCAATATACTAGTTTTTGTATTTATAATAATAAAAATATTTGTAATTATTTTTTTTCCTTAGTTAATCTATTTATGAACGTAAAATCTATCAATATCACCTCATAATCACTAAAACCGAAGATTAACTAAATGAATTTTTTAGCTGTAAAATGAAATATGAAAATTTCAAACAATAAGATTTTAGATAACAAGCACTCATTTAACGGTTGCCAATCTATATATTAATAGGCAAACATGAAATTTGTGGTACACTTATATTAATTATGGGAGTAGAGTATTGAAAAAATATAATTCGAAAGGCATGATTAGCCAGATTTGCAGAATACAAAAAGTATTTTCTTACGATGTCAAGAAGATATTTAAAAATACTTTTATTTTTTATGTATTTTTTTCACTTTATAATACGTATTCTTTTGTATTAAAAAATTCCCAATGCAGAAAGTTGTTAAATTTTGCAATTTCTTAAAACTTAAATACAACCATAGACAAAATAATTTGTATAGATGTAGCTACAAGCGACGCTATATTCTCGACTACAGACTTTTCATTCTAAAAGACAACTAGACAACAGCCATTACAGTGGTAGAAATTTGAATGAAAGAGTGGAAAATATAGAAAGTTTATACAATTGAATATATACGAAAAAAAAATTTAAAAAGTAAAAATAAAATAAAATAAAATAAAATAAGATAAAAAAGGATTTGATTTATGAAAGTTCTATTTTTTCTCTAATTTATTTAAGATATAATTTCTTTTTCTTTTCTTTTTTTTTTTTTTTTGTTAACTACGTCAGCTCTAATTTGCAGACATATTTTTAAACTAAAACAAAATGCATTTCAATTAACTAAAATTGACTACATATTTTTAAACTAGTATGTTGTGGCCGCCACAAGACTTTTTTCTATATTTTCCTATATAAATTTACTCGGTTCAAATAATTTACAAAACTATTACTTATTAAAATTATCTATCATGATGAATGCAGGCAATTTTCATCTTAGGGAAAACTAACACTAAATATCCAAAGAAACACAGTTTAACTAACATCTGAAATAATGCGTTTCCATGATGGTTATCTCATGTATCAAGTTCCGTACAGTTAAATGCCATAGAAGTTGAAATATAGTATTCCTGTCCTCGGGAAAAACTGCACTATAGCAGCGCAACCTATTGGTAGATATGCATCCAAATTGAATCGACATAATGTCTCATAATGGCTTCCTCACATACCAAGTGTTGTTTGATTATATGCATTAGAACTTGAAATATATTCTTGCCTTAAACTGAGAAAATAGCTATATAGAAGTGCCACCTGTTGAGCAATTAGTACCAACAGTTGACTAGCAGTAACTTAAGTCAAGGTGCAACCACATATAAATTTTTATGCAATTTTACGCAGTGTTCCTGAGATATAACCCTTCCTTAACTTATGAAAATCGCTGCATAGCAGCGCCACCTGTTCACCAGTTGACCCCAAAAATTGATAGGCACTAACATATGCTAAGATGAATCTACGTATAATTTTATATGCATTTGTATACAGTAGTTCCTGAGATATAGCTTTTTCTTAAATTGTAGAAATCGCTGCCTAGCAGCGATTGACATGAAAAGCTGATAAGCACTAACTTCTATCAAGTTACATCTATATATGAATTTATATGTATTTTTGTATAGTAGTGCCTGAGATATAGCCTTTCTATAAATTGTAGAAATTGCTGCATAGCAGGGCTACCTGTTTAGCAGTTGGCACCAAAAGTTAGTAAGCACTAATTTAGGTCAAGGTGCATCTACATATCAAATTACATGCATTTCTGTGCAGTAGTTCCTGAGAAACAGTCGCCACAAAACTTTTGTCACACAGAGACAGACATTTTCTAAAAATGGTCAAATCGTGTTCTGGATCTCTCAAGACATGTAAATCCACCGGAAATCATTATCAAAAATTTAAAGTCAAAAATTTTTACGAATCCAGTCCTTTCTTTGATTGAATATACAAGAAAGTAAAAATGGATTTATTACTACATCTTCTGCATATATAAGAAGAAAGTATAAGATTTGGAAAAAATAATTGATTTCCGGTTTTCGATGAATTTATACGTTTTTAGATTTCTTTGCATTTCAATTAACTGAAATTGACTACTTATTTTTAAAAATGTGGATTTATTACTAGCTTTTGCATATATAATAAGAAAGCAGAAGATACAGAAAAACTTCGATTTCCGGTTTTCAATGAATTTACGCGTTTTGAGATTTTCTTGCATTTCAATTAACTGAAATTGGTTACTTATTTTTTAAAATGTGGATTTATTACTAGTTTCTGCATGTATAAGAAGCAAGCAGAAGATACGAAAGAAATTTCAATTTCCAGTTTTCGATGAATTTACATGCTTTGAGATATCTTTGCATTTCATATAACTGAAATTGACTACATCTTTTTAAAAAAGTGAATTTATTATTCTGTCCTTTGCATATATATAAAAAAATATATATATAAGATACAGAAAAATTTTAGATTTTCGGTTTTCTATGAAGTTACACATTTTGAGATTTTCTGAACTCAGTTTGACCGTTTTTAAAAATAGCTGTCCTTTTGAGTTCGAACACTGTACTTTATGAAATAATGGGCTTAATTTAACCGAACTTGATATTTGCTTAAACTTTGGTTTGAAATGGTGCCGATTAGCTTTTGAGTTATATCATCCAACAGGGGGCGCTTCCACGTTGCGATTTCCTCTCATTTTAGGAAAAGCTCAACCCCCTACAGTGCACCGAACTTAGAGAAATATATTAAGTAAAACTTTGCTGATTCAGTTTGAGTGCATATCGACAAACAAATGACACAGCTGTGTTGCAATTTAATTCCGTTTAGGAGACGGCAATTACTTATTTTTGCAAAAAAGGGGCCAAGTTTCGACCACTGGGCATGGTTGGCTAGATTTTGCCCAACCTGAAAAAACCCGGACTTGAAAAAACCCAAGAAAAAGCCCAAGTGGGTTTTTTCAAAATTCTTGTTTAAAATTGTACTTTTGTCTAACTTAATAAACATGCAAATATAAACATGCAAAATAATAAACATGCAAATATAAAACATATATTATATACATTATTAGAACATGAAAAAAGAATTTTCAGAAATATTGGAGATGATCAAGCTGCTGTATAGAAAAAAACCCTGAAAAATTTCTTACAATATATACAGTCAGTCAAAACAGTTTGCGTACAGCAACTAAGAAGACAATTGCTCTCCTATAATAAGTAGTGCTGCATTTTAATAAATGTTAAGTGATACATGGAAAAGGGAAAAGAAATACTAAAGTTAAGAGATCTCTTCGTGAAATCGATAAAATTGTTGACAAACCCATACTTGCCAACATCCTAATGAATATTCCGTAGTATCGTTAGCCCCGCCTTCTTTTTTACACCAGTATTTTTCACCTTATTTAATCGTAATTCCATTTAGAGAATATTTCTCTACAAATTTACTGGTGTGGTGTGAGAAAAGGGGCGGGACTAACGACACTGCGGAATATTAATTGGGATGTTGACAAGTATGCAAGCATTTAACAAGTAATACAAAACTGTCTAGACACAGGAGGTCTGAGTGCAAGACCGAGGTGTGGACGGCCTAAAAAATTATCATTTAGAGAAGAAAGAAAAATAATTCGAAAAATCAAAGTTAATCCTAAACTCTCTGCTTCTAATATTGCGGAAAAAACTGTGCTTAGAGGTGCTGGTTATCACATTTTGAAGATTAATCGGAAAATTTTCCTGAATTCTGGAATAATGGTCAGATTCACCATAAGTTCAAGGGGAAAGAATTAGATGGGAAATATTTGATTCCGACTGTTAAGCATGGAGGAGGTGGTGTCATGGTTTGTTACATATAATAGATAGAATAATGGATAGATTTGTTTACTTGGACATATTAAAGAAAAATTTAAAGCAAGTGCCCAAAAACTGGGAGTTAAAGATGATTTCATTTTTCAACAGGACAATGATCCTAAGCATACAGCTACGATAATTAAAGAATACAGGCTCTATCATGTTCCTAGACGGCTACAGACCCCCCTCCCCTCAGACCTTAATCCAATAGAACTCTGGGAAAAACTTGAAAAAAAAAAACATTCGAAAACACAATAATATTACATCAAAAAATGATTTAATATGCAAATTGAAAGAAGAATGGGCAAAAATGACCCCATCCGACACTGAAAAGCTTGTTCATTCGATGCATAAAAGATTGCAGACTGTAATTTAACGCAAAGGATACCCTACCAAATATTAAATAATTGTTTTAAGAAAATAGACATAAATTGTACAAGTGTACGCAAACTCTTTTGATTTAATTTCTTTGCTTTTGCTTCTTTTAGATGCTTTGTGTAACAAATTGTTGCTATAAGTTTGAGCATATCGATCCTATGAATGGTAAGAGGCCCGTTCAGATATAAATAAAAGTTTCCTTACTTTAATGTTTTAGTTTATTTTTTTAAATATAGGATCGCTGTACGCAGACTTTTTTGAGCAACTGTATATGTATGTATAATTATTTGATTGCAAAAAATTTTATATATATATATATATAAACAAGAAAAAACAGTTGTTTTTCAATATAAAGAAAACTGTAGGACTCGAGGAATGTAAAATATAAATAAATAAAAATAAAATTTTTAAAAAATTCTTAAAACTTTAACAGTGCAACACTGTTATGCAATGTAGAAGGACAATAATTAAAAATGTTTTATGAAAACCTATTGACTACGAAAAGTTCAATAAAGCAACACGAAACAATTATTAAAATCCAAATTTTTGTTGTAAAGGGCAGATAAAAAGAATTTTCGAATATTTAAAGTACAAGTATTTAAAATTTAAAAAAAAATTTTATAACTTAATCATAAAAAGATTTTAGAAATTTTAAAATTAAATTTTAAAAATTTCAATTTTAATGAATAAATAACAATTTTTTTTTAATTATTTTATTATGAATGATATATTTAATGTTTAAAAAAAGGAAGAATGGAAATATGCCTGAAAACTCTGATAAAACCCAAAAATACTCTGAAAAAACCCTGATAAAACCCGATAAAACCCAAAAAGTCCCTGATAAAACCCGAAAACATTCACTGGGTTGTTTTTTTTCCCAACCCTGCCACTGGGCGATACTAGTTACTTTCCGAACACTATAGTGAGGAAAGTATTGTAATCATGTCAAAAATCCGAATTCGAGATTTTGATGTTTCTATACGTTTTGAGGTCCCCTGAGTCCGTTTTCACTATTTTTACGATGATGTATGTATGTGTGTGTGTATGTGTGTATGTGTGTATGTGTGTATGTCTGTGAACACGCTAGCGTCTAAAGGCTTTGTTCGATTAACCTGAAAGTTGGTACGTATATTGTAAGTCACCATAGTACGAACCCTATAGATTTTGGTGAATCTAGCACTTATAGTTTTTTTACAGGGACACAAAGAAAAATTCTTTATCATTATGGCCTACGGGACCAAAATCTTAAAAGTGCGATAGCATCTAAACGCCTTATTCAATTGAGCAAAAATTTTATACCCATATTATAGGTCACAGATACTCAATCTGTATAGATTTTGGAGAATCTAGCACTTATAGTTTTTTTACAGGGACACAAAGAAAAATTCTTTATCATTAAGGCCAATGGGGCCAAATTTTTACTTTCCGAACACTATAGTGAGGAAAGTATTGTAATCATGTCAAAAATCCGAATTCGAGATTTTGATGTTTCTATACGTTTTGAGGTCCCCTGAGTCCGTTTTCACTATTTTTACGATGATGTATGTATGTGTGTATGTGTGTATGTGTGTATGTGTGTATGTCTGTGAACACGCTAGCGTCTAAAGGCTTTGTTCGATTAACCTGAAAGTTGGTACGTATATTGTAAGTCACCATAGTACGAACCCTATAGATTTTGGTGAATCTAGCACTTATAGTTTTTTTACAGGGACACAAAGAAAAATTCTTTATCATTATGGCCTATGGGACCAAAATCTTAAAAGTGCGATAGCATCTAAACGCCTTATTCAATTGAGCAAAAGTTTTATACCCATATTATAGGTCACAGATACTCAATCTGTATAGATTTTGGAGAATCTAGCACTTATAGTTTTTTTACAGGGACACAAAGAAAAATTCTTTATCATTAAGGCCAATGGGGCCAAATTTTTAAAAGTGTGATAGCGTCTAAACGCCTTATTAATCTGAGCAAAAAAATTGTACACATGTTATAGGTCGCATTTGCACCAACTGTATAGATTTTGGGGAATCTAGCACTACAGTTTTTTTACAGGGACACAAAGAAAAATTCTTTATCATTATGGCCTATGAGACCAAATTTTTAAAAGTGCGATAGCATCTAAACGCCTTATTCAATTGAGCTGAAAATTTGTATGAATATTATAAATCACTGTTGCACTAACTATAAGCATTTTGGTGAATCTAGCATCTATAGATTTTTACAGGGACAAAACGAAAAATTCTTTATCATTATGATCTAAGGGCTCAAAGTTCAGTAGCGTTCAATAAAACCTCGTGTGATATATGGAGAAAAAAACACTCTATTATGGTTTTCTCTCTTTTGTTTGTTTAGCAATTCCTCTTTCTTTATTTTATCTACAAAACTGTTAGTTACTCAATGTTCGGAAAGTCGAGTGGAGTCACTCCAGATTTTTTTTTTAACTGTGGAAAAAGAAAAAAAAAAAAAGAGAGAGAGAGAGAGAGAGAGAGAGAGAGAGAGAGAAATATATAAGAAAAAGAGGCTTTCAGAAAAAAATTTAAATTAAAAATTTAAAATTAGGAAATGATAAATTTTTACATGGATGCAGTTGTTGAAACAAAATATGTACTTCAGTGATGTAATTTATTTATTTATTTATTATTATTATTATTATTATTTTTTGTGGCTTCTTATTTGGCCTTTTATGCCCCCCCCCTTTCTTTTTATTACCAATCGCTCCACTTATTTCGAACTCCAAGTGCTGGTGTAACCTTTCTGCTCTAGTTAGGAACTGAATCATGGACTTTTCTTCATAAGAAATTCGCTCTTCATCATTCAGTTATTGCGGCTAAAAGTTGAACTATTGGTTTATTTTGGAATGTTGTAACAGTCCTTTTAGGCTTTAAAAACAAGCAACGGGTCAAGATCTTGGACATAAAAGTTACTAATAAAAGCAGACAAGACACAAAGAGCCATTTAAAAATAGAGAACAACGTTACTAAATTAACCTGTTGTTTTTCGGTGTACTTTTTTTTATGGAGTTTGTTAGAAAAATATACGAGAGAGGTTACTTGGGAAAGAAGAAGGAAAAAAAAATCTGACTGTATACCAACAGCTCTATATTTTAGTTAAAATTAAAACCATTTTCAGGATTTTAAAACGAAAAGGACTTATTGGAAATGGCAAAAGATGATGGTTTAATATTAAATATAAGTCATTATGACGGTTTAATATTACATAAAATTTTGTAAGAGTGGGAGCATACTCGCATTATTTACTAATCCTAATAAAATTCATCATTTCGATTTTGTTAACAAACGTATATTTTACTTTTATCTTACATGCGGGTCGTGGTAGCTTGGTCGCCAGAACTCCGAACTCGTAATTGGAAGATAGCATGTTCGATATTCGAACCACGATGACCATCATGTACATTAATAGAGGTTACTACACGTAAAATTTGTCATGATCATAATGTCCGCGATATTTCCAAAAAACGTATTCAAATTTTGTTCATTGATAAAAGAAAGTCACAACAAACGCGTTTGAAATTGTATTGCCTTAAATGTATAAATTCTTTTGAAATTTATGTTACCTAAAAATTTAATACCTGTATCATTAGATAAATACTATATATAATATTTACCTAAAACTTGCAAAAATTTAGAGGTATATCTGTATTCAATAATGGTAATTATTTTGTAAACTGAAGAATATTCGTGCGATCTTTAGTGTCTTCCCACCGAATATTTGGTATACCTCTAAGCATTACATACGCATATGCATCGTTTACTTTACTTGTTTCAGGTAAATAATAATAATATTATTATGTACAGTGACAGATCATATTCACCCAAACAATGATTTATATAATCGATTAAAAAGGAGTTTAACTAATTTAGTATTTTATCACAATTAAAATTTGTAATTGATTAAAGTGTATAATAAGAATCCGGTATTGCCAAGACCACAAATATTGGATGTTTTTTTTTTTTTTTTTTGTAACACAATTTAATATAAAATGTGCTTATTTTTATTATTTTATAAATATGCTTATTTTAATTTTATTAAAATATTCATAAATATTCTAATTTCTGGCAAAAATGTTTTGAGGCTACAATGTTAAACGTATAAGTTTTTATTATTATTATTCTAGTAGTTTTCTTGTGCCATAATCACGATCAGGAATTGCAGATACAGTAGAACCTCGATTATCCGAACCTCGATTAACCGAAACTCACCTCGATTAACCGAAATTCGCCGTTAACCGAAGTCGGTTTCTTCTTCAATTTTTTTTTTCACTTTCTACGATCATCCAAAATTTTCTCTTAACAAACATGTATTTTTAAAGTTTTTTTTTTTTTCCCACATTCCTTTTGTATGCAAGCCATCCTTTCCAAACTACGAGTGCTGATAAATATTTTAGATGATTATTGATGAATTCTCGATTATCCGAAAATTTCGATTATCCGAAGTAAGTTCGCTCCCAATTACTTCGGATAATCGAGGTTCTACTGTAATTATTTGTCGGACGTTTATACATTGCTGTTAGTACGTCGGTTTAAGATTTAAACTGCGTTTGTTACATTGTTAAAAATGATTTCTTAAAAATGAGCTAAATTGTCTCGAAATAGCTCCGAAACAATAGATACTTAAATTTGAAAACCCATGTACTCATTTTTGAGTATATTGACAAGTCAAACATGGGAATATTGGGATTCTTATTGGTCAACCCCATTTTTGAGCATGTCAACATATTCAAAAATGAGTACATGAGTTTTCAAATTTAAGTATATATTGTTTCGGAGCTATTTTGAGACAATTTAGCTCATTTTTAAGAAACTATTTTTTACAGTGTACAGTCGGTATCAAAAGTGTCCAAACACTAGCAAAAATTCCTATGTAAAAAAAGTACACTTCATACGGTTTTGTTAAATAAATCCTTATCGAATCATGTTCTTACACTGACGAAGAACAGGATTCGACAAGGATTTATTTAACAAAACCGTATGAAGTGTACTTTTTTTTACATAGGAGTTTTTGCTAGTGTTCGGACACTTTTGTTACCGACTGTACAGTGACTGCATTATGCAATTTGATGGTCTAAGTAACAGCTTAAAATACCATTTACTCTTTGTTATATAAACTGTTGCTTCATTCATTAAGGAATTATTTTACTGAGATTACTAAAAGTTACGAGTAAATTTTAAAAACAAAACAAAGTCTTTAAGCATTTAAAAAAATACAAAAATTTTATTGCTTAGAATTCTTTTAAATTTTGCGACTGGAAAAGTTGCCTCTTCAGGCAAATGTCGTTCACCTTAAATATGATAGACATTGCCGATTTTTTTTTCTTAAAATGGGGTAACCAACTAAAATACGTAATCAATTTATACGCGAATATAAAATAGGTTTTTAAGAAGACAAAAAGACTAATGATGATTATGATACTTAAAATTTCGGGTTTGTTTTAGCATTGCAATTTTTTTAATTTGGATTGTTGACTTCGCATTACATTAACCCTTTAGCGCCCATTGTCCTCATTTAAGGACAACTAATAAAATGGCACGTATATTTTTTGTGGTTTTTTCGAATGATTTCTGCTTTTTAGTGAGAGTTTATAGTGTTACTCTAAATGATCCCTGAAAGTTTTATGTGCCTACTATTAATAATTATTTCATAATTTGGATAGTCGTTTTAGGATTTTTCATTCGTTGCACCTATATTTGCTTTTTTCGCAGGTATACTAACTTAAATTAAGTTGAATAATAATATGTATTATAATACTTTACTTTCGAGATCTTTGTCAACATATAATAGGAAATTAATCTGTTATCTCATAGTTTTTCCATCTCGAAGTTTCCTCGCTAGATAAATGAGGTCAATAAATGAGGATAGGCTTTAAATTTAAAACTACCAGAAGAATTGTTTAAGTTAATATATTTTATTGTCAGTTGTCTGTATTAATTTAGAAATGAAATAATCAGCTAATAATATTTTGCAAAACTAATTCGAGCGCTAACGGGTTAAGATAAATTAAAACTCTTTTTGTCTTGAAAACGTGCTATAAAATGTCTCCCTTTTTCCCGTTATATTTGTTTCCTCTTTTCTAAATCATGGTGCAGTTGAAATATTGAGTAATACTTTTAATGAAGTTAACATTACATGATTTTCAAGCTAAATTTATTATTATTATAAGTATTTTAACTCACAAATTATGAATTAATTAATTTTTCCTTTTTACATTCCAGAATGTTCTCTGTAAAGCGGTGCACGCGCTGCCACCTGTCCATATCCCCTAGTGAGTTGGTGATGCGAGCCCGCGAACATGTCTACCACTTACATTGTTTCACATGTGCCACCTGCAATAAGCCTCTGACTAAAGGAGAGTACTTTGGATTGAAAGACGATATCATCTACTGTCGGCAGCACTACGAAATGCTTCTGCAGTATGAGCGGCCCTACATGCAGCAGTGCCTGAAGGGCGAGGACGATGGTCCTGGTGATGAACCTGAAAAACAGCAGGAGGACACCGAAACTAGGTGTCCTTCCTCCGAATTTGGTGCTAATTTGCAGTTGAACTGTGGACTCGATCTGCTGCAGGGATTCCAGCAGCAGCAGAGGGTGAACGGCAGTAGTGATTCTGCCGTGAGGACTCTGGCAACGATAGTCAAGACCCCCGGTCAGAAGGGAAGGCCCAGGAAACAAAAGAGTTTCCTGGCGTCGTCGCTTCTGCTGCCGCACAGGGGTGAGTATGATTACTAAATCAATATAACATATAAAAACAATATGTAGAATTTAATGAGTATAGTGCAGGGGCGAGGCGTGGTTCAAAATACTATGGAAGCGCCGAAGCGAAGCGCTTCCAAAAGCAGAGGAAGAATCAATCCAGTCTTTCGACGAGGCGACGTTACTTGATTACTTTTCTAAAATCTTAAATAGGGGAAGCGCTGCTTCTATCGCTTCCATGCGTCCATGGTATAGTTGTATTAACACATTTCATGCAGGTATATTTCACCGTGGATTTACGCGTGTCGTGGGCGTTTTATCATGCCAAAAGTCGGGATTTACTGTTCAAAACAAGACAATACCTCCACAACAATTTGTTAAAATACAAGGGGCTTATTTGGAATAGACGAACTTTCACGTGATTTGTTCTTTACCAACACCTCCAACAATGATGCCTCCAAATTGAGTTTTACGTCACAGAAGATCATCTTATTACACCCAATCAACAATCCTTATAATATGTATAGTATAGTATGCATTGGTTCCAATCGGCTGATTTTCCATGATGTAAAGGTCAGTCTGGAGGTATTATTGCAAGAGGTGTTGGCTCTAATGGTAGACTGTAAAAAAACGAATAAATACGTTACACGCACGCAATGTATTAAAAGTGTAATTTGCAGAGTAAAACACGTCACCCTTTGTTTATGTGCATTTTTCAATTAAAAATAACAGGTTGCATTGTCCCGATGCCTAAGTCATCCTGATAATGCATGTCCTATACTTAACCCACCCAATACAGTGTCATTTTTTCGGAAATATATTTCGGATTTGTTTGCCTTGGCCAAAGTGTGGGTTGCTAGTGAGCACTAATTGTCAATAATGAAATATTAATTCCATATTTCATATGTAAACTATAAATAAAAAATAAAAAAAATACACGAACGTTTGTGAAATTTAATTTGGTAAACATTATAAAAATTCAACATGATATAATAATAATTACATTCAAAATGGTTAAAAATACCAAAATATTTAACATTAAGCGTTTATAATTTAACACTTAAATGTTTCCAGATTTCTTTGTTCAATTACTCCAAAGTTATAGTAGGGAGTTAAAATTTAACGCGAAATAGAAACATAATATGAAAATGTGTACAAATTGTGCTATGGAAAATTTTAAACATGGTTTCTACCTCAATTTGAATGAAAATGGCCTTATAAGCACATTTTAAGTCTTAAAAGAGTATTACATAAGTCATTTCCAGTTGAATGATTTATTTTACGTTGCGGCGGTTAAAAATATGTGCTCTCTTATATTTTTTTCTCTCTGTGTGCATGCCTCTCGTATGCATGTGTGTCATAACATTTCTATATTTCAATTTCCAATCATAATTTTTTTAAGTTTTCATTTTGATTGGGATTGATAAAAATTTTGCAGTTACGATTTTTCTGAGATTTTTATTTCCTTTCCTTTCTTTTCTTTTTCTTTTTCTTTTTTATTATTATTTTTATTTTGCTTTTAACTTTTATAGAAAGAGGTAAAAAATCTGTTCTTTGACAGTCTGAGTAAAAACTTTAAGGCCAATAAAAATATTTAAATTTTTTTAGAAAAGCTTAAAATGAAGTGTATTTGAGTAATAAATATTAACCTTAAATACAAGTAAAAAAGCAGAAGATATTTGTAAATATTTTACTATCAGAAAATATACAAATCAATATTTAAACTTTACAGCATACAGATCAATATTTAAACCTTAGTAAAAACTTTAAGCTAAACATAGAAAATAACATAAGAAATTTTTTTTTGTTTTAAACTTCTGTTACTTCAAATATTTCTGTTATCGTGTAAGAATCTAATTTTTAATAAAGTTAGAGGTCTATTTTACAGAATTTGTCTTCGGAAGTAGATTTCAATTTTATTGATGATGTAAAATGTCTGCCATTTGCATAAGCTCTTTTTGCTAAGTCACCCCATAAGTTCTGTATTGGGTTGAGATCTAGTTGAGATCTTAGACAGCCATTTCTTAGTTTCAGCATTGTTGACTTGGAACCAATTTTTTTGCATTGTTACTTGCATCAATTTGCTTGGATAGGTGCATTGTCTTGCTGATACATCTAATTCTCTCCAGCAAGAAATTCAGCATTTGTAAAAGATGATTTGTTAAGGCACTTTTATATACTTGTGAATTCATTTTACGCGAAACGAACGCAAATGAACCCAATACCATTGTAAGCAAAGCACCCCCAGGTCACCACAGAGTCTTCACCTAATTGGCGATCTTAAATTATTATGACAATAGTACTTCCATTTTTCTGGACCATCGATTTTTTTTTTTTTTTTTTTTTCAAAAAAAAAAAAAAAAAAAAAAAAAAAAATTATTTGTATCCATTGTTTATCCCAAGTCATGACTTCTTGTTTGAAGTTATTTTGCAGACTTATTCAGTTTTTGTGCATAAATAAAATTTCCACGATATCTGATTTTGGGTTATAAATCTTTTTTTTTTTTTTTTTTACATTTAAACCTATTGTCTAAGTACTTTTTAGTAGATGAAAGTCTATAAGCTCTTCTTTTATCATGCGAGGACAAAGCTTTCCCCAAATGTTCTTTTTTACCATAATTGTCCTTCAATTAAAAAAGAAAAAAAGTTGACTACTGTCTTTGATTTTTCTATGTTTATTGCAATAATACGACTACTCATTATTTTGAAGAAATGAATGACGAATTTTCAAATTGAAGATTTGTCACAATTTTAGTAATTGCAGTATTGCATTAATATGTACGTACATTTATTTAACGTACATTTATTTAAAAAATAATAATGAGGAGTTTTTACTCCGTCTGAAGTACTAACTTTGCATGTACAACTTTTTTCTTATAATTATATTCAGTGAAACCCTGATCTATCGTTCCCGCATCCATCGTTTTCCCGCATTGATCGTTTTATTTCTGTGGTCCCTGCACAAATTGTATTTAAATAATGTTAACGAAACCCGCATGTATCGTTCTTCAAAAAGTCATTTTCTCGCATTCATCGTTGTATTTTTTTTTTTTTTTTTTCCTTCTCACCGAAATGAAATTGAAAATCAAGCAATTCTGTGTGGCATTCAAACTGGGATTACTTCATTTATCCTAAAATAACTCGTTTCCTTCTCCATGGAGGGTGAAAATTGTGATGGCATGTCTCTGGACCGTCCTCAAAGATGAATTTCAGACTGCCGCCATTTGCCGATATTGTAGCATTAGTGCGATGTAAAACCCAAACAACCTCAACTACTCAAACTTATGCTGTTTGGTTGAAGAAGAGGGATCGTGCAGATAGTGTAACATGTGTCTATGAATTACTAAATATGGATCGTGTGTTGTTGCTTGGAGAATAAGTTATTTTGGGTAAAGAGGAGAATGGATGCATCCATTATGGCCAGCTACTACATTTTTTTCACATTCCTGAGGCTTAGCCTACGCCAGTGCCAAGTGTGTCTGACGTAATTACGGCATTTGAAAATGCACGAATTCTTTTATATGCACATGAAATTACAGAAAAGGACCAGAAAATTTTGTAAATCTGGAAAATTCCCGATTTATTTATAAAATGAACAAAAAATCGAACATAAAATTACTGATTTTTAAAAATAAATATCACTTAATGTACTACAACTTCGATTTATTTCTTTGACAGTTTGGAGAGTAACAAATTAGTTTTTATTAGAAGTATACTATATATTGCGTGTATTATTTCATAAACTTTGTTTTATTCGTGTTTTGACTTTAACTCTCATTCATCGTTTTCCTGCTTTCATCGTTTTTTTTTTTTTTTTTTTTTTTTTTTTTTTTTCACGCACCCCATGAAAAACGATGGATCGAGGTTCTACTGTATTTACAAATAATGTTTGTTGCTTTATTTGTTAGCAACGACCTTTAATAATTTTAATAACAGTAGATAGTACAATAATATTTATTTCATTTTAACTCTTTTATCTCCTTTTTCCTTTTCTTCAAAGTTTTTTACTGACCTTAAAGATTTATTTAGAGTTTACGATGGTTATCAGGATTGTACAGACATTAACAATATCATTTCTTATCAAAGATAATTTTCTTGAACAAACAACAAACATTTTTAATTTTCTATTACATAGTTATTACTTGAATTTCTGAATTTTTTTTTTTTTTTTTTTAATTACATATTGACTCCAATGTATTAATTTGTTATAAATAGATCAACAAATGAAAAATACGTAATAGGTAAAAAATTCTTGCACTTGCATTGTATTTTCAAATCTTTTTATAGAATTTTAATCAAAAAAAGATAAACTATTATTTTTTGAGTTTCGAAACCTTATTATATTAACTTCATTCTTCTCTCTTGCTTTTTCTTTTTTTAATACTGAAGTTTTTACGAAACAACTTAGCGCAGTTTCCTATACAACTAATTTATAGATTCATTTATTAGAAGTTTTGTTAGATTAATTTATTACTTAGTTTTGGTTTTGCAATAAAAATTCATTTAATTCGTAATTTTGTATACATAAAAGAATATTTAAGAAATTCACTTACATGATTCTATTAATATACAATAAGTAAACTAGTAAAATATACTAAATATACACTTCAAGAAGCAGCTGTTGATAAATAATAATAATAATAATAATAGTAATAGAGGGGAAATCATTGGCTTATCAGAAGATGCTCACATCTTACCTTGATTACCGTAGCATCTCGTTATTAACGTTTTGAGCTGTCTCTATAAAAGTGTCTAGAAACCGTCTGTTATCATGAAAAACTCATTCATCTGATTCCCTGTTGAATGTCGTCATATCTACGTGTTTTCTCGAAATAAGCGAATCAACCAATAAGAAGAAACATTTTATTATACAGTCGGCAGCAAAATTATTGGAGCGCTAGCAATAATTCCTATGTAAAAAGTACATTTAATACTGTTTTGTTAAATAAATCATTGTCGAATCATGTTCTTAGACTGACTAAGAACATGATTCGACAAGGATTTATTTAACAAAACAGTATTAAGTGTACTTTTTTATGTAGGAATTATTGCAAGCGCTCGAATAGTTTTGCTGCCGACTGTAATGTACTCTTTTCAGCCGCAATATAAAGGTAGCCCAAAATGCCATTCTCGAGATGCCATTGATGAAACAATCATCAACTGTTGACTAAAGTACATCCTCTACCAACAAAAACCTTTAAAATCGCTTTTACTTCATGATCTACCTTACATTAGCCGATACAGAATTCGTAAATCAGCTTATCGAAAATGCTGCCAATACCTCCGATTTCAAAATGCGGCAATCCTAATTTCGATAAACTTTCCGGGGCAAGTAGTATGAACTGTCCAGAAATTTTATTCTTTTGCGCCAAACAAAAGGGAAAAACCCGTCATCATTCACTCTTTTATTATGACTTTTTTTTTTTTTTTTTTTTTTTACTTTTACTACTTGCTTTCCCCAATCTTTGGAGAGCACCTTAACAACGATATGTGTATCTATCCCAGTTGTCATGCCTGGAGCATCGAAGCTTCAGCTAAGATCCGGATGACAAATTAGCGTTCTGGCTTAAGAATCAGTGAAGAGAGGGGTTGGGAAGGCAAATCCCGAATACCCTCTTCCGAATTAGTTGTCATCTTTTCCGGGAGAGCTCGAATCCGATTACTGCCTCCAGGAATTAAATTTTATCTCAGCTCCTAAACCTTCCCAATCCCGGAACAGCGTTCCGTAATTGGGACTGGAGCGTAACATGTTCTATGATATTCCCTGGCATTTTTTTTATCATATACTTTTTTTTTCTCTCTTTTGTTCCTCGGCATTATATTCTTTCGGTGATACTTTCTGTAATAGAGAAGGAAGATGTGATACGACGAAGACCGTATACTGGAAAATACGGCAAGTGAAATGGAGCTTCGTTGTTTGGGATCGCGACGTTCGGTGACACAGCCTCTGTTTTTTTTTTTTTCTTCTTCTTTTTATGTATGCGGATGAAAGGGATTATTTCTTTGCATATGATCAGTCGATCAGTTTGGGGAAAAAATGGATCCCTGGATTAAAACCTATATGCGCACGACTGACATAAAAGCATATTTTTGCAAATCACAATATTTTTTTTTTTTTTTTTTTTTTTTTTTTTTAACTTTCTTCTATAGACCTAAGAAAAATTTATTGGATTCATAAAAACTACTGACGTCCGTTTTTCGATAAATTTACTCTTTTTAAGATGTCCTGAATGCAATTTTACTGTTTTTAGAAAATGCCTGTCTGTTTGTCTGTAACCTAAATTTGGTGGACATTCTGTCTCACGAAAATGGATTGAATTCAATAAAATTTTATGTTTAGTGGACTGGTGTTGATTAGATTGTGAGACGTATCGCCGAGCAGAGGTCGCCACCATTGCTGCAATTTTGCTCGTTTAAGGAAAGTTATATTTCAGCTTCTATGATATATAAATGCACAAAACGTGATATTTATGCAAGCCATGATGAAAAACTATGCTTATTCAATTTGGTTACATATCGGCCGACAGATGGCGTTTATAATTTAGAATTTAATCTCGTTTACGGAAAAGATATATATTAGCTTCTCTGATAAAAGAATGCACAAAACTTGATATATGAGATAGATAATATGAAATCTTATGCTGATTCGATTCCGGTGTATATCGCATGGCAATTAATACTGGTATTATTTTCTAAGCGGTTTTCCAGGCGATTAAATTTCAGGATCTATTGGTGAAAATTGTACAAAACTGCATGTGTAAAAATGTTCTTTATGAGAAGCTATGTCGATTAAATTTTTGTGCGCGTTAGCCAGTACACTGTTAAAAATTTAAACAGAAAACTCTGTGTAATGTATTATCTTAAGTCTTACGTAAAATTACAGAGAAAAATAAACGGAGATGTTAAAAAACGTTTTTTATACATTCCCTTTAATAACTAATATTGATTTAATTAATTATTGGTGAGAATATATTTCGGATTTAGAATGCTTTTTCTAAAGTAGAAACAGCCATTTTTAATTTTAATTAAAAAATTAAATAATAAAATTAGGTAAAAATACAGAATAAAGATTGAGAATCTCGATTATTCACTTTTAACTAAGAATTACTGTAAATTTACAGAGACTCTGGATAAATATTTACATTAAATTTACAGAAATTTTAAACAGTGTAGATAACGTTGTTATACAGAATGATATAAAAGAAAGTTTTGCAAGAGCCCCAGCATATTAGATTTTATTTTTATTTATTTACTTATTTATCAATTTTGTATTAAATTAACATTATATATATATATATATATATTTACACACACATGTATATATATATTTCAACTTATTAATGGACGTAGTTCGTAGTTTGTCCGCAAGGGATAGAAATAGCGTCTATTTCTTCACTAAACTACGCTGTTAAAAATTTCAACAGGAACTACTGGTTATCATTTATCTTAAATCTTATGTAAAATTACAGAGAAAAATAAACAGAAATGTCCAAGAAAACTATTTTATATCTGCATTTTAATGACTAACACTAATTTAATTAATTACTGGCGAGAATATATTTGTGACTTGTAATGCTTTTTCTTATTTTCATTGATAAATTAAATAATGTAAAATGCACAAAAATACAGAATAAAGATAGGGAACCTCAATTATTCACTTTTAACTAAGAATTATTGTAAATTTACGGAAACTCTGGATAATTTTTTCAGTAAATTTACCGAAATGCTTTACAGTGCAGTGCTAGGAGAAGCGACTTTATTTAATTTATCGTTTAAGTTTCAAGTAAACTCCCCCCCCCCTCCCCAGGATCCAAGTAACCTGGTTTTATGGTAATTATATTTATTTTTTATATCTATAGATAAATATAAAGTATAGATTTTTATATATACAAGTAATACTTTTATATCTATAGACGTACATTTCTCTGGAATATCATTATAAAAATGCAGTATCCAGCATGCACTGATGCACTTTTTGAGAATCACTGTATTATAGAAAAGCTGCAATCTTTATCCAACGATTCCTGATCTCCAGCTCTACACATCCACTTCTCGATGTTTTTACTTTTCGTGTTTTTTTTTACTCGTGTCAGTTGATTTCCTTGTCACTTTTCTCTATACACATAAGAAGAAAGTATTGAATTCCGGAAAGTTTGCGACCCCTGGTTTTTGTTGAATTTACAAAATTCTTCCAGGTAAAATTCATCCAGGATATTTATTAATTTTTCTTTCTTTCTTTATTTATTTTAATGCAAAACCATCGTTTCTCTTCCCCTTCCAGGGAGTTTCAATATGAATACCTTTGAAAAATCTCGTCAATACCTTTTAAAATGAATGGTTGAAACATACATCTGTGATAATTTTAAATACATTTTTTTTTTTTTTTTTTTTTTTTTTTCATTTTTATAAAAAAAAAAAAAAAAAAAAAAAAAAAAAAAAAAATGTTCTTACGTTCTTTGGTTGTCGGCACAAAACTAACTTTCTTTCGACATTGAGTAATAAATTTCTCTGGGATGAAAATCGTCTGCTTTCATCTTGGAAAAATAATTTGAATGAATAATATTTTTTATAAATAATTTGAATTGCGTGAGTTTCTATGGAAAAACGTAGAAGAAAGTCTTGTGATGCGCAGAACATACTAGATTTTCACATTTGTGTTTATTCGAGATATTTTTTTTCTGTAATTTATATTTTTTCCCTGTTCTTCTTCTCTCAGACACCGATAGGAAGCCGGAAGCCTTGTCCATTGATTCATCATGAATCGCCGACGTATCAAATTTGGTGCCAGTTCGCTGGCCTGTTTTAGTTGGAGGAGGCTGCTTATAGAAAACGTTTAATTATAACTGTCCGGTACATCATTAAAAAGATAATGAAAAATACCTATTCGATTTGAAATTAATGGCCAAAAATTTTATACAGTACCGTATTAAATCGATTCTATAAGTGTATCAGAAAGCTTCTTTTGTTTTGAATTTATACCTCTCAAAATTGTATTTAAGAATACAATTCGTATTATTTTTTTTTTTTTTTCCATTTATTGATAATACATCAGATTTGTGTACTTGACAGATAATCGATTCCATAAATGTATCAGATGTGTATACTGTCAGATAAAGACAAATAGCACATGGCAGAATTACAATATAAAGAATTGAAAAAACACCCAAGGGCATGCGTGGGAATCGAACCAACTCACGCGATTGATTAGCAGTGTGGTGACATAACCCCCTCGGCCACGGCCCAAAATTTTGTTCCACCGTTGTTGATTCTTACACAAAGCTCATATTCATAATATCTCCACATCTCTTAATAATACCTATAATTGTGTTATGCTAAAGAAAAGAGGGCGATAAAGAGCTTGCAAATTCTAAACTTCCAAATCAAAATTTAATAAGGTTAGATAAAGCTGATAAACTATTAAACATGCAAGCCATGTTTAAAATGTAAAAATCATTGAGATAATAAATAATCATTGTGTTTTTTACTTTGCTTATTTATTTTATGGGCTTTTTATTTTAAATAAACAACACTTACTAATGAATTTGGAGTATTTAAAGGAAACTAAATAAAGGAAAAGAATTATATATATATATAAAAAAAAAAATCTCTCTCGCTTTGCTTCCAGATAGCTCCAAATGCTCACATACATTGCTTTTCTTTTAAAACGGCGCAGTTTTAGATTTTGTTTTATGAATCAATCCCGTATATATAAAGATAAAACACACTTTTTCATTGGCGGAAGAAAAAGTAATACGACCATTCTTTTTTCCCCGTTTTTGCGTGTTTTCAGGAGAAGAAAGGTGGAGAAATATCCCAAAATATTACAGTGCTTCTTTTTTTGAAATCTGGAAGGAGGAGTTTTGAAATCTATTATTCTACCGATCAATAAATCTCAGTATTTGGGTGGAAGAAAAACGAAGGCCTCCATAAAATCGCATAATTTTTTATTTATTTAATTTTTTTCCCCTTTCTTTTTTATGTAGAAATGAGAAAATCGCATCATTTCTCTATGTAAGAAGTGGTTTTAGAAGAAAACAGAATGATTATTTAAAAAAAAAAAATGAACAAAAATGTTTAGACTGGAGATTTTTTTTTTTTTAACTAAAAAGAATTTTTAAAAGTAATTTCACTGACTATCTGAGAGAGAGAGAAAAAAAAAAATTCTTCTTAAGAAATTCCAGACAGAAAATTAATTAAATGTCTTTGTGAATAAGCAGTCAAGTTTTCCTACTTGTTGTAATAGAATAGCTAAATTTCTGTTCTATATATGCTAGATAAATCTTTTTTAAATAATCTATTTCACCTTTTCTTACCCGTGCACGGTAGAGAAAGTATTGTTTTTGGGTTAAATTTTCGAAACTCAGTTTTTGATATTTATTCCCATTTTTAGGACCTCTGAATACGGAAATCAGGATTTTAGTGCCTGGTGTATGTGTCTATGTGCATGTGAGTCTGCTACCATGATTACTCAAGAATAAATATTAGCAGGAATTGCAAACTCAGTTTTCTAAATCTTTATAATTTAAAGATATTCCTTGAAAATTTCTATGGACACTGAGGGAAAAAATATATCGCCTTCATCTAGAATGAATAAGTGGCCATAAATCCCTAAATTGGAATAAAATCCCTAAATTAGAAATATAGATTTCCGCGCATGAGACACGCCCATGAACTCAATAGACGAAATAATCGAGAATTTCTAGTCTACACATTTTTAGATGGTGAAACAATATTCTGAATCTTCTGAATCTTTTGTATTGCGAGAAATTCTCTCTTGATTTTCTAGAATTGGGTCATAAACCAAGATTATAGTTGCAGAAACCCGCCTCTTGTATTCTCATTTATTGGCAGAGATTTTTAAAAAACTTTGCCCTCCATAATATAGGCAAACGCTCTAGAATTCTAATAGGGGTTTCTAGAACTCGCTTTCAAAGGGGACTAGAATTTATAAGGATGACATGGAACTATTTTTTCTAGAGCCATAATTTGGCTTCTAGATGTCAGTTACGGAATTTTTTCTCAGTGGAAATCGAACAAATAGTTTGTGTACAGGGACATCTAAAATATTCAAGCTTATTACATACAGGGTCGAAATTTCTTGTTCGTACAATTTAATGTCTTAAGAGTGCATCAAATAACAAAATGGACATATTTTTTATATGCACAAAACCATGTTTTATATAGAGTGCAGTATAAAAAGCATTGATTATTCGTTTACAGGGCCTCAAAAAATAACTCGGATTTACTAGAGTCAATATCTGAAAGTCGCTCAAAGTGCATTTCAGGTGGTGTTATGTGATTCATCCACTATGCTAAATTTAAGTACACTATGGGGGGGGGGGGGTATACAAATAATAGAGAATATGCAGGTAATAATGCTTAATATCGAGAATTAAACAAATATATTTTTGAAGTGAAAACTTCTTTAGGCGCGTTGGGCATTTTTGAGATGGGAAAAAAACCATTGAACTCGCGGCACTGTTACCGTAACCGACACCTCTGTATATAAGTATGTACATATATTGTGTATGTACATACATAGATGCACATGCATGTTCATATTTTTTGAGATGGGAAAAAACTCTTGAACTCGCGACACTGTTACCGTAACCGACACCTCTGTATATAAGTATGTACATATATTGTGTATGTACGTACATAGATACACATGCATGTTGATATTTTTTGAGATGGGGAAAAACCATTGAACTCGCGACACTCTTACCGTAACCGACACATCTGTATATAAGTATGTACATATATTGTGTATGTACGTACATAGATACACATGCATGTTGATTTTTTTTTGAGATGGGGAAAAACCATTGAACTCGCGACACTCTTACCGTAACCGACACATCTGTATATAAGTATGTACATATATTGTGTATGTACGTACATAGATAAACATGCATGTTGATATTTTTTGAGATAGGGAAAAACCATTGAACTCGCGACACTCTTACCGTAACCGACACATCTGTATATAAGTATGTACATATATTGTGTATGTACGTACATAGATACACATGCATATTGATATTTTTTGAGATGGGGAAAAACAATTGAACTCGCGACTCTCTTACCGTAACCGACACATCTGTATATAAGTTTGTACATATATTGTGTATGTACATACATAGATACACATGCATGTTGATATTTTTTGAGATGGGGAAAAACCATTCAACTCGCGACACTCTTACCGTAACCGACACATCTGTATATAAGTATGTACAGTCGGTAACAAAAGTGTCCGAACACTAGCAAAAATTCCTATGTAAAAAAAGTACACTTCATACGATTCTGTTAAATAAATCCTTATCGAATCATGTTCTTAGACTGACTAAGAACAGGATTCGACAAGGATTTATTTAACAAAACGGTATGAAGTGTACCTTTTGTACATAGGAATTTTTGCTAGTGTTCGGACACTTTTGTTAGCGACTGTACATATATTGTGTATGTACGTACATAGATACACATGCATGTTGATTTTTTTTTGAGATGGGGAAAAACCATTCAATTCGCGACACTCTTACCGTAACCGACACATCTGTATATAAGTATGTACATATATTGTGTATGTACGTACATATAGATACACATGCATGTTGATATTTTTTGAGATGGGGAAAAACCATTGAACTCGCGACATTCTTACCGTAACCGACACATCTGTATATAAGTATGTACATATATTGTGTATGTACGTACATAGATACACATGCATGTTGATATTTTTTGAGATGGGAAAAAACCAAGAACTCGCGACACTGTTACCGTAAAATCATGTTTTTAGCGAATGGTCTGTGTGTCTGTCTGTTTGTGTGTCTGTTATCAGCATATAACAAAAAAAAAAATAGTAGCAGAAATTCCAGACTCGGTATGCTAAATGTGAATCATATAGAGATGCTACATTAAGCTTTTCGTTGAGATGAAGCAAATGGTTCGTGTACAGGGACACTCAAAAGTATTCAAATATATTACGTCTATGGGGTAAATTGCAGGTAAGTAGAGTTTAACATCTATAGACTGCACCAAACCAAATGAAACGAATATATATTTTTTGTAATAGAGATAGTCAACTGGGAAAATTTTTTGTGTATGTAGGAGCCTCGACTCCCCCCTGGGGGGGGGGGGAGGAAGTCCCCCTTCGAGGGGAGTAAATTTTTATGATGGGTATCTTTCAAAAGAGCTCGCCAATACCTTTGAAACGAATGGTTGAACCATCGCTCTGCGATAATTTAAAATAAAGTTGTAGATTTTTTTTTTCATTTTTAACAAAAACTAGTTGGCATGGTGGACTCTGCTCAGTTCCCCATCATATGTATGTTCTCATAAATTTCTTGTACAGGACATATTATATTCATGTTAAGAGAAATGAATTTGATCAAATGCTTGACACAGTGACAGAACGAAATCCTCGCCTAATGGGCTATCTACCGTTCAGTTCGATATATTTATCTTATTCTAATCTATTAATTTATTTTATTGAGATCAATTTCGAAGTTTATTTTCATGCTACTATTTCCAATGCAACTTTCCCAAAAATGCATATTTAAATGAAATATCGCCCCATTTTTCTATGTTGATAAAATCTTAAATTTCGAATAACTTATGAAATTTTCCTATTCGAATATTTGTAGTCAATCATGTTCATACAAGTATCATAAATGCTATTTTGAAGTTTTCTGATATATTTATTATCCTCAAAATGGACGTTTATGCTCGATTTTGCCTTATTCTGCCATTTTAAGTAAATCGTAAATTTCAAATAACTTACGAATTTTTTAAATTGGAAAATTCATACTGTATGGTATTCATGTCAGTATCCTAAATAATTTTTCAAAAGTGGTCTAACATCTTTATCATGAAAATATCCCTCAAGATTGACGTTTGTGTAAAATTTTGCCCTATTCTGTTATGATAAGAAATTCGTAAAATTCTAATAACTTACGAAATTTGTATATTGGAAAATTCATAGTCAATAATATTCATGCCAGTATCCTAAATAATATTTCTAAAGTAGTCTGACATCTTTACGATGAAAATATCCCTCAAAACTGACGTTTATGTGAAATTTTGTCCTATTCTGCCATGTTAAGAAATTCGTAAATATCCAATAACCTGCGAAATTTTTAAAGTAGCATGTTTATAGTAACTGATGTTCATTCCGGCATCAAAACAGATATTTTAAAACTGGTCTGACATTTTTACAGCAAAAATGTTTTATTTAATGCAAGTTTAAGTGAAATTTTGCCCTATTCTCCCATGTTAAGAAAATCGTAAATTTCAAATAACTTACGAAGTTTTTTAATTCGAATGTGGCAAATAAATAGGGTTCTTGCCAGTGTCAAAAGTAATATTTTAAAACTGGTCTGATCTCTCTGCGATCATTTGTTCGTGAGATATCGTGTAAACAGACTAACAAACTAACAGACTAACACACTAACACACTAACGGACTAACACACTAACAGACACCCTACAGACAGACACCATACTAATTTTGCCATTTTCGGTTTCCTCACACCTGAAAACTTGTAAAAAAGTAAAAGAAACCTTGTAAAAGAAAACTTGTAAAAAAGTATTTTGAAGTTAATATAAGTTTGTTGCTGCAAAAGTTTGATCAAGATTGATAAATTTCAATGAATGTTGCGTATGAAAATTGTCTGTATAATTTTAAGTAAACTTTTAATTTTAATAACAGAATTAAATTCTGTATAAATGTAGGCCCCCCCTCACACAGAACTAATTATCATATAATAAGAATATAAAACTCTTCCGAAGCCTAATTTGAATTGTTTAACATAGGTTTGCATAACAGTACTCGTTATCTTACCTTTTAATCTCCAACCTGTATTTATAGTATTAATTTTCAGGGTAAGAGAAAGTCGTGTGAGAGACACACTAGATCATTACAATAATTTTTGAATTCCTTGAAATTAAAAATAAAGAAAGAAATAAAGATGTTTTACATACTTTTTAAAAAGCAGTCTGTTCTGAAGTATCTCCAAACCCCTCATTCATTTTATGAAATAGGTTTGTACATACATTTTAAGGCTGTAAAAAAAAAAAAAAAAAAAGCTAATAGTTTTAACTTAACGTCTAGGACAGCTTATAGACAGTGGCAAAAAAGTACACTTTTGAGTAAATAAGCCAAAAATTGGAAATGCAATAAAACTTCTGCCTGGACACTTTAGATACCCTTTTGTTCATAACTTTTGAACTAAAGTACGTAAAATCATAAATGATACATAAAAAATTATTCTTATTTCAAAAATTTTTTTAAATAGCCCCCCCCCCCACCGTTTTTTTATTATTATTATTATTTATTATTTTTTTTTTTTACTAAAAACTTATAAATACTTTAATTACTTTTAGGTACCGTTTAATTAAACTGTTCATAAAAATCATTTTTGTTCTAAGGCAAATAATTTCTCAATTTGTAAAATAATGTTATTTAGGAAAAAAGAGAGAGGGAGAGAGAGAAACAAAATCTAATATTGTAACGCTTAGAAACAAAATACTGTCATTATCTTGGAATTTGCATTCTTTAATCACCGAATTTTAAGGAAATCAAATTTTATTTTCCATTGGTTGGTTATTTTTTCAGTGTTCTATATATATTAAAAAAAAAAAAAAAATCTTCGAAAAACATCTCATTCTTTAGAAAAATAGATCAAAATCCAATTGTCTTTCGAGAAAAAAATGTATTTGCGCTAATTTAGTATGGAAAACTACCTGTATTTTCGAACAAGCTTTGAAGAAAAGAAATGTGAATGTTTTTCGCAAAATTAGGAAAATAAAATTTTGTTGAAAATTTAGGGCGTCATTTTTGCGGTTGGGAATTGAAGTTAGGGCATATAATATATTCCATTGCTCTTCAAAGGGTTAAGTAGACTTCAGGGGTAGCCCAGATATATCTATAGGCCTTTACTTTTTACTTTATTAGCAAATTTTATAGCTTGGCATTAGTGTGTTTATTGAAATTCATAGGATTATATTTGTGTGACTAAGGACAGTAATTTACTGACTATGAATGTAATAACCACGTAATACATGAGAAAAGATAGCTAAAATTAATTTATGTAACAATTTTCAAGAAAATCATTAGAGCCATTTTTGAGATACCAACTTTTACCAAAACTTGGCAAACTCAATTATTGACCAGAAAACAACAATTACATACAAAGGGATATTTAAAAGGGAGTTAATATGACGAGTTTGAAAAAAAAAAATCCGTACAGCTGTTTTTAAAGAAACGCACTTGCGAGACCTGGAATTGAGCTATTTATACCGATCGCCTATCAATTTTCGTGAACTAACTAACTATATCATTCGAAAGGACATCTAATAGAGTGTTTATACAGCAAATTACAAGAAAATCGTTAGACCGTTTTTGAGGTACGGACTTACGTTCCTACTTCCGGTTTTCTAATTTTCACCAAAATTTGGAAACATCATCTGTACACCAGACCTGTTTCAGTTCTGAAGTTTCGTAGATCTATCTTTATTAGTTTCGGAGATATGATAGCCAGAAGATTCCACACATACACGCACACTGACCAATTGCCAAAAACTACTTTTTTGGACTCAGGAGGCCTTAAAAAGTGTAAATCAGGTAAAAAATCGATATCGAATTTTTGGACCGAATACAATACTTCCATTACCTACGGTAGTAGGAAAATGGAAGTAAAAATTACGGTTTATTTTGTATTTTCAAAATAAAAGAGGAATAAAAAGAAGACGAAAAATTATTAATTTGTTCATTCTGATAAAAGTTCAAAATAAAGACTCATATAATTACTCAACTAGTTGGTTGACATTTTATAATAGATACACATTGATGTAAACCAAAAAGTGCTCAGTTATAAATAATATATATATTTTATTATAATTTATATTGTTGAATACATTCAAAGACTAAAAAAATATAAAAACAAAGACATTTTAATGTTTTTACTAATAGCATTCATTATTATTCGCAATTTATTAAAATCAATTAAAAATTTGAAATATAAAACAGTGCTCTTTTGTCTGGAATTTAATTTTATTTCTGAGTATTTCATTATAAATTATTTTACATTTTATAAATTTTTCGCGATACATTTTATATCTAATATACATTTTAAAAAATTTCTCAAACATCTACAAAAATTTTTCTAGATAAGTGTCGTAACCTTTTTTGAAATTTAAATAAAAATTTATTAACCCCTTAACGCGCGGCGTCCTCGCTGCGAGGACGCAAAATATAAGATACAGCTGCAAAAATTCATCCTGGAAAATTTGTAGCAAAAATTTACGTTTATAGCATATCAGAAAAGGCCGGTTTTTTTACCTTAAATTTTAAAATTTCTTTTAGTTTACTTTAGTTCATGAATTCCGGTGGCAGTATAATTTAAATGATCTGAATTGTCTTGCGCCGCAAAGGGTTAAACGGTGTTTGAAAAACTCGAAAATGCAGGCCAGTTTTGTTTAATTACGTATCAACAAATCTCTCTCAATTTCGCAACAGTGCATGTATGAAGTGGCTGTACTGGCATGAATTTACTGGCTTTAAATTTTTGTTTAATATTTTGAAATAAATACATGCAGATGTAGATGAAAATATTTATTTATAAGTAATTTTATAAACTTTGTAAGAAAAATTGAGGGAAAAAAAATGTTCTTTTTACGAAAATTTCAAAATAAATTTGTATTTATTTACTATATTATATGTACTGTCATTATGTATATATGTACTGTCATTATATTTCATGTTTTACTTTAGGTATATATCGAGGTAATAATAAACATATTAATAAAGAATATAATGAATTTTTACTACACTTTATATTTTGAAATGCATTGAAACATTAAAAGGAAATAAATACAAAAATTTTGAAATACTTTCGGTTATAAGAATCTTTATTTTCCCCCAGTTTATTCAAGTATTATTCAAATTTAAAACATGGCTTTAATTTTAAACCAATTTCTCTCAGAGACATTTCTTTATAATTATTATTATTATTATTATTATTATTTTACAGGATTACATTTAAATCATTATGCAATTTCTTCAAAAGGTTTTCAAAGAAACAGCTCATATTCTATTTAACTCTAAATCAAATCCATTTAAGTACTTTTTGAAGAGCTCGGATGTACAGGCCACTTTGTATATAATTAATACATACAACAAATCTCACAGCTCAGCGTCAATGTAACTAATTAATATGCATAAAACATAACAAGGACTATTTGTGCACCCATGGGCATAAATTTATTGATTATAAATTTCTATTTAATGTTTTGAAATAAGTACATGCAAATTAAAATAATTGATTATGAATAATGCTAGAAGGTTTCTTTTTGTTTTGGGAATAGATAACTAAAAGATGATACAACAACAAACAAACAATAATAATAATAATAAAACTTTTTTTACTTACTTGCAAAATTCTCGAATAAATACGTATTATTTCACTGATTTAATTTTACATTGTAAAATAAATGTACGTCTATGTAGAGGATGAAAAACGAACATATTTACTGATATATAATAATGAATACGGTAAATGAAAACTGAATACGTTATGTACTGATTGTGAAACAATGCACCAGTTTGCGGAATTAAATATTTATTTTGAAAATTTTTTTTAGAAAGTACAAATAAATTATTTTTTATCCTGGTTTTTCATTCCTCTGTTCTTATTTAAAAATTCGAACTAAAACAAAATTTTATGACGTTATTCATAAAAATTTACTTTTAAACGCATCTTCATTTGATAATTTCAAAACGTAAAACTGTTAGATTTCGAATATTATAAACTTTAATTGTACTTTTCATTTTTGACTTCTTTAAAGATTAAAAGTAAGTAAAGACAGCGACACTTCCACTAATAAGGATCATTATTATCCAGTGTTCTATTCGATTTTAAACAAGGACCTTTGTCTCAAAATCAATTTCTTTTCGGGACGTTTCATTATAAAGTTTTGCTATTTCATCATTTTTCTCGATTAATTCTAAATGAAATACCTACTTTCTAAATTTTCACAAATTTCTTCAAAAATCTTCCTCGCGAAACAGCTTATAGTTGGTTTAAATCTAGATCAAAATTCATTAAGTGTATTTTTAAAGAATTTTAATGAATAGTTTTATGAGAGTTTAATAATATATTAGAAAATCGTAGCTTAACTAAGTATGTAATTAGTGACTTAAACTTAGTTACAATTTTGTACTTGCGGACATGAATTTACTAACAGTAAGTTTGAAGTAATGTTTTGAAATAAATGCATTCATGTATGCATGGGAGTAATTATTTATAAATTTATTAATCAATTTATAAATAGTTAATAATTGAAATATATAAACGCGAAAAACATTAATTTATTCATTTATTTATCAACGCCAAATTCGAACTGCTGAAGTTAAAAACATGACATCTGAAAAGTAGGTTCCTTTCATGACTCTAAGTACGGATTTAATGAAATTTAAACCTTTAAGGGTTTGAAAGGGATGTGTGGGAGTTTCTGACCTTTTCATCATATCTCTGCAGTGGTTACCAACAGAAGCTTGAGATTCAGCAAAATGTCTCTTCTTAAGCCCTAATTAAAGTAAAAGACGATTAGTAAAAGAACATTTAACCTTTAAGGATATGAAAGGAAGTGTCGAAGTTTTTTAGCCTTATCACCGGATATCTGTAGTGGTTTCCAGAAAAAGCTTGAAAATTAGAAAATTGCCTCCTCTTCACTGAGAAAAAAATATATACCACCTTCATCTAGAACGAATAAGTGGCCATTCTCTAAATCCATAAACTGGAAATATAGATTTCCGAGCTATGCGTATAAGGCACACCAATAAGCTGAAAAGACGAAATGATCGAGAATTTCTAGTCCATACATTTCTAGATGGTGAAACAATATTCTGAATTCTTTGTATTGCGAGAAATTCTCGCTTGATTTTCTAGAATTGGGTTATAAACCAAGGTTATAGTTGTTGAAACCCGCCTCTTGTATTCTCATTTATTTGCAGAGATTTAAAAAAAAAATTGCCCTCGATAATATAGGCAAACGCTCTAGAATTCTAATAGGGGTTTCTAGAACTCTCTTTCAAAGGGGCTAGAATTTATGAGGATGACTAGGAACTATTTTTTCTAGAGCCACAATTTAGATTCTAGATGTCAGTTACAGACTTTTTTCTCAGTGTTAGGCACTAATTGATTAACCTAACATGATATTTGTACAGTAGGTTATTTTAATGATATTTGGGCTCACTTTAGTACAGTTTTAACGAAATTATACTGTTGAAAGGGGTTGTTGAAGTTTCTGTGCCTTATCAGCAATAATAGCTGCAATAATTTCCAGCAGAATATTGAAACTTAGAAAAATATCTCCTCTTAGGTACTAATTAATTAACCTAACATGTTATCGTACAGTCCTTTCATTATGAAGAGAGAGGCTCAAAAAGTGCGGTTTTAATGAAATTAAACCCTTAAAGGACTGAAAGGGATTGTCGAAGTTTTTAAACCTTTTCACCATATCTGCAGTAATTTTCAACGCTTGAGAAGATGCTCAAGAAGTGGAGGAGAAAGGAAGGGGGGAGGGGGGGGGGGTACATATATAAAAGTTATAATTTACTTATTGTAAAACAAACAACTATAATTATCTAAATTACTATATATTCATATAGTTTGTTACTTATAATATATTTGAAAATGAAATTAAAATATTTTATTTTCTGTTTTTTTATTTATTTTTTTTTCATTACTCACTTTTTGCTTAAAAATTCAAAATGAAATAAATATTAATAGCGTTGAACATAAACAAATACTTCCATATGCATCTTCATAAATTTATTTCAATGTTATAAATATTCACTGCACTTTTTAGTTTTAACTGCATTGCATTCAAAGGCTAGAAGTAAGTAAGTAAAGACAATGCGGCTGTAACACTTTCTCTAACAAGAATCATTATTCAAATTTAAAACGCGGATCTTTGTCTCAAAATCAATTTCTTTTCGGAACATTTCATTATAAAATGTTGCCATTTCATCACTTTTGACGATTAATTCTAAACCCAGTGTCCACTTTTCAATTTTCCCCCCAATACTTTTATTCAATCGCTTTGAAAATCATAGCCTCCGAATTGCTCTCCGAGTTATTAATACGAGAGGCGAGAGAAAACTTTTCCGGCAGGTCAGCGAAATTGAAAGTGCAATTTTAGATTGAAAAGGGGCGTTAGAGAGGCGATGATCCTTTTGACAAAGGATTAAATTGCCCTGACTAGCGTCCGAGCACAAAAGAGTTATTTATTTGTTCGACGACAGTTCTTTCGTTTCCAGATCGTTGGATTCACGACCGAATAATTCAATTCAATAATTTTCGCTCTCTGTAGAGAATTATTTGTATAAAAGGGATACTTTTAGAAAATGTATTAGAGATGTGTAAAATAGCGAGATTTGATAGATTTCTATGGCTTATATTGTTTTGTGAATGGTTGTTAATATTTACAACAGATGAAACCCTATCGTGCATGACGGATGATAGAATATCTAAAACTGATAAATGACAAATATTTATCTGATCGTATTTATGGTAGACACTATTTCAAAAATTGCAGTAAAATGTTCAGAAATAGACTATTAAATGTTTTCCAGAAAAAAAACCTAGGCATTATGTAAAATAACAGCTAAAAGTGAACGCAGATAATAAAAAACCTATTTTATTTATTTATTTATTTTTGTGTGTGTGTACATTTTAATGGCCAATATTATTTTAATTAATTGTTTACGGGAGTATATATTATTTATAATACTTGTTGCCTGAAATAAGAATATTCATTTAAAACTTTTATTGAGAAATAAAACAATTACGAAAATAAGAATGTATGATAAAGATTGAGAATCTAGCTTATTTATTTTTTTATTGAAAACCATTATTAATGTGCAGATATTTTGCATAAACAGTCAATTTATAGAAACGTTTTACAGTGTATGCGTGTTGAATGGTGATAAATAAAAACCTTGGGAGAAAACACCATAACTTTGCAAAATTATATTCAAAATGAGTATTGCTACTTATTGAATATCATTTTATCAAGCGTTTCAGAAATAGTTCTAAATCTCGTGTATATATTTTAAACAGAATCTAAAAGCCCATCAACTTATCTAATAAAAAAAGATAAATTTATATTTATATAAAAATTTAAAATTGTGTAATTTTAAAGTCTTTCGTAATTAGTGTTCCATATAGGCAAAGTAAAAATCAAATAACAAATTATTTCGATTTTATATGAAATATGAAACTAAATTTTGCATTTTTTCAAGAAATCGAAAAATTATATTCAAAATGAATATTGATACTTGTTGAATAATATTTTATCAAGCGTTTCAGAAATAGTTCTAAATTGTGTGCATATTTTTTATGAAAAAGTCTAAAAAGAAATTTTCACACCTAATGGAAAGAAGCAAAATTATCTTTTTGATGAAAGTTTAAAGCAAAATAAAATCCAAATAAATTATTTAAATTTTATCTGAAGAAAGAAACAAAATTTTATAATATTTTAAGAAATCGAAAAGTATTCAAAATGAGCCTTATAATTTATTGAATAATATTTTATCAGGCGTTTGAGAAAAAAAAATACTAAATGGTGTATACATTTTTGTGAGAGAATCTAAAAAGACATTTTCACATCCAATGGAAGGAATTAAATATATCTTTATGAAAATTTGCAAAACTATAAATTAAAATATTTTCGAAACTGGCGTTGTATATAGGTGTTAGATATTGTCCATGTTTTATTTTATTCTCTCATTTTTATATTTTTAACTCACGTGATGTATTTTTGTTATTGAAAAAAAAAGAAAAGATTATTCAGATGATGCTCGTGCGCGTGCATCTAGTTTCTTTTTCTCAGTATTCAAATTTTTCAATGGAATAAAAGCAGCAAGTAGATTTTGTTGTTAGAAATTATTATTTAGTTTTTTAGAAAGCTTAGGAGTTTAAAATAACTTCTTTTGTATGCTTTAAGTTTATTTGGCGTCCGCAATTACATATATAGTAAGCTAGAGAGTTAAAATAACTTTCTTTTTGTACGCTTAAATAACATTTTGTGACGTCTACGCGACAGGACGAAGTAAAACAATGTTTCAAGCAATTAAAGGTTTTAGAAAAGCCGATCTGAAGTTTGTAGCGGAAGAGCTTGGCGAAATAATTCCTCCTGAATGTACTATTGCTACCTTGAAGGAAATTATTTTGAATAGCAACGAATATAAAAATGATCCCAATTTTGTGCAAGAAATTCTATCAACGGCTGTTGTTGAGAGGCAAGAAAAAGAAAAATTGAAAGTCGAGCAAGAAAAAGATCTTCAGCAACAAAAACTTAAACTTGAACAAGAAGAAAAAATTGAATTAGAAAAGCTTAATCAAGAATTAGAGATAAAGAAGATGGAATTAGACCAACAGTTGGAATTGGCTAGAATACAGTCACAGGCCTACATTCAAGGGGAGTCAATTTTAACTGTTAATGAAAATAATTCATCTAGAAGAAAAATTTCCTTACCCAAGTTACAATTCCGACAATTTGATGGGGATTTAAAAGAATGGCTACCATTCTGGAGTCAGTTTGAGCAGATAGATAAAGATAACGATATTCCTCCAGAAAACAAATTCCAGTACCTCATTCAAGCAACGGTCGCTGGTTCCAGAGCACGAGAAGTCGTAGACAGTTTTCCGCCAACTGGCGCCAACTATGCCAAAGTTATAGAGAGTCTAAAAGCTCGTTATGGAAGAGATGATCTTCTAGTTGAAGTGTACGTTAGAGAATTATTAAAATTAATTATAGTTGCTCATACAAAAGAAAACTTTTCTCTTACTTCATTGTACGATAAACTTGAATCATATTTAAGGGCTCTTGAAACGTTGGGTGTCACTACTGATAAATGCGCTTCTATATTATATCCTATGGTAGAATCCTGTTTTCCAGCTGAATTTTTGAAAGCTTGGAATAGAAGTAACATTGTTTCTACTAGTTCTGATGCGAAAGAACGGTTGGACAATTTGATGCAATTTCTCAAATGTGAAGTTGAAGGAGATGAAAGAATAAATTTGGCGGTAGCAGGCTTTGGTCTGGCGAAGAAAAATGATGACCGAAATTATAGAAAAAGAAGGACTTATACTGATGTTGTTAAGCCTATACCCACTGCCTCTACTTTATTAACGACTTCTTTTAAACAGGATCTAAAGAAAAATTGCGTGTTTTGTAATGGAAAGCATATGAGTTCAGACTGTTTTACGGCACGAAAGATGAGTTTTAATGAGAAGCAGAGTGTTCTAAAGGATAAGAAATGCTGTTTCCTCTGTTTGGGGTCAGGTCACACTACCAAACAGTGTAAAGCTGTCCTGAAGTGTTTTATCTGTGACAGAAAACATTCCACCGTGATGTGCCAAAGTCTTGATAAAGGCAAAACAAATGAAAGGGAAGAGAAAGAAAAGTCAAATGAAAGTGAAGTAAATATGGCAAATTTCAATAAAAATCCAAGGGTATTTCTTCAAACTCTCAAAGCAAAAGTCGTCTCTGATAATAAAGAAAAGGCTATTCGTCTAATTTTGGATACTGGTTCACAAAGATCGTATATTTTGAAGAAATTAGCAGAAGAAATGAAATATGCAGCCATTAAAAAAGAAAAGGTTGTACATTCACTTTTTGGCGGAGTCTCAACCAAAGAATATGAACATAACTTTTATAAAATAAGATTAAGAGATTTGACAGGGAAATTCAGATGCAATTTTGAGGTTTTGGATCAAAATATTATATGTGAAAATGTTAAACCTGTGGGAAATGGTTCTTGGCTGAAAGAATTGGCCGAGAAAGACATTGTTTCGACAGATGTTGGCGATGCAGATGAATCTATTCAAGTACTGATTGGAGCTGATATAATCGGTAAACTATTGACAGGTCGAATAGAAGTGTTGTCCTCTGGGCTAGTTGCAATGGAAACACTTTTTGGCTGGACATTAATGGGAAAAGTTCCTCAAGAAAGTTCATCTAAAGAAAATTTAGCTCTATCAGTTACTTCCATGTTTGTAAAAGAAGCAGAAATTTCTGACTTATGGAGATTAGATTTACTTGGAATAAGTGATCCAATCGAAAAGCTATGTAAGATGGAAGTAGATCGTCAAGTAAAAGAGCACTTTCTACAGACAGTAACACGGAATAAAGACGGTCGTTATGAAATATCCTTGCCATGGGCTGAAGATAAACCACCTTTACCTGATAATTTGTGTTTAGCCAAGAAAAGGTTAACCAATGTCACACAAAAACTACTTGCGAGTAATATTTATGAAAAATATGAGGAAGTACTTTTAGGATGGCTTGGCGACAAAATTATTGAAGAGGTCCCTGAATGTGAAAGGTCCTTTTATGGACACTACTTACCTCATCGACCAGTTATAAAGGAGAATAGCACTACTCCAATTCGTCCAGTATTTGACGCATCAGCAAGAATCCAAAACCATCCATCTTTGAATCAATGTCTACACTGCGGTCCAAATCTCATTGAATTAATTCCTGACATACTTTTGCGATTTAGAGAAAATAAATTCGGTGTCTTAGCTGATATCAAAAAAGCGTTTTTGCAAATAAGCATCCGGAAAGAAGATCGGGATTTTTTACGTTTCCTCTGGTGGAGCAATCCAGAACAAAGTGAGCTGAGAATATTTCGTCATGCTAGAGTCGTTTTTGGAGTCAAGAGTTCACCTTTTTTGCTAGCTTCAGTAATAGAATACCATATTAAAAATGATGAAGAATACGACCCAGAACTTAAGCAAAGATTGTTGAGAAGCTTCTATGTTGACAATGTTGTTACGAGTGTCCGTACAGAGGAAGAGTTACAGAGATTTATTACTTGCTCTAAAAACCTAATGTCTAAAGGCGGATTCGACCTAAGAGGATGGGAACATACAGAAGAGAGAAAGGACTCTGAACACAATAAAGAAGCTGTTGTACTTGGATTACACTGGAACAGATTTTCGGACATTTTAAAGGTCAATGTATCCTGGACGAAAGATGTAAACCTGGAGAAAATAACAAAACGTACTATGCTATCAGTGGCACATAAAGTTTTTGATCCAATTGGTTTTACTTCACCAGTCATGATTTGCCCCAAGATGATGTTACAGAAAACCTGGAAAATTGGTTTAACCTGGGATGAAGAAATTACCGGGGATCTAAAAAGCGAGTTTATCGGATGGTTTCGTGAATTAAATATATTGGAAGAAATTGAGATTCCGCGATACATTCAAGTCACTCCAGATAATTTAAAAAAATGTACTCTTCATACATTTTGTGATGCTAGTAATCAGGCTTATGCTGCTGTTGTATTTTTGAGAATAGAAAAAGCTGATCAAGTGAAATTATTCCTTCTGGCTGCCAAATCCCGCATCAGTCCTTTAAAGTGCCCAACTATACCTCGAATGGAGCTTTTAGCGGCTTTGATTGGTGCTAGATTATCGAAATCAGTAACAGATGCATTCAGTTGGGAAAATATGGAAAGATATTTTTGGAGTGATTCCACGACAGTTCTTGCATGGATAATCAGAGAAGAGAACTGGTCAGTTTTCGTCAGGAACCGAGTTCAAGAAATAAGGAGTTTGACTGATCCTTCTTTATGGAAATATATTCCCAGTGAAATTAACCCATCGGATCTACCCTCTAGAGGTTGTAAAGCCAAACAACTTGTCTCTCTCAAATGGTGGGAGGGTCCATCGTGGCTTAAGAATCCATATGAGTATAATAAACATATGGATTTCATCTGCCAGAATATAAATGAAGAAGACGTTGAAAGAGAAAAGTTAAAATCAACAAAATTACTGATAAATGTAGATGAAAATTCACAGAATACTTGGTACTATCAATATTTTTCATGTTATGAGAAAATCGTGCGCCTTGTTGGATGGATTTTCCGTTTTAAACATACTTGTAATCCAAAGGATAAAGTGAAAGGAGAATTGACAAGTCAGGAATTTCACAAAGCAGAAATGAAAATAGCTTGGATGATTCAGAAGGAAGCTTTTTCCTCTAAAGATTATGAGAAATTGAAAACTCTTGAGACTTTCAAAGATGAGGAAGATATAATCCGCGTGAAAACTAAAATTTTGCATAGACAAGACAAGAAGGATTTTCTCACACCTATCGTTCTACCATCTAATCATGAAGTTGTTAAACGACTAATTTCATATTTTCATCTGAAAAATTGTCACGCAGGTCCTCAGATTCTTTTAAATTTGATTAGAGAAAAATATTGGATTTTGAATGGAAGAAGAACTGTGACATCTGTTTTATCTAAATGTACTACTTGTAAAAGATTCAACTCTAAGAACGTGGAATCTTCGCCTATTTCTCTACCAGAAAATCGAGTGAAAGATGCAGCTGTGTTTCAGGTCATTGGTATTGATATGGCTGGTCCTTTGTTTCTGAAAGACAATCAAAAGAGTTGGGTTATCTTGTTCACATGTGCTATCTATCGGGCAGTACATTTTGAACTTGTTACATCAGCATCTACCGAGGTTTTTTTGATGGCTTTAAGAAAATTTATATCTCGTAGAGGAAGATGTTCCATTATATATTGCGATAATGGCTCTAATTTTGTTGGTGCAGCCAACTATTTGAAACGACTGAACTGGAATCATATACAAAAGGATGCAGCAACCAATTCAATTGAATGGAAATTCAATCCGCCAACTGCGGCGTGGTGGGGCGGATGGTGGGAGAGGCTCATCAGACTGATGAAAGATCTATTAAAAAGAGTCCTTGGGCGAGCGTGCTTGAATTATGAAGAAATGATTACTGTATTGGCTGATTGCGAAAGCATTATCAATTCTCGACCTTTGACTTACATGTCAGAGCAAGAATCTATTAAGCCAATTTCTCCTGCCATGTTTTTGAAAGATATTCATGAATATATTGTGCCAGACATTGATGCAGTCGAGGGAAACTCTTTCAAACGAAGGCTTAAATACAGACAAGCATTGCAGAAAAGTTTAAGAAATCGATTTAGATCAGAGTATTTGGGTTTACTTATTCAGCGACCGAATGGGAGAAGAAGCCAACAGACAGTTTCTGTAGGAGACATTGTATTGGTGGGAGCGGACAATAAAAAAAGGATGCACTGGCCATTAGGACGCATCATAGAGCTTATTCATGGCAAAGATGGAAAAGTGCGACTCGTAAAGTTACAAACATCTCATTCAGAGATACTTCGACCAATACAAAGAATCTATCCTCTAGAAGTATCATCTAGTGACGGTGCTGAAAATACGTTTCCTAATCCAGCTGTGAAGGAAGCACAAATTAAAAAGCCTTTGGAGGATAAGTCCTGCAGGGAAATTAGAAAGACTAGATCTGGAAGACTAATTAAAATGCCAGACAGACTGATTTTATGAAGAAGAAATCTTCTAGAGATATCAAAATGAAGAGTTTTGATTATAAGATATAATCAAAAGGTGGGAGGATGTTAGATATTGTCCATGTTTTATTTTATTCTCTCATTTTTATATTTTTAACTCACGTGATGTATTTTTGTTATTGAAAAAAAAAGAAAAGATTATTCAGATGATGCTCGTGCGCGTGCATCTAGTTTCTTTTTCTCAGTATTCAAATTTTTCAATGGAATAAAAGCAGCAAGTAGATTTTGTTGTTAGAAATTATTATTTAGTTTTTTAGAAAGCTTAGGAGTTTAAAATAACTTCTTTTGTATGCTTTAAGTTTATTTGGCGTCCGAAATTACATATATAGTAAGCTAGAGAGTTAAAATAACTTTCTTTTTGTACGCTTAAATAACAATAGGCAAAGTAAAATACGAATAGTAAATTATTCCAATTTTATCTAAAAAAAGAAACAAAATTTTGAAATATTTTAAGAAACAGAAAAGTTGTATTTAATATGACTATTAACTCAATAATACATTTTCAAGAGTTTCTGAAACTTTCTTAAACCGTGATTATTTATTTATTTTGATTATTTATTTATTTTTTGAAAGTATCTGAAAATGCATTACCATTTGTTTGGAAAGAGAAAAATTTATTTCTATGAAAGTTTGAAATAGTTTAATTTTAACGACTTTCAAAATTGTCCATCCATATTGGGAAAGTAAAAAACAACAAATTACTCAAATGTTATTTTTAAAATATAAACAAAGTTTTTAGAAGTTTTAAGAAATAGAAAAGTTGTATTCAAGATGAGTGAGTATTAGTACCAGGGTTGGCAAAAACCCGGGTTTTTCTGGGTTTTTGCGGGGTTTTCTGGGCTTTTGTGGGTTTTTGTTTGAATACATTTGCATTGCAATGTTAGATTGTTAGATATATGTTATTTAGCATATTGCAATACACTTAATTATTATATTAAACTACTAATTAATAATTAATCTAATATTTATCTTAGAAATAAAAATTGGTTTGATTGCAATATTAAAATAGTGTTAATTAGTAAGATTATGCTGATTCAAAATAAATATTCTTATGTACAATACATATCATTTGAATTTTTTTTATTATAAAAATAAGTTGCACTGATAATTATGTTGATACTAAAATTATTATAAAGATTTAAAACTAAACAATTTAATTAGTTAAATATTGATTCTGGACAACATTTATGTCCGCTGTTAAACAAAAATATCGTTCCGTTTTACAGGAAAAGGAAAAATGAACCAATTATAAAAGATAAATTTGCTTTTATTATATTTAAAACTGTTAGTTACTTTTTCTATTCCTACTATTAGTTCACACTCTCCCTATATCTTGTACAATTCTTGCAATCGATTTTTAACTAACTTCCCGACTAGCTAGAAAATTGAAACTTTCAGGATTGCTCAGAACACGGTAACAACACAGTACTTCGAAGTCCGATTTTCGAATTTTTTTTATAAGTTTTCTTATAATTAATTAAAATATGAAAATAATAACATCCTATAGCGTTAAAATAGCCATTAAAATACGAGCTATAATTTAATTGTTGCCAAAAGAAAATTACGAGTTCATTTTCTTTCGACATAAAAATAAATACATTTAATTAAACGTGAATGTTAAAAAATTATAAAAAGTTAAATTATGCATCTCACAAAAATGGACGTCATTATCACTTTAAAAACTTTATGCACACTGATAAGAGCTCTATGATTCATCAGAAAATGTAAAACATGGTATATAAAAAGTTTTTTTAATCTGATAATTATTTTTATTTCATTTTGCACACACGCTTCTTATTTCCTAATTCAAAACTATTAAAAAAACTTTTTCGATAGTGTTTGTAAGTAGGAATTGACTTAAAAAATTTTTCTTTTATATTACTTGTTATGTTTAATATTATTTTCTAGAATATAAAAATAAGTTTTTTCTTAAAAGGTAAGGTGTTTTCTATACTTTATAGATGGGATTTGTAAATTATAAATATTTTTTAACAAAAACCCACTTATTTGCAAAAACCCAGTAGGTTTTTGTTGGTGGGCCCGCCCAGAAAAACCCGGGCGGGTTTTTCTGGGCTGGGCCCACTTTGCCAACCATGATTAGTACTAAATTAATAATATTTTTGAAGTGTTTCAAAAATACTCGTAAATCGTGTCTGCATATGTATTTTTACTTTCCGATCATATATGTAAGGAAAGTATTGTGATCAAGACAATATTCGATTTTGAGATCTTGGTGCATCTGTAGGTTTTAAAGTCCTCTAAGTTCACTTTTGCTGTTTTTACAATGATGTATGCATGTGGGTGAACGCGATACCGTCTAAATGCTTTGTTCGAATGAACTGAAAGTTGGTACTTATGTTATAGGTTACTGTAACACGATACAAAGAGAAATTCCTTATCATTATGACATGAATACCATAGAGTATGAATTTTCCAATTAAAATAATTCGTAAGTTATTTGGAATTTACGATTTACTTAAAATGGCAGAATAAGGCAAAATCGAGCATAAACGTCCATTTTGAGGATCATGAATATATCAGACAATTTCAAAATAACATTTATGATACTTGTATGAACATGATTGACTACAAGTATTCAAATAGGAAAATTTCGTAAGTTATTCGAAATTTAAGATTCCACTGGAAATAGTGGCATGAAAATAAGCTACGAAATTGATCAAAATAAAATAAATTAATAGATTAGAATAAGATAAATATATCGAACTGAATGGTGGGTAGTCTATTAGGCGAGGATTTCGTTCTGTCACTGGCGAGGATTGTAGGTGAGGATTTCGTTCTGGCATTTGGACAAATTCATTTCTCTTAACATGAATATAAAATTTCCTGAACAAGAAATTTATGAGAACATACATATGGTGGGGAACTGAGCAGAGTCCACCTATGCTAACTAGTTCAAAATGTAATAGCGTCTAAATGCATTATCCGATTGAGCTGAAAATTTATATATATGTTATAGGTCACTGTCGCCCAAACTGTGCATAGATTTTAGATAATCTAGCACTTCTGAATTTCTATCTTATAGATTTTTATAGGAACGCAACGAAAAGTTTTTTATCATTATGACCTAAGGGCTCAAATTATTTTAAGTGCAATAGCGTAAAATTAAGCACCATGCTATATGAAGAAAAATACTCACACAACTTATTATAATTTTCTCTTTTGTTTATTTAACGTCTTCTCTTACTTTAATTTATTTTGACAACCATTAATTACTTATTGTTCGGAAATTCGAGTAGGGTCACTCCACATTTTTTTTTTTTTTTTTTTTTTTTTTTTTGTGTGTGTGTGTGTGTGTGTGTGAAAGATTCTAAAAATGCATTCCACAAATTCATTTATTTTTTAATACTGTACAACTAGTACCGTGTGGATAACTCATAATGTGTAATGCACTTTTAGATTCTTTCAAAATAAATAAATAAATAAATAAATAAATAATAATAATAACAACAATAATAATAATATACATACATATATATATATATATATATATTGAGGGTTAACACGATTACATAAGGGCTAGTTCCGTAACTCATAAATATTTTTTTTACAAATGTAAAGTTAACCGATAGCCCCGATGGTAGAGCATCAAGCTCTACCATCTGGGTAGGCTCGGATGATAAAATTACAGGCTCGATATTCAAGCCGGCTAAAGATCATCATGCACGTTAATGGTGATTAGATCCGCCATGGCAGGAATAAGCTCCATGTTCAATAAATATAATACCTCTAGGGTTTGCTGAAGCGTAGCGGAGAGCTATACCTTCCGCGATTGATCAAAATTGTGATGCTATGTATGCGGACAACACTTAGGAGTGATTTTTAAATCGTCGTCAATTACTCTCTGCGTAACTCTAGTGCGACTTTAAACCCTCTGAATAAATCGTGTTAATGGGATGATTTTTATGATCATTATCATGATACACACACACATACAAACACAAAAATTTTGAGTTTTAAAAGTTACCCCACCCCCTCCAATTTCTTTTTAACATTTGCTCTACTAAATAAGGGCATGAAACTATCGAAAATACGTATCTATAGTAGTTACCACGTGCAATACGTAAAGGATAGGATTTCTTTTGTGTACCCCAGAAAACTAATTATTCATCCTATGCACACCATTTTGTACCGAAATCATGCACATCTTAATGCATTTTAATCTTATTATGTGGAAATCGGTGACGATATTAAAATAAAATGTCATCCATAGACATAATGGTAGAAAATACATTCGTACGTCCACATACGCGAGCCCCGGACACTACATATACCAAAAACTATTCTAAACTATGTTGGTTTTCTGCGAAATTTGCGTAAATACGGGTTAGTACACTTTAGAAAGACCCCCCCCCACCCCTTGTCACGGAGGGCAAACCACCCAGGCCCGGATCCTCGAGTAGAAAAACACCCTTAACATTAGCACCAACACCATCTAAGTTACTGTTAAATATTTGTGCGAAATTTCAAGTCAGTCGGACGATTTTTTGGACCTCTTGTTGCAGTACAGATAATTTTTTTGTACTCTAACAGGAAGGCCTCATAGATGTTTCGACATTAATTTGTGCAGCCTACCTTCGAATAGTTTGTTTTCAATTCTAATAATTCCTTCAAGTTTTCAAAATATTGATTTTATCTTTAGTACAGTAAAGCACCGTTTATACGTCTCTCGTTTATACGTCTTTTACATTTATACGTCCTTTTAGTAAAGTCTTGATTCATTCCTATTCATTTTAATGTAAAAATTAATCATTTATACGCGTTCAATATTAGTTATACATCTTTTCCACTATTCTAAAATTCGCAAAATTTCTCCACTAGGCATTTTTCCGATTTAAAATAAGGTCTAAAATCATTTCTAAATATTAATTTTGATGAGTATCTGATTGCCGGAGCTATGAAGCCAATATTATGACCTTAGATTTATTCATAATCGATGAACTAATTTGAATATATACACACATATATATATATATCTGATGCTCATTTAAGCGATGATGTAGAATGTGAAGAGAAGTTCATATATCTTTCTTTAAAGGTGCAATGGACTGCATTGGGAAGCTTCGAAGTAATTGAGTTAGTCAAAACACAAATAAAAAAACATTTAATAAACTCGATTCCATTCACAATGCAGTTCTTAATACTCACAGACAATGAGCGCGTCAGGCAAGTATTAAAGATTTTTTAATGTAATTAAATAACCGCCTGTGTTGCCATAAATCGTATAATACTTATTAAAGATACGCAATGTATGTAATTAATACTCAAAATGTGTTCATATAGTATCCGAAATATGTAATACAATGCTCAATATATGAGATATATAATTAGTACTCATACTCATACATTAATGGTAAAATATTTCTCTCATATTTATAATTTTTTTTTAATTTAATTATTATTTTCAAACTAAGACTCTATTATAAAGTACTAGTCTATCTTTAAAAACTTTGTTAACTAATACACACATAAATTTTGTTTTAGTACCATTAAATTTATAATAATCAAAGTTTATGTTTAAATTTCGATTACACGTCTTTTTATTTATACGTCCTTTTATGCCAGTCCCTTGAAAGACGTATAGATGTTGCTTTACTGTACTAAATAATGGGTAATTATTATTTTTTTTTTACACATGAAAAACACTAAATACGAAATACTAATTAAAACGATTTATCTCTTATTCAGATCAAACTTAACTATTTTAAAATCTGGTACTCGGTAGTAAAGCGGTATTTATCTACAGAATTCTACATCAGGATTACATGAGATTATATTTGCAAATGCTTCACACAATGCATCGGAATATTAAACTCCGATTCCATCAAGTGTTACGGCATGAGGATTTAAGCCGAGAGATAAGCTGCACGGCCAGTGCGAAACATCAGAGCACAAGGTATATGCAGTGAAGTACTATAGTAATACGAAAAAAAAAAAAAAAAAAAACTCAAACGACTTTCTCTTACCCTGCATTTCAATACTATAATGATAGATCACATATTAAGATCAATAACGTAAGTTAATGAAGTTCAATGTACTATAACATTAATCTGAAACATGTTATGAAATAGTTCTATTTGACATATAATTCTGTGTGAGGGGGCTATGGCCTTAACCCCCGTTTAATTGTAGTGCCAACATTTATTTAAAGAAAAAGATCAAAGCTGTGAATAATTTGCCTTCAAACTTGCCAATCTTAATGAATATTTTATATAGTAACCTAATACGAATTTCAAAATACCAAATTTGAGTTTCCTGCAGTTATTTCTTTTTAAGTTATATTAATGACAGTTATAGATAAAGCTCAACAGCAAAAAAAAATTAGACTTTCGTAATCAAAGAACCTCAAAACGTGATATAATACAAAAAATTAGTGTTGAGAATGGAACTTCAAAAAATATTTTGTTTACAGTATGGGTATGAAAAATGAATTTTCCTTTCTGAGCACTGTTTGTCAACATTGTAAAATGTAGCAAAGCACATTCGATAGACATGAACGTTTGGTACAATTTTGGATACTTCTGTATATTGCCTACGAACAATGTGAACTTTAAAAAATATTGTGTTTTGAAATTTTGTCTTACGTGAAAAATACGTATCTAACACAAAAGAAATTAGAAATCCAGAAATTTCCATGTACAGCTTCCAATATATTCAAATACTTTGGGTAGCCCGTAAACGAATGATGAATGATTTCATATCACAATCTACACAAAACATGCTTTTATAAATATGTATGTATATATATATATATATATATATATATATATAAAGTTCATTCCGTCTTGTTTAAGGCAGCCTGTAGATCTTAAAGTGTACTTACCTGCAATTTTCCTCCAAAGACGCAATTATCTTTCTCAACGAAAATTTTAGTGTAGCATCCCTATATGATACATATTTAGAATACCGAGTTTGGACTTTCTCCTGCAATTTGCTCTTGAGATATGCTAATAAGAGACAGACACACAGACCAACCACTAAAAACATGATTTTCGGATTCAGGGCACCTCAAAACGTGTAAATGTAACAAAAACTCACTTTCGAGGATTAGACCCAAAAGCAATGCTTTCTCTATTATACGAGTAAGAGAAAGTAAAAATTGTAAAAAATAGATACACATATCCACATGATATTAATATTTGCCATTAGCAATGCAAATTAAATATTTGTTAAGTATACCTTATGTTGATTATCTTACTTGGAAAATTACATCTCAAGCTTTATGTGTTATAAAAGCATGCTTCCAAAGTAAGCTTATAAATTTAGTCACTACATTTATTGACATATTTTCTACCATGTATAATTATTATAAATATTTGTTAAAAACTCAATAGATATTAAAACTATAAATTAAATTAGTGTGGACAAGTCCATTTCTAATATTGTGTAACAGTGTCAATAAGGCTAATTTATATAGGACTTATTTAGTTGCAGAATTATCTACTTCTATTTTGTATAATATTTCTCAGTCAATTTCACAAATTCATTTACACACATTTCCAATTGATGTTTCAGAATAAAGAGAAATTACATTTTATCGTGATTTTTAATCTATTTCGGCAAAAAATATTTTATGTGGTTTTATTTAAAGTATCAGAAATTAACTCAATTTTGTTGTGAAAATATAAATACATATTTGACTTTTTTTTTTTTTTTTTTAACCAAATTTAATCTTTAACCCCTCAGAACACAAAAATTTCGTTGCTCTTTCTTTCTTTTTTTTTTTTTTAACCTACTAGGACGAAAGGAATTTTCCTCCTTGCAGTAGAAACGCATTGTCACCATTTTGCGGTTAGACAACTATGAGAAAATAAATAAATAAATAAATGTGCCGAATTTAAATACATCAAGGCAGAAAAATGACAGTAAGATAAATAAGCACTTAAATAATAACATTGTACCTTTGTTATAATACGTTCATTGCATACATTTTAAAAATAGGCCTCTTTTCTTAAATTAAGTTCTATTTAGGAAAGACAAAATAGTTAATAATAAAAGTTTGGAAGAAATTAATAATTTATATTTTGTTTTTATCATAATTCTATATTAATTTTTAGGTTCTTTTTAAGCAATGTAGGCGCCAAAAAATAATATTTACAGACACAGATTTTTATAAAAGTGTAAACCATAATGAAATTAAAACGATAGTGAATTTGTTTTCGTTATTACGTTACTTTCTTGGATAATAATATAATTTTGTTTAGGTACTTGCTATTTATGTAATATGGGATATCGCAGTGAAGGAAAATCTTCAGCTAAGAAACAATCTGAAAGCTTAGATTTTTTTTTTTTTTTTTTTTTTTTTTTTTAAGAGGATTTTCTACCGATATTTACTCTATATAAGCATCCAAGAATACGAAATAGCAAAAGATATGGATGTAGAGGGGCATTGTATTATCTTAAATATCCTTTTTAATTTTTTTTTTCAATATAATATGGCTGATTAATGAATTTTTATTATTATTAAAACATGTATATATATATATATATATATATGGTAGATTGTAAATTTATTTTTTTTTAATTATAAAATTATTATTGGAATTCTAATATTGTTCCTTATTAAAAAAAAAAAAAAAAAAAAAAAAAAAAAGTTTAGAATACTGCCTTTTGTAAGAGACAGGGTATATCAGACAGAGTCAGTTTAGTTTTCACGATGTTATCGATCAGTTCGGACAGAATAACGGTACCTATTCTTATCAAATCCATTAAATACTTTTTATAAGCTAATTAATTAGTTTTTTCCTTTTGTGTAAGATAGATCCATACCCTTTTTTTTTTTTTTTTTTTTTTTTTTGTCTTACCCTTGCAGCCTTAGATAAAATAATAATTTTATTCTTCTCTTTTACCGGCAAGGTTGTTTTCTGACGGTGGAAGGAATCAGACAGGGAAGCTGATATACAGTGTATAAATATTACTGGATAATGACTTGGCCGAAATAGAAGCATAAAATATTTTATGATTATAATTATTATTTTTGTTGTTCACTTAATACAAATATATACATATGTGTGTGTGTGTGTGTTTGATTATTATTAAACGAAATCCAAATACAAATGTTTTAGATTAAAGTACGTATATAAATATAAATAAATGAAAAAGTAGAAGTTTTACTACTAATTTTAAAATGCTACTATTTTATTTTTTAAAAAAATTCTCATGATTTATATATATCTATATAGAATTACAAATTTATGATTCTGGAAAAATGTTTTTTTTTCCCCCAAAAAAAGATTTTTTTTTTAATGAAGAAAATTGATAACTTTGTTTAAAGTTATTACAGATCTGCGGTCTAACCATTTGTTTTAAAGAGATTGAGGAGTGTTTTTTTTTTAAATACACATATTGAAAATTTACACACTCACCCCAGTGGGGTACTTTCCCTCCGGAGGGAGGGCAGAGGTGCTCCAACATACATAATTTTTTCTTCCCCTGCTGACTGTTACTAATAAAAATTCTTTCCAATTTTACAATGATTCGTTAAAACTAATTCACAATGTGCATATTTATACGAATTGTTTTCCTATACTGTCATGTTAAATGTATGAAAAAATCGAGATGGCGACGCCATCTGTTGAGCAAATTTCTAACAAAAATTGATACACATTCATTTATGTGCAGCTACATAAAAATTTGCAGCTACATAAAAGTGCAGCTACATAAAAATTTGTATGAATTTCTAAACAGTAATTCTTAAGCTAGAGCTGCCGCAGAATTTTTGTCACACACACATAGACACAAACTGAGAGACATTTTCTAAAACTGTTTACATCGTGATCTGGACCTCTAAAAATGTATAAATCCATCGAAAAGAGGAGATCGAAAATTTTCACGAACCTAAATTTTCTTCTTACATATATAGAAATTGTAAAAAATAAATAATAGTATTAATAAAATTAAAAGCTAAAATTGAAATCCGTCTTCTTCAGATTTAAATAATTTCACCCAGAATGTTTATTTCCTTTATCACAAATATAGGTGTAGGTTGGTGCAGGAGTTAAGACCAATTGTCTATATTAGGGACCTTTAAATCGGAAAAATCCTTCCGTCAGGGATTTTTTAAAGTGTCCTTGTCCGTATTCATGCGAGTTTGGGAGAAAAACACGAAAATCTCGGAATAGCTAAGTCGACACCTCGCGTGTACCAGCTTAGAGAGCAAAACCACAAACATAGGAAATTATTTCGTGTAGGACCGATTGTCTACACTAAGGAGCTGTACCTGGTGACATGATTGGGTTTCTAATCAGGTTTGGGTTTCCTAGTTTGTGTTTATTCTTAAAAACTCTCCGTGGAGAGGTTTTTCAAATGGCCACATCGCACTCGAGATTTTCCCGCAACATTTTACTAAACACAGCACAGCAGCGTAAGGGAGGAAGTTGAAGGTCAGCGAGTAATCAACTTTTGATACAGTCTGTTGGAAAAGTTGATCATGTTGTGTTTAGTAAAAAGTTGAACGAAATCTCTTGTGTGATATGGCCATAAGAGAACCTAGGATTTATGCGAATTTCGCAGAAAACCACAAAAAACTTCGAACATCTAAGCCGACAAGTGCGACATGGATTCGAACCTGGCACTTTCAGTTTACCATCTTTGAAAGCAAATTTGGAATGTACAACATCAGGTCTGCTGCGATGACCATCTTAAAACTTTGGCGTAAAGAAATAAAGCAAATTAAGTCCATGTAAAACATCAAATCATAGCAACAACCATAATATTATAACACATTTTCTAAAACTTGCAATGTCTATATTCTTGTTGGTATACACAGCATTGGAATAATGTCGTGTCTATCAAAAAATAAATAATTAATTAAAGTAATAAAATGAGTAAGTAAAGTTTTTACAAAAAATAAATGTCTAAATAAATAAAATAAAGTGAAAAGTTACCATAAATCATTTATGACAATTATGAAGATTTTTTTTTTCAATAATATTTACTTGCTGATATACTTAAATATTTAATTATCTCTGAACCGAATAATTAGGTTAACTTTACATTTCGTGCATACAATTTTTACAATCCAAACAAAAACTACTGCATAATACTTTCATGTTACAATGTTAAACGCATGGTATAAGTTAAGATTTATTATAATTTACATTTATAAATTACATTTGTTAAACAAACATAAAATAAACTTGACAACTTCATTCTACGAGTTATATTTACAATTACACGGCGACTTTATGTATAACGATAAACCTAAAGCAGCGTATGCATGATTCCGACCATGGTTTATATTCATATTTATAAATGTATGGATAAATGTTAATGCCAGTCGGTGGTATAGTGACAGAAGAATTAATTAAACTTATCACGAAAGTACGAAAACTGTACAATCGTAAGCCTTTGTTTGCTTACAATGTCGGATGAAAATTATTAGCGGCTCTTTAATTTATTCAGAATATTTAGGTTGTTTAATATTTGAAGATATTTATCGGAAATGACACGGAACATTTTCCTTACCTCAGCACAACTTCTAAAATGTAAGGTAATTTTATCTGAAAGAGATGGTACTTAATATCACTGAGTTTGAATCAGATCAAAGTAGCCCTGAAGATGACCGGCAAACGGCGACATCTCAGAAATGAGGAGGAGTTTCGGGAGGGTTTTGTGAAATTTCGTTGCCAACTGAAAGATGATTAAAGGAAATATAGACTCCAAACTTCAATTTGAATTCGGATTTAAGAGAAGTTTATTGTAGAAACCATAATAAACGTCGCGTTTCTTAATTAAATGATATTATAAAAATTAATAAACGCGTATATGCATTATCTTTGAAAATGTTTTTAATTGTTCATATCTCAATAGAGACATTTTGGGATTTAAAAAAGCTAATTCGAATTTCTTGATTATTTTTGATATACATAATATTATTAACTCAATCTTTAAAATCACTTTTACTTGACAAACGTCCTTTTCTGTCATTTTCAGTAGTTGAAATAAAAGGCTGGTATGACACATTTTAAACGCATGTTTCTTTCTTTCTTTCTTTCTTAATTACTTATTATTATTATTATTATTATTATTTCCTAGTGAATACGATAAATTCTTTTATGTTTCCTCTTTGGGATACATATATTTTTTTCTTTGCTATGCATTATTTGTTTTTTATCCTACGCAATTCTATGTTATGTGGTAGTTAACACTCAATCTATTTCTTATATTCTAAATTTAAAAGAGTAGCCGCAAACGAAGTCATCGCTCTTTGATGCATTTACTATAACTAAAATTCTTCGCAGCTTTACTGGTAACAGTTTTTTTTTTTTTTTTTTTTTTTTCGTTTGTTATTGAGCTTGTGATTACCCCATGCTTTTTTATACGATTTTTGATACTTTTCCCACTTATTTCTATAGTATACAATGATCGTAGTACTTAAAGTTTGAATTACCATTTTATGTAACGTTATTTCATTTCTTGATTTAGGTCCATCGGTAGCCAGTTCAGACGAACATTGCTCATATTCCGGCGATCATCCGTCGGCTTCTCTTCACCATCACAGTTCCAGTAATTTAGCAGCTGTAGGCAGTGACAGCAGCACGTCCAGCGAGCACCTTGCACGTCCGAAGCGCATGCGCACTTCCTTCAAGCACCACCAGCTGCGTGCCATGAAGTCATATTTTGCCATTAATCATAATCCAGATGCCAAAGATCTCAAGCAGCTCTCTCAGAAGACAGGACTCTCCAAAAGAGTGTTGCAGGTGAAGAGACAATTTCTTTCCTTTTTTTTTTTTCTTCTTGTAAATAACTTTTTCTAGTACAGTAGTACCTCCGAATAAAAGACACCCAAGGGACCGGACATTTTGTCCCTTAAACAAAGGTGTCCCTTCTTCAGAAGTATGAATTAATTTTGCATGATACAGTCAAACTGACCTCAAGAAATTTAATTTAATTAGAAATAACGGTAACACCAAATTTTAAAGATTCAGAATGTAGTTTAACGTAGTACCCATTTTATATTCAGTTTTTTTTTTTTTTTTTTTCATAATAAATAAATCTGTCAAAATTATGAAAGAAAATGAGAAAGTCTTTTTGTACTTAGGAAAATTTATTTGAAATAATCCATAACACGGGTTTGTTTGCATTTTTTTTTTTTTTAATGGATATTTAACTCACTTATTATTTTAAGACCTTCAGAATCACCCTTATTTACCATCATTTTTTTTTTTCTTTTTAAGGTGAAGCTTGTGAAATTATATGTCCCAGAAACAATTTTCTGTATTGAACCTTGAAGCTTCAGATAATTTCTTGATCTTAAGGTTGCAGTAATGAAGCTACTTTTGATGGGATGAACACTAATTTCACAGATTTAAATTTTAAATTGGTAAAAGAGCAAATTTTTTTTTTTTTTTTTTTTAAAGAATATTCTTTCATCTAAAGCAATCAACCATCCTGATATAACGTACTGGGTATTTTTTATTGGAATACTAATGTACTACTGATAAAGCTTTTAAAATAATATTTTTGAAGCATCTAGATTTCTTATTTTTTCCAATCACAAGAGGTTGCGAATCTTTGGTTGCAGTACGAAATCCCAATAATGACCAGGCTGTTTCTTCCTGTATTGTTCTCTTTTCTAGACTATTTTTCAAAACAGAAGGCTAAATAAATTTCCCTCTTTTATGTTTCCTTCAACAAAAATCTTCCCTCACTTTTTCGAAAATTGTTGCTAAAGTCTCAAAATTTTGATTTTGTAAATTTTGGGTGTCCCTTAATTAGAGTGTCCCTTAGCCAGAGGTTATTAACACATTAATGCTCCTATTCCAAGGGACTGGGACCAGAAAAACTGTCTCTTAAATAGAGGTGTTCCTTCTTCAGAGGTGTCCCTTACAGGAGGTTTCACTGTACTAAGAATATAATATATCACAGAGATTTAATAATTTTAAAAACCGAAAATGTTCCAAAAAGAGTGAACGTATGCATACAGTGAAAAAAAAAAAAAAAACTTTACATACTTATCAAGAACTCTTGCAAATTTATCTGCCACTGTAAATGTTTTTATTTTCAATCTATGCACATGAAAATAATATAGGCATCCTTATCTAAAAATAACTGCAAGTAACATCTATTCTTTAACCAATGTGAGTGCAACATGGCCTTGGTTAAAGAAGAGTTTGACTATTTTTTTTTTTTTAGTTTATGGCCTAATTGGGTTCTTCATGAATTAGATGCATTAGTTATTTAGGATTAAATAAAAAGGTTGATTAATTAGAATTGGTTAATTAGAGAAAACTAAAAGAATAAATAAGCAAAGAATAGTTAATAAGTTGGCAAGGAAAAATTAAGAATGTTCATCCTTGGGCTATTTAGAATTAAGGGCAAAGCACTTCTTTTGTCTAATCGTTCAGAGTAAAAGTATCGAATTAAAACTGCGGCTCATTAAGTCTGGTTTTGCATACAATTTATTCGAACAATCCCATTTCACTAGCCATGATTTTTATACAAGAATAACTTAATGGTGTAATCTAATAAATTTTAATAGGTTATTATCATTATTAGTATTAGTATTAGTATTTAATTTTACAAACAACAATTACAGGTAATAATTCCTGTTGTACCCAAAAACCATGATGGTGTGCACAGCTCTAAATTTTCCAATGCGGTATTCGCATGAAAATAATTCATTTAAATAACTCCCTTTGTACTTTTAGTAGAAACTGTACTTATGGTACAAGCATGTTGCATTCTTCCCCACAAGCTTGTACTTTGCCATGCTATTCAGTAAAAAAAAAAAAAAAAAAAAAAAACTTTAATTCAGCTGAAAGTTAAAAAAAAAAAAAAAAAGATTTAGCGATTACAATTGCCAGTGGTGGTATAATTCAGAAATTTGAAATACCACTATTTTTATATTATAATTTTAGACTTGACTGATCGTTGATATTCGTTGATATTTATTTTAAAAAATACTGTATAAAAATGCTGATATGCAAATTTCCCTTCGTGAGAAACTTGTGTATAGTGTAACAGAAATAACAGACACATTAAAAAAATAAATTATTTCTTGTTAAAATGAAAGGCAGAGTTAGCTTTATTTTACTTGGAAAGCAAATAAATTTTATTCCATAAATTTTCAAAACTTTACATAGTTCACCAACAGAAAACACTGCTATATGCGACGGCCGAAAACCGGTTCTAATGACTTGTAGCCAAAACTAAGTAATAATGCTCTAAAAAATCCGCCCTGTGCAGCTACAGCATGGTGCAGTCTGAAAAATTTCCTCACATCATTATATAGTTTTTCACAGTACATCGATGAAACCGTTTTTAATTTTTTTCTCTTTCAGCTGCACCACCCGTTGACAAACTTTGTAACTAATTTTGAAAATTAGTGAAGTAAAACTCTTCAGTTTTCCAAGTAAAATGTAGCAATTATTACATTTCTCTCACCTTCTTCTTCTTTTTTTATGCGTTAACATTTGGAATACCCAAAATGCCTTTTTTTTAGCATTATATTTTATTATCCTCTATTTCTTTTTAGGTTTGGTTCCAGAACGCCCGAGCAAAATGGCGACGAAACCTGCTGCGGCAGCAGAGTCAGGGCCCCGAAATCGCACAAGACTGCAAACCCCTGTCTGAGTTGGCCGCATCCCAGCCGCAGTTCTGTGATCCTTTTCGGCTAGGTTCCTCGCTGGTGGATGTGCAACCCACACCCATCACTCAAGAAGAACAGAATATACAGACTTTCACTAATTTACTCTAGTTGTTGAGAGGTTTTGGACCTTCTGATTAAAAGGGGAAAAAAACAGCAGAAAACTGTTTCTAAATTGACTGGAATCGTCGAAAATACATTAGTTTTAATACTTAGGGGAAAAACTGCTCTGTTTTATTGATGAAAAACGTGTAAGAAAAGTACCTTTTGCAGAGCACTGGCATGATGATACCAAACATTCAAAGGGGACAAGAGACTTAATTTTCTTTTACATTCTATCGCTTCGGAAGTTATATACAGGCATGAAATCTATCCTATTTATGCATAGAACTTGTTTTAAAGGATAAAAAATAATTTTTAAGGTGGAAAGGAGCCTTTTAAGGGTAAAATAATACCCAATTTAAAAATAGTCCATGCGAAATTTAATTCACTTTAAAGCTCTCTCTCTCTTTTTTTTTAATTTTTTTTTTTTAACTATACGATTTTGTATGTAACTGTACACATTCATACATTAAATTTTTAAAAACTCAATTACAGCATTAATTACAAACACATAAAGAATAAAATTTGAAGTATTCACGAATGTTTTTCATTCGATTGTATTCGTAAACTTGTAATAAAGATTTTTTTTTTTTTTTTTTCTAAATGAATGATCAATTCAGTGACAAATACACAAATTAACAATCACACACATTTTTAAAAGAATTGGATAAAAAAAAAAAAAAATAATAATACAAATAGCAAGAATATATATTTATATATATATATATATATATATATATTTTTTTTTTTTTTTTTTTTTGGTAACTAGTTACTTCCGACAATTTCAACTCAAAAAATAAAATAAAATAAAATAAAATAAATAAATAAATAAAATTTAAGGTTTAAAATTTCGTAAAAATTTTTTAATAATGCTTGTGGAACTGCAGAAAGATATTGTTGTATAAGTATTATGTACATTTTATAATAATTATCTAAATATTTTTAATTGCGTAGAATTCGATAGATTTCATCATCCCTTGTTCCCTTAAATCGGAATGAAATTTTTACACCTTAAGTTCTGCACAGATCTTTTAAAATTCAAAAACACAACTATATGTATATATTGGAGGTTCGAGGGGTGGGTAGATATTAAAACTATTGAAATATTACACAACTTAATTAAATAGTCGTCAATTTTCAACTATTTGTTGTCGAAAGTGAGAAAAAATGTCAAATTCATTGTTACTTTTCTATAAAATAATAAATTAAAAAAAAAATAATAAAAAAATATAAAAAAAATCATCAGTGAAAATTTTATTATAAAATCTTGAAATTTATTATGAACTTAACAGAAAGCTATCAGGCTGTCTGAAAAACTAATATGAAAACGGATGTTTGCTATAAAAATATAAAGTTATTAAAAATTCGCCAGATATCATTTTTAAAAATTAATAATTCAATAATATCATATTACTCATTTACCTACCCACCCCTCCTTAAAATACACATGTATGATATTTATCAACCTAAAATACATTTTTATTTTGAGAATTTTATTGATGTAGAATATTAATTTATCGTTTAACAATAAAAAAATAAAAAATAAATAAAATAAAATAAAGACACTATTTTGAAATCTTGTTTGGATAAAATGAATTGTGCATTACCAAAAATCTTTTACACCTTAATTCGAATCGAGTAATTTTTACTTTATAAATTTATATTGTTTAGGTGCTCAAAAGCATGGTAAAAAAAAAAAAAAAAAAAAAAAAAAAAAAACTTTTGTTTTTACTTGTAATTGTGTTTTCAAATATGAGCTTGAATTTTTTTATATCATTGTTTATACATTGTTAGTTTATTGTTGTTAATGTCTTTTCTTTTTGTATACTTATCACTGAACAAGGTTTGGAATTTAAAATGAAAAAGCAATAACATGTTTCGAAAATGAAGCTATGTATAAACGTTTTAAAGTATGTCAAATAAAATTCGTGTATGAGCATGTCAATGAACTCTGATATAACAGTCTTGAAACAATATTATAAAAGGATAATTTAGAAGTTATTTTTCAAAGTAGTAAGTAAAACCATTTATTACCTTCTTTAATTTGTAATTTATTAATCCCTTAACAGTTTTTCCCGAAAAATTCTGGCACAGTTTGTACTTATTAGCACCAATATTTTCAAAAAGTAGTTCTTCCCAATAACTTTAGATTATATAATATGACGATTCTCCCAAGTGCAGGCTTACGAACAACTCAACTGCCTTCTTTATCTTTTATTTTTCCTTTTACAAATTCTCTCTTTTATTCTGTATTAATTTTTATTATTATTATTATTTTATTTATATTTGTTACGTTTATTTTATATTTAACGGTAAATTTACACCTCCGGAGGGGTACTCCCCCCCGGGGGGGGGGAAGCAGTGCACATTTTTTCCCCTTGTTTACTGCTACTATTATCAGTAATTCATATTAATTTTACAACCACACGTTAAAAATAACTCTCTTTATGTACATTTATACGAAATTTTGTCCTATACTGCAATGTTAAAAATTTCGAAAAAAAAAATGAGATCACAGCGCCACCTGTTGAGGATAGATTCCTAAATCTAATTAGTCAGGGTGCAACTAAATACCAGATTTGGTAAAATTTCGTTCATTGGCTCATGAAATACAGCGTCCAGCAAATTTGTGACATACACTGACAGCGAGACCTTTTATGAAAACAGTCAAACAATGTTCTGAACATCACTAAACGTGTAAATCCATCGAAAACTGGAGTTCAAGACTTCAATGCTTTCTCTATATAAATATAAAAGAAAGTGAAAAAAAGAAAAACAGCAACTGTTAAGGAGTTAAAAAGTTATACATTTTGGTTTTCAAATTTAAAAAAAGAAATTTTTGGCAATTTTTATTACCATGAAAATAAATAATCGTAAAAATATTTTTTTGCGGTTTTGTGGTACATTGCGTGTTTAAATTCCATTTAATATAAACATTTCGTTTTGAAAGCCTATTGAATTCTGTTAGAAAGAAAAAAAATATCATTTAAAATATACGACGTACATTGCAATGAAATGTGTAGTTTTTGTTTTCCCTGCAATGTCTCCATTTATAAATAATAATTTTTTAAGATATATATATATATATATATAACAAATATATCTTTGTGGTTACTTGAATGCGTTATAGAAGTACATAAATAATAATAATAATAATATACATAAGTGTTTTTTTTTTAGAAATCATGTATTCACACGTGTGAGTGATCCGATGAAAATAAGTTAGATCGCTTTAAACTAACTTCGTATATCATAAACTGAATAATGAATGTTCCTTTACATATAAAAATTATATTTTCTTTATGAATAACATTTTTAATGTCTTTCCAGCTTTTCATTTACCTATTAATAATGACTTTTAGAAAATTTACTCCTTTCAGGGTCATATATTAATTACGTCATAATTAATTGAGAGAACGTGAAGAATTCTGCAAAATGTTACAAAATGTAAAATATTGGGGTTGTGGTTCAGTGGGTTTTTAACGTCACAATAAAGCTACACAGTGGACAATTAATAACGGTTTGGAAGTCAGCGCTTATAATGATCCAGCCATCACAATTTTGATCCCTCGTGGAAGATACACGCTATGAAACACATACTTAGTTAGGTTAACAAATTGTGACATTACACTGTTAAAAAAAAAAAAAAAAAAAATCTAAAATAGGTAAAAAATTGTAAGATATTTGGGTAAAGCATTGTTCCAAATTGGAAAGTTCTGTTTATAAACCAAAATTTGAACCTAAATTGGATACGAGAATTTTGGATAGAATTGTTTTTGGGTTTATTTATTGCAGTCTACATACGTATACATGTGAATGTATGTATACGTTCACATGTATGTATACGTGTGTACGTTTGTAATGTGAAACAAAATGTAAGCATTTCGTTTAGATCATCTACGTATGTTAGATTTTTTTTTTTTTTTTTTTTTTGTAAGAGGTGAGTGATACAATATTTTCTACAACGTCTTTATTTATTATAGACAAAAATATAAAATAAGATAGTGAACCCTATATACATAACATGTTTGTAAACTCAAAATAGAAAAAATTTTCTGACCCATTTTGCATTACAAACAGAACTTTCCAATTTGGAACACTGCTTTACCCAAATATCTTACAAATTTTTACCTATTTTAGATTTTTTTATTATTATTTTTTTTTACAGTGTACATTTAAAATATAAAAACAATAAATTAGTTACTTTTTAAAACCAATGAAATAAAGCACAGAACAGGCTGAATATTCTTACTCAGATAGTATTAAGCATATTTAAACTTTCTATTTTATTTTATTTTTGATTACATCGCCTTAATACAATCACAAATAGTATAAGTTCATAATATCTTGATATTTTTAAGGTTTTTATTTAATTGATAAATCATTGTTTAATAGAAAATTTAAAACGGACTAATGATTTTTTTTTTTTATCCTATTAGAAATAATTTATAAGTTTTTGATTTACTTGTTTTTGCTGTATATCATTCATAATTTTTTCTCATACCCTTCCGATATCGATATATGTCTATATATCAGTTTCCACGTTTCCACAATCAAAGCTCTCTTTTAGAGTCTAATTTATTTAACATTTAACAGATTCCAAAAAGTAATCACAAACAACTGGTTCCAGAAAACATGATCAAATGAAAGGATAGAGCGAAATCTTGATACATCAGTATAATAAATATATAAAATAAAAAGAGAGAATATTAAAAATTTATTTATTTTAATTTTTAACGCATGTGTACATTTTCGGTGCGGTAGAAAGAAAAAGTAGAATTGTTTTAATTAAAGCTGCTTCTTAATTAACAGTTACAAATAATCCATGTCACACCAGAGGAGAAAAAAATCATTGAATTGTGATAACATGTGATAATAAGGGAGGAATAATAATAATAATAAAAATGTTTTGGATTTAATTAATGGATGACTCCCTAATAAAAAAAAAAAAAAAAAAAAAAATAGAATTTTTGATCATTTTCTCTAATTTTTATTAAAAAAAAAAAAAAAAAAAAAAAAAAAGAAAATGCATTTCAATAATAATAATAATAATAATAATAATAATAATGATAATAATGACTGTAAAAAAAAAAAAAAAAAGTGGAAAATGTGATGCATACGTAAAACTTCGAAGACTGTTGTAGAGGGTTCGATTGCCATTAATCTTGATTTGTAAAAGTTAAATGTGATTTTTTTAAATCCTGAGTTTGGTTTTATAAGCTTTACACGTAAGTTATTGTATACAAATTAAGAATAATGTATTATTATTTTTTCTGCAATTTTTGTAGAAATCTAAATTTTGATTCACAGTATACAAATGTTACACAATGTATTGGATAAAATGTAATTTTACATTTTGTGATGTCAAGACTCTATATGGGCTTTCTGATGTTATTTTATTTTTATTTACAATTTTATGTTTTGACAATCTGCTTTTATAGTGAAAAAGCAGAGCTATGGTTTGTATATAGTGTTTAAAAAAAGAGTTAGGTTTTTGAAACCGACTTTGTTTTTACATCCGTGCCATATATTTGACGATGCGTCCCTCAGGCGGCGCTAATAATTTATGTGTTTATGTTTGTCCTATAGTCTGTTTTTTTTTTTTTTTTTTTTACCTCTGTTACGTAGTGTCTAATTACAAATATATTTTGTTACATTTTTTTTTATTATTATTTTTCATTTATTGTCTCTCAAATATAAATTGTATTATATTGAAGAAATATTCAAATTGAAAATAAAAAAACTTAACGAAAGTTTAATTTTTGTTAGTTATTTGTTTATACACAAACATATAACACACAGTAAAAAGTAACGGCAAGTTTTTCTGCTGTTAAATAAGATAATTTACAGCGAAAGCATCTACAAAGAGCGACTTTTCTATAGATGTTTCTGTTATAAATTATTTACTTTTACCAGGAGAATGTGCTGGCACCCTTTTTGGCAGCACATTCTTCTGTAAAAACTACCGTTGTGTTTTACAGTGCATAAAAAGAACTTTATGTTAATAAATCATTAAACATATAAAAGTTCAAGTATAAAGTAATAATTGTAAAATCATGCATGTACAATTAAATGAGAATTTAAATTGTTCATCCATTTAAACTGGTGTGAATAGGAAATAAAAAAAAAGAGAGTAGGAGAGACCGGGGTACGATGGACCATGGGGTAAAATGGACCACTCCTATTATTTATTTATTTATTTATTTATTTATTTTATAGTTCATATTTTGGTACATAGATAACAGCACTGCAGTGATGAAGCTGATCTAGCAACTTCATGCCTAACTGACAATTTATTCGTGAAATTTAGTTTGTGGGGTCCAAAAGTAAATACTTTTAGCTAAACATTTTTTCTTTTCATTATTCAAGAACTATGATCTGGAAGAGGTTATTTCGTTAGCGAACTATAATTTGTGTGGAATGGCGGACGCTTAGAATAGGAGTTACATATTTGTAAACATTTGAATACAAATAAATATAGTTTTTTATGTAAATGTGTGCTTTTCTAACGTATAGCGTCATCTATCGACAAAAATTTTAACTATTTTTTTTCTAATGTTCCTTTACGAGTATATATATATATATATTTTTTTTTTTTTGCAAACCGCGTGTAATTCTACAATTTCTTTCAATTTTTATTTTTTAAAATGTCTAACTGTCTTATGGGAGACCGATACATAAGGATCAATTAAATTGCAGAATAAATTTATTTTATCCATCTATCTCAGTTATTTCTTTGTAACAGTTATAACTTAACGACAGCCGCTTGTATAATTATCAATTTCCCTATTACATCATTTCAATAACCTTGATATTTTTATTCATTAAACCATTATATTCAACTTCTTATAATCATTATTTTTTAATGTTATTACATTAGTTAAAATAAGAATCTATATGAGGAATAATAGAAAATAAGAAATTTAATACATGAAGAGGCTTTATGCCTTAGTGATGTAACAATACTTAAGATAATATCCATACTACTTTGAGTTTATATCAATCATTTCCCTAGATTCGAAATCTGTATGTCTACTCTCATGTAAGCTCACAATCTCTCTAAGCATTTTGGCTCGAAGCGTTAAGTCTTATGTACTTGAATCGAATGATCCATATCTTACAAATGATATTTTCATATAATCCTGCCAGGAAATAAATGCGCATCAGATAATTTATATCATACTTGATTTTCGATGTCATAAAATCTAGTATATAAGATATAAAAGGAATAATCTTCCTTCGTTACGTTGTTTGTGCTTTGCCATTCTTGAAGCGGGAAAGAGTTATTTTTAAAAAGAATTTAATATTGATTATTTGAAAGTTTTCAATGCAAGAATTGATTCAAAAACTGAATATATTAATTGTTGGAATTTGATTGATTTCTGATTTTTACGTAAATGTGTTTGTTCACCGCACTTATAAAACAGATTAAAAAATACATAAACTTTATTCAGTTCATTAATTTAATTATTTTAAAATTTACTTCATCATAGCCACTATATACACTTTATTTATTAATAGTATTTGGGTTACTGCCAATTAATTAGCGAGAGATGACCTGGGGAAGTGTGCTTTCTGTTAGGGGTCTTTCTAAGGGATCCTAACCATATTAATGCGAATTTCGGGGAACACCAAGGAAAACTCCGAAAAATAGGTTGATGGATACAACCTGTGTTCAAACTTCCGTCTACCTCTTATGAAAACTGAACCTTTCGGTTGCTGTTTTGACTTATAGGAAAATATACAAATGCCATTGGGCATCTATATTTAATACATTTTGATTTTATAATAGGTCAGATAACATTCCCTAATCAATGTAACGGTTATATGGTCTAAAGGAGAAGAACAAAGGAAATTTAAATACCTTAATTTGCCTTATATTGCGGTGTAAGGTTATACAAAGTCTATCGGGATTATTAATGCGTGATAAATAAGTTTTAGTGAAAAAAAAGCCTAAAGCATTTGAGATCACAACTTGGATATTTCAAAATGAAAAATTACTTAACTTAATATTGGATTTTAGTTCCTCTCTCTCTCTCAAAGTAAGAAAAAAAAAAAAAAAAGATTAACAAAACAGCAAAACAATTATAATTTTCTTATTCTTTTTTTTTTTTTTTTTTCTTTTCTTTGAGAGAGAGAGAGAAACTGAAATTCACTTTTGAAATTTCATTTCATTTCGGAATTTATTTAACTCGATCAATATATTTGGATAATAAATTACGCAAATGAAATTTAGTTAACATTTGCACGTGTACAGTTAAATTTTGAAACAAAGGCTCATATTTCATCATGCATTCAATATTACTTTCCGAACACTATAGTGAGGAAAGTATTGTAATCATGTCAAAAATCCGAATTTGAGATTTTGATGTCTCTATACGTTTCGAGGTCCCCTGAGTCCGTTTCCGCTATTTTTACGATGATGTATGTATGTGTGTGTGTGTATGTCTGTGAGTGAACACGCTAGCGTCTAAACGCTTTGTTCGAATAAGCTGAAAGTTGGTAAGTATATTGTAAGTCACCATAGTACGAACCCTATAGATTTTGGTGAATTTAGCACTTATAGTTTTTTACAGGGACACCAGGAAAAATTCTTTATCATTATGGCCTATGGGGCCAAATGTTTAAAAGTGCGATAGCGTCTAAACGCCTTATTCAATTGAGCTGAAAATTTATATGAATATTATAAATCACTATTGCACTAACTATAAGCATTTTGTTGAATCTAGCATTTATAAGTTTTTACAGGGACACAAAGAAGAATTCTTTGTCGTTATGATCTATGGGCTCAAAGTTCAGTAGCGTTCAATAAAACATCGTGTAATATAGGGAGAAAAATACTCGGACACTCTATTATGGTTTTCTCTCTTTTGTTTGTTTAACAACTCCTCCTTCTTTACTTTATCTACAAAACTGTTAATTACTCAATGTTCGGAAAGTCAAGTGGAGTCACACCAGATTTTTTTTATATTCTGATTGCCGCCTATCATGTCTAATGTAGTATGTAAAGTTCCCTAAAAATTCGGTTTATATCCTGTATTTTGCAATAAAAAAAATCTGGAGTGATTCCACTCGACTTTTTGAACATGAAGTAATTAACGGTTGTTTAAATAAATTAAAGTAAATGAAGTCGTTAAATAAACAAACAAGAACAAAAAATCATTCGATACGCATTGATTAGTAACACTTTCCAACTGTACGCACATGTTGTATCGTATAATTTTTAGTGTTCTTTGCCTACGTCATCACTTAACAGACAGGCTGAAGGGCTGAAAGAACTTACAGTAGATAGTTAGTATTTAGATCTGATTTATATAAATATCTATCCTAAAATACAATGCATTGCCATTTTTTGGAGAGTCCATGTGCACAAACCAGTTGTACAGGACCTATAAATGACTTTTAAATAGAAAACATTAAAAGTGGACTTGAATAACATATATCATTTATTATTATTATTTTTTTTTTTTAATTCTGAAAATATTTACAGACGCTGGGGGTAAGCGGACGGAGATATAGACAGATGGGCAGATAGATACACAAACTGAAATCATATTCACACTTAAAAAGAAAGTGTTAAAAAAGCTTAATGTAAACAAAAACACAATTCCAGCAAATTTCCAAAATAATAACCCTTAATATAAATGAATATTTTTGTGGAGCCCTAGTAATTAAATTCTAATCATACTATGTTCTATCGAAAACGTTCTTTTGTGCATATATAAAACTTATTTTCAGTTTCATTAAGATTTAGGCAATATAACGTCATTAAAATTTGATTTATAGAAATGCCTCTCACAGAATGCAATGCTTTGCAATAGTTTCGAGTGTCCCTGTACCCAAACCAGTAGTGATATTTACTCCATCTTCTATAAAAAAAAAAAAAAAAAAAAAAAAAAAAAAAAAATCATCCGATAATGAACTTGAATAATATATATATCAGTTTCAAAAAATTCCATGAATACTTACGGGAGTTAGAGGGCGACAGACAGACAAACTAAAATCATTAACACATTTCAACCTTGTTAGAAAGTGTAAGAAAAACAGTTATAAAACAGGGTATTTGAGTTTTTTTTTTCCCCAGATACTGTGCTGTTTAATTTAGCGCTATAGAAATTCAACAATTTGAGCCCATCGATAATAATGATAAAGAACTTTACGTTGTGCCTCTGTAATGATCTACAAGTGTAATAATCTATTCCCCAAAATCTAAACAGTTTGTGTCACGGTCACCTATAACATGTATATTATTTTTCGGCCCAATCGAAAAAGACTTTCAGACGCTATTGCACTTCAAATTATTTGAGCCTATAGACCATAATGATAAAGAATTTTTTGTTGCGTCCCTGTAAAAAAAATTAAATGCTAGATTTACCAAAATCTATACGGTTTGTGCGAACGATGACCTATAACATGTGTAAAAATTTTCAGTTCATTGGTAACTTATAACTTACAGTCGGTAACAAAAGTGTCCGTACACTAGCAAAAATTCCTATGTAAAAAAGGTACACTTCATACGGTTTTGTTCAATAAATCCTTGTCGAATCCTGTTCTTTGTCAGTGTAACAACATGATTCGACAAGTATTTATTTAACAAAATCGTATGAAGTGTACTTTTTTTACATAGGATTTTTTGCTAGTGTTCGGACACTTTTGCTACCGACTGTACATATACCAACTTTCATCTCATTTTAACAAAGCACTTAGATGAAATTGTGTTCATTCACATGCATACACACATAGACACATGTATCACAGTAAGAATAGAAAAAATGAACTCAAAACGTCTAGTTACATCAAAATCTCAAAGTCAGAATTTTGCTATGGTACAGTCGGTAACAAAAGTGTCCGAACACTAGCAAAAATTCCTATGTAAAAAAAGTACACTTCATACGGTTTTGTTAAATAAATCCTTATCGAATCATGTTCTTACACTGATTAAGAACAGGATTCGACAAGGATTTACTTAACAAAACCGCATGAAGCGTACTATTTTTACATAGGAATTTTTGCTAGTGTTCGGACACTTTTGTTACCGACTGTAGTAATACTTTCTTTACAAATACATGTTCTTAAAGTAAAAAAGAAGCAAAGTTTTCTTTTTCAATTTTTAAAGAAACTTTTATATCCTTATGAATATATGTTCTAGCATCGTACGAACGAATACAAATATATAGAATAAGCCACATAAACAAATTCTTCAGCTAAAACATATTTTAAGCATTGGATTTTACAAGATAATCCCGAATATTCAGATTTTTTTCTTTAATTTGTTGCATGTCCTTTTTTTGTCTTCGGAACACAATTTTTGCTGAAGTATATGAAATATAACGCGTCGCACACGTTCAAAACTTCAGGATAATTCGCGAAGAATTTGACAAAACGTCTGAATTAGGTCATTTATAGAAAGATAGTGTAATTAATTAATTAATTAAATATATTTATTCCAAATGCATAATTTCTCATTTGATAACTGAATGTTTAAAGCTCTAGTCATTAGTATCCCGGCTTGAAATTCGAGTCTCGATACAGCAGGGACATTCGTAGTGGTACAAAATTCACTTTAAATAATAAGTTCTGGTCAAATTAACCTTAGTATGCAAAAATGACTTTACACTGAGAAAAAAACTCTGTAACTGGCATCTAGAATCTAAATTGTGGCTCTAGAAAAAATAGTTCAATGTCCTCCCAATAAAGTCCCCTTTGAAAAGCAGATCTAGAAACCCCTATTAGAATTCTAGATAGTTTGTCTATATTATTGAGGTCAAACCTATTTGAAAATATCTCTAATGAAATGCAAACACAAGAGGCGGGTTTCAGCAACTGTAATCTTAGTTTATGACCCAATTCTACATAATCAAGCGAGAATTTCTCGCCATACAAAAGATTCAGAATATTGTTTCACCATATAGAAATGTGTGGACTAGAAATTCTCGATCATTTCGTCTATTCAGTTTAGTGACATGCCTTATGCCCATAGCTCGGAAATCTATATTTCTAGTTAAGAGATTTAGAAAATGGCCACTTATTTATTTTAGAGGAAGGCGGTATATATTTTTTTCTCAGTGTAGGACGCCAAATCCAACGCAAAATTAAATATTCGAAAAGCTATGGTTTATCTACTTAGCAGAATAATTAAAATAAGAAATAATTAAAATACGAGTTCTTTGTGCATAGCTAATAAAGTACTAAAAGGAAAATGAATTCTAATGAGATAACATAGAATATTTGGCAGAATATCAGTCATAGTATGAAGAACTTCATGCCTCAGCTTTTGTTGTATTAATCTGTATTTCTCTCAGTTAAAAGTTTTGTTCCTTTATTATACACTGTAAAAGAAATCGCAGAATGTTCCTGAAAAACTTTGTTTAATTACTTGTTACATTTTTACCAGTAGCAGTCATTCAAAGATAGCTGTAAACATATAAGAAATCTTTCACGGAGAAAAACCTGTTATTCTTAAAAATCTGGTCGAAACTTACAAAAAATCAGAAATGTTATCAATTTATACGAGTAAAGCTAGATTTATAAAGTACTCCAAATTTTAATTTTGATATTTCCCCCCCCCCCCTATAAAATATGTAATTTTAAGCTAATGCCAGTTCACAAGCTATGAAATGTCAAAGAACTGAATTGTCTTGAATTTAATTAAATTTTTTCCATTAAAATCCTTGATTTTCAACTGAATTTAGCAGTTTCTGGACTGTAAATTCATAATCACTATTTATAGCAAAATGTCTATATCTGTTAAAAATCCGTTTTTTTTAAGGGTTTCTATATTCTAATCCAAAAATCACGTGATGTATTGCTTAATATGAGTTAGAAGTTGAAAGCGTGTTGGCTCATGAATTTAAAAACATCAATAAAAGTAGCCAGAAAAAAAAAAAAAAAAAAAAAAAAGTTAATTTTTAAAAATCTGTCAGATTTTTGTCAAACACACTTCAGAATCATGTCGATTAGCGTTTCAATACCAATAATAATAGTAATAAATGTATTCAAATTGGAACATTGTTTGAGGGTTTAAGTGCCGAATGTAGATATGCACACACATAGATATAGGCAAAAGGCTTCAAATTTATAGGACTCTACATTTTTGGTCGTGAATTAATAAGAATAATTTTACCAAAAATGTCTACAGTGTAATTAGAAACAGTTAAGTTGAATATACTATCCTTTTTTCATGTGCTTTTATTTAATTTTGTATCTTGTTTGTTGATTTATGGGTGTGAATCGTTTCAGTTTTCACCAACTTTCTGCCATCCAATTGAGTTGAAATTTTGTATGCATACGTAACTCTGGTGACAACGGGGCTCTGTGGGTCCTACACTCCCATCTCCAGTACAATAATTTTTTTTTCTAATTTTAATCCCCTTTCTATCGTGCGATTGAGCTGAAATTTTGCATAGATGTATAATTCGGATAATGATACATTCTCAAGTAGTAACAGACTTATGGATGAAGGTCTGAGAGGTCTGTCTCATAAATATTTTTTTTATTTTTTTTTTTTTTTAGAATGAGGAATTTGCACACATAGGGGATTTGAACAAAATCCTATTTTTCTGGTAGTTTTAGGCCCATAAATTTCAAAAAGTTTATTAAAAATGAAAAAAAAGTTCTCATTATTTTTAAAAATAACTTAAAAATTAACCAAAAATCATGTGACTTCAAAACGCTGCCTGACGTCACACTTTATGATGCTTCAATATTTACATTTTGTTAGCCTAGTTAGCAAGCAGCAATTCCTTTTAACTTATGTAATTATCAATCATTTATGTGATTTCTGAGCATTTCTTTTTCATCTTACAATCATTTAATATCATTATCACCGTTTTCCATTATCAGTATTTTCAATTGTTTTCTTTTAATAGGATCCTGTGGAACGCTAAAGAATAGCTTTTGCGAAAAATTATCCGTTGTATTAGTGCAGAGTAGTAAAATACAATATTTAAACTGCGTTTTTTTATTATCCGACATTATTATAAAATACAAAACCTATTTCACTGATTCAAGGAGCAAAGCAAAGCACGAAATCGAATGTAAACAACGATTACTCCCGTTTGTTGTCATAAAGAGTGACGTCACGATATATTATACTGCGTTTTCTCGATAGAGTAAATAGTGCGATGATAAAATTGGTATAAATCCGTAATTAGATTTCAAATAAAGAAAATGTATGTATTTATTTTCTTACCTTTTCATTTTCTATCATATAAGAAAAAAATCAGAAAACGTGCAAATTCTCTATTGTAACCCTCTTTCTATTTTCCGATTGAGCTGAAATTTTGCATACGCGTATAATTCCGAAGATAAGAAAAATATTCTCAACGGCCTTCCTCGCTTACCGTCGCTGGAATCCCGAGCCAATGTTATTCAATGGGGAAATTTTCTTTACAAATAACTTATTAACTAATACATATTTTTAAATTCTGTTTTCACATTCAGAAAATTCCCAGCTGTTAAATGGACAGACCTTTTTTAAAAGTGTATTTTTTTTTTTTTTTTTTTTTTTTTTTTTTAATATTTTATTTTGAAATTGCAAAATGAAAAAAAAAAAAAAAAATATCACATATTGAAAATTCGTATTTTGCAGCTTCAAAATAAAAAAAATATAAAAAAATTAAAAAAATAATTTTTTAAAAAAGGTCCGTCAGTTTAACAGCTGAGAATTTTCAAAATGTGAAAACAGAATTTAAAAACATGTATTAGTTATTAATAAGTTATTTGTAAAGAAAAATTTCCCATAAAATAACATTAGCTTCGGCTTCCGGCGGCGGTGAGTGAAGTGGCCCTTAAGCAATGACGGATAAGGGGAGGAGGGGGGGGGGTGAGAGCCTGGGCCCTCAACTCCAGTTCAAAATTTCTTTTCGAGTTTTAACTATATTCTTACCATCCTATGGATATGACGTTTTGCATATATGTATGTTATCCACATTCTCTAAATGGAGTTTTTGGGAACTTTTTTTTTTTTTTTTTTTTTCATTTTTTTAATGTATTATTTAATTTGTACTCTAAGTACACATGTTTAGAGCTGTTTAAAATAATATTGTCAACGTTTCAAAATGAAATGGTTGAAATATTTCCAAGAGGAAAGTCGTAATTCCTGAAGAAATTTCCCACCAAATGTTAAATTTATGGAATGTACATGTAGCCATTCCGTTTCTACAAATTTCCTGGATTTTAACATTGCCGCACGTGATGGTAAAAGTCGGAAAGAAGAAAAATATGTATCACCCTTTTTCCTAGGCGTTGCAAAAGTATCTCTGGTTTCAAAATTCCTAGCACGCAACCAAGACAAAAGTACGCTTTGTCCCAACCGCGGTATCCTACGCGAAAATAGCGGAATATGATACTTGAGAATGTGTGAAGCTTCGTTTAAAACCAGTGACTGGAAACGACTTGGGTGGTGAGCAGGAATGTGGTGGCACATAGTTTGACATGAAAAATAAAATAAAAATTAAATACTTTGAAAAAAAAGAAAGAAAGAAAGAAAGAAAAAAAAAAAAAAAAAAAAAAAAAAACTGAGGGAATTTATTTTAACATATTTTTAGATAAAAAAATATATCCAATTTTTTCTCCAATAAACTTTCAGATGTGATAATTTATATGCCTCTAATGAAAATCATCATCATTCATAACTAACAACGCAGAAATAAATAAATAAATCTTGCCAAATTTAGTTAAAAAAAAAAATAAGGTCACCAATTCTCCTGATTATATACTCTTATAAACATATCCAAATGTAAAAATGCGAATTTATTCTTAATGCAAATAAAGCAAAAAGTTTAAAAAGAAACTTATGATAATTCAAATCGTCTGTAATAATTTGAAAAATTTCTCTTAAACATAAAGAATTATTAATTTTAATTCCATTAATTTTTTTTTAAGGTATTAAGTTGTTCAAAGGAAAAAAAAAAATAAGTAAAATGATTTTATAATAAATGTATATTATTTAAAACTAATAGAACAAAGATTTCGTAATTTGATTTTTATAGAAACGTATTGTAAATTTTATTTTTACAAATTAATTTAACAAAATAGCCCTGTTCCAACAATGGTAATTTATTTTCACGTTGAAGCTATTTCAGCAAAAGTAATTTTGATACATCTATTAAATTTCCATTGAGATTTCTTTTCTTCGTGTTTTCTGGTGAAGGAAAAAAAAAATAATAATAATAAAATAAATCGGCGCATTATCATTATCTTAAAATTTTACTAAAATGTATAAATAAATCATTATATCAAAGATGGAAAAATTTAATATTATTATCAATATAATATTTCACAGTAACATTCGGTAAATCAAAAAATAAATTTTTCTCGTTAAATATTTTCATTTAAATATTTAAATGAAGACTAGACATTATACATACAAAAAGAAAAAGAAAAATGCGTTTGAAAAATAATCTTTTTCAAAGGAGTTATTCTGATTTTAATGAGATGTTTGGCGAAAGAAAACTTTAAGAATAATAATAAATAAAAAATACTCAAGATCCTTTTTGTTTTTACTTAAATGTATTTAATTTTTTTTTATTTTTCATCAATTCGAATAATGTTAGATCGAATCTCCAGATGTTTTAAAACAGGACATTTTTACGGTTATTTTGTAAAATGTTGCAAAACTGTAGCAGTGAAAAAAAAAAATTTTTTTTTCTTTCTCTTTCAATAATTCGAATAAATACATTTAAGAAAAGTATTTGTTTCAAAATTAATGAAATAATTGTAAATATTTTTCGTTTTAATCGACTATCTTTTCTTTCTAAATGTCCTGTACATTTTAAAAGTAAATAATTAGCATTTTTATGTTCTCTTTCTTTCTCTCTCTCTAACTTTTTTTTTCATCAAAAATCTTTCAAAGCCATTTAAGGTATTGATTAATTTTATCGTTAATTAATTGTAAATTTAATCATTTAATTGTAAATACAGAATTCTGTTAAAATCAGATGTCGAATGACTAACTACTAAAAATGTATACTAACGGTAGAACGAACTTTATTGCGTACAAATTAAAAACATCAAATGCATCCCAGCTTATATATTTGTTTTGTAATTATTATTTTTTTTTAAAAATCTAATTACAATATTTGTATTATTATTATTTCAGATTTTAACCATTGTTTCCTGTTAAAATTTTTTGACTTTGGAATTTTTTAGAAAACCTCCCTGGTTCTTTGAATTTAAAGCACTATTAATTCAAACAACGGTTTTAATAGTACAGTAAAGCACTGTTTATACGTCTTTCAAGGGACTGACGTAAAAAGACGTATAAATGAAATGATGCATAATCGAAATTTTAATAATAACACTTTGATTACTACAAATTTAATGACACTAAAGCAAAATTTGTATGAAAATACTAATTAATAAAGTTTCTTAAGTTAGTAAATGTATATTATACTTTTTTTAAAGATAATAATTAATTAAAAAGAATATTATATAAAGTGATAAAAATCATACTATTAATGCGTGACTGGGTACTCATTACATATATCATATATTGAGTATCATATTACATTTCTTAAGAACTATATGAACACATTTTAAATATTAATCATACATATTGTATATCTTTAATAATAAGCATACGATTTCTGACCATACAGATAGTTACTTAATAACATTAAAAATCTTTAATATTCGTCTGATTTGCTGCTTGTCTATGAGCATTAAAAATTCGACTGTGAATTCAATTGATTCTTTGATTAGCATTCTTCAATTTTTCCTGTGTTCCTTCATTTAAGATGCTTTCTAGGAAAAATCCATCTTATTTAGAATGGAAAATAATGACTGGTCGGGAAATTTTTGAATTTTAGTAAAGTGGAAAAGACGTATAGCCGGTATTAGCGGCGTATTATAAACGAAGAATTTTTGCATTAAAATGAATAGGAAAGAATATAGACTTCACTAGAAGGACGTATAAATGTAAAAGACGTATAAACGAGAGGCGTATAAATGGTGCTTTACTGTATTACTTATACAGTGCTTTACTTATTACGTGTACATAAAATAGCTGTAAAACTCCTTCAAAAAACTGCTGTATCTTTGTCAAAGGCAACTTATAGCTGTAGAAAAAATATAATGTTTGAGTATTTACTTTAGAAAATAGAGTATATAACTTCAAAGCAAATGAAAATGTGCATTTTTTACATTTTGAGATAATTACATTTAAGAGAGAACTTATATATAAATATTCGATTTTAATGAATATTTTATTTTAAGAAAATATTCGTTACCAGCTTATTGTCATTAGAAAAAATTTTGTAGGTTTGTATCATTATTAACAATGTAATAATCGCCAAGGTTCACCAATGTAACATCAAGGTTCTCATAAGAGGAAACAATGGGTTCAGAATTTTTCACCCTTCCTTAAAAACAAAGTGAGACTTTTGAAAACTATGTGAGATATCTGAAAATTAAGTGAGACTAATATTAAAATTTTTAAGTGAGAAGATGAAAAATTATGCGAGATTCTCGCAGTCTCGCACTCTAATAGAAACCCTGTATAGTTTGAAATTTCAAACAAAAAACGAAAATAATAATAATAATAATAATAATAATAATAATAATATTTTATATGCCTTTCCTTCACAAAAGTAGGGTTAATCATTTTATTAAAATATGGCAATGAGATTTTAAGTTAAGCAAAACTAATGATTAATTCTTAAATTAACCAGATATAATATAGTAATTTAGTTGGAGATGTGATAAAAATTCGTATATGAATATCTGCATGCATAGAAGAAATAATTTTTATTTTATAATTAGAAACTAAGGAAAAAACCACTAAATCGCATGATTATTTACCTATTTACTGGAAAATCTTATTACGAGGGTTGCTATTTATATTTCTGGCCTTGGCAACAGTAAGTGTTGCTAGGCGACCGCAGACGATTTTAATCGAAAGTTTGATATTTTTAAACAAATTCAGCAGACGATTTACCATTATAGCTTTATTTGTGTTGTTGACAGTAAATTGAAAAGTTCTTCTCTTTCAAAAAATGGAATTGAATCGTGAAAATTTTCGTGCGATTATTTTTCATAACTTTCGACGTGGATTGTCAAGACAAGAGTGCTTCTATGAACTTAATTCTTTATACAGCGATAAAGCGCCATCCTACAGCACTGTAAAAAATTGGTATAACGAATTTAATCGTGGTCGATGTTCGATCCAGGATGAATCCCGTGCAGGTCGTCCACAATCCGTTGTTGTGCCAGAAAAGATCGATGCTGTGCGTGAACTGATAAAGCAAGATCGTCATGTGACATACCGTGAGATTGAGGCGTCTTTGGACATTAGTATGACTAGCATCAATAAAATATTGCATGAACATTTGAGCGTAAAAAAAAATTGTTCGCGTTGGATCCCGCATAATCTGACAAACGCTCAAAAAAAGGCTCGTGTCGATTGGTGCAAGGAAATGTTGGAAAAATACGTTCAAGGTACATCAAAGGCTGTTTATAACATCTACACGGGCGACGAATCATGGATCTATGCATATGAGCCGGAAACAAAACAGCAATCAACTGTATGGGTCTTCCAAGGCGAGGCAAAACCAACAAAAGTTGTTCGAGGAAGAAGCACATCGAAACAAATGATTGACTGTTTCTTCGGCATTAACGGTCATGTGGCAACAGTGGCGTTAGAGCAACGCAGGACGGTCAATTCTGAATGGTACACGACCATTTGTTTGCCAGAAGTCAACGGAGAAATTCGAAAAAAGCAGAAGAACAGGCGAATCATTCTTCATCATGACAATGCGAGCTCTCACACATCGACTCAAACAAATGCATTTCTGACTGAGCGAAAGATCGAACTGATGGGTCATCCGCCGTACAGCAATGATTTGGCACCCAATGACTTCTTCTTATTCCCACACATCAAAAATAAATTACGTGGACAACGATTTTCGACCCCCGAAGAAGCGGTTGATGCATTCAAAATGCATGTTTTGGAGTTACCTCAATCGGACTGGAAAAAGTGCTTTGAAAAATGGTTCAAACGCATGCAAAAGTGTATTCATCATCATGGAGAATATTTTGAAAAACAATAAAACCAATTTCGATCCTACATATTTTTTTTTTTCATTATTAGGCCAGAAATATAAATAGCAACCCTCGTAACATATTCAGATTTAAATATATGTATTTATTCTTAATGCAAACGAAGAAAAAAGTAAATAATAATAATAATAATTCATCCGAAGTAAAAAGTTAAAAAAAAGAAATAATTACAATAATTCAGACGATCAAAAATCATTTTTAAAACTTCCCTTAAAATAAAATATAATAATTTTTATGCAATATATTAAAATTTTGTCAAGTGCATTAAGTTGTTTAAAAAAACAAATTTCAAGTAAAATAATTTCATCATAAAGGAATGTTATTTAAAACTAACAGAATAATTTCGTAATTCGATTTTTTCTGTAAATTATGATACATTTAAATTTTATTTTTACAAATTAATTTTTCGAAATAGTCTTGTTCCAACAATGGTATCTTTTTTTAAATGGTGAAACTATTTCAGAAAAAGTAATTTTGATACATTTAATAAATTTCTTCTGAGATGTTTATTTAATTGTTTTCTGGTGAAAAAAAAAAAAAAAAAAAAAATTAATTAATAAAAGTTTATATCGCCGTATTATCAATATTTTAAAATTTTGCTAAAATGCATAAATAGGTTATAATACCAACGAAGTGAAATTTAATTTTTAATAATACTATAACACTTCACATTAACATTCAGTAAACAAACAAAAAAAAACAAAAAAAAAAAAAAAAAAAAAACAGGTTTATATCGCCGTATTATCAATATTTTAAAATTTTGTTCAAATGCATAAATATGTTATAATATCAATGAAATGAAATTTAATTTTTAATAGTACTATAACATTTCACATTAACACAGTAAACAAAACAAACAAACAAAAAAAAAAAAAAAAAAAAAAAAAAAAACTTATATCGCCGTATTATCAATATTTTAAAATTTTACTAAAATGCATAAATAGGTTATAATATCAATGAAATGATATTTAATTTTTAATAATACTATAATGTTTCAAATTAACATTCAGTTAAAAAAAAAAAAAAAGAGAAAGAAAGAAAAAATGTATCTGTATAGGGATTAAACGACGACTAGGTACAGTCAGCCAAAAAAAAAAAAAAAAAAGCCACCCCCCCCCCACCTAATTTCGCCGTAAATTATCGTACAAGCATGCGGCTGGTACCTATCGATCTGCATCAACGTCTAGTTTTTAATGGTGTACTTCGATTTTACTTAAGGGGTCATCTACATATTAAAACATGTATAAACTTAATTTTTTTCAATAACAACCCCTATTTTTGACCTCATATTCCGATTTTTGAGATCAAGGCTGTTCGGAAAACCTACTTATTTATACACTTTAAATCAATTCTAAACAGAGTTACACGTGAAAATGTGTTAGGGGACCGTCTATACATTTAGAAAAAATAAATTTTGATCTACCACGCAATATACATTATTTATTAAATTCCACACCGGAAACAAAGTTCAGAAATGTTTATTATAAATTAAAAAACGATTCTAATTCGCAAAACTTTCTGTATTAGTTTATGAATTAAAAGATTTTTATTGGTTTCTATTTATTAAACATTGAATAGTAAAATACATCACTTCATACGAAGAAAATTAAATAGCTTGAATCATATGAACCCTACAATACAATGTTGAATTACAAAAATCTAGGTACCAAGGTAAAAGAATAATAGTAATAATGATAATAACATTAATAGCGGCTAAAAGAAACAAAAAAAAAAAAAAGTGTTTAATATTTAAAAAAATAATTATCTACTTCTTGTTGGGTATATTTTTATTTTATACAGTAAGCCCCGCATGAAAGTGTTACTATAAAGTTTTACATTTAATTTTAGGCGTACAAACCAACAATAGATTATATGCAAAAATATAAATAACAAGATTTAAACTAAAATCTGAGAAAGGATATTTAATATTTTCGCGACTGCTGATGTAGTTTCACGTCATTTGGAAATCTGTTACTCCTCCAGTGGGCGTTTCTTTCACAATTTGTGTGTTACGATAATTCTTAAGAATATTCCTTATATTCATATTTATATAAACAAAATAGTATGAAATAAATACTTTCACTAGAAAGAGTATCATTATTGTGTATATTCATATGAAAATAAATATGGATATAGAAAAAACGGTTTCCTATTGCCTAGAACGAATATTCCCCCGTTCTACAGTCGTCTACTTTACTTGAATTCTTAATTTTAAATGCGTAAAATCTATATCTTTAAAAGTTATAAGAAATATTACTTAGTTTTAAATTATTTTTCCGTGATAAATGTGTCACCAGTTTTACGCCGTGATTAGAATAATCGAAAATAAATAATATTGCGCTTTGTTTCAATGATAGATTTTAAAAACTTAAAAAAAAAGAAAAAAAAAAAGAAAAAAAAAAAAAAAGAAAAAAAAATTCCACTATATTTTTCGGTATTAAAAAAAACATTTAATAAAAAGTTTATATTTTATTATGTTACGTCATGCGATAAAATTTAAATAGCATAAACGGTAGAGTAAACGAATACGAAAATGTCACAACAAGATTAAAACAGAAAATATGTTTTAAAAAAATCTGATAAAAATTAATTATATTAATTTAAAAGAAAGCAAAAACAAAAGTATTGTTCACTGCATATTGCTCTTTCAAATAATAATCCTCGTCCTACCGCATTTTCTAAATCATGATAAATAACTTGAGATGCACGAATCCTAGAATATTCAAGTTAAAAACAAAAGACAAAAGGGATAAAATAGAATTTTAGCAGTGAGAAACTAGAAAAAGTTATGTAATATTTAAGAACAGAGACTTAACATTTCAGAATCGAGTAAACTCCTTTTTGCAACGAAAGCCACACCTTTACAGAATTTTTCTAAAATTTTACATTATAAAACAAAATTATTTTACACACTTCCAATTAAATCATTTAAATTTTGTCTTCAGCATTCAATGTAGTAAATGCCATTGACTTTTATGCATACCAGCGTCACATATAGAGTCATATACGAGTATGCAAACTAGTTTTTTTAATACTGTTTCCGCAATATAGAGGCGGGGCTACATTTCTTTTGGAATTATTTCCCAATCTCTTGCCTGCATTGCGATAATTTTATAAAAAAATAAGCCAATTTGTATAATAAACATCGAAATGTTCCTTAAAAAACAATTATAATAACTTAAAGGTAAATTAAAATAGTTTTTCGTCAAAATGTATAGAAATATTGACTCACAGAGGATACAAATTAGAACAAGTGACGCCCCCCTAACAGCAGTAAAAAATGAAATATCACTGTAACTCAAAAAATAATGTTAGGAACGAGCTATAAATTTGGAAACTCATGTTTTTGATGATGGCCGTTCTATTCGTGCAAAAATTAGCATAGGTCATAATTCATAATTTTTTCAAATATGAATTTATTAATAATTTTCACAATTCAAAAAATGTTTTTTTAGCAAAAATTTGCATGGAATATGTTTGGGTCACTTCATTCTAACGAATAAAAAAAAAAAAACAGAATTTAAATATCATAATTATTTCGGAAGATATGATTTAGTGTTTGTCACATTCATTTAACATTAGCATCCCCAAACTTTGACAGCTTATAACTCTATGAAAAAATGAGCGAAATATATCATAAAAAACGGCAGTTTTTTGAGTGACGCAGCAAAGCTCAAACAAAGCTTAGCAGCGACACTCTATTATACAGCTAATTTAACATCAAAGGAATTTGGAAACGCCGACATTTAATATCTCAGTAAATTGGAGATATTCTGATCTAATATTTTCAGAATAATCTTTTGTCTTCTGCATGATGCTATCCTGAAAGTTTCACACTTCAACATTGTATATATTTTGAGATCTGGAGTTGCAATTTAAGACTTCAAAGGAAAAATGTGTTTTGTGTGAGTTTTTTTTCTCGAAAACGGCTCGAAGAAATTTTATGAAATTGATATATGATATTAATTTATTTTGTCTGAGACGCATGACGTTCTCCGTTTTTCCCAAAAAACTCTTGTTTCTTAGATAATTTAGCTTGAAAATCGAACTATTTTTCCTCCGCCATGCATGGATTTGAACCGCAGATTCTCAGAATTCAGAACAGGCGTCATTCGGTTTTCTGAGGCTGTGGTTGGTTGGTCCAATCTGAATGCAGTCAATAAAATATTTAGATTTTTTTTATTAAATGCAAAAAGGAAACTTCATTGTTTGTTTTAAATACTTATTATATATATACTAAATTAAATTTTACTTAAATATTTCTTTCTTTTTTGTTATGAAGGAAATTATTTGATTTTAAAATTTCACATTTCGCCAAAATACTATTTAGATAATATTTCAAATAAGGAAATATTTTGTAATTATATGTATTCTATTTAATAAGTATTCATAATAAATTTATAATTTTTTAAGAGAAAATATTTCACATTTTTTTTCCGATTAATTTTTTCCGACGTAAAACCCAACTAATCAATCAACCGATTAATTTTTTTCATCATTCATGTATTCATTCGCCGCCTCTGATTGGTGTTTCTTTCCTGCGCTCTCTGACTGGCTGAGGCTGTTGTGGTTTTATTGTACAAAGCGTTTGCGGGAGCGGAGCTCCTCTCAATTTGCGCATGCTCCAATTTAGAGAAGAATTTCGAAGTATTATTCAGAGAGAAAAATTTTGGCGCCATCTTTTAACTTAATATAGAGTTACTATAAAAACGAGTGTGATCGCTTTCTCATTATTGATTCTATATTTTTCTTTTGTAATTCGTAGTTCCTTTCTAAATTTTTATTAATTACCATTCTCTCGCTCTCCTTTTTTTTTTTTTTTTTTTTTTTTTTTGAATTGAGTGATGTAATTCTGGTGCGCTAATTTTTTTTTTCCCCCTATTAAGACAAAATGGAAAATAAAAGGATTACTCTATATTGCATTACAAGAAATTTATATATATTAAATAAGAAAGGCTTGCTCATGTATATTAAAATTTAATATTTGAAGTATCATAATCAGAGGGAAACATATTTATTTAAAAAATGGAAGATAAACATATTATTGTTAAAATGACTAAATTATTATTATTATTATGTATTATTATTTTGTTCTTAATGAATGGCAGTCTATAATCAATTGCTGTATAAATAACAATAAAATCATTAAAATGTACTTCAATTTTATTATTTTGCTATTAGGCAATTTATGATTTTTAAATAATTAAATGTCCATTATGTATTTCTACCAGTAAAACAAGAATATTTCGCCCCCCCCCCCCCTACACACAAGCACTTCAGATATTAATAGTTTAGGTTAATGAAATTTCCTTTTACATGATTTTAATTTTAAAACCAACTATAAGCTGTTTTTTTTTTTTTTTTTTTTTTTTAAAGAATTTAAAAAGAAATAAAGAAAGTATATATTATTTCTTCGGTGCATTGCTGAAAAAAAAAAAAAAAAAAAAGAACAGAAAAAGAGGGGGGATAGCAGAATATATTAATATAAACTAAACTTTGTCTGCATCTAATTATTCTTTAAAAAGGAATTGAAATTTGATTTATCAAAATAAATAATCGTTAATAAATGAAAGTATTTTTGTAAAATTACATGAATATTATATGATCTGCCATCTTGTTTCGAGTGCCAGCTATTTGAAATATTCAAATTCTCATTAAAAAGGTATTTATGATCCAATTTACTTAAAACTCCATATATACGAAGCCCTCATTAATATTTCCATTAAGTCCATTAATTAATTGTAGCCGCCATTTTTAAATAAAATGGCAGCTACATGATAAGAAAAATAAAATCTACTCTTTCTATGAGCTGGAAGGACTTGATCAGTTGATCAATAACCCCTAAAAAGTAATGATATCAGAACAAAAACCCTTAACGGGTTAAAAGTTTGTGACGCAGCACTTTATTTCGATATGAATTGGAAATATGGGTCTTAAAAATAATATCAAATTTTGAGTGACGCTTTGCTATTAATTGAAATATACATAGATTTTTCTTATTTCATAATTTGCTTTTTTCTTCTATTTATATTTACATCACAGTACATTCATAATATTTTCAACTTCAACGTGAAAAAATATATAGAATTTACTCACTGATGCTTTTTCATTTGCATCTCGTGAATTCAAAATATGAGTTTTAAAAGAAATGATATAATTTCAGTGACGCCTGAGTGTTACTTTAAAAAGATTTCTTTTTAGATTCCATAACAATCACTTTTGTTTTGTTGAATAAAGTGTATTTACATATTGAAATAATGATTTTAATTTTTAAATATACTGTCAAATAATAAAACTTTCACTCAATGCACATTATAAATTGAAGTTATCTAGTTCAATAAATTGATTTGTCTGTTGCGTCACGCTATCCAAAACTGTAAGTAAAATTTATGTAAATGTTACTTTGCACACATTTTGACTGTTAATACTATGATACAAAGAGATTGTGTGATGCAAAAAGAAAACATTTGCAGAAATTTTACTTGCAGTTTTGGATAGCGTGACGCAATAGACAAATCAATTTATTGAACTAGATAACTTCAATTTATAATGTACATTGAGTGAAAGTTTGATTATTTGACAGTATATTTAAAAATTAAAATCATTATTTCAATATGTAAATACACTTTATTCAACAAAACAAAAGTGATTGTTATGGAATCTAAAAAGAAATCTTTTTAAAGTAACACTCAGGCGTCACTGAAATTATATCATTTCTTTTAAAACTCATATTTTGAATTCACGAGATGCAAATGAAAAAGCATCAGTGAGTAAATTCTATATATTTTTTCACGTTGAAGTTGAAAATATTATGAATGTACTGTGATGTAAATATAAATAGAAGAAAAAAGCAAATTATGAAATAAGAAAAATCTATGTATATTTCAATTAATAGCAAAGCGTCACTCAAAATTTGATATTATTTTTAAGACCCATATTTCCAATTCATATCGAAATAAAGTGCTGCGCCACAAACTTTTAACCCGTTAAGGGTTTTTGTTCTGATAAACTATACCATTTTCCGTGATGATTTGATCCAAAGAATTCAAATAAATTATAAAAAAGGGGGGTTACTATTGAAAAAAAATGAAGTTGATGTCAGTTTTAATACGTAAACGACCCCCTAAGTAAAATTTAACTATAACATTATAAACAAGACGTTATTACAAACTGATCGGTACCAGTCGCATGTTTCTACGATAATTTACGGCGAAATTAGGTGGTTTTTTTTTTTTTTTTTTTTTTTTTTGGGCTGACTGTACATTATATGGAAAAGTTCGTGTGTGTGTGGGGGGGGGGGATGCATATGAAAAATAATCTTTTTCAAAGGAATTATTCTGATATTAATAAGATGTTTGGAGAATGAAAACAAAAAAGATCACTTTTAAAAACACGTAATGTTTAATAAGTAGATTTTTTGTTTTCACCTAAATTTATTTAATTTTCTTTCCTCATTTCAAATAATGTTAAGTTGAATCTTCAGAAACAAGACATTTTTGCAGTTCTTTTGGAAAACGAGCTAGAAAGGTAGCAAAAGAAAACAATGTCTTTCGCTTTTAATAATTCGAATAAATGTATTTCAGATCTTTTTTTTTTTTTTTTTTTTTTTTTTTTTTTCAAAATTAGTGAAATATTTGCAAATATTTTTATTTTAATCTATTATCTTTTTCTTTTAAATGTCTTGAATATTTTGAAAGTAAGTAATTAGCATTTTTATGTAAGTTTATTTCATTCCATTTTCATTTTAGCATTTTTATCGACGTTTATTTGTTTTCATTAATATATATTTATCTAAAATCTTTTAAAGGCATTATTTTTATGATAGATGTATTGATTTATTTGCTTGTATAAGTGTAGATACAGAATTTTATTAAAAATCGGATGGTAGACTACTAAAATAATATGCTACTGATGTAATAAATTTTATTACGTATATATTAAAACCATCAAACGATTTTAAATTTATGGATTTGTCTTATTATTATTATTATTATTATTATTATTATTATTTTATTTATTCATAATACTTTTATTATAATTAAAGTTTTTAATTATTATTGTGTGTTAAAAATTTTTAGATCTGCGGAAGTTTTAGAAAACCTTACAGGTAATGCATTCTTTTAAATTAACAGAACTATTAATTCAACCAACGGATTTAATAAGAAAACCTATGTGTGCGCAAAATGTATTGTCGCTTAGTTATTAAATATTGAACTGGCAGATTTAAACACAGAATTTTCTATGGGAGCAATGTAAATTTCAAGTAAATAATAATAAACGTAATGAGCGCTTTCTTTTCCCCTTTTCCCCATCAAGTTATTTTTATTTTTTAATAATTTTAAAGTTGAAATGGGGTTTTTATTGAATACCTTTTGAATCAGTTATCTGATTCAGCTAAAAAATACGGTGGTAGCAAGAATTTTTCCTGATTAATAAGCGTACAAATTACCGTAACGATCGGTTGAACGATGTCGTTTTTATAGCGATTTAAAACATATATATATGCAGTCGAACCTCGTTAACGTGAATTACTTTTAAGAAGAACTGTTTCCACAATCCCCGTCAAAATGAAAATTAGTTTAGTTATATGAAGATTAGTTACCGATATCATGAACTACTGATAACATGAAAAAAATTTTTATCACTCCTGAGATTCACGTTAACGAGATTCGACTGTATTTGTATCAAGGTGGGCTAATGCAAATTTCCACAACGTTAAATTCACTGATTGAAAACAATAATCCAGTCGTATTATTAACTACCACTAAAAATTAAAAGCTAAACATAATTTTTCTTGGCGTAAATTCTTATTGGTAATTTGTAGATTCATAGAGATGTCTTATCTAATCAGAAATGATGCTATGCTGCTCCAGTATATAAAAAAGTTCGCTGGGAAACAGATTTTTTTATATAACATTTTAAGTTCGAAAATTAGTATTTATTAGAAAGCTCTATAAACAAATAATGTACTTTTAAAAAAGACCCAGTTTTCTATGACCTGATGGTTATCCTCTTAGAGAGGTTTCTTATCATACGTGTGTGTGTCTAAAATTTCTACATAATAATAATAATAATAATAATAACAGGAAACTTAGCTTCCATTCTACTTTATGAAAAAAAAAAAAAAAAAATCTCTATAAATAATAACGTAACAATTAAATATCGTGTATTGAAAAAACAGTTAATTTTTTAAATGATGAATAAATAACTTCAATAACTTTCGGAAAACTGCTTTATCTTTGTTAAGGGCAACCTATAGCTATATACAGAAAAAAATTACAGTGTTTGTTTCTGAAACAGTAAGACATCAGTTCCCAAAAAAATCGCTGTCAGTTTCCAGCAACTCACAAAATTATTATCAATGAATCTAATATAATAAGTATGAAATTAAATATTAAGTATTAAAGACGAGAAAAAAGTGAGTATCTAATTAAAAATTCGATACAGCATTCAGGTGGATCACGTAAAACAGTAAAGGAGTTAATAGCTGAGTTGAGTAACTTAAAGCTTTGAACAAAATTCGCTAAAATTTGTGGAAGATGGATAATACATTTAAAAATGTAATTTTTAAAATAATACTTTATAATAATAATAGTTATAGAAATTATTCTCTAAAGGACATATTACAATGCATTGTGTATAAAGTATAATTTCAACCAATAACAGTGGAAAACAGAGGCACAACAAGGAATATATATATAATATTAAAACTACCTTTTTGGTTTGTACTTTAGAAAATTGTTGCAAGTCTGCAATAAAATAAATAAATTACAAGACATCTAATATTGCATTTTGCAATTCGAGAGATTTACAACTTTTATATAAATGTTCAAATTTAACGAATATTTTCTTTTTGGGAAATATTCGTTAATAATTGACTATTAATATAAATATTTTTTTTTTTTTTTTTTTTTTTTTTGAGGTTCATTTTATGATGAATAATGTAATAATTAACGCGTAGAACAGGTGTAGTATAAATTTTTAATAAGAAATGCAAACGAAAATATTGCTTGAAGCTAATTGCTTTTCCGTATCAAAGTAGGGTGATCAATTTATTAAAATATTGTAATGCTTTTAAGTTGAACAAAACAAGGGATTTATAAGAACTTAATAAGAATTAATTTCGTAATTGAATTGAAGTTGAATACAAAATCATACATTAATTAAACGCATTTTCAAAAAATAAAAATAAAATAAAATAAATAAAATAAAAATAAAAATAAAATAAAATAAAATAAATAAAATAAACAACACTTTATAGCAACAGAAAACATAAGAAATTTCGTTAAAAAAAAAAAAAAAAAAACTTTAATTATCATGATTATTTACTTATTTACTTGAAAATCTGGTAACCACATCCAAATATAACTAGTATGTTGTGGCCACCACAAGACTTTCTTCTAAACAAATTCACTCAGTAACAATATTTAAAAAAAAAAAAAAAAACTTAAGTTTTTTTCGTTAAAAGTAAAAAAAATAAAAAATCGATAACTTTGTTTTAAATTATCCCAGATTTATAGTTCAACCATTCGTTTTAAAGGTATTGACGAGACCTTGCGAAAGATATCCATCTTGAGAATTTACCCCCCCCCTTCCCCCCAGGAGGGGACCGATGCCCCCACATGCACAGAATTTTTTTACTAGTTAACTACTACTATTATCAATAATTCATATTAATTTTACAATCACAAGTTTAAAATAACTCTCATTATGCACATTTATACGAAATTTTGTCCTATACTGCCATGTTAAAAGTTTACAAAAAATGCGATCATAGCGCCACCTGTTGAGCGATTGATTCTCAAATCTAATCAACACCAGTTTATGTTAGGTTGCAACTAAATACCAAGTTTGGTTAAATTTCGTTCATTGGTTCGTGAGATACAGCGTCCACAAAAAATACGTGATACACACAGACAGACAGACAGTTTCTAAAATCTATCAATTCGTGTTTAGAACAGCCCAAAACGTGTAAATCCATCAAGAAACTGAGGTCTAAAATTTTCACGAATCCAATACTTTCTCTATATTACATATAGAAGAAAGTAAAAATGTGATTTTTTTTTTTTTTTTTTTTTATGACGCAAAAAGTTTAAAAAAAAAAAAAAAACTAATAATTCAAACATTTGTAGCAATTTTAAAAAATTGTCTTAAATAATAAAAAAAAAAAAAAAAAAAAAAAAATTACATAATTTTAATTCAAAATATTAAAATTTTCTCAAGTGTATTAAGTTGTTCAAAGAAGAAATTTTAGGTAAAATGATTTCATAATAAATGTTTATTATTTAAAACTAATGCTAGAAAGATTCCATAATTTGATTTTTAAAGAAACTTATTATGAATTTAAATATTATTTTCACAAATTAATTTATTGAGATAGTCCTGTTACAACAATGGTATTTTTTTTAATATTTATTTATTTATTTTTTTTTTTTTAATGCTATTTCAGTAAAAACTATTTTGGTACATTTATTAAATTTCTTACGAGATTTTTTTTCTAAATGTTTTATGGTAAACAAAAATAAATTTTAAATTGTCTTATTATCATTATCTTAGAATTTTACTAAAATGCAGAAATAAATGATTATATTAAAGAAGTGGAATTTTATTATTACTATAAATATATAGTTTCAGATTAGTATTCAGTAAACCAACAACAACAACAACAAAAAAAAAAAAAAAAAAAAAAAAAAAAATAGAGAGAGAGAGAGAGAGAATATTTGTCTCTTTAGTTTTAAATATTTTAAATGAAAGATTTAATGAAGAATAGACACTGTATGGAAAATATTGGTGAAAAAAGTGCACCTGAAAAATCTTCTTCAAAAGAGTTATTCTAATTTTAATGAGTTGCTTGGAGAATGAAAACTTTGATACACTCATATATATATATATATATATATTAGGGGGGAAAAGATCGCTTTTAAAAACACGTGATGTTTAATAAGCAGATTTTTGTTTTCCCTTAAATTTATTTAGATTTTTTTTTCTCATTTCAAATAATGTTAAATTGAATTTCCAGATGCTTAAAAATAAGACATTTTTGCAGTTCTTTTGGTAAATGAACTAGAATTGTAGCAAAGGAAAATTATATTTTTCGTATTTGTTTCGAAATTAGTGAAATATTTGTAAATATTTTTATTTTAATCGGCTATCCTTTCTTTTTAAATGTCTTGAACATTGTGAAAATAAATTATTAGCTTTTTTATGTAACGTTATCTCTTTTTCTTTTTCTTTTTATTTATTTATTTATTTTATTTTTTATTTTTTTTTTTTATAAAAAATCTTCCGAATGCGTTTATGGTATAATAGCTGTATTGATTTATCCTCTTGTGTAAGTCTTCGCTAAGATATGGATTTTTTTTATTTTTTATTTATTTATTTATTTTATTTATTTATTTATTATTATTTTTTTAAGTAAGACAGGTCATACTGCTTCATTCAGACAGCTATACCAAATTTTTATCTATCACCTTGGATGAATGTCCAAACATTTTTGTTTTCGTTTTTTCTAAATACATACTATGTTGGTCATTGTATCCGTCTGGATTACACTGCTCTGAAAATAAATAAATAAATAAAAAATCGAGATCTGATACCATTTTTGCTGATTCTTATGTAAAATGACCTCCTGAATCCGAATATGACTCCCATTTTGCTCAGTCACCCACCGTTTTCTAGATACGCCACCCCCTCCCTCAATTTCTTTCCCTGTTCGATAATTTTATGACCATGAATTTGATTTGATTAATGAAAAATAATTAATTTAACACCTACAAACAAAAAATATATAAAGTTTAAAAAATAACAGATTAAAAATATATAAGATATGTAATGCCTAATTTCAGTGGCAAATCCCCCCCCCCCCCAATTAAAAAAAATCCTTGTTTAAATGTTAATAAATATCCATGTTTTAGAATTTTCCAACTCTGTAGCCCTCAAAAGATATTTAACGGTTAAAATTATTCTCCCTCCTCCTAAAAATCAAATGTATAGCCATAAAATCCCCGAAAAATGATAAAAATAGGGGGCCATTCCTAAAAAACAGTGGGTGTTAGGGCAAAATGGGCGTCCTATTCGGATTCAGGAGGTCATTTTACATAAAAATATGCTGAAATGATGTCAGATGCAATTTTCATGCCGAGCAGTATTTGTCCGGATTATTAGACTTTATCAAAAATTGGTACTTCAACGTCTTATTTGCATCAGACATTATTCAATAGGTCATTTTTATTTATTCCTTATTATATAATAGCATATATTGATTCGATCGACTTGTTACCATAATCAGATACATTCCTGAGGGGGGCGTCATCCCCCCTCAACCCCCCGCTCTATCTCTCTTTGTGTACCCATCGGTATATCATATATATGCATTCTTAATAAAAGACGGTCTTGCATTATATCTCTGAAATTCATAAATACCAAATTTCGTAACTACCAAATTTCATTCAAAGAAAATTACATAGCATATCAGAAATATTTTGCGTAAACTTTAAACTAATTACTAATTCTATGCCGACAATTTTCAACAGGAAAACATGCTTTTAAAATTCTAATAAAATTTCATTATATTTTATATTAAAATACACTTTTAAGAAATACCGACTATAGACCGTAATAGTACGAAATTCTGTATCCCGGAAAAGTAGCCAGAGTCATTATAAACGGAAATAATAAGAATAAACCTAATTAATTATAACTCATTAATTTTTCAGATTAATTTGACATCATTTGGATGCTTACATTACATACTCGGAATTATTTTGTGTGGTCTCATAAATTATTTAGTCTATACATACCCTTTTTAAAGAGTAAACATGATTTTTAAGAATCTTTATAATGTATGTTAGTTCTATTAAGTTCAATGCAGCATAAACGCATTAAAGTGCGCACTTAAATAAAAATTTGCCCATAGGCTTTAATGTTACTAAATTCTTTTGTGTGTCTCTGTAAACGATCCATAAACATTTTATACACCAGTAAAAACTATTCAGCTTATTTTGCGTTTAAAATTAATAATTGTTCCAAATTTAACATCGTTTGGATGACTACGTGACATTGTCAGAACACTTTTGTAAGGTCTTGTACATTACTTAGAAAGCTTAAGAGCACATATTTTCTTCAAACAACATAAGTTTAAGCATCTTACTCACGTACGCTAGTTTAATTTTCTTAATTGCAAAGATGTTAAAATGCGTTTAAACGAAATTCACCCCATACGCAGTAATGTTAAGTATTTTGGCGTATCCCTGTACACAATCCATAAAAAGTATAGACATAAAAAATTATATAGCTAATGATAAGAAAAAAATTTGTGTGTCTCTGTACGCGAACTACAAATGGAATACACACTGAAAACTATGCGTGGTTCATAAATATGTGTACCAAATTGTAAGTCAATAGCGTGACTTTTGCGGCCGCTATCGCGGTACATACAAATTCTCCCCATAGGCCGTAATGATAAGAAAATTTTTAGGGTGTCCCTCTACACGAACTACAAACGGAATGCACACCCAAAACTATACAGCTAATTTCGTAGGGATCATGAACATGTGTATCAAATTTCAAGTCAAAATCACTTGCGGCCGCTATCGCACGACAGACAGACAAACGGAACCCAAAATCTTTTTCAGTCTCAACAGAAGGCCTCCACTGACGTTTCGGCAAAAATTGGAAGTCCAATAGTTTGATTTTTGCGGTGGCTATCGCGGTACATACAGATTCTTCCCATAGGCCGTAATAATAAGAAAAACTTTAGCGTGTTCCTGTACATGAACTACAAATGTAATACACACCTAAAACTACACAGTTAATTCCGTCGGGCTCATGAATATGTGTACCAAATTGCAAGTCAATAGTGTGATTTTTGCTGCTGCTATCGCGCGACATACAAATTCGTACCATAGGCCGTAATGATAAAATAAACTTTGACGTGTCCCTGTACACGAACTACAAATGGAGTGCACACCCAAAACTATACAGCTAATTTCATGGGGATCATGAACGTGTGTACCAAATTTCAAGTCAATGTTTTTTTTTTTTTTTTTTTTTTTTTTTTGCGACCGCTATCGCGCGACAAGCACACAGACAGACAGAAAAACAGACGGAACCCAAAACCGTTTTGAGTCTCAACAGAGGTCCCCCACTGACGGTTTGGCAATCAGGACAAAATCTTGGCAACAATTTTTTAGTTCACTTAGATAATTAGTTCAAAAGATATTAAATAAAAACCCTATTTTAAATTTAAAATTATTAAAAAGGAAAAATTAAAATACCAAAAATAAATAAATAAATAAATATTTATAAGATAAAAAACTTTTTATAAACCATGTTTTTAAATTTTCTGTTGAATCATAGCTATAGACTAACTACATTAGCACTTTATCAATGTGTATTGTTACGAAATTGTAAATAATTGTATTTATTTTTGTATAAATTCTTTCAAAGAGGCTTAGTAAGTTGAAAAAATTTCAATTTTCTGCATTTCCAGCACTTTTTCGAGTTAAAATAGTTTAATTTTCCTTTTAAAACGCATTAAAAAGCTCCAATAGGCAGGTAATGGATTTGGCACCAAATTTGGTGACTCTTTGCCCTTGGAGACTTTTTGGCGACTTTTGGCGTGAAATTCCTTATTATCGATATTCCAAAGATGGACGTTCTAATGTGATTGGTTAAAGAGTTACGGTAAATTTGAATTTAAAAAAAAAAGTTGGTTTTAAAAATAAAATATTAATCTTTTCAGAACAACATATATTTGCATCATGAACTACATTAGCACTTTATCAACGTGTAGAAAATCTTTAAAGTGAATGACGTCAATTTTTGACAGATGCATAATTTAACTTTTTACAATTTTTTAACGCTCACGTTTAATCAAATGTATTTATTTTTATGTCTAAAAAAAATGAACTCGTAAATTTTTTTTGGCAACAATTAAATTATAGCTATTAAACTATATGAATATTTTTATAACTATTAGGAGCTTATTATTTTCATATTTTAATCAATTAAAAGAAAACTATTCGAAAATTCAAAAATCTGACTTCGAAGTATTGTGCTGTCATCGGGTTCTGAGCTACTGTGAAAGTTTCAAATGTCTAGCTAGTAGGGAAGTTAGTTAAAAATAGATTGCAAGATTTGTACCGGACAAACAAACACACAAACAAACAAGAATAGAAGTTAATTAAAACATGTAAAATAAATATATTTCTTTTTATGTTTAAAAAATATATTTCTTTTTATATTTAAAAATACTGTGCAAAAAAAAAAAAAAAAAGTCGAAATATTTTTACTTTCTGAACAGTATAGTGAGGAAAGTATTGTAATCATCTCAAAAATCCGAGTTTGAGATTTTGGTGTTTCTACACGTTTTGAGGTTCCTGAATTCATATTTAGTATTTTTACGATGATGTATGTGTGTATGTATGTGTATACACACACATACATAGCATGTGAGTGAACACAATAGAGTCTAAACGCTTTTTTTCGAATGAGCTGAAATTGGAGTCATTTATAGGTCACCATAGCGCTAACCCTATTGATTTTTGTGTATCTAGCACTTATAGGTTTTTTTTGTTTTTGTTTTTGTTTTTTTTTTAGAGAGACGTAAAGAGAAATTCTTTATCGTTATGGTCTATGGGCTCAAACTTTTTAAAGTGCGATAGCGTTTAAATGCCTTATCTGACTGAGCTGAAAATTTATACACATGTTATTAATTACCGTCGCACGAACTGTATAAATTTTGGGGGATCTATCGTTTATAGATTTTTTTTACAGAAAAATCTTTATCATTATAGTCTACATGAGCCCAAATTTTTTTTTAACTACGATAGCGTCTAAACACCTTATTCAATTGAGCTGAAAATTTATATGCATGCTATGGGTCGCCGTTACACGAAGTGCATAAATTTTGGTGAATCTAGTACGTGTAGTCCTTTTACAGAGACACAACCAAAAATACTTTATCATTATGCTGTGTGGGATCAAATTTTTTAAAGTGCGATAGCGTCTAAACGCCATATCAGATTGAGCTAAAAATTTATATTCATGTTTTAGGTCACTGTCACACTAACTATATAAATTTTGGACTATGTAGCGCTTAAAAATTTTTTAGAGGAACACAAAGAAAAATTCTTTATCATCGTGGCTTACGGGCTCAAATTATTTTTAAACGCGATAACGTCTAAACGCCTCATCCGTTTGAGCTAAAAATGTATATGCATGTTGTAGATCACCCTCGCATGAACTGTTTAGATTTTGGTGACTCAGAACATGTAGAATTTTACAGGGACACAAAGAAAAATGCTTTATCATTTGGGTCTATAGGCTCAAATTATTTAAAGTGCGATAACGCATAAACGCTATATCCGATTGATCTGAAAATGTATACACATGCTATAGATCCCCTTCACACGAGCTGTATGAATATTGAAGAATCTAGTACTGATAGTCTTTTTAAAGGGACACAAAGAGAAATTCTTTAACATTGTGGCTTATGGGCTCAAATTATTTAAATTGCGAAAGCGTCTAAATGCGTCACCCAATTGAACTGAAAATTTATACATCTGTTATAGGTCACTGTCGCACGAACTGTATAGATTTTACCAAGTCTAGCCTTTATAGACTTTAATAGGCCAGTATTGAAACCCTTGGAGAAATTTGAAATTTGATGCCGAAGTAGCCAGACGTTTCTCGCCAATTATACAATTGTGATAGTTATTCTAATTCATCGCCAAAATGGTAACAAAAATTTAAAAGCTGCCAAGGAGCTCCTCTGTGAAATCTATATCAAAGAAATGTTAAGAATGGAAGGTCATAACCGACAGTATTGGAGGAAACAGTTACTGCATGCCCTTATATAGAAGAATAAATTAAAATAAGTCCTATTGTACTAAATTCAATTTTGTTCAATGCAGAATTTTATTCGTAGTACTTAGAAAATATAAATAAGCTAAGTTTTTTTTTTTTTTTTTTTATTGGTTGGTTGACTATTTTGACCTCTAAAAAGAATATGCGACTTATATAATAAATTGAGAATATTTCAACTTACAGATTTGTCTTCTTCTTACCTATATATATGGTGAGAAAGTATTGTTTTGGGGTCAAATTTTCGAAATTGAGTTTTTGTTATATTTACATATTTTGAGGTCCCCTGAATCTAAAAAAAAAACATATTTTTAGTGGTTGATCAGCTGTCTGTGTGTGTGTCTGTCATCAGTATATATGAAAAACAAATAGTAGCAGAAAGCCCACGTGTATCATATAGGGATGCTTTACTAAACTTTTCGTTGAGATCAAGCAAATGGTTCGTATACAGGGACATCCAAGAGAGTTCAAATACATTAAGTATATGGGAAAATTTCTGGTGAGTACAGTGTAGCATATATAGGCTGAATTAAACAAAACGGAATGAACAGTATTATATGCATTAAAGCCTGTTTTGTGTAGATTGTGCAGAAAAAAAAATGTTATATCTCCATGAACACATGCGGTAGCTTCATAAAAATTTATACATATAATCAGAAGAAAAAAAAATCCTCTTAATCACATGCTACAGCCAAAATGCATTTCATGCATCACTTTTTACAGGGCGATCCAAAACATTTTGACTTTTGTTTAATTTTTTATTGGTCCCCTTTTCCTTTTCAGGTCACAACTTTTGCTGAAGAATATGAGGTATAACATGTTCTTTACACTACCAAAGTTTCAAGATAAATCCTATAGAGCTTTTCTAGATATTTGGCAAAACGTCTAAATTCGAGTGTTGAAATACTTATTTGTAGATAGTGTATAATAACGTAACAACTAATGATCACATATTGAAAAAATACAATTAATTTTTAAAATGAGGAATAAACAACTTTATAAACCTTCAGAAAAGCATTATGTCTTTGTTAAGAGAAATCTATAGCTACAGAGAAAATACCAATGTAAATAAGATGTTTCAGAAACAATGACAAATCAACACTCCTCTCCCCCCCCCCCCAAAAAAAAAAAAAAAAAAAAAAAACAGTTATTGCCTTTTAACTTACAAAATTACGATCAATGAATATAAAATAAATGCGCGAAACGAAATATTAAACCTTAAAAACGAGAAATAATTAAGTTATCTAAATGCATATACCACACAGTAATCAGGGGCATTGAAAGGTCACGTGTGAGTAAAGGTTTAAAGCTTCAAACAGAATTTGTTAAAATGTGTGAAAGAATGATAATATATTTTAAAAAATAATTAAAAAAAAAAAATTAAAGTATATTTTACAATAATAAAATGTATACAAATTCTCTAAAGGACATGGTACAGTGTATATATATAAAGTATAATTTCTACCAATTACCATGCAAATTGGGGCACAAAACATATAATTTTTTTTGTGTGTGTGTGTGATTTAGAAAGTTGTTGCACACATGCAATAGAATAAATAAAATAAAAAACACATAAAGTTCAAATTTTTACATTTTTAGATAGCTAAAACTCTCGTACAAATATTTTAATTTAACGAATATTTTATTTAAAGAAAATATTCGTAACTAACTGATTATTACTATTAATAATATTTCGAGATTTGTGTAATGTAAAAATTATCGCGTAGAACTGATTTTGTATGAAATTTTAATTAGAAATGAGAATGGAAAATTACGCTACTTGCTTTTCCCGGAGTAGATCAATTTTTAATGCATAGTAATAATTTAAGTTCAACAAAACTAGGGATTTATTCTAAACTTAATTAGAATGAGTTTAGTAATTTAGTGGTAGATACCATACAAAAGCATATATTAAAAGAGCATATTAAAAAGAAAAGGAAAGAAAGAAAAAGAAAAAAAAAAAAAAAAAAAAAAAGGAAGAAGAAAGAAAAAAAGAAAAGAAAACTGCCATTGTAATTAACAGTTAAAAATAAAAAATACAAAAGAAAGAAGCTCAAATTCTCATGATTATTTACTTATTTACTTGAAAACCTTACATCAAGATATAAAAATGCGAATTTTTACAAATGAAGCAAAATAATGAAACCTAATAATAGTTTTAAAATTTTTTCTTAAGCATGAAAAAAATACTAATTTTAATTCAAAATATTAAAATTTTCTCAAATGTATTAAATTGTTCAAAGAACAAATTTTATGTAAAAGGATTTCATAATAAATGTTTATTATTTTAAACTGATACAAAAGAAAGATTCGGTAATTTCATTTCTGTAGAATAACATTACAAATATAAATCTTATTTTAACAAATTAATTTATCGAAATAGTACTGTTCTAACAATGGGAACTTTTTTTTAAATGTTGAAGCTATTTCAGCAAAAGTAATTTTGATACATTTATTAAATTTCCTACGAGATTTTTTTTTTTTTTTTTTTTTTTTTATGTTTCATGGTAAATAAGAATAACTTTTGAATAGTTGCATTACCGTTATCTTAAAATTTACTAAAATGCATAAATAAATCATTACATCAAAGAAGTGAAATTTCATTATTATTGTTAATATAATGTTTCATACCAACATTCGGTAAACCAAAAGAAAAAAAAAAAGAATTTATTTCATTAGTTTTAAATATTTTAAACGAAAAATTTAATGACGACTGTAGACACTATATATACATGGGGGAAAAAATGCATTTGAAAAATAATCTTTTTTAAAAGAGTTATTCTGATTTTAATGAGATGTTTCGAGAATAAAACCTTAGGAAGAAAAAAAAAAGTTTTAAAACACATGATGTTTAATAAGCAGATTTTTGTTTTAACTAAAATTTATTTTAATTTTTTTCAATCGTTTTAAATAATGTTAAATCTCTCCAGATGTTTTAAAATAAGACACTTTTGCAGTTCTTTTCGAAAATAAACTAGAAATGTAGCAACGGAAAACGATGTCGTTCGCTTTCAATAATCCGAATAAATATAGTTCAGAATTTTTTTTTTCTTTCAAAATTAGTGAAATGTTTGTAAATATTGTCATTTTAATCGAATATCTTTTTTTTTTTTTTTTTTTTTTTTTTCTCTCTTCTTCTTTTTTTTAAATGCCATTTTGAAAATAAATGATTTGCCTTTTCATGTGATGTTACTTTTCGTTTTCTCCACCTCCCCTCTCACTCCCTCACACACACACACGCATACACACTTTTTTTTTTTTTTTTTTTTTTTTAATCAAAAATCTTTCAAAGCCATTTAATAGTGAACGCGAATTTTACAGAATATGACCATATGGTCCAATCGATGTATCTCTTCAAAAAACACTTAACCCCGAACTTTTATATAAATCATTATAGCCTTTTTTGTGAAAACAAAACTTCTGTCATATGCTTTAACTGGTCGGTAAAAGGTGAACAATGAATGCGAATGTTCCTGAAGATGAAGATAAGCACAATATATAAAACACTCCCAAAAAACGCTTAACCCCAAACTTTTATCAAAATTGCTATATCCATTTCCGAGTAAACCCAGTTTCTGCCATATGTTGCAACTGGCCGATAAAGGGTAAACAGAGGATATATCCAATCGATTAAGTTTTACGTAAAACAATTAATACCAAACTTTCATCAAAATCGTTATATCCGCTTTTCAGTAAACCCAGTTTCTGCAATTGGCCGATAAAGAGTTAACAGAGAACGGAATTTTTCCGAAGGTGAGAATACGTCCAATCGATTTAACTCCCTCAAAACCCCTTAAGCACAAATTTCCATTAAAATCGTTTTATCCATTTACGAGTAAACCCAATTTGTTGCAACTGGCCAATAAAGGGTTAAAAACGAACGTAAATTTTCCTGAAAATGAGGATAAGCACAATCGTTTTTTCGATCCAAAAAATCCCTAACCTTAAACTTTCAACAAAATCGTTACAGCTATTCCCGAGATTCCTAAGACATACATATGTATATATACTGGGTGTCTCATAAGTCTTCAGACATTTTAAAAATGCATAAAAATTGAACAAATTGGTAGAATTGAACGTGGTTTACTTAAAAGTTATTCTGGTGAAGGGGATTTTTTTTTTTTTCGTAAAGGGGAAAAAAAATTTCCATTTTTGATCGATAGAGGGCGCTGCACCAATGCGTAACGAGGAACAGTCAGAATCCTATAAATTGTACCGTTCTACGATTAACACATCTTATTCACTATTTTGATTCCTATTTGCGAATACATGAAGTTTTAATTGTGATTCTGACTTGGTGGATAATGTGTTATTGGTGATGATGTTTTCACTGAGGTAGGAAACGCCGACTGAAGCTCCACTTACCAGTGTTGTAGTTCGTTTGCAAATTCTAATGTGTGGTGGTGGTGGATACATGTAATAGGATTCATATGCCTGTAAACATTTGTATGAAAATAAATATAGTTTTTTCACGGGATCTGCGATTTGCTCACGTACAGCGCCCTCTATCGACGAAAATTTTAACGATTTTTTTCACAAAAAATAAATAAATAAATAAATAAAATAAATTAATAAATAAAATAATCCTCCTTTACGAGAATAACTTTTTGACAAACCGCGTTCTAACCAATTCCTTCATATTTTATGATTTTTTAAAATGTCTACAGATTATGGGACACCCGGTATATATATATATATGTATATATATATATATATATATATATATATATATTAATAAAATTAGTCTTTTGTCTGTAAATTTCTCAGAATAAAAAAAATTTACGATATCTTTACGTTCCACACACCTTCTGTGTGTGTGTGTGGGGGGGGGGGGTCGTTGTGTCTTCTGTATATCTGTAACGCTGTTTTAGTCTGGGAATCACATGAGAATGATAGGACGAAATTGAACGACACGTGGCTAGAATTTAGGTCTGTATTCAACGTAAAATTATATCTAGGAAATTTTGCGAAATTCCTCCCCTGTTCTGCGCTTGGGGGGCAGGAGGTAAAAAAACACGTTTGTAAGGATAACTCGGCTCTAAATTACTTCATGGTGAAGAAATTGCACATGGGTATTTTAGACTTGAATAAAATAAATAAATAAATAAATTCTGAAATTTTTGATTTTTTGATTTTTAAGGGGGGGGGGGAGAAAATCGATTTTTTTTTCGGGAAATTTCGTAAATTTCGGATTATTGAGTAGAACTCTACCAAAATGGTACAAATATGTTAAAAATAGCCATGTGGCTTCTTTATACTAGTTCCATAAGCTCATTTTTTTTTTTTTTGGTATTTTCGTCTTTTTTTTTTTTTTTTTTTTTTTTTTTTTGGTATTTTCGTCTTTTTTTTTTTTTTTTTTTGGTATTTTCGTCTTTTTTTTTTTTTTTTTTTTTTGGTGTGTGTGTGAGGGGGGGGGGGAATTACGAGGGGCCAAATTCGAGACGACCTTTTAGCTCTAAACTTCTCCTGGGAAATCTATGGAAGTTGCGGTCAAGAACTTTGTGGATTATTTAGCCTATCCGACACCTATAGTAACAGGAGTTTACAAATTCCCCCCTTTATCCTGGGCGCAGGAAGCAAAAGCACGTTTGTAAGCATAAATTGACTCCAACTCGGCTCTAAGTTATTTCACAGTGGAAAAAATCGCAGACGGAAAAAAAAAAAATTCTGTGATTTTGTAACTTATTATTTTTAAGGTGGGGGAATCGATTTTCAAGGGTTAAATTTCGGATATACCGGATTTTTGAATAGAACGTGTTATGGAATTTTATGAAATACCCCCTTACCCCCATTGGTGTCGTCGGAGGGGCAATAAACACGTTTTCATGAGTAATTCTGCTTTAAATTATCTCAGGAAAGCGATTTCTTGATGCGTCGATTAAATATTGTACCCAATATACAAAGAGATTTTGCGAAATTCGTTTCTACCCTCCCCCTGGGAGGGAGGACAAAAAGCACGTTTTCAAGCTTAAATCTGCTTCAAATAATATTAGGAAAGCGAGTTCTGATGTGTGGGTCAATTACACGTATCTTACACGTAGTATAAAGAGATTTGGCGAAATTCCCTTTCCTCCCCACCCTTTAAGAGAATTAGCAAAAATAAGATTTCAAGCATAAATCTGCTCCAAATTACTGTTCCAAATCTGTTCCAAATTACCTTAGAATGGCAAATTTCGCTTTGTGGGTGTTGATTAAGTGTACGCAATATGCACTTTCACAGGATTTTGCAAATATTTCAATTTTACGCGCGAGGGAGGTGGAGTAAAAAGCGAGTAAGGCATTGCCGATGGCATTGGGGTTCCAGACTGGCGAGCGAGAAAACCGCTACCAAAGGTAGTGGCAACTTTAACTTAAATTTTGACTGGTTTCTTTCTCTTTTTTTTTCTTTTTTTTTTTTTTTTTTAAATTAATAATGATATGGAATTTTGTGAAAAGCAATTTTTTGATGTGTGGGTTGATTAAGTGTTTGCAGCAAGCACGCTAAAGGAATGTTGCGAAATTACCCATCCCCTTTTTTAGGGGTTGGGTGGGGTTGGGGGTTTCAGGCAGCGCAAAAAAATACACGTTTTCAAGCTTAAATCTACTTTAAATTACCTTAAAATGGCGATTTTTGGTGCGTGAGTGTTGATTAAGTGTACGCAATATGTACTTCAGTGTGGCTTTCGAAACTTCTAAATTACTCACGGCGGAAGGGGAGTAAAAATCGGGTAAGGTGCTGCCGAGGTCAGTGTTTACCAGAACTCCTCCTGTTGCGAGCGGAAAATCCACTACCGAACGTAGCGGGAACTTCAACTTCGATGATTTTAGTGATTGGTTTTATTTATTTATTTTTATTTATTTATTTAATTTTGATTTTTTGAGATTTTATTAATAATGATAGGAAATTTTGAGAACTCATTTAAATATCGTGTCCAGTGAAGCGAGCTACTATATATATATATATATATATATATATATAACAAGTCACGTAATTTACTCGTTTAATATAATAGAAGAATGTGATAATTACCGTTAAACCGATCTGGTATAGTATGAAATTTCAATCAAAAAGCTAAAAAACATGCATGATATTTCTACATTTTTATATGCTTTTCTTTTACAGAAGTAGTGTCAATATTTTTTAATTTTTTTTTATTTTTATTTTTAAATATAGTAATGAGATTTAAGTCAAACAAAACTGGTGATTAATTCTCGACTTATATAGAATGAATTTAGTAATTTAATTCAAGATATGATAAAATTTCATCTGTGAATCTGTTGCTAAAGACTTAGGGAAAAAAAAAAAAAAAGTGAAAAGCATACATTAAAAAATGAAAAGCATACATTAAAAAATAAACTAAAACTGATACCAAATAATAAAATTAAATAAATAAATAAAATTAAAACATAAATACAAAAGAAAGAACCATTAATTCTCATAATTATTTGCTTATTTACTGGAAAATCCTGTTAACATATCCAATTATGAAAATGCGAATTTATTCTTAATACAAATGAGGTAAAAAACTTAAAAAGAAACCTAATAATTTAAACCATGTAAAATCATTTTAAAAATTTCTTTTAAAATAAAATAAACTTTAATTTTTACATAAAGTACTACGATTTTTTTTCGAAGGTATTTAGTTATTCGAAGGAAAATTTTTAACTAAAATGATTTCATAATAAATGTGTATTATTTAAAACAAACAGAAGAATAATTTTGCTATTTGATTTAAAAAAAAAAAAAATTATAAATTTAAATCTCAATTTTACAAATTAATTTATCGAAATAATCTTGTTGCAGCAACGGTAATTTTTTTTTTTCAAATGTTGAATGTGTTTCAACAAAAGCTATTTTGATACATTTGATAAATTTTTATTGAGATTTTTTTCCTTTTTCTGGTGAAGAAAATAAATAGTTTTAAATCATCGTATTTCTATGATTTTAAAATTTTACAGAAATGCAAAAATAAATCCTTATTTCAATGAAATGAAATTTTATTCTTATTAATAATATAATGTTTCACATTAACAGTCAGAAACACTTAAACTCCAAATGTCTCTTTATTTTTAAATTTTTAAATGAAAGATTTAATGAAGGCTAGACACTATACTTAAAAGTTAATAAATAAATAAATAAATAAAATCAATAAAAATAAAAAGTTCTGAAAATAAATATTTTCGTAGCAGTTATTCGGATTTTAATGAGATGTTTAGAGAAGAAAAAAATCTAAAAAAAGAAGAAAAGATCAGTTTTCGAAGCACGTGATGTTTAATATGCAGATTTTTGTTTTCTCTTAAATTTATTTGCATTTTTTCCTTCTCATTTCCAATAATACTAAATAGAACCTACAGATGTTTTAAAGCAAGGCATTTTTACAGTTCTTTTGGAAAATGAACTGGAAATGCAGTAAAAGAAAACAATGTCTTTCGCTATTAATAATTTGAATAAATATGTTTAAGAAATGTTTTTGTTTTAAAATTAGTGAAATAGTTGTACATATTTTTAATTTTATCGACTATTTTTTTTTTCTTTTTAAAACGTGTTGAACATTTTAAATGTAAATAATTAGCATTTTTATGTAACGTTTACTTGTTTCTTTTGTATATTTTTTTATCAAAAAAATTTCAAAAAGTATTTAAGGTATGATATAGTGATATTGATTTAGCTTCTTCTATTAACGTTGATATAAAATTTTGATAAAAAACTGAATAGATAACTCCTAAATAAATAAATTACGAATAGAATGAATTTTATAGTGTACAAATTCAAAACATTAAGTGCATTTTTATTTTTATTTTTATTTTTTATTTAATTATTATCTTCAAATAATTGTGATTTTGTTGAACACACTTGAATTTGTGTGTGTGTTTTAAATTATTATTGGCTGTTGAAACTGTTAGTTTTACAGAATTTTTATAAGATTTATTAATGACACATTTATTATTATTATTATTATTATTTTAATTTGTAGAATTACAAGTTCAATATATTTAAGTTGTAGGGAATATAATACGAATACTAATGCGTACGTAAAACAACATGCTTTTAATAAACTAATCATTAATTTCTTTCTTTCTTTCTCTTTTTCCTAATTGGATGATGACAATTTTTTATAATCAGATTTTTAAATAGGAGCAAAACTTTTTTTGGTAACCCAAAAGTTATGCATGAAATAAGTACTTTTGTCAAATTAAAATTAATATTTAAAAAAATTATTATTATAATCAAAAATCCTGAAGAAAAATCTTTTCTGTATATAAAGGTGAAAAAAGTTTGTAAATTGAACCATTAGTTCATGAGATATAAAAATTTTAAATTTATCAAAATTTTAAATTTTAAATTTTTAAATTTTTTTTTTTTTTTTAGATTTTTTTCTTGCTCAACTTCATCGTCAAAAAAGCTTCAATTCCAGAAAAAAATAATTACAGCAATTCATCAATAAATAATAAAAACAAAAATTTGGTGTTCCGGACCCCCTTAAAAGCATCATACAAATTTGAAAAATGCAGTAATATATTAAATTTTTAATTAATTCAGAATTACAAATAAATAACTTTATATATATAATATATATATATATATATAATAAAGATGATCTAACTATGCCAGGCAACAGATACAAGATCACTGAAACTCCAATGACCAATAAGATTTTAAAAAAAACCTTTTATCAGTGGATGAAATACACTAATGTAAAGAATCCAGATCTATTAATTAACAGCCTGCAAAACAAACGAATCAATAAAGCAATACAACAAATCTTAACTTAAAACCATAAACTTATCAAAATTAATGAAAAAATAACCTAAGAAACACAAGATAGGAAGGAAGGAGGCAGGCGGTAAGACTTGTGACTTGCCTGTGGGGTTAAACTAGTTTCACGCCGGCAACATTCACCTAGCCTGCCACGACCAGAACAGGAGCTATATGGATTTCAAAAAGCAAAATTTCAAAGCAGATGAATAGCAATGAAACCACGAAGCAACAATGAAATTCACCGATTGATTACATTGTGTTTAATAGTATAATTAGAATTTTAAATATAGTTGACAGCTCAAAAAGGAAGAAACTGAATTTTTAATGGAAAAAGTAAGTTTGCATAGTAATACAAAGTAAATGCACAAGCCTTCTGCCTTTATATATATATATATTATTTAATTTCACAAACCCACCCAACCATCCAGCCTTACAGCACCACCCACCTCCGTAATCAAACATCTGCCCACCCAACCGCCACCTTTTTTATTGTCTTTTATTATTTTATAAATTTTTTAAAATGTGAAAATTGGGGAAAATGCCAAGCAAAAAGAACGAGAGCAAATCCTTTCTGGAACAAAAAGGGCTACAGGTAGCATCTATAGTACCTTGTTGTGTGATTAAAGCGAGGTATATGCATTCTATTCTTACAAATGCCTTTTATAAGAATAGAATGCATATAAGAATACATATGCTTTTATAAGAATAGAATTTTATAAGAAACTCTTCCATAATTTGATTTTATACACTTTTTAAACTAATGGTTCTAAGTACTGTCGGTAGGTAAGGGGTTAAAGAATTCGGTTTTGAAAACATTTTAAACTTCTGCAGACGACACTTGAAAAAGAGTATATTACAGAATAAGTGGCAACATTTTTTTTTTTTTTTTAAATTTATATATATACATTTAAGTAAACTCTCGTTAAAGACGCATATATAGGGTAATTCAAAATGACATGTCCAAAATGAAAGATCAATGTAAGCATAGAAAAATAATAATAAAATTATATGGGAACAATGGGTTATATAAGCGCTATCCAGAACCGCTAGAGTGCGTTTTAAATAATACATAATGCAAAAACACAATACTATATATATACATTTTTATTTTATTTTTTTAGTTGGGGGGGAGGGGAGAGGAGAGAGAGAGAGAGAGAGAGAGAGAGAGAGAGAGAGAGAGAGAGAGAGAGAGAGAGAGAGAGACTTGCGTATGGAACACTAGTTTTATCCTTGGAGGAATAGTAAAAGAGGAGTTGACGACATACGGTGCTGATCAGCGTGCACGGCAAATGAAGTTTTATGTTGTCTACTCAAGATGGCTGCCGCAATAGCAGTCGAGGCTAACGCATGTGCCATATTGGGTCTACCAAAACACTGACTAATACTGTGTTATTTTACTTATTTGACATTTATTTAACAACTCTAAGACCTATAATTACAATGAATTCGGTCTCGAATGATTCATATTACATAATTTTACAAAAGCGATGCAGAATTTCATATATAACTGCGTTTCTTAATAATTTCTGCGGTTACGATTTTGGCTTCATGTTTTTCCAGACATGTCATCTCCTCTTGTATTTTTCCTTCGCAGGAAGACTTAGTTAAAAGAATTGTTGCGCAGCTACGTGTTTTGAGATATACCTGGTATTTCTTAGATGCGCTATTCTATGCACTATCGATTCCATGTATGTCTCTCTATGTATCTGGCAAACATTCGGCATCTCCTGTAGTAGTATTGGTTATAAAGGTGCAACGTGTGTGAAAAATTCGTATAAATAAAATTATATAGAATGATTTTTGTTTGTCTATTTTTTGTCTCGATTTTGTTTGCATTAAACTTTATTTTAAGCGTTCCCCAGGATTTTATACAATTTTGATTTTATGTTTATTCTTATTTTAAAATAAAAATTGAGAATTTGAATAGCAAATTCTTCTTGAAAAAAAAAAAAGAAACATGAAAAAGAAAGAAAGAAAGAAATTCAGACTAAAATGAAGCTATATACTAGAATGAAGCTATATCTAGAGAAGTGCAAAATGGGTGACACAAACGTCACAATGGTTCTCATAGTGTATAATTAATTTACTTTGCGAAATAATTTTATGTAAATGATGCAATATATCTTTACAACATTCAGGCAAAAGATGGTCACCTGATATTTTCTCTCACTGCTAATGTGGTGAGTAGATGTTGAGCGCTCTGGCCTTCAATTTGTAATTGCCTGGTTTAAATCACAGTTAAGGCTTAGCTGTTCATAGTGGTTAGGGATCCACTTTAAATTGTTAGCCCTGGTTTTAATAGCCTTAGAGTAGAGTTCAAAAAATGAGCGACAACTAAAACTTACAAACATATTGGACCCTCTATATTTTCCCCATTTGAAAAAGCTCACGCAAAATTGAATTATAAAGAATACGAAAAATAAATAAATAAATAAATAACGCCCATAAAAATTCAAAATATGAAAATTCATATATATATAAACACATTTTCCTTAATTTAGTTTTAATAATTACAGCAAAAGCTTTCCTAAACCGTAAACATTATTATTTTTTATGTAAAATAAAAATCCCCTTTAAAAAAATTCCCCTTTTTTTATGAAATTAATAGAAGCTTTCGTGTCTGATCCATATGCTAGGAACTTACGACCCCCTGCGGGGATGTGCGCGCCTCTAATTCATTAGGCAACAGATATATCCAATGGGAGCATAAAGATCAGGGGTTTATTCGGATACATGAGCTCCCCTCATCTAAATATCCGGCCGGAAATCCGAACGCCCCACCAAAGAATTTGACGTGGTCAAACTGCCACCTCACAGGCCATATGCCACGGCACGTGGCACAGCGCATTCAGAAAAGTGACGTCACCGTACTCTATGTGTTATGAAAGTGTCGATTGAAGAAATTGTTACAGAATATGACAGTGATAACTTAATACTGATGTGCAATGCATAATATATATATAATGAATAATTTAATTCCTTTACAATACTCAGCAAATGAAAGAAAGATGAAAATACCAACAATGAAATTTAAAATGAGATGTATACTTTTTAGAAGTAAAGAGTTGGTATATATATATATCCTAAGATCTATGAATTATGAATCTTACACGAATGAATTCTAGCTTGACAATTGAATAAAATTAATTGAAAATAGTTTGGATAGTATCTATATCTATATATCTCTCTCTATATATATCCTAAGATCTATGAATTATGAATCTTACACGAATGAATTCTAGCTTGACAGTTGAATAAAATTAATTGAAAATAGTTTGGATAGTACCTATATATATATATATATATATATATACATACATATATATATACATATATATATAAATGATAGATATCGTAATAAAATTTAGCAATTAATAGATACAAAACAATACCAACACACACACACAAAAAAAAAAAAAAAAAAAAAAAAAAAAAAAAAACTTATTTTAACTTATAGGTAAGACTGACACAAAAATGTTGCGATACAGATTAAGAACCAATAAGAGACAAAAACAACATAAATTACTTACGCCGACATGAATGATAATAATAAAAAAAGACCATTAAATTTAATGATGGAGAAAGTAAATAAAGGACCACAGAAATAATAATTGGATAAAAATGCTTTAAATTAGAAGTAAAAACACGTCAGGGGGCATGTTCTTCATAAAGCTGTGAAAGCTACATCGATTTCTTAAAACAATATAGCTAATTATAGCAATTTATATTGTTTCAGCCCCGATCGAGGCAGCAAAACCATTTTGAATGAGAAATTAAATAAATTATTAAATCAAATCATCAAGGAATCCAGAGAGAAAACTAGAATAAAGCAGAGTAGCCACATGTAAAACTTTTGCACAAACTGGAGAATAGGAAGATGCCAACAAATTATTGAAATTAAAAATAAAAGCATTGCAAACATCGATTAATCGATAAAGAATTAACGTCTGAGCTGTTTCATTAACGATTGAATTCACTGATTAATTATTTATTGAGTTAGTGAAATTTTAATTATAAGTTAGTTAAAGTTTAAACTAGTTAATATATATATATATAATGATAGATATCGTAATAAAATTTAATCATGAAATTTAGCCATTAATAGATACTAAACAATACCAACACACAAAAATATAGAACTGATTTTAACATAGAGGAAAGACTGAAACAAAATTGTTGTGATTTAGATTAAGAACCATTAAGAGACAAATATAACTTAAATTACTTACGCCGACATGGATGATAATTTAAGAAAGGACCATTAAACTTAATGACAGAGAAAACAAATAAATAACCACAGAAATAATTGGATAAAAATGCTTAAAATTAGAAGTAAAATACGCATCAGGAGGCATGTACTTCATAAAGCTGTGAAAGCTGCATCGATTTCGTAAAACAATATAGCTAATCATAGCAATTATATCATTTCAGCCCTGATCGAAGCATCAAAACCATATAGAATGAGAAATTAAATGAAATATTAAATTAAAACAAATATTAAATAAAATCTTCATGGATACCAGAGAGAAAACTAGAAAAAAGCTCAGTAGCCACATGTAACACAATTAACCAAACTGAAGAATAGGATGATGCCAACAAAAAAGGAAATTAACAATAAAAACTTTGGAAACATCGATTAATCGACAAAAAATGAACGACAGACATTTTCATTAACGATAAAATACACAGAGTAATTATTTATTGAGATAGTCAAAATATATTTTAAAGTTAATTAAATTTTAAACTAGATAAATGTTAATTTAAATTGTACGTAAAACAAGAATCATTAAACCGTTCATAGAAAGGATTACAGAAAGAAGACATAAGACAGCAGTGAGCAAGCGCCATCTAGCGTTTAGCTAGATAAACAAAAATTCAGTTAAATTATTTCAGGATAATAAAACCAATGCGATAAGGAGTGTATTTGAGAAGTTTTAATTGCAGGATTAAGACAATAACTGGCATCAATCAAATAATTAGAGTGATGTTTAGTGAATCATGTTAATGTTAAAGCTAAAATAATTAAATTAATAATTGAACTTAATATTATAAAACCTAAATTAATTAAACATAAAGTCAAAGTATTAAGAAGAATTAAAATCAAAGTATTAAGAAGAAATAAAAGTGAGGTTGTAAAAAGACTCAATCACAAGCAATAATCCCAAAAAGCACACATGTAAGGATAAGCAATACAAGGCAGTCTTCAATAATTAAAGTTATTATTTTAAATGCGATGATTTTTTTTTAATAATAATAATTATATATATATATATATATATATATATATATATAAAGTTTAATTTATAGTGTAGCCACGTTTCCTACGTCTAGCAGTGAGTACGATTCCAAAAGCTTGGAAGGGTGTCAAATTGATCGATAGGTTGCGACTTGGTAAACATCCAGTCATTCGGTGTTCCCTTATCGCTTATTTTCCCTCAACGACAATAGTTATCACCCTTATTTTAGCACTGGACTCGTTAAGTCCGCACCTGCGCAGAGGTTCTCATGGAAGAAATGTGGCTAAAGAGTAGATGATACTATTAACAATGAGAATCCGTAAACATGTAATATTAAAGAGAAACATTAAATGCTGAACATTTTTTGTGTTTGCTGTCACCCTTGCTGGTGCTGTTATCTTTATTAATATGGAACATCAAGAATTAGCGATTCAACTCGTCTGCAATACTTTTCTTATTTAATAGTTTTAATTTCTTTCGAGCCTCTTCCTATAAAAAAAAAAAAAAAAAAAAAAAAGTTATATGATTAGGTATTATTTTAAAAGTACATTAAGTATTACATAAGGAATAAATATATGTTAAGTATATATTTAAAGTATAAGTACATGTTTTTACATTGTATAATAATAAAGTAAAATAAGTATTCAGTTTTTCATTATTTGACAAATATTTAGACCCGATTATTTTCAAAATGACAAAGATTTATTTTCAATACATATAAAATCGTACCATTCAACAGTTCTTCATTCAACATAATTTTAACACGATCTTCACAGATAAGAACTATGTGTATAAAATACATTTAGCAACAATTATCTAAAATTATGGGCGTGAATGAGTAGGTACTTTTCTGCTGATGAAATGACAGCTTTTTTAGGAGCAAATATTTACCAATTCAGAGGGGAAAAAATGATTAACTGGTCAATTTTGACAGCTAATTTGCATGCTATACAAAAATATCTCGAATCTATCGGAGAGGAAAAATTAATAATCTTTTTCAATCACTGCATAGATGGTAAATCGTCCTACCCATTTTCGACAACCGATCTATGGACACATCACTCAAGTTAATCTAGAAGTTACACAAGTTTAATATTCTTTGTGTTTTAAATTTAGAAAAAAAATAATTAAAATTAAATTATAAAAAAAATAATAATAATAAATAAAAAGTTAATGTTAAAACTGTTATTTGATTTTTTTGTGGTGAAAGGAAGTAATTTCTGTTTTACCTTTCATAATTTAATTTAATCGAGAAAAATAAAATTCGTCACATTCAACCTAATTCCAAAATTTTCTATTAAAACTTTATACCAAGGGCTTGACTTTTCCAAGGGCAACGAGCCAAGCGTCCGAGGTTGTATCTCTGAGAGAGCCTCCAAATAAGCTGCCTTTTAAAATTAAAAATATATTACATATGTCCAAATTTCAGTTACTTAATCATCTGAATAAACAAGTTGCCTATTTCCTAAGATGAGGGAATAGCTTCAGTGAGTGACATAATGAGAATGTTTGATACCAGTGAAAAATATAGTGAAGCACTAGTGTGACGTAAAATTCCCTCAATCCAATCCAAACTAAGGCTCCTATATATACGAGCTGGCGTATCAGGCATTTTGTTGCCTTAGGGTTGCCACGTGTACCCAGCACGATTCTCTGATAAACAAACGACAAACATTTTTTTTTTTTTTTTTTTTTTTTTTTTTTATCGTCTTACGATATTTTAAAGTAACTTGTTTTATTATATTTCATAATTTTAGCTAAGTAAACTATGATATGGAAGTTTGTTTAGCGATAAACTTCTATAATCATTCAAGAAGTGAATATAAAGTGTTCACAGACCTTCTATTACTGTGTATTTGAGTTTTGGCGACATTTTGTGAAAGAAACAGAAACCGCCCTAACAATACATCTTACCCCAGTACATCCATAGGATATCCTGAGAATAAAATTACATCCTGAGAATGTACTGTGAAAAAAATGTGTTTTTAGGAATATTATTGTTGCTTATTACTCTTATCTTGACCGGATTAGCTTTAGATCAAGATTTTTTAAAATCATTAGGGAAGAGATAAGGACGCCAAGCGGGAATGCTGTCCTCTTTGGAGGCAAAAAAAATGGCGGTGATGCGCCGGCCTATTATTTTATTTAGGGCCTCTAATCCAAACCATACCAGTGAAAAACCTTATAAATACCCTCACATCAAATTTCTCTATTTGCCCATTTTTTTTTTTCTTTTTAAGTTTTAGAACTGTATGGACAGTTATAATAATTAAAATATTGTTCGTCTCATTAGTTTTTAAATTTAAAATTTTAGCTTTTAACTCGAAATTTACTCTTGTTGTTTAAGTGTGAACAAAGACCTTCATTGTTTAGTCGTCGTGCATGTCACACTGGCCAAATTTATTTATGCAAGTCAGTTGCCTTGTTTATGCCGACCCTTATCTAATTCCTAAATGAAAGTAAATTAATACCATGTCTAAAAATATAAAAATATTATGAAATAAGTTGAATGAATGAAGCAGAATATATAATGAAATGTATAAATGCTATCATGTATTATTTGAATTTGAATTTTCTAGAAAAATTTGGGTGCATTCAAATTTCCTCAAAAAAAAAAAAAAAAAAAAGAAGGAGAAGTTAAATTTAACCGATCCATAAGATTGAAATATAAAATAATTTAATATTAAACTGACCACCATGTAAAATCAAAAAAATCAAAACTATCCAACAAGACTATATTAATAATAAAATAATAATAATAATATTAAAAAGACAATAAACAAGTTATATGTTAAAAGAAAAATAAATAAAGAAGCTTACATTTCTCTTAACATTGATCGAGATTAAATTAGAGAAATTAGAAAATTTGTATTTTTTACTTTCTCTTACCCATATATATAGTAGAGAAAGTATTGTTTTGGGGTCAAATTTTCGAAAGTGAGTTCATGTTATATTTACATGTTCTGAGGTCCCCTGAATACGAAAATCATGTTTTTAGCAAATGGTCTGTATGTGTGTGTGTCAATCTGTCTGTCTGTTATCAGCATATCTCAAGAACATATAGTAGCAGAAATTCCAAGCTCGGTATTCTAAATGTGTATCATATAGGGATGCTACACTAAGCTTTTCGTTGAGATGAAGCCAATGGTTCGTGTACGGGGACACTCAAAAGTATTCAAATACATTATGTTTATGGGAGAAATTGCAGGTAAGTAGAGTTTAACATCTATAGACTGCACTAAACTAAATGAAACGAATATATATTTTTTGTAATAGAGATAGTCAACTGGGAAAATTTTTTTGTGTATGTAGGAACCTCGCCTCCCCCTGGGGGGGGGGAAGTCTGCCCTCGAGGGGAGTAAATTTTCATGATGGGTCTCTTTCAAAAGAGCTCGCCAATACCTTTAAAACGAATGGTTGAACCATCGATCTGCGATAATTTAAAATAAAGTTATCGATTTTTTTTATTTTTAACCAAAAAAAAAAATTTTTTTTTTGTGTAATATTGAGAATAAATTCAACTTTTTTTTTTTTTTTTTTTTTTTTTTTTTTTTTGATACTTAGTTATACTACTTCTCTAATACGGAAATCGTCTGCATTATCATGGAAGATAATTTTTTAAATAATAATTTTAATAAATTATTTTTATTGAGTGAATTTGTATAGGAAAATATAGAAGAAAGTCATGTGGTGGCCACAACCCACTAGTTATTTGTTGTTAGTGGATGTGCTTTACTAATAATATTTTATCATTTCCAGGAAAGCTGTTCTGGAATTGAAATAAATTCCTCAGAGAGATATGGAAAATAATGTATGTTTTAGACTAAATATTCATCGCTTGTTATTTGTATTTTACACGTTTTGAGGCCTCCTGATTTCCGTAGTCAAGTTTTTTATCGTTTGATCTTTGTCTTTTCTCTTAGAGTGACTTAAAAACGAATAATTTTAGGAGATCCAAATGTTGTATTTTGAAGTTCATATAATTTTGTTGCTGGAAAAGTTTGATCAAGATAGATAAGTTTCAAGGAATGTTGCGTGTGAAAATTGTCTATATAATTTTAAGTAAACTTTTAATTTTAATAACAGATTTAAATTCTATATAAATAATTCTATATAAATGTAGGCGCATTAATGAAACGGGGGGTTGAGGGGGGATGTAGCTCCCACCCCCCTCACACAGAACTAATTATCATATAAAACACTTCCTAAGCCTAATTTGAATTGTTTAACATAGGTTTACATAACAGTACTCGTTATCTTACCTCTTAATCTACAACCTGTATTTATAGCATTAAATTTCAGTGTAAGAGAAAGTCGTTCGAATGACATACCAGATTATTTAATTTATTTCTGCGGGTTTAAAAAGTTAATGAGTAACAATTTTTTTCTGACAATGACAAGTGATATACAAGAATAACGATGAAAAAGCACTTCAAAGATAATGAATGATTTTTCTACAAAATGAAAAATAAGTTGCTTAATAACACAATATTAGAATACCATTTGAAAATTATATGACCAGTTACAAAAAGTTTAAGTTGCTTTACAAATACTTATAAAATATCATCTAGTTGAACAAGGACTCACTTAAATAGTTTGAAATTTTTTTTAAGCCTGTGCATCTTAGTTTGTTCAATGTAATTGTTTAAAGAAATAAATTATTTTATTTTATTAAGAAACTAATATGTTGTGGCCATTACAAAATTATGTTCTACATTTTTCTGTGAAAATTATAAAGTAATTAATTATTAGAATAGTTATTTAATTAATTTATTAAAATTATTTTCCATGATGAATGCAAACGATTTTCATGTCAGAGAAGTAATGACAGAAATGTTGAAAGAAAGTCAATTTTGTAATCTACAGACAAGAGAGATGCATTTTTCTTTTTACTAAGTTTTTTTTTTTTTTTTTCAATTATATATATATATATATATATATATATATATATATATATATATATATATATATATACATATACATTTATTTTTGTTAAAACTGAAAAAATCGATAACTTTGTTTTATATTATTCTAGGTCTATGGTTGAACCATTCATTGTAAAGGCATTGACGAATACTGATGTTTGATATTTACACTTTCCAAACGGAGGAAAGGGATGGATGGACGGATGTTTTTTACATCGGCAGGCCCTGATTAACGCCAGGGCATGCGGGGCAGTTGCCCTGGGCCCCCTTTCTGGAAGCCCCCCCCCCAACAGGCATAAGCAGAAATTTTGAAACCTAAAGACTCTTATGCCACTGAGAGGCCCCCCCCCCCAGAAAAAGCTTGCCTCGGGGCTCGAGGTAGTCTATGTGGGTCCCTGTACGTCGCTCTAATGCTGCGCAATGGGCAATTGGCAACGGTCTGGGAGTACCGAACCCGCAATCTTCCAATTACGAGTCCGGTACTCTACTGAATGGGCTACCGCAGCCCCGGGAAAAAGGGAAAAAAATGCATTTTCAGAGAAATTTTCTGTATTGCATAAAACTTATTTTCTTTAGACATTTAATATTATTACTTCTCTATGGTGAAAATCATCTGCATTAATCATGGAAAATATCTTTAATAAGTTACATAGGTCTTTGAAATCGTACAGTGTCTCTAATGTGTTTAAAATACTCTGAATTCAGAAATGCTTGTCTTTTCTTTCTATCACATAAGAGGAAAAGGCCATAGCTTTTCGACGCGGTAGCTTGGTCGGTAAGAGCAGCGAGTTCATGATCGAAAGATTGCGAATTCAGTCCTCGAGCCAGCCGATGACCGTCGTATACGCTAATGGCGACTGGCGCACGTTTAATACCGTCGTGGTCGCAAAGTCCTCCATCAAAAATTATATCTCTGGGGGTATCGGAACACATGGGTTTAACTCGCTCTGATCCGGAATCCGGATCAAAATTCGAGTTATTGTTGTTTGGCTGGTGCTGCCATCTTTCATCAGCTTCTGGAGCTAAAGTCGTTCTTCCTCCCTGTGTGGCGCTCTTAATAACGGAAGGCGCACCCTTCTTGCCTGAAATCCGGATAGTTCCACTACCGGGGCTCGGAATTTCCGAGTGGCATCACGACAACAGCAACAACGTAAGAGTTTTTCACAAAGTAAGGATGAAGATCGGAAGAATTCACTCAGAGGCAAACAATTCAAAACAGTTTATGTAAAAAATACATTAAATAGGCTATTACTTACACATTATCTTTTAAATGCGTTTATTTACATCGAAACTTCCTTTAGAGCATTTTACCTTGTGCGCGACTTGAGAGGACTCTCTATGTAGCATCTAACAATAATCTTCTAACATGTTAACACTCCATCGTCCCTGATATCTCCTCTATATTTCTTTGATGTCTTCATGAAATAACTCTCCTTGTTCTTCACTCACATCGCAAAGATTTTTCGTTAAATAACTTGGATAGGAGCTGAAAAAGTGAAGCTTTAAACTCAAAAAATTACATTCTTTTTTTTTTTTGGTCAAAACTGCAGATGATGGAAAATTTTGAGTAATTTTTTCTTAAGCAGCTTTCAACCACACATCAGAAAAACACATCACCTTGAGGAGAAAAAGTTCATCGTCGAACTGTGTTTATTTATATGAAGTGAATTTGTATAGCAAAAATATAGAAGAAAGTCTTATGGTGGCCATAACACACTAGTTTATTTAATGATTTTCAAATCACACAAATATTTTCAAATTACTTTAGAATTTTAAATCAAAGTTAAATGTATGGTTAAACTCTGTTATAATAACGCAAAAAATGTTTTTTTTTTTTTTTTTTTTTTTTTTTTTTCTAAAAATAAAACTTAGATTAAAGAATGAAAAAATATGCAAAAATCGTACAAAGCGTCAAAGAAAGAATTAGTGGGGGGGGGGGGGGGGATCTAGAAGTGCACAAATTTGTGTTTAGCTGTTTTCCTCTTTTCGAGCAAATGTTTGTCCACCTTTTAACATACAGTCAACTAGACACTTATATTAAATCGTTTAACACACACACACACACACACATAAAATAATAATAATAATAATAAATAAAATAAAAACTGTTAGGAAAATCTTTTCTATTTTATGTACTGATTTTGTCGATTTTTTTTTAAATATATACAGTTAACCAAACCATTTTTTCTTTAATTGTCTAAAAGAATATAATTGAAAGGAGAAACACTGTCATTCGATTAGTCTGATAAGCTGCGCCATAGATCTCCCTGTAAGCAGGCAATGAGCGAACGATATTCTCTTTTTGACTCTCGTAGCAAATGTTTTGTTGAGGCTAATATCAAAAAAGAAAGAAAAAAAAAAAAAAGTTGTTGCTTTAACAAAATTTTTCTTTTTTTCGATCATAGCATTTTTTTTTTTTTTTTGTGTGTGTGTGTGTGTGTGTGTTTGTGTTTGTAAATCCACAAACGCAATTCCGTCAAGTTATAGTCTTTTATCTGTAATGAAAAGGAAGATATAATTTAATAAAAGGCGGTTTTGTTATGAAATTTTGCTATGCATCTAATGTTATATAATTGAAACATAATTGTAACATAATTGTAACACTAAATTTCTCCATCCGATTAAATATATATATCCAGGAATGATCAAAAGAATAAGAATTGTTCCATAGTACTCACACTTTCATCACTAAATAATTACATATGGAATTGAAGCTTCATACAAAGCAATAGATGTTGAACAAATGAGTTTTTTTAAAAGATATTTGTACTATATAAGAAATATATGAGATTATATATAAGAAATATGAAAAGAAAACAAAATAATAATGGTTATTATTATTACTGGAAGCAGAGGCCGCCACGGCTTAAGAGGGGTCGAGCGGGTTAAACCAATTTGACAAGGACCCAATTTTACATAAAAAATTAAAAAATAAATAGGAGTAATGCCAAAAAAATCACATTATTGGAAATATATAAAATTCCTAATTTGTTTTCGTATTACTGTTATTTTTATAAACTTCTTTTTCCTTTTGCATGACAGCTGGTAGAAGGAACATACCGCGTTCGGAACCTGGTTGCGCTTGTCTGCTTAGTGCTTAGCCGTTCGAAGTCTTCTGTGGTTTTATCCGAAAGGCTCGTAAATACTGGCAAGGATCTCCTTAAAAAGATCCATACGGAGAACATTTTACTCAGACCTAGGTTCTTCAGAAAATTGGCTTACACACACACACACACATATTTTGAATGTTTATGTTTTGCAAGAAAAAAATATATTGTGAAAATTTCTGGCAGATGAAGCTGTAAAACATTTTTCGATTTTAAAGCAGCTTTAAATTTCTTATTTCTTATTTTGTATTTTTGTAGGAACAGATTAATTTTAAACAATGAATAAAAAACACATAGTAGTTTGTACATTAATTTACCAAGAATTCTGGCAAATTTTGGTACATAAATAAATGTAATTTCAAACTTCTTAAAAATTACCCACAGTTAAAATGCAATTTCAAGCTTCTTAATGCTCTGGGAGTTTTTTTTTTTTTTTCTCCTTCCCTTTTTATTTTTACCTATAATGTAAAACAATATTTTCTCCTTCTAACATTTTCGTTTTTTTTCTTCTTCTTCATTATTGTAACGCGAAAAATAATTTTTACGTCGAAACTAACTACACTTTTCTCCAGAAAAATCACCCAAATTACTTTAATTAATACAGTTATCTCATTTGTATACTAATTACTATAGAAATTCCATTCGAAAAACAACAAGCTATATCCAAGATTTTTCCCATTTCGTTTTCCTTCTTTCTTTCTTTTCGATTCTCTTCTCATCATTCGATTATTTAACGGAATATTTTCTTCCGACCAAAAATTCACTAATTGAACAAATTTACTGCTTTTCTCGAAATCTGAATCCACGGGCCCCATATCCTTTAATCAAGCAGAATAACGAAGAAGTTGAGGCAAAGGAGGGGAATGCGAGTACAAAAGGTTTCTAGCATGTCCTCTCTCCTATCCTTCGGGCCACAGTACCTAATGAGATAGGGTAATCCAACACCTCTACACCCGCTTGGGATTTAATTAGTTGTGTTATGGGGAATAATAGCTGATACTGTCGCGTTCCTACCCGCGTTCTATGTCGGGTTACGGAGTCAATAGCTCAGGCAGTGGGTGGCTCTAAAAGCCGCATAATTGGAACACATTGTTCGTCGGATTTGATATTCCCTCTAATCTCCGAGGGGAATCGCCGAATATTTTTCACCTGCCCGGCGATAAAGTTATAAACGTGAAATATATTGTTGTAATTCATAGTCTAATGGAAAAAGAATGAACGATATGCTAGTATTTATTGTTGCTTTTTTTAAATATAATTACTGTTCATAGAAGGGAAAGAAATTGCGAAATGGAATTCCAGATTGCACAAAGTTTTAATTATATTGCGATGTATATGGTTTCTTGTTATTATCTGGTATTAACAATGGAAAAGGGAGAGAAATAAATAAACAATTTGAGAATTTTTGGCATCGAGTAAAAAATTACATACATTATAAATTACAATTAAAAACAGTATAATGTGGCCAACTGAAATTGTTCTTCCATATTTTTCTGTACAAGTTCCAACTGTGCAAATTATTTTTTAAAATTATTCTTTATCAAAATTATTTTATTTCCATAGCCAGTGCAGATAATTTTCATCGTAGAAAATCATAAAAATAAATAGTGGAAGAAAGTCAAATTTGTGCCCTTATAGACGACATCATAGGAAATGCATTTTTTTTTTTTTTTTTTTTTTTTTTTTTTTTTTTCACAAATTTATTATTATCACGATTCAACCATTTTTTTCAAAGGTATTTATGAGTTCTTTTGGAAAATTCTGTTATTGGGAAGTTATTCCCCCTAAGAAGGGAGGGGTACCTATGCTTCTACAGATACAAAACTTTTATATTTATTTATTTATTTACTAATTTATATATACGCATTTATTTATAAGAATACGTAGGCATGTCTATACAGTTAAAAAAAAAAATTAAATAGCAAATATGCAAAACGCATTCCATTTCTAAATATAAGTTAATAATAATAATAATAATAATAAAGTGCAAATAATTTTCTAGCAAATCAAATATAAATGACTTTAAAATAATATATATTTATATGTATATATATTTGCAAAATGTATCTATTTATTATTATAAAAAAAATAAATAAATAAAGTTGAGTTTAAAATAACAAATATTTTGTATTATTCAACTTTAAATCTAGAAACTTTAAAACTTGAAATTAGCTATATACACACGAATCAATATCAATTCTTATCAAACATGTGACATATAAGTTCAAAATATTTTCAAAAGGTTAATGTTAAAAATAAATAAAAAAGAAAAGAAGAAATTGATTTCGCCTTAATATTATCTATATTTTCACTTTAATATCAGATTTTCATTTGTAATTTTATAAAAGCGTAATATTAATAACAAAATAATAATAATAATAATAATAATAATAATAATAATAATAATAATAATAATAATAAGCGAAAATTTACTTAGGAATGTATTGTTCTATTTAAAATTAAATTGATAAATATATGTATATCTATACTAGTTTTAAAAATATATACTTCTGATAGTATATCTTTTACTTTATTTTTATCATTCATTTATTTCACTTAAGATATAAAATTATTTCTTTGCCTTTTCTTTACTCGTTATATTTCTAAGCTTTAAATGTACTAATCCATAAGTTAAGAATAGTTTTTCTATTTTACATAAAAAGGTAATATGAAAATATTAGGTTAGAATACCATAAGACAAGAATCTTCTCCCCTGCAGTATTTTTGCGTATTTTATGAAAATAATAATGGATTGTTAAATTAAATTTTATAGCTTTTACAAAATCAAAAGTGTAAAATTGTAATTTCCAATTAAATCAATTATTAAATAAATAAATAAATTCATAAATAAATAGAAACTATAATTTGATTTTGATCAGTAATTTAATTAACCTGATTTTAAAATGTCAACACTAATTTTTAAAAGTAGTGTTGACTATATTAGGTTGGACTTTACTATATTAGGTTTGATTTTATTGAAAATATTTTAAGTTAAATGCTTTTTCAGTTTTCTATGATACGATATAAAATCTAAATATTTTCAGATTTAAATCGTTAATGTTTTCAATAGTACTTTTTGCAAAATAAAAATAAAAATAAACAAAATAATAATTACATAATTATTAATAATCACACATAATTAAAATAAATAAAATGTATGTACTCTTTTTTTTTTCTTAGTGGGGGGGGGGGGGGTATATTGGGAATAAATATTTTTACAAAATAAAATTTATTTTGTTTCATCTGCCGTGTTTTTGCACTTCTGAAGTTATTACTTATCAAAAATAACTGTACTTATATTAAAAGTTTACTTTTATTTTTTATTTATTTTTATTTTTTTTTAATAAGCTACTTATGTTTTTAGAAGGAAAGTGTAGATCATTTTCATTATCAAAATATTTTGCCAAACATAGAAAGTTATAGCTAAAATTTGTCTCTTTCCTGAATGGATTTAAAATAATAAACCTAAATTCAAATGCGCAGGAAAATTATTTTTTCTTCAAATTATCTTTCTCTAAGATGCATAATATTATATATTTGTATTCTTCATCACCTTTCAAGTAATTACATTGTAATTTTCTTGCATTTTTGTAGTATAGTAAAGTGTCAAACGGAAAGAAAAATGCATTAGGCTCTACGGGTTCGCTCCGTTTTGGCACTAAGATGGCTGACTTTTCGCCTTTGTCCAGTCTCTCTTAATATAGGGTCTTTATGGAAAAATGAAACATCAGCGCCACTTGTCCAGCGATATGCACTTGGAGTGAATAGGCTCTAGTTATGTAAAGGTGCCACTAAATGTAGTTTTTTATGGAATATGCAATAGTTTTCGAGACAGAGTTGGCAGAAAAAATTTGTCACACAAACACAGACACATTCAAAAAAGTTCAAACTCGGTTCAAGATATCTCGAAACGTGTAAATCCATCGAAAACCAGAAGTCGAAATTTTTTTCTAATCCAATACTCCTAATTATAGATAAAAAGAAAAATTAGGAAAATCTAAGTAACACTTTTACTTTAGTTGACTCGTTAACAGAAATTGCATATTGGTGTGTCATTACAATAATTACCTTAAAATGCATACCAATACATTTATTTTTATTTTAGATATAGTTAACATATAAAACTACACCCGTTAATTAGTAAAAAAGCAATTAACCACACACAATAATAATAACCAAATTCTTAGAATTCATTTTTACGATTTTTTATTTTATTTTTATTTTTTTCAAGTTTTAGTAGATTTTAAAGAATTTGTTGCCATTGTAGTTTTGTGAAATTGTATTTGTAAAAATACGTAAATAGAGATATTTTTGTTGTAATTTTGATATGATTCACATAGAAGCACTTTTCTTTTAATTAAATCACATTAAAATTTCAATTTAAAGTGTCGCAAAAATTATATCATATATTAAATCTTTGATATAAAAATAATCTGAAAGAGACACTTTCATAAAATTAATTTACTTCATCCTTTATTTGAATTTAGCCAATATAAAATAAAAATATTTTTATCATTACTTCTGTTTGATTTAAGACTATTCAAATTTTCATATTTAAAATTTTTAATTTAGTATTATAGGAAAAATCTTTTAAAAAGTAAAATTCTCCCTTCATTCATTTATTTTTTTTTAAGAAAAAAAAAATATTGATGAATTAATTGATTGATTGACTGAATGACGAATAGAATGATTGGAAAACTGAGTTTTTTATGAACTGATGAACAAATTGGTTTACATTCATTTATTATTTTTAAAACAAAACTAGTTAATTTAATTTATACATTTTACATATTAAAAATATGACAACAAGAGGTAGTTTATTTATATAACAATAATTAATATTATTAATACTATTTATTATTATTATTTTTTTTTATCAGTATACGTAATATATATATATATATATATATATATATATATGCTCCAATAAAAATTCAAGGACATAAAAAGATTTTTGAATAATAAAAGAATTGGTTTACATTCATTTATTATTTTTAAAACAAAACAAATTAATTTAATTTATCCATTTTGCACATTAAAAATATACCAACAAGAGGTAGTTTATTTGTACAATAAAAATTAATATTGTTAATACTATTTGTTTTTAATCAGTATATAAAAATATATTTATATTCCTACAAAATTGCAAGGATATGAAAAGATTTTTAAAATTAAAATTTATGCGGAGAGCAAGCAGCACAGTGAAAAACACTATTTCCCACGCATTTCCTCTTTCCGTGAGTATGAATCTCAACACAGTGAAAACTGTTTTACAGTAAAAGTTGCAATATTTCTTCAGCTATTCTTATGGCAGATTTACGCAACCTTTTTCAAATGCATTATATAAATAGCTATTTTATGTTGGTTTTCAAAGTGTTGTACAACATATTTAGAGAGGGCGATATATTTTCTAGAGGGCGCTTTTACCAAAATGCAACATTCTGCCTTGAACGAGGCTAAAGCTATTCCCCCTGAGTATTTAATCTTGTTATGATGTATTATGAATTTTTCTAAATGTTGTTTGTACTTGTATGTTTGACACTGAGGAGGGCTAGTGTTCTAGCCGAAACGTCTGCCTTGTGTTTTTAATGTTTTTAATTAAAATATATTTTTAATGTTTTAAAAATTTTTGTATTTTTATCTCATTTTAAAAGTTACATTGGTTTTAATATATTAATGAGACGTATAAATTATGTTTAATTTTATTAAACATATTTATTTTTATTTTCTTTTATATAATGGTAGAGAAAGTATTGTTTTGGAGCAAATTTTCGAAACTGAGTTTTTACTATATTTATACGTTTTGTAGGTCACCTGAATGCAAAAATTAGGTTCTTAGTGGTTGGTCTGAGTGCTGTGTACCTATTATCAGAATATCTCAAGAACTGGTGGTATCCAAGAATCAAAGGTTGAATAAAACAAAACAATTTTTTAGAATAATCTCTTTCCACTGCTATGCGAAATTTAATTCTTCACGGGAAAATAATAATAATAATAATAAATTAAATTTATAGAATTTAACTACTTCACGTGAAAGTAAAAATATAAATAATAAAATCTATACATAGATTTAAAATTTGAATTGAAGGAATATAAGATGACATTTTTTATCCTTTGGAAATGTTTGGAAATTGAAAAATATAAATATTATAATGTAAAAGATGGTGCTATTCCTTTTAAATATTACGTAAAACAAAGTGTAGCAATTTAAGCAATTTAAACTTGCAAGGAGAAATAATTTGGAAATACATGTACAAAAATAGAAAGTTAGACAACTAGTTTTTTTTTTTTTTTTTTTTTCTTTTGAGAGAGAGAACATTATTATTGCTTTTTTATTTATTTATTTATTTTTTTTTTTATTAATGCCTAAAGTTTAATAAAATATTTTTTTTTCAAATACGACATTTACAAGTATTTAATACATATAAAATATTTATATGTATGTACGTACACAACACTAATGTTACTAAAAAACTTTTCGTAGTTACTTTATTTTTTTTTTCTATTTTTTATTTATTTTTTTTTCCTTTTTTTGTTTAATATAAATTTATCCATTGAATAGAGTCTGAAATTAAAATGATCTTAGATTTCCTATCGAACATTTATTAGGAGTTTTTGCAATTCCACCTGCATTTAGTAGCTTTCTTGATGCAAATCTATATTACTTTTTCATATGTTATTTATTAATTTCGTACACTGAAAAAAAAAAAAAAAAAAAAAAAGTCCTGTTACATAACAGAAAATTTCTGACTGCAAAAGTTTCCAGATATGCGTATGCTACGAGAAAAAGTTGTAGACAGAAATTTTCTCTAACCGAACAATACAAAATATATTTAACACATATATTATATATAACACATTTTTTTTTTCTTTGTGCACATCGGAAAAAAAAAAAAAAAAATCACAATCAGAAATTTTCTCTAACCGAACAATACAAAATATATTTAACACATATATTATATATAACACATTTTTTTTTTCTTTGTGCACATCGGGAAAAAAAAAAAAAAAAAAAATCACATTAAATAAATTTTTACCCATTTGACCAAACAAGGTCGAACCAGAGCCCTCCAGATAAAAAGCAAAGACTTTACTTCGACATCATTGACTCACAATCACACTTTTACACTTTTATCAAATAATTTGATTATGAGGAAACTGGGACTGAACATTCAAGAAAAAATTTACAAAATTGAAAAAAAAATAGAAAAGAAAAAAACCTTCATTTATTTAAAAGTTAGTAAATTCTGTTTACATTTTATAACTAATGTTTAGTACGTTTTAGTTAACTACATAATATTTATAATTGTTTATTATTTTAAAATTGTTTATTATTATTTATATTAATATTTATAATTGTTTATTATTTTTGTGTTATTAAAAGTTCAAAGACAAAAATAAGAATTTCGATGTCGAATCACTACTGTTTCTTGAATTAACTACAATATTTAAATCATCACATACACACACATATATATAGGATATACGAAAAGCTTTGACCTTGTTTTAAATTTCTTAATTGCTAATCTTAAACACACATAGCAAATTACAAAAAATTCATAAAAAAGTATAAAATTTTACAAAAACCTTTCAAAATTTCAAGGAATTCGATTTCCTGAATAATAAAAAAAATAATAATAATAATAAATTTGCATGTGGTCCTCACGAAAACTACAATTTCCAACGAGTAAAGTGTACGCATTACCCTAATAAGGTAATATACAAAATTTCAGCATTATATTAGAGCCCCTAAATAAAATAATAGGCCGGCGCATCACCGCCATTTTTTTGCCTCAGAAGAGGACAGAATTCCCGCTTGGCGTCGTTATCGCTTCCCTAATGATTTTAAGAAATCTTGATCTGAAGCTAATCCTGTCAAGATAAGAGCAATAAACAACAATAATATTCCTAAAAACACATTTTTTTTTCACAATACATTCTCAGGATGTCATTTTATTCTGAGGATATCGTAGGGATGTACTGGGGTAAGATGTGTTGTTAGGGCGGTTTCTGTTTCTTTTACAAAATGTCGCCAAAACTCAAATACACAGTAATAGAAGGTCTGTGAACACTTTATATTCACTTCTTGAATGATTATAGCAGTTTATCGCTAAACAAACTTCCATATCATAGTTTACTTAGCTAAAATTATGAAATATAATAAAACAAATTACTTTAAAGTAACGTAAGGCGATAAAAAAAAATGTTTGTCGTTTGTTTATCAGAGAAACGCGCTGGGTACACGTGGCAACCCTAAGGCAAAAAAATGCCTGATGCGCCAGCTCGTATATATAGGAGCCTTACATTATATGATATACAGTGCCAGAGATATGCTGAAGCAAATTAAAATATAAATACATTTATTTGTTTACGTGTGTATACATTTTCCAGTTCTGTATACATTTTCCAGTTCTAATAAATAATTAAAAGCTTATTTTTCTTGATGTGGTTTAAAATCGTCTGGCCACATCATTTCAATATAACCCGTATAAATAATTGCAAGATTGCGAGGCACACGTCCGTAGTAATAAAAATGTTACTTAAAAATTGTAGTATAGAATGACGTCACAGTCCTTCAGACTTCGGGTATTCACAGCGCACCTCAGTTACACGCTCCGCAAGTGTATCCCACGGCCTAAAAAATCACTTTTATGAGAGGATAAAACCTACACGAACGCAACTCTTAAAAAGCGAGAGGTTTGCAACGGCTTTTCGAGAGTATTCATTTGTCACTAAACAGTCACTCTGTTATTGTGAGACCGCATAAAGGAGCCCACCCTATTTAAAAAATAATAAAGAACTCAACTTTCCTATCCACAATTGTATCAAAAACTTTCAATTCTACCTCTCCCCTCTACATGGCATGGGGTTGCTGTATTGAGATAAACTAGTAGTTCAGTCAAGTTTTTTTTTTTTTTTTTTTTTTAATTTTTGAATTGCACAGGTATTCAAAAACTTTTATTAAATCAGTTTTTAATAATCTAAAACATGGATAATTCTTAACTGCTGCAGTATAGATTTGCATGGCAGAAATGCATAGAAAAAGAAGGGGTGAAAAACGCACAGTCACAAGCCAGAAAAATCAAAATAAACCGAAACTTATAAAAATAACGAATAATAAAGAAAATACGATAAATGAATCAACAAGTGGGAAGGGTAGCTACCAGGCATAGTATTCAAATCGTCCTGTTGGTGCGATTATACATTTTAATTTATATTTGTAAAGTTACTTGTTTCAACCGTGGCTTATAAAACCCATGAAAAATAATAAATATTTACAATTTAATCATTAGAAGTTTTTGCTAATACCTTAAACCTAAAATTTATTTTAAAACTATCTAATGAACGAACTAAAAAAAAAAAAAAAGTGTAATATAATGAATGATAATGGGGCAAATTTTCCTATAGTTTAACAAGGAGTTCGAATAACCTTAACGTTCACTAATAGAGAGCTTTAAGTGCAGTTTATATGTCCCTGTATTCTGTATACGAAGAATGTATCCAATCTCAATGAAAAGTTTCAATAGCATTTCTATATGGTACAGATTTAAAATACTCAGTTTAGATTTCTTTCTAATTTTTAGTCAGGCAAACAACTCTCCTCTGCTGGAAAAAAAAAAAAAAACTATTTCCGTATTCAGAACACCTCAAAACGTGCAAATATATCAAAAACTCAATATCGAACATTGACCGCAAAACAATCTCTTCTGTATATGTGTAAGAGAAGGTGAAAAAGAACCACCTCTCCACGCTGTTAAAAATTTCTGTAAATTTAATGTAAATATTTATCCAGAGTCTCTGTAAATTTACAGTACTAATTCTTAATTAAAAGTAAATAGTCGAGATTATCAATCTTTATTCTGTATTTTTACCTAATTTTATTACTTAATATTTTAATTAAAATTAAAAATGACTGTTTCTACTCCAGAGAAAGCATTCCAAGTCCGAAATATAGTCTCACCAATAAATAATTAAATTAATATTAGTTATTAAAATAAGTTTGTTAACATCTCCTTTTGTTTTTCTCTGTAATTTTACTAAGACTTAAGATAATAGATTACGCAGAGATTTCTGTTGAAATTTTTAACAGTGCATATACACATGCATCTTTGTATATTAATCTTCAACTTTCACATTAATGAAACAGATTATAAAATTCAAATTATTTAAATAAACAACAAATTTCTGTAAGCAATAAAGAAAAAGTGTTTATTTATTTATTTATTTTTATTTTTTAGGAGGGATAACTTGTTAACTGTATTGCGGATTGAAATTTATATTCAGAAAGGTGTGAGAACAAATGCTTCGCTAGGGACTCCAGCATAAAAAGCTCTTTATGGGAAGGGTAAGTGATTTTCCATCCGAACGACTTTTACACGCAAGGATACCTTTTATAGGACCCTTATATATTTTTCCCCGGATGATATTGTTACCGACTTGTAGTAGAAAAGCCGATTATACTACTTTTACTTGACTGAATCGGTAGTTTGAATGAATGGGAAGTGAGCGTAGAGATTAGTAAACTGTTTACAGTAAGGTGAGTACTTTATCGCTTCAGCTACTTTATCCAGGTAATTCGCAAAGTTTTTTTTTTTTTTTTTTTTTAATGTAATCTTTAAAGTCTGTAAGCTTATGGTAAGTATTTACCCGTTTTATGAAATAAAACAAGTGTTACAATTACTCATAAAAAATCTTTATTCATTTATGCACAGTGTCCTGAAAGTTTTTTAAATCGATTTTTAAACCGTTTAGTTAGTATCTAAAATGTAAATATTTATGGATATTAGAAATGCAAGAAATCTTTCTCGGGTTGATTGGTTGTGGGTTTTAAAGCCGATTGACTTTTCTAGGGTATTAGTCTATAGGTGGAATGCTCTCCATAGGAGTCTTTCTAAAAGGGTCCTAGCCAGAGCCTGATTAAGGGGGAAGCACACATTATCTCCGCTCTCACCGGAATATTTTTACAATTATTTTTTACTTCATGTCATAGAAATTCCACGCTTTGATGAGGAAATATTTTTTATAAAAAATGAACGGTGTGAAACAATCCAATTTACTCACTGTTATTAGACACCAGAATTCTTTTAAAATAATGTTTAATGAGAATTTTGTGTTTATTATAGGAGGAAAGTATTTGTTAAAAAATAACGGTGTAAGTATAAATAATGTGTGCTTCCCCCTTAATCAGGCTCTGGTCCTAGCCCGTATTTACGCGAGTTTCGAATAAATCCACGAAACACTCCGAGCGGCTATGTCGATGAGCGCGACCTAGGATCGAACCCGGTACTTTCCATCTACCGCCTTTGAGCGCAGAACCGCTCGGCCGCTGGTGAAGCCGCTTTTTCTGGATTATTACTATCTCTAATTAATCTGATGTTTTAGAGAAGTGTCATGCGTTCAAACATCTTTTCATACAGGTTTATAGAATGCTGGTTTTCTGTATTATTTCGAACTATTCTCTGGAGTCCCTTGATTATCATATCCTAGTACATGAAATGAATTATTTCAAAAAATCAATTTCAGTTACCAATTAATAATTTAACTTATTTCAGATTTTCTTGACAAATTCTTTACGTTAAAACGCAGCGATCATTAGGATTTTAATTATTGTATACTCATTTTATTCTATTTAATGTAACTGGATGTAATTGTCATCAACGCACGGAGAAACAGAGTCCAAGAAAATCTTTTGGCCGTTCATATATAGAGAGATACTACCATTTTTTCCCCAATAAATACTATGAATAAAATAAAAATAAAAAAGAATTTTCTTTCAAAGGAATTAATTAATAAAAAGTTGTTACACTATAAAAATTTTACATAAACATAGGTAACTGTTATATATAAGTTTTTAAATTAAAAATTTAATGCACTTAATTATTTCTACTGCATTACCATTTGATTTTCAATAAATACAATAAATAAATAAATAAATAAATAATAATAATAATAAAAGGATTTCACCTTTAAATAAATAATAAATAATAAATACTGTAATAGCCGTTGCAAAGATTAGCAGACGATTAAAATGAAAGAATAAAATTTAGAAAAATGAAACATAGAAGCCAATATTTAAAATTGAAAAATAATAGTAATAATTTAAAGATTAAAATTTGAAATTCGAAAAAAATCTCGATGGAGTGCATACCTATAGAGTCCCAGATATACATTTGCCAAGTTTTGTAGCTGTGCGATCAGTAGTGTGAGCACCAGAGTGCAGAGCGACAGACACTTCTCTTTATTTATATAGATGATTTTTTTTTTTCTTTTTGCGTGTGTGTGCGTGTAATAAAGTTTTTTGGGTAAGGTGCCGGTGATCGTATCAGTACATCGCTGGCAACAACACAAGTCCGTAGAATATACTGGAACTTTAAACTGAAAGACATGACAGTCAGGATCCAACTTGTTTTATTTAGGAAATCATAACTTGAAATTATATCTATCAATTATCAAGTAAATAAATGTAAAATAAAAAATTCGTTGGTAATACCATAGGTAAAACATAGAGATGCACACAACGGATATGAAGAGCTGAGGGAGAGGACTCTTACGATGGTTTTTCGATGTTCCTAGTAGCGAGTCTCGAGATAGAATGATTACCGGGAGCGAGCTACAATTATTTTTTTAAAATGCCAAAATATGATAGCAATAGAAATATTAAGCGCCAGCACGCCAAAAACATTTCTCTTTGTCTTAATGTTAACTGTATGGGAAATTTTGAATTTTGGAATGAAAGAATATGTGAGTGACTTGCTCACAGTGTGTTTGCTGTTTTAAATCGAACATTTTGTAGAATATTCTAAACCATTTGAAAATTGTTGAAGAATATTAAACCTTTTTATTAATTGCAGGAATCAGTGATATATCATTTATTTATTTTTCACCCTTTTACAAGAGGATTGATAAGAATATCTGCTGTAAGCTTTCCATAGCTGCCAAGTTTTTTAATTTATTCCGGAATGTTGTTAGCCCCGCCCTTTTTTCACACCGTAATACTTGTAGAAAAATTTTCTTCAATATAGAATTACGATTAAATATGAAGAAAATTACTCTAAAAAGGGCGGGGCTAACAACATTCCGGAATAAATTTAAAAACTTGGCAGCTATGTCATTCGCTCTTCTTCAGATGATGATATCCGTTTTCTGCAGGATTTCAAGGCATCTGTCCGTCTTCCTAATTTTTCGACTTCTTGGGGCACTGACCATTGGATAATTCACTTAAAGTTTTGTCAACAAATGTTTTCGAACTTCTCGGATATCGTTGACCCCTCGGCCTCTGATCGGGAGGTCCTGATCGGTCCTGTAACGGATCTCCTTCACTCAGTCGGTTCCGCTCTTTTTGAGGTATTCCGACCGTAAAGGGGAACTGTTTTCTCCGAACACCTTGGCGCCTGAAAACGGAGAAAAAATATGTATTATTTATTTATTTGTGTCTGGTACTAGGGTAAATTTACAGATTAACGGTTTAGATTTGGTTACATGTGAATGTTTGAGTACATCGTAGAAGTGTTACTGATTATACTTGTCAAAAGATGTACAGTAATTCCAGTGTGACTGTATGAATATTTTATATGTAGGGGAAGATGGGGTACCTCGAACCTATTTTCACTTTTCCAGTTTTAATTTTGTAATTATTCACCAAAACTAAATAGAAATTTTTAAATACTGTATGGTGTTATATACAACATATATTTATTCCAAAATTACTTTTGCAAGGTGAATCTACTTTTTCAAGAACTCTTCAAAAAGTTGAGCTTCGAAGCAAACATAGATTACTTCACTGAGACCCCTAACAGTAAATGTTTTTACTGCATGTGATATTGTTTGTATATCTAAATAAATAGAGCTAGAGATGGCATAGGTCCGAGGTACACTTATATCCAAGGTGCAGCACTTTCCCCTATATATTTTTTCTGAAACAAGGATTTTTGAATATTTTTTTCTAAGCAGAATTGCAGAAAACAGGGCAAATTGAAATCACCTAGGAGAGGCATTCATCCTGCAGCAGATTGATAAAAGCTGAAATTGATGATGATGATGATGATGATGTTTTTCTGATCAGAGAAAACGACGGATTTTATGCGGAGACGAATAACCTTTAATATTAATAATTTTTCAAAGTTTAGAATTTTAAATTAATTACTGACATAATTATGTATCCATTTTTAATTTTAACAAAATGATTGAGACAAATTTCGTCACAGTTTGTTTATTTCATTGTTTTGATAAAAAGAAGGGGGGGGGGGGGAGAGAATTAATTGGGATTATTGTCTTTCATTTAATTCTATTTTTATGTTAAAAGCTAAAAGAAATAAACGTTTTCTGTTTTGAATAAATGATGTTTAAAAGTTTTTTCAGGAGTTCTACATGCAGAATGGTTTTGCATATGCATGTATCTCTGTATGTGTATCTATTATCAGACTAACTCAAAAACAGATATTAGTAGCAAGTACAAAATAAACATTTTAAGTTTACATCATATGGTGATGATATAACTTGAAAAGCGTTTTATAAATATCAGACAAAACCAGTGTACAAAGACATATAAAAGAATTTCAGTACATTACGGTCTATGGAGTATCTCTTTTGTATATTTTAGCATTTTTAGATTGTACTGCACATAAATAAATGAACATTTATAATAATAATAATTATTGTTGTTCTTGTTATTGAATTCATCAATTTTCACTTCCGTTACCCGATACCGAAGGTAATAAAAGTAGTATTATATTAGGTCCAAAAATTTGATATCGAGTTTTCAACTGATTTAAATATTTTAAGGCCTTTTGAGTCCAAAAAAGTAGTTTTGGGCAATTAGCAACTGTGTGTGTATGTGTGTACAATTTTTCAAACTTTTGGTGAAAATTGAAAAACTAGAAGTCCGACATCGGTATCGGAAAAACCGGAAGTGGAACCGTAAGTCAGTATCTCAAAAACGGCTCGAACGATTTTCTTAAAAGTTGCTATATAAACACTCTATTAGATGTCCTTTCGTATGATAATAATAAAGCAAAAAAAAAAAAAAAAAAAAAAAAAAAAAATCTTGATTTTGTATAAGCATTGATATATCCTGATTTAGTAATTATCTTGATTTAGTATAATGCTACATGTTATCCATAAGTATTATCACAGAAAATAGAGGCTATGTATATTAAATGTTGAAAAATATTTATAATAATATTAATAATAATAATAAAAGGAGGGCGGAGGAGTCACAGTAACTGTATTTTTTCCCCCTTTGATTTCATATTCAATTCAAAATTCCCGACTTATTAATAAGCTCCGCCTACCATTGGACGCCGTTTCTGAAATGTATATGTTAAGGGAGGGGGGGGGGGGATATATGTGTAAAAATGTCACTCATGCGACTGAAGGCGACTTCTTATTATGAACTTTTTTATAACAGACGACACATTTCCCGTGCTTTATCGTTAAGCCTTTATATCTTCCTGGTGGCAAGTTCATGTACACTTTCATATAACTCTTATTAAAAAAGGAGAGACAACCTTATACCCCTCTAGAGAGCTTCTCTGAATCTTTTTTCTGCAATAAATCACGTGCCGTTCATTTCCTACCCTTATTACTTTTTCCTTGAAGCGACACGCACACACGCACGAGCTATATTCACACGCTCCCGCGGTCGATCTGAAAATTTGAAGGCGCCAGAGGCTCTGGCATCGAGACTAATTTACGATCCGTGCCCCTATCTAAAACATCTAAAATACGATCTTCAAGTGACATACCCCAAAAACATAACTCGTCTCTTCGTATACCGAGGACGGTATCTGCACTGTCTCTTCTCACAGACCCCCCTCTTTTTTTTACATTAAAATGGGGGAGGGAACAGGTACGAAGTGATGTAGTGCCTGGTAACGTGAGGAAGGTCTTGTTCGGACTGCGGGACTTCTCGACGGGAGGCCGGGGCTTTTCCTTTGAAGTGGTCTCTACCGCCTATTGTTGTAAGCCCCACGTTTAATAACTAAATTCTAAATCAACCATTTTACACAGTTGCATGCTTTCGACAAGAAAAAATCGGCTTGTTTGTAGATGTTTACTTGTATTCTTCTGGAGAAAAAAAAATAAAAGATCTCTTCACTTGAATCTTGGGGCGTTACTGTTATTAGTATGCCATGCATACACTCTAAAGACTGTGTGTGCATGTGTGTGTGTGGGGAGGGGGGTAGCTTTTGTTGGTACAATAATTCAGAGTTAATTTCTTTCCTCAGCATAATATAAATGCTACTCATTTCCACAATGGGCATATGTAACACATACACACTCACAGTGTGAGAATTGCAGTTATGGCGTTAGTGTAACTTATTTTTCTTCTGTTACTAACAAGATCTGATTACCCAAAAGGCTGGCTACCTCTCTGAAATTTTAGAGGGCCCCCCAAAATGACTGAAAAGTAACGCCTCAAATTCTTAACACCAGTTTTTAATATAATCCTTTAAGGGGGAAAAATGGGTTGGAAAACTTGCCTAAAGCAAGAGAAAATACACACTATTTTGAAAAGTTCACTCCACAGCTAACAACTCAGAATTTCGATGCTGGTAAACATATGCAATAAAAAGTATTACACATTGATCTGGAAAAGATGATAAATAGGAACTGAAATTAGTACCATAAAAAACACTAAATTTCAACAATTGTTTCGACTTGATATCATTTAGATCAACTTCTCAACTGTTTATAAAATGTACACTCTATACCAAAAAAAAAAAAAAAAAAAAAAAACGACGCACCAAGAAGTGGAGACAAAAATTGGTAGATGTGATGATGCACATGTGGAGAAAAACAATTGATTACAGTTTCAGAAAATTTGAATGATTTAATGAAGAGAAAGGGCCTCACGAAGCAAACAAGTCAATAACGCGTTGGTCCACTTCTGGCCCTTATGTGCGCAGTTATTCGGCTTGGTATTAATTGATAGAGTTGGCAGATGTGTTCCTGTGAAGTATCGCGCCAAATTCTGTCCAATTGTTGCGTTAGATTGGTAAAATCCCGAGCTGGTTGTAACGCTTCCTTTAAACTCTGGCAACATTCAGAGCTTCAAAAGTCATAAGTTATCCATTGTCCAAAAGTGACCCTTGAAATTTTGCACACATTTACAATGAAGGACATTACTTTTTATTGCTCTTTTACAAAAGAGACCAGTTCCCATGCAATTATCACACTAGGGGGTTTGTGAGCGAGCTTCGATTCTCAAAAACCACATCAACGAAATATCAAAAGAAAACGAAGTTGAAGCTTTCCAGCTGCCAGTGTGTGAAGGCTCCTTAAGACCCTTTTTATGATGCTCCAAACGTCCTCAGTGGAAGAGAGATCCGGGGACTGAGCTCAACCCCATTTCACTCAGCCGCCTATTAAGGGTATTTGAAGTCACTGAAGTACCAGTTGCACGTAGGATCGACGATAATGATGAATTGGTGTTTGGTCCCATCAAAACCTGTATGTATGTTAATTTGTGTCCAGTTTGCATTACTCCTTGGTGCGTCACTTTTTTTGTTATAGAGTATATAAGCAAGAGTGCAGTGTGACAGCAGAAAATGCCGCTGCAATGACGCTTACCCTTTTTTACCTTTTCAAAACTTTTGTCAAATAGTTTCAGTCCGAAACGGTTGCTGGCGAGTAGCTTGTGCTTTTCATGATTTTAATTTGCAGGTAAATATAGCCTAAAATATTTTCACACAATAATATATAGGAGGAAAAAGAACATAAATATGAATTCTAAATAATTTCTGGAAATAAAATTCATAGCATAAATAAGTTTATTAATCTGTGCCTATGGAACTTGGAAATTTTCTCGCAAATAAAAGATTTTCACACTTTTTTTCGCTTCCCTAGCTTCAAAGATTAATCGGGCACTGTTTACTAATGAATATTTATTGCATACAGGACTCTTTAAATGTATTTTTCTTAAAACTGTGGTTGACTGGTTGACTGGGTTTTACGTCGCAATAGTGCTGCGCAATGGGCAATTGACGTCTGTCTGGGACTTACCCCTAGAGGTGGTCCAGAGATAGAGATATGTCATCACAATTTTTATCCTATACTGAGAGGATGGCTCGCCCGCTTCGGGTAACCCCCCAGAGGTATAATTGTTAAAACGGTGAATTTTTTAATACAAATATCCTGTACAGTCAGCAGTAAAATTATTCGAGCGCTAGCAATAATTCTTATAGAAAAAAGTACACTTAAATGCTGTTTTGATAAATAAATCCTTGTTGAATCATGTTCTTAGACTGACTATGAACATGATTCGACAAGAATTTATTTAAAAAAACAGTATTAAGTGTACTTTTTTTTACATAGGAATTATTGCTAGTGCTCGAATAATTTTGCTGCCGACTGTATGTATTCATCTTCCCAGTGGAGGATCAAAAGCACGATGGCCTATCTCCGGACCATCTTTAGGGATGCATCCCAAACTGTCACCAATTACCCATTGCACAGTACTAGTGCGACGTTGAACCGAACCAATCAACCAACCGTATATGTATTCATATTTTGTCACGTTCCATTTACAAAAATAAATAATAATAAAAATAAATAAATAAATAAATATGTCTTTGTCTTCAAAAAACATGCTAAAAATGTACTAAAATAAATTAAGAGGTTGTAAGTAAAGGAAAATAAATATTTGAAAACTGCGTGAAAAAGAAAAAAAGATGATTAAGTTGTGATTTTTAATATAACGGTAGCAACTTCAAAGATTGATATTTTTTTTTTATCGACTGGTAAAGTTGCTTTGATAATAGCAACCTTGAAAAGGCTAAAAATCGATGTATAAAAGTATATAATGTCACATGGATCCAACTTTTCAGAGGGACAACTATTATATCATACATACATATCAAAATATTTTTGTGTTATTATTTGTGTAAGATTTTTAAAAATATAACGTACGTAGAAATTAGAATAATAAGCTAAAAACAGAATTCCCCTGTGGAATACCCTTTTTTTATTATTGGGCTGAAGGTAATTATACTTTCTATATTGAAATTATTGAGAGTTTTATAAACAATAAATTGTCACTTTCGATTTGGATAAGATATTGAAATATCCATGAAAAGTAATTAATATCACAGTGAAAACAAGTTTTATATTTCAGAAAATATGTTTCAACTTGATTGTTTTCAAATTTATTGCAAAATTTAAATAAAAATTATCTTTAACAATAATTATTAACTTTTATTTTATGTCAGTAGAGTTAAATTTAATTTGGTATATATTTAACAGTGTTTTATAACCTAGGTTATCTTAGCTATTCCAATGAATTATAGTAGAATAAATTTTAAATGCAGAGTTCTCCATCTTCCGGCATTTTGAATTACCAATAATTTTAATGCAAATATTCGATTTATTTAACATATAGTTAGTTCACAAGATCCCGTCACATTTCGAGTATTCTTCACACCAGTATTATTTAAAAAATAAATTTCTTCTTAAAAGTATATGCTTATGATAACAAAATTTGCTATAGAAAATTAATGATATAGAAATTCAAAGCCGTAGGAATCCCATTTAATAGAGAAAATTCTGTGATTTAACCCGTTAGTAGTCGCTAGTTGGTCGATTTGCCACCCATCCTTCAGTATTACCAGATTTTTTTATTCAATAGCCACCAAAAATTTTAGAAGTAGCATTTGACATACATAAAACGCGAATAAAAATCGAAGGAACGTCGATCACATCACTTCTTAAAATTACTGGTGAGAGCTAAATAAAAAGTGCGCAATCTGTAATAGGTGGCGCTGCCTATAGCGACTACCAACGGGTTAATAAGATGAATATATTTTTTCATTTCAGTAATAGTGGTATTAAAAAAGCTGGAACTCTAAGAATTCTGTAAGTGGCTTTAGTGAAACGTATTTATTAAAGCAAAATGTATGGGTAATTTAGTTGTTTGCATATAAAACCAAGTGTGTCAAAAAATATATTGCATAGAATGGTGGAATTTACTAAATCTTTGGAATTTTAGAATGGCATTTTAGATTACATTGCTGTGGCATTTTAGATTGCTTGAATAAAAGGAATTACAAAACAAGGGTTGATAAAAAAATTATAATGTAATAATATAAATAGGGTTTTACTTAGTGGGACATGCCGTACTATTTCTTTCAGACAGCCATTTTTCCATCGTTACCAATTTTTATCTATCACCTTGAATTGAACGAGCTTGTTTTTATCTAAATATATAAAACTGAAATTTTGTCATTGTATCTGTCCGGATTATTATTTTTTTTCAAAAATTGGTGCGCTTAATAATCAGGACAAAATCCAGCTAAGGCCGTATTTTTTTTTTTTTTTTTTTTTTTTTTTAAGGATAATTAGTTTGAAAAATATTAAATAAAAACCCCATTTAAACATTAAAATTATCGAAAAGAAAAAATCAAATGGATGCCAAAAATAAATAAATAAGTAAGTAAACATATTTTTTTTTATGACGGAAAAAAAAAGGAATCTGAGTTCAAGTACTTTTTTTAGAATAATAATAATAATAATAATAATAATAATAAAGAAAATCTGGAGTGACTCCACTGGACTTTCCGAACACTGAGTAATTAACAGTTTTGTAGATAAAGTAAAGAAAGAGGAGTTGTTAAACAAACAAAAGAGATAAAACCATAATAGAGTGTTTGAATATTTTTCTCCATATAGTACACGATGTTTGATTTCCCGCTACTGAATTTAGAGCCCATAGATCATAAAGATAAAGAATTTTTCGTTGTGACTCTGTAAAAACCTATAAATGCTAGATTCACCAAAATGCTTATAGTTAGTGCAACAGTGATTTATAATATTCATATAAATTTTCAGCTCAATTGAATAAGGCGTTTAGATGCTATCGCACTTTTAAAAATTTGGTCGCATAGGCAATAATGGTAAAGAATTTTTTTTTGTGTCCCTGTAAAAAATCTGTAAGTGCTAAATTCACCAAAATCTATACAAGAGGTGCAACTGTGACCTATAAGATGTGTACAAATTTTTTTGCTCAGATTAATACGGCGTTTAGACGCTATCACACTTTTAAAAAATTGGCCCCATAGGCCATAATGATAAAGAATTTATCTTTGGGCCCCTGTAAAAAAAACTGTAAGTGCTAAATTCACCAAAATCTTTACAGTTGGTGCAACTGTGACCTATAAGATGTGTAAAAATTTTTTTGCTCAGATTAATAAGGCGTTTAGACGCTATCACACTTTTAAAAATTTGGCCCCATAGGCCATAATGATAAAGAATTTATCTTTGGGCCCCTGTAAAAAATCTGTAAGTGCTAAATTCACCAAAATCAGGTGCAACTGTGACCTATAAGATGTGTACAAATTTTTTTGCTCAGATTAATAAGGCGTTTAGACGCTATCACACTTTTAAAAATTTGGCCCCCATAGACCATAATGATAAAGAATTTATCTTTGTGTCCCTGTAAAAAAACTGTAAGTGCTAGATTCACCAAAATCAATAGGGTTCGTACTATGGTGACTTACAATATACGTACCAACTTTCAGCTTATTCGAACAAAGCGTTTAAAGCTAGAGTGTTCACTCACACACATACATACACACACACATACAAAAACATATACATACACACATACATACATACATCATCGTATAAATAGTGAAAACGGACTCAGGGGACCTCGAAACGTATAGAAACATTAAAATCTTAAATTCGGATTTTTGACATAATTACAATACTTTCCTCACTATAGTGTTCGAAAAGTAAAAAGAGAGAGAGAGAGAAATCGTGCTAAAGAAATGGAACAGCTTTAGCATAGAACCCTTCGCGAAATTTGCAATTTGGCACCGTAGTAACTCTGACGTTTCCTGACAAGATCTTTACTTATGCAACTGCAATAGCCATTTTAATTCATCGGCAAAAGGACAACAAAAATTTTAAATCCACCAATAGGTTCCTATGCTGAAACTATACCAAAGAAATTTTAAGAACTGAATGTAGTTAGTGAGGCTAGGAAATGGAACACAGTTACTATATGTCTTCATATGGAAGAATAGATTAAAATGAGTTCTGTCGTACAAAATCAGATTCGTGCAGAATTTTATATCTATTACTTAGAAAATAAAAATAGGCTTAGGTTTTTTTTTTTTTTTTTTTTCTTATTTTGCAAAGGAAAATTTTTATAGCGCACAATTTACATCTCGAAGATAAAGGACAGTGTAAACAATGTTCATTGAAGTGTTTTTTAAAAAATAATGCTCGTGGAACAGTGCTGAAAAAGGTCACTGTTGTCTATCCAATAATCAATTTTGTATAGGGCGCTGCTATGCGGCATTTATGAAAGACGAGTCACTCGAGTATTAAGATATGAATTTACTTAAATCCTCCACTTATACAGGGTGATTATAATTAAAGTTACGATTTCGAAACGCTATAATTTTAAAACTACCCGTCAGAGCGATTTGATATTTTACCAGAGTAATCGTGAGGCAATGAAATTTTGTTTGGCAAAGAAAAAAAAAAAGTTACAAAATGTGCCGTTAATTATCCGTAAAGTATTTGTTTTATGAAGCTCCTCTTTTTCTCTTTGCACTATGACTGTTTCCGCTGTAAACATGTATTCTTGTCTTTTTGCTAAAAAAATTGTAGTAAACCCTTGAAGTCTATTGTTTCCTGCTATTCCATTGTGTTGCTAACAACGTGTTAAATGAGTCCATTTAGGCGTTTCCTCTGACATTACCCTGACAGCGTCATCTATAGGAACATGTTGGAACTACTTTTTTCCTCCCTAAAACAAAAATGCATTGCCTCATAATTGCTTTGGTAAAATATTAAATCGCTCTGATGGGTAGTTTTAAAATTATAGCGTTTTGAAATTGTAGCTTTAATTATAATCACCCTGTATATATATTTTTTTCTTTTTGGGGCAGTACCCAAAATATCTCAAATTAAATAATAGTTAATGTGATCACATAAAATAAATAATAATACATAAAAAAAAAAAAAAAAGAAAAAAAAAAAGAAAAAAGAAAGAAAAAAAAAAAAAAAAAGCAGTACTTAAAAAGAAAATAAGATATAGATTAAAAAACATAAATTAGAAGAAATCGAAAGAGAAATTTTAAAAATTAAACAGAATGTAACACGATTATTATATATTCATCCATAAATATTTAGATATCAAAAATTATTATTTGTTTTGTAATAGCTTTATTACTTTTTATTACTTTTTATTTATTTTTTTCTTCCTTTCTCCTAATGTGGCTTTGCAAGGGAAACAGCAAATTTTCAATTGATTTTTGAAGACCAAATTCTGAAATTTAGTTTTTGCTGGTAGACAGAAATGATGTTCCAACTGAGGTCTTCCTTTTGATTATCAAACTTAAATAAGAGATAAACCGTTGATTTCACATAAATAATATAAATTTATAGTTATAAAAAAAGTTTAAATTCTGAAAAAGATCCGGTTAATGAATTGTTTCCATTTTATCCTGAAATTTTATGCATATAGGTTATCATGCATATTCCTCCACATATGCATACGTACTTAGGATGTTTTGTTAAAAATGACTCAATTTTAGGACAATAATTACAATTTTATTTTTCATATGGAATCCTTTGGTGTTCTTCACTTTAGTTTTATCTTTCTGATTGACGATTCGTCAACGCAGTTTTCACGAATTCAACACTTTTGTACAAGCTTCAGATGAAATACTATTTCATTCTTTGTTTAAAACTTCCAAAGTTCATTAAATAATAGTTTTTGGCTTTCCCGAAGAAAGTTTCTGTTTAATTTATCCAACCCTCAAAAAAGTCCAAGACACTTATTTCAGGAGATTTTGAGGGAATTTCCTCTTTTCTGATGCAATTTGGTTCCCTCGTAGACCTAAAGTTCTCAATGTATTAAATTGTCAATTTAGCAACGTGGTTTGTTGCTTCATCATAAAAAATGTCTTTTTCTTTTTTTAAATAAATTCACGGTTGGTTGGTTGATTGGGTTTTGCTTCGCACTAGTGCTGCGCAGTGGGCAATTGGCGACGGTCTGGGACTCCCTCCTAGAGGTGATCCGTAGACATGCCATCACAATTTTGATCCTACGCGGAGAGGATGGCTCTTTCACTTCGGTAACCCCCAGAAGTATAATTTTGGTGGGAACATGGAGGAAATAAATTCACGTAATTTCTCTTATAAAATATGGAAATATGGTATTATAATATAATCATTGTAATATTCGGCATTTTTTGTGACATTCATTGGTACATTTATTAGTAGTAGTATGCCTCTTCCCATATGCTTCTTCACGCAATATTTTTTGCCATATATAATTTGAGGGATTTATTGAAATAATTAGCTTTGAGCCAATTTACTACTTTCAATGGAAATGAATGCTCTACAATCAACTCAATTCTGGACAAATTTAATCCTATTTTATTTGCTGGAACCAAAAATGCGTATTTTAAGCTGTTGGCTTTAATTTTAACAAAACATGGAATTTTATTTTATGTAGTATAATTTGTTTTTTATATATTATTTAAAAAAATATATTGTGAATTTTTGGCGATTAGAAAAACAAAATATTAAAACACAGGATTATTTTCATAAATATAACAAACGTTTTAGGTACAACTGATAATATATCACAGATTTCACAACATCAGCGTTAGTAAAACTAAAATAAAGTAACAAAAATCTTTAAAAAAATTATAAAACATAAAGAAAAAGAACAATGTATAAATATCCATGTGCAATGTTATGTGTTATAAATTTTAATGTATACCTTAATTTAAGTCGAAAGTTATCTTCTAGTTTTATTATATTCATTAAAACTAATTTATAAAACGTACGTAAAAGTTTCAAAAAGTTAGTTACAATGTTTTATTAATAATTAAAAACAACGTTTGGAATAAAAAATATTCCTAGACAAACTACGGATGATACGTCGCCCTATATACTATTACTATAGGGCGAGTTCTAGTTAAGCCTAAAGGCGTAAGATACTTTCGTATTTTGAAGATATCTCAAAAGAAAAATCAAAATTTTCAATTAACCCTTTGTCTGACGCAACGTTGAGAATACTGAGTTCGGGCTCAATGTGATTAAAACGCCCACCTTAAAAAAAAAGCAAAATAAATAAATAAATAAATAAATAAATAAAATAGTTTTTGCAAGAATAAAGTATTTTTATGAAACAAAATTATCACTTTATACACATTACACACAGTTTGATAAAATTATATCTATAAATTAAGAAAGAATAAATGAAAAGTAATTTAACTACTTTAACTAAAAAATTCGAGCTTTGCTTAAAAGGCCAATTGCGTCAGGCGAAGGGCTAATGTTGTGTTTTCTTTTTAAAGTTTGTTTTATTTCCCTTCCTTTAAAATTTTTTTTTAAATTCTAAAATATGTATTTATATACTTTTTTAAGTGATAAAGTTTTGTAAAGAAATTTATCACTTAAATAGGCCTATAAATACATAAACTTTACCACTTAACCCATTTTTACCTAAACATTTATTTATTTTGCAAATAACTCTATTTATTAGGTTCTAGTAAATCGTGTAGTATTTTTTTCAAAGGATACATTCAGATAAATCTTTTCTTTCTGCTAGCTTGATTTAAATTCAAAATAACAACGCGAAAGCTTTTAAAACAGTCAATACATTTGATGCTTAATGTGTCATGTTTACAGGACTGTGGCTAAAAATGGTGTAGGATCTCGATGTTTGGTTCGTTGAGGTAAATGGGGAAAATGATGTGGTGCAGATAAATAACGATCAGTACTTTCTTTTCGCAGGAAGCATGGCACTTTTAATATTACTTGAGAAGATTATTTACAGGTATATCTACATTAAGAATAATATTCTTTTCTCCAACATAATACATAAACAGGACAACTAAGTCTGAGCTAAGAGAACGGCAGGCACACTTCCTCCGACTCTTCCAACCAGCTCACACTCATTTTCTGATGCTTTTTTCAGCATCCCTCTTGGCCCCTTTTAGGGTTGCCATGACATATATTCCCCCTCCATAGGGGCTACCATATGGGTGTGGGACTCGCCGGCATTACACCTCCCCCCCAAGATCGTGTCTCAGCGGCCGTCTGACGACACTATCTGAGAAATGAAAGGATGCCGGAGACTCTCACTCCACAATATTATTTACATCACACACTACTAAATAACAGTAGATAAATTAATATTGATAACAAAACCACAATCAAATAATGAAATTAGCAATTAAAATAATAGAATAAAATTATAAGAACCTTATAAAAAAAATGTTATACAGACTGGATTGAATAAATTCCTTTTCAACGTTCATTCTCTGAAACAAATAAAATAGTTGAAAAATCACAAACAGAAAGTTTTTAATTCAAGATTGTCTCTCTAGAATTAGAGTAAAGTTCAATAAATTGTTCAATCAAAGTTCTAAAAAAAAAAAAGAAAGTCTCTTATTAACATTCTAATCAGAGTCCGTACACTAACAGTCTAAATTTGAGAAATTTGCGTAACACACAGTCTTGACAAAGCATCCGCATTGGCTAACTTCTTTCCAGCGCAATGCGAGATAGTAATATCATAGCGTTGAAGTGCCAACGCCCACCTTTGGAGTTTCGACGATTGGGGAGCCCCCTTCGTGATGAAAACGAGGGGATTATGGTCCGTGATTAACTCGATCGGAGCTCCAAATATCCACGTTTCAAATCTTTGTAGACTCCAGATGACGGCAAAGGCTTCCCTCTCAATTGTAGGCCAAGCTTGCTGACTTTTACTGAATTTATGACTCGCAAAACTAATGGGACGAAGATCACCATTCGAGTCACGCTGGGAAAGACAAGCACCGATGGCGTACGCCGAGGCATCAGACTGTATTGTATAAGGTTTATTTAGTGCCGGGGTGTACAACTGAGGCGCGCGGCACAACGCACGCTTAAGAGCAATAAAGGCGCTCTCGTGTTCTTGGGACCAGGGCACAATTTCGGGGACTCGTTTCTTGGTTAGCTCTGTTAATGGGCGTATAATTTCCGCAAAATGATCCACATATCCACGATAGTAATTACACAGTCCGATTAAACTCCGAAGTTCGGTTTTGTTTTTAGGTGAGCTTAAATTCTCTATGGCTTGGAGTTTTTCTGGATCAGGCTCGTGTTTTCCGGAACCGATTATGTGTCCCAAATACTTAATGTTCTTTCTCGCAAAATTACACTTCTTGACATTAACAGCAAAATTAAGCTCTTCCAGTTTCTTTAATACTGTGCTTAAATGTTTTAAGTGAGTGTTCCAATCACTGGAATATACTGCGATGTCATCTATGTAAGTTTTGCAATATTCCTGATGATCTGTCAACGCAGCGTTCATCGTTCTTTGAAAAGTAGCACTCGCATTTTTTAACCCGAATGGCATGACTTTCCATCGGTATTGTGCCCTATGGGTTTTAAAAGACGTGAAATCCCGACTGTTTTCATCTAGAGGAATTTCCCAGTAACCCTTCAAGATATCTAGTGATGAAATTATATTTCCTTTACCTATAGTATTTATTAAATCTGTTACATTTTCCATGGGAAAATCATCTTTTGCTGTGGCTTCATTAAGAGCCCTAAAATCTATGCATAATCTTACTGTCCCATCCCTTTTATTTACGCAGACCACAGGGTAAGCAATTTCAGCTTCACTTGGTTCAATTAAATTCAAGTTAAGCAATTCTTTTATTTGCTCATCAACCTTAGGTTTCATTGTCTCCGGAATTCGATATATGTGAGGTTTTTTCCTCGTAACACCATCAATAAGTCGAATCTTGTGCTTACCCACTCTTGCGGTCCTCATTTTACCTGAAAACATTCCTTTATGTTGGGACAACAAATTTATCAGTTCCGCTCTTTTTGTTTCATCCAAATGATCAACATTAAGGTCATTGGTAAATGTCGGAGCTTCAAGTTTCTGTACCGGTGTCGCATAAATTTCACCGAACTCATCATCTTCGTCGAAAATTACACCGACGGTCTGAGTCCTCGGATAAAATTTCTTCATTTTATTAACGTGAATATGTTTGACACTGCCATCTGTTAACTTTACTTTATACGAATGCTGAGAGCATTGCTGTACCACTTCACCAGGACCTGTCCAACGAGCGTATAATTTGTTAGTAGAGTCAGGTATCAACAAAATCACCTGATCGCCGACCTTAAAATTTCTACAAGATGAACGTCTATTAAAATGTTCTTCATACGATTTTTGTCGGTCCGCTGAGACCAAGGCCGCCTTTTCTGCCGCGATTTCTAAGTTTACTTTAAGTCTCTGTAAATAGTCTACTGCGGTTTCAGTTATATTTATAGGAAGATGCACTTCGCCAGCCCAAGTTGATTTTAGAATAGCGAGTGGTCCTTTGGCTTCTCTTCCATACATTAATCGAAAAGGGGATACACCCGTTGTGCAATTCGGTACTTCCCTGTAAGCCCATAATAAAAACGGCAATTGCTTATCCCAATTAGATGGGTCTTCTCTTACCACATGATGGAGCATATCTTTCAACACTCGGTTAAATCTCTCAATTAATCCATTAGCGCAAGGGTATCCGGGTGTTGAAAACCGTGGGGCACTACCTATTCTTTGTGCAAATTCTCGCGTAAGTCCAGCCACGAAATTCCTCCCACAATCACTAGCGATTACATTTGGAATTCCTGTACGCATAAAAATATCGAGCAATGCGTTGCACGTTGCCTTTGCCGATAAAGATCTTAACGGGACCGCTTCCGGCCAGCGCGTATGTTGATCCATTAAACATAATATATAATGATGTCCCCGACCTGAGGGTGGCTCTATTTTCCCGATAATATCAATGTTTACAATTTCAAACGGCAACTCCGGTCTGGGCACTGCCGTGATAGGTGCCCTATCCGATATCCTACTTACCTTTCTAAGTTGGCATGGCTGACAAGTTTTGCAAAATTCTGCGATATCTTGTCTCATCTCTGGCCAAAAGAAATTATACCGAATCCTTTGTTTAGTTTTTCTCTCACCCATGTGACCACCATAGACCGCTTCGTGTGCTAGTTTTAATACTTTTTCCCGTCTACATTTCGGCAGCACTAACTGCATTACCGTCTCACCTAAAACTTTATCCTTGTGATAGATTAGTCCCTCTATAACGCAAAAATTGCCTTTCTTCATTCGCGTTTCTCGTCTGATTCCCTCCAACTCTCTACATTCTCGCTGCTCCGTCTTAAATTTCAGATATTCGGACCGATCCGTATCCGTGTCGATTTCCTCTTCACTCGGGGTTTTCTCCTCTCCGCTCATTTCTTCTACCTCTATTGCGCAAACCGAAACTTCTTCTCCTCCCGTCGTTGGGGAACGGCCTTCCTTTCCCTCCCCCCGGTCACTCCTTCGGCTGCCTCTTTCCCTTCCACTACTATCTTCCGACTGCTCTCTTAACGCTTCCCAAATGCTGGGAGGAAGCAAACACGACACGCACAGTTTTTCCGTTATCGCTATGAGAATTTCTAAGGGCTCATTGATGAAGCTCGCGTTCAATTTAAGAGAGACAGGGAGCCTACATAATTTGGCTTCGATCTGTTCCCCAAAAGCTGATGTCAGAATTACTCTTCCCTGCCCTTTAAATTCTAACTCTGGCAGAGCTGAAGGGTTAAAGATCGGCAGTTGACAACCAGAATCTACAATTGCTTCAATTTCGCGTCCTTTGACTAATAATTTGATGTATTCTAGTGGCTCGATTGTAAGTTGGGGGTTGAAAAATTCAGTTCCCACCTTGGCAGTAAATACTTCACTCTTACTTTGTTCTGATTTAAATTTCCCGTTGTTAGAATTGTGCTTTTTCTTGTCGCAGTCACGCTGTAAATGGGAATTCGATCCGCAGGAAAAACACGATCTTATTTTAGATTTATAACTCAGCGAGTCGTTTTTAGGCGCACGCAAATGCGGGGGTACATATTTTTGCTCTCTAGGCTTACCTGGAGATTCCACAATGTCGCGTTGTTTTGCTGTCTCTGAAAAGTGTTGCTTATGCAACGACTTGCCTCTCGATGTATAAAAATTATCACATTCCTTGCCCATTTCTGTCGGCCTAAACCAGTTTTCACCTTGCCGTATACCTATGTGCGTCTGCGTTTCTTGATCTAACGTAGAAAATAGCTTATCCGCTACTATCAAGTCACGTAAAGTATCAAAATCCTCGCATTTTCTTAACCGGAGGTAATAGTTGAACGTCGTTTTAAGACGAGACGCGAACTGCATGTGCGTCTCGTCCACCTGCCTTTTAGCCGTCTTAAAATGTTCCAAACAGTTTGGCGCTGTCGGCTCAAATTCTCGTAACACGAGCGTTTTTAATTTCTCATAATCTTGGATCTCTTCATCGTTAATGTAGACTAAAATATTGGCAGCTTTCTCGCCCAATAAATTTAACAAAATTTCGGCTCGCATACCCTCGTCTACATTTTTCGTTTTAAAGGCGCGTTCCAGAGTTGTGAAGAACAAATACCACAACTCTGGTTTTGACGGACAAGGAATTGTTAGGGACCTTATCGTTCTAATTACCTGATCCAAATTATCCCTATCACTACGCTGGACAGGTTCCGGCCTAGGGCTTGAGCCTTGAGCTCTAGCAAGCTCCAATGCTCTGGCATGCTCGTCCTTTTGTTTACGGTCTTCTACGGTGGTGATCAGAAATTCTGCAACAAAATCAGGTGACGTTTTAAATTCGTCTGACTTCAAAATTTTCTCTTTCAAATCTTTTATTTTCATGTCTAACGTGGTGCTAACACCTATTTCTTCCGCAACCGTAATTAAATCTTCTTTCTTTAGACCCTTCACGTTAAAAATTTCGGCCATGTTGGCAAATTCTTTAAAATTTATCTTTCGCAATCAGCAGATTTTAAACAGTTTTCTTAGTATCTTTCAGCAACAGTCACTTTTCATGCTTATTCTATTTTCCCCCAAAACATAAACAAGATAAGAATCTTCTTACCTCGATCCTGTCGGGTGCGCCAGTGTAGGATCTCGATGTTTGGTTCGTTGAGGTAAATGGGGAAAATGATGTGGTGCAGATAAATAACGATCAGTACTTTCTTTTCGCAGGAAGCATGGCACTTTTAATATTACTTGAGAAGATTATTTACAGGTATATCTACATTAAGAATAATATTCTTTTCTCCAACATAATACATAAACAGGACAACTAAGTCTGAGCTAAGAGAACGGCAGGCACACTTCCTCCGACTCTTCCAACCAGCTCACACTCATTTTCTGATGCTTTTTTCAGCATCCCTCTTGGCCCCTTTTAGGGTTGCCATGACATATATTCCCCCTCCATAGGGGCTACCATATGGGTGTGGGACTCGCCGGCATTACAAATGGGTTTAAAAAGTATATAAATACATATTTTAGACAAAATAAATAACTAAATACATAAATAAATACACAAAAGGCAGTAATAGAAAATCAGTTTATTGAAAATACAAAAATAAATAAATAAAATAATAAATAAATAAGAACGTGCAAAAATTTTACAGCCCTTTGAAAAATTTGAAATTTGGCTACTTATGCAATTGCGATAGCCATTCGTCAACGAAATGAGAATAAAAATTTAAAAGCCGCCAAGAAGCTCCTAAGCTGATGCTCTACCAAATAAATAAATAAATAAATAATTTTATTAATGATAATAATCTTCTATAATAATAAAAGAAGATGTTTGTCTGTCTGTCTGTCTGTCTGTCTGTGCATCTATACGTTTCGCCCCTACTGAACGCAGAAGTATAAAATTTGACATACGGGTGCTCAGAAGCCTTCTCGAGTTGATAGTCAAAACAGAATTTAAAAATTTTAATTAGTTGTGGAGATATTAATTAAAATGTCCACTCATGTGTAATCTAAAAGCGATCTCAAAGCAGAAAAAGTGGAAAATAAATTAGAAATATTTGTCCGATCGTTACAATTTCGATACCAAATGAAAGGGGCATTTTTTCTGAATCTAAGTGTGCAAGTGGTTTATCGGTACAACAATTAGATTTTTTAAAATTAACTAAAGTATGAATTTTCTGTGGCAACATCATTTCAAATGCCAGACATGAAGACCCATCGTCTGCCTCGAAAAAGGAAATGATTGCAACCGATCAAGATGTCACGTGTTTTGTAGTGGGGAAAAATATTGCAATTTTCAATTTTTTTCAAATTTTAATTCACGTTACATTTGAATTCATATTCGGCCTAGACAGCATATTATAAAGCTACTGTTAAATTTTCATGAAAGTATGTGGATAAACAAAAAAATTAGATTAAATTTTGTATTATATTTTTTTTAATTGAGATATGCCGTTGAAATTTCGTAATATTTCTTTTTAACGCCCGATATTTCGATTCTGAATATTTTTGAAAGTGTAGAATTATTAGGAAGGGCTTGAGGGGGAGGGGGGGGGCGGAAGCAAACGGCCAGAAAAAAAAAAATAAAAAAAAAATAAAAAAATAAAAAGAGTTACAGCGTTTGAAATTGTTATTATTAGGTTTCAAGGAAAGATAAATCGATTGCGGATATTTTCAAGTGTAAAATTATTAGAAGGGACGGAAAGGGGGGGAGGGGCAAAAACGTAGAAAAGGAACGGGTGTTTCGGAGAAAACAACGGAAAACCCAGAACGCCTTTATTCTTTTATATTTTGCAGAATTTCGAATTCTGATACTCCTTTCATATTTCAAACTATGGATTTTGAACAGTATTCAGCCCGGAATTACGCAAGTTTCGGAGAAAACCACGAAAAAGTCAGACGTAAATCGTTTTATAATAGTGTTTATATCATTTTTGTATCTCAGCTTCTAATTAGCATAATTTCAAAAGTAATATGTCATTTTGAAAATTTTTTGAATTGAATTTTAAGAGCAGACGCCAAAAATTTCTGTCACATTCCAGTAACCGACCATCATAAGTAATGGAATTCGAGATTTCACGTGATTTACACGTTTTAAGGTTTCCTGATTAGGTTTTCTTTTGTATCTCAGCTACTAATTGAAATAATTTTATAAGTAATACATTATTTGAAAGCTTTGTTGATTTAGAATTGAACAGTAGATTACAGAATTTTCTACCGCCAGATGGCGCTGTAATATTTTTAAATTTCAATATTTCGAATTCTGAATATGATTAAATTATTTTTAATACATCATTCGAAAGATATTTTAAATTACTTTTATACTATCGAAAGTGGGATTCGAGATTTCACCTAATTTACACGTTTTGAGGTCTCCTGAATCGGTTTTCTTTTGTATCTCAGCTACTAATTAAAATAATTTCATAAGTAATACATCATTTGAAAGATTTGTTGATTTGGAATCGAACAGAAGATTACAGAAATTTCTACCGCCAGATGGCGTTGTAATATTTTAAAATTTCAATATTTCAAATTCTAATTATTATTAAATTAATGTTAATACATCATTCGAAAGATATTTTAAAGTACTTTTATATTATCGAAAGTGAAATTCGAGATTTCACCCGATTTACACGTTTTGAGGTGTCCTGATTAGGTTTTCTTTTGTATCTCAACTAATAATTAAAATAATTTCATAAGTAATACATCATTTGAAAGCTTTGTTGATTTGGAATTGAACAGTAGATTACAGGAATTTCTAACGCCAGATATTTTAAAATTTCCATATTTCAATTTCTAATTAAATTATTTTTAATACGTCATTCGAAAGATATTTTAAAGTTCTTTTAAATTATCGAAAGTTTTCACCAGATTTACACGTTTTGAGGTCTCCTGAGTCAGTTTTCTTTTGTATCTCAACTAATAATTAAAATAATTTCATAAGTAATACATCATTAGAAAGCTTTGTTGATTTGGAATTGAACAGCAGATTACAGAAATATCTACCGTCAGATGGCGCTGTAATATTTTAAGATTTCAATATTTCAAATTCTAATTATGATTAAATTATTTTTAATGCATCATTCGAAAGATATTTTAGAGTACTTTTATATTATCGAAAGTGGGATTCGAGATTTCACCTGATTGACACGTTTTGAGGTTTCCTGAATCGGTTATCTTTGGTATCTCAGCTACTAATTAAAATAATTTCTAGGTTTACTTTTGCATCTCAGCTAATCGAGTTAGACCGATAAAAATTGGTATATGTAGGTTAATTAGTAGGGGCTGAAAGAGTGGGGAAGGGATAGTCGCGCGCAGCGAGTACGAGAGTGCGCTGCCGAAGGCAGTGGGGACCAGGTGCGACTTTTTACCTGATGAGAAATGATTTTTAAAATTTTCTTCTCTTAAGAATAAAAGTTTCATTTCAGAATATGTGCGCGCAGCGCACGTTATCTTAACACGTGCGCACGCATCGCGCATGCGTTTGGGATCCGGTGCGAGTTTTCACCTGATGATAATTTTTTTTAATTTTATTTTCTTAATAATAAAAGTTTGAGTTGAGAAGGAATATACGTGCACATTGCACGTATATCCTCACAAGCGCGCATGGATATGCGCTGCCTAAGGCAGCGGGGTCCAGGTGTGAGTTTTTACACGATGATAAATGATATATTTTTTAAATTCCTTTTTTTAAGAATGAAAGTTTATGAGTAATAACATGGAATTTTGAGAAGTCATAAGGATGGTGAAGGGATACGGGTGCGCAGCGTACGGGTCTACGCTGCCGAAGGCAGTGGGGTCCCGGTGCGACATTTTTCCCGATCAGAATTTTTTTTTTCTCTTTTTAACAACATGATAAAAAATTAATACAATTTTGAGAATTCATTAATTATTGTGATTCCTTTAAAAATAGTGACCAGCGAAGCGGGCGTAGCCTGCTAGTAATAATAATAAAATAGCTTTAGAGCTATGACGTCAATTTTACCCTGCAAGTTTAATTTTTCACAAAGTTTTATATCAGCTTTAATATTTAAGCGTGAATTTCTTTTCATTTCAAAAAAAAATAAAATCATCTCGTAAAGCTTTTTGGCAACAATTAAAAATTAAAATGAATTATGTATTTTTGTCTAAAAAAGGGCTTCTTCAACTTTTTCAATACGGTCCGTTCCGATACTGATTATTATTAATTTTCTTTTCTTTTTCTTTCAAAAAAAAAAAAAAAAAAAAACGATTTTGATGAAATTCTGGCAAAAGCAGAATTTAGTTTAGTACTGATGACTATTAGATTTTTTTTTTTTTTTTTTTTTTTTTTTCAAATTATTATAACATCGTTTTCAAATTATTCAATTATATTTTCTATAAATTTTCGATTTCTCTAAATGTCCAACCATCGTAAAACTGCCGACAACGTTTTATCCCTAGATTGAGACGTAAAACTAATAGTCCTCCGTACTAAAAAAAAAAAATAATAATAATATATATATATATATAATATTAAAATTTTATTTATTTATTTATTTATATTTATATTTATATTTATTTATTTATTTTGTTAGATATCTTTAAAAAATACGATCATATAGAGAAAAGTTTATCTTATGTTTATGTATATGTATATGTTAAAAAAAAAAAAAAAAAAAAAAAAAAAAATCGCTTCTGACGGATCAGACCTTTTGATAATAATTATTAATTGCCTTATGATGCAGCTGAAACCAATTTGAATTTTTCAGCACCAAGCAATTTAAACTTAATAGATTAATGTTGATGAGAAGCAGGAAAATTCTAATATTTCGTAATGCTATAAAATTTCCAAATACATCTAATTACTGAAGACGTATATCAAAATATGTATTAGAATAAATTGAAGTACAGGATAATCAAAAAGCGATTTGAAACACACTATACAAGAATTAGTATTTGGTAATAAGTTCCAATTTTTATGTCGGTACAACTATCTAATCTCGAATCAAAATGCTGAGTCATTACAATGCAATGTATTAGGTGCTTTATTCTTTTATCCACAAGTAATAAAGACGAACATGAATATACGAATATTCTAATTAGACATTGACTCAGATAAATATTTTATACTCACGTATTTTTTCTTTTATTTCTCGAAAATCATTTTTGCAAAGCAATAAACTAACTTCACAGTTTGGTGATTCGTATTTCTAAATCAGAGGGGGAAAAGTACGTAAATAATATTTTACAAAGTTTTGTCACACGATTATTAAAATAATAATAATAATAAAAGGTGGAAGAAGAAGAAAAGCATTTTATGATGTATAACATGCTTTTACTTAACTTAGTAGGTTGTTTATGTGTGTGGATCAAATTTAAGAATGAGCTCTTCCCAGCGTCGTCTGCTCAAACACGTGATGTTTGAATAACATAAAATCGAATTCCAAGAATCGAATTAAATTAAATATTGTTCTTAAGAACAGAAATATCAATATATAATATAAAATAAAATAAAGTAATATTGTGAATTTGTAAACAGTAGAATAACTGTATTTGTAATTTTACTTTTTTTTTTTTTTTAATTATATGTTTATTTATTTTTGCATGTAAGAATCGATTTTTGTATGTTGTAGTGTAACTGTTACATTAATTGATCTAGCAATAAATAGCCTGCTCTTGTGAAATGTTTATGGATTATAACTTGAAGTTAATTTTAAATGTTTTCAGTTAAATTTAATCGCGCAGAGGTGTTACAACAATTTAATTAACTTAGCTACTGGCCAAAATGGCTTTACACCGTACGATGTTGCACTGTTAATGACTTAAGTACTGTCCGTTTTCGTAAACCATGTCTACCTCTCGCGGAACGATCCTACTCGGAAAAGGGGTGATGCGTTGAATGAGATGGGCACTTAGCCAAATGCGCTTTTCGTTCTACACGTGTTCGTTTTCTTTTTATGAGTCTTCAATATTTATTTTACCTTTTTACGCGAATTTAAAGTTTAATTTTTAATTTTAATTAACAATATTTTATTTAATGTAATTTATATGACAATATGCGCGAAAAATAAAAGGTGTAAAATAATCATGATAAAAAAATCTAATGATTTGATTTAAATACGATTTTCTGTAAATTTCTGTAAAATAGAGATCCAAAAATATGGTATTTTTATTTTAGCAGTATAATTTAAAAGAAAAAAATATATTACTTTTACTACAGGTAAAGTCTACTGTAAACGTTGTTCTTTTTCTCTTCTTTTATTAATGAATTATGTAAATTTTACCTAATTTAAGTCATTTTTAATTAATTTACTACTATAATCAGTGCATGAAACAAGTGTTCAGGTATGACAGATATAGTACGAATTTAGAGATCAAGTAAGCAAATAAAAATAATTTTAACTGAAAAAAAAAAAAAAGAAGAAGAAGAAAGAAAACAGGCATTTACTTTTAAGTTTACGGATTTTATTTTGCATCGAAGAATAAAACTGATCTTCTACACTTATTTAAAAATTACAAGGGGGAAAAATCAGCATTTTGCCTTTATACGAATATAACGAAGAAGTATCGCCTCAAAATTCAATAATGTCCTGAAAAGAAAAAAAAAGAAAAAAGAAACCGCAACTTATCTCTCACTCGTAAAATGTAAACATTCTCTCATCTTCTACGCTTCTACCCTATTTTAACAAAATCAATGCAGACCTCACGCATGCGCATAGGTGAGCAGGGTCACAGCTAACGAAAACAAACAATACCAGCAATCGCTATAGATAAATATAGAAGATTTCGCTGCTCTTGGTTCAAAACAACTATGTCATGTGACCGCTGACATCAGGTGAGAAGAGCCCATTAAGAGCGGACAATACCTAATCTCGCCGGCAGCCTTGGCCCATGTTACTCTATGGGAAAATTTGTTTACATAATTACTCATTACCTAATGAATATTTTTCAATTCTGTTTTCACATTTAGAAAATTCATAAGCGTTAAATTAGTTCTTGTTTTCTAAAAATTGATTTTTTAAAATTTTAGTATTTCAATAGACAAGAAAATAAGAAAAATGCATTTTGTGAAAAATCGCATTTTTGAACTCAAAATTAAAATGTAAAAATTAAAAAAAAAAAAAAAAAAAAAAATGAATTTTTCAAAAATGAGTACTCATTTAACGGTAAAAAATTTTCTGACTGCGGAAACAGAATTAAAAAATATACATTAGGTAATGTGTAATTGTCGCAACAGATTTTCCCATAGAATAACATTGGCCACGGCTGTCCGCGGGATTAGGTATTGTCCCCTCTTAAATATTTCCTATTTCTTACCGTCCAGTTAACTTGGAAGTTTGCATACGTGTATAATTCCGATGACAATACATGTATAAATACAGTACAAGTCTGGGAGCCCTGGTTCTAAAACTCCAATTCCAATTTGTTTTTTAATTTTAACTTGGTTCCTATCGTCCGACTGAACTGAAATTTTGCAAGTATGTATAATTCCAATGGCAATACTACATGCTGAAGCAGTAAATGACTTATGGAAAGTGTGTGTGTATGGGGAGGACTGTAGGACTAGGTCCCCCAATTCCATTTAAAATTTGTTTTCGAATATTAACCCACATCTTGTTATCCTATCGAACTAGAGTTTTGCATACATGCTTATTATACTTATCCGTTTACATTGTGTCACACCTTAAAGTAAAACAATGTTTTTTTTTTTTTTTTTTCTATTCCTCAGCAAAAACAGTTTAAAAATAAAAATATACATGCTTTACATTTTGTCTAAATTATTTTCAGAAATTTAGAAATGTTTTTTATTATAGTAAAAATAAAATAAAATAAAATAAAATAAAATAAAATAAAATAAAATAAAAAATCTAAAAGTAACTTTAGAATAAAACAATTTTATCACAAACTTGATTTGTTTTCTTTTTTTTGTGTGTGTGTGTGTGTGTGAATTGTAATTTGATCTTTAAAGCTGAGATTTCGTTATCCTCAAAACTCATTATTTTTTTTCGTTAAGGAAATAATGGTAGAGCATTCAGGTTTTTCCGTACATTTTTATTTATAACATTTTTTTGTGAAAAATTTCTAAATCATCTTATGCTAGACATACATTTTAATACAAACATAAAATTCTGTCAGACGCTTTGCGCAAGATCCATTGCCAAATTATTTACTACCTATTGAATTCTGCAAATATCTGACAATAACGAATTTATACATTTTATCTAGAGCATGTCTTAACTAAACTGAACTGGCGTAACTTGTCGCATATTCACATTCACTTGTAACTTAACTAACACTGCCTGACAGCCGAAAAGCCTCTGATGCATTATTAGAACCCTTTAAATCATTTAACTCCTACTCCCTAGCTGGTTACTTTGAACTCACGGAGTAATCTGTCTTTATGCCTTCATTTATACAGTTTCAGTAGCACAATCTTAATGTGTCTCCTTCACGACTCACGTGCCTCGGTCAACGGCACTTTTCGCGCGGTTGCGTTCCCTAATGAGGACAGTCCTGAGTCCTAAACCTAGTTGACAGGTCCCTCTACCTAGGCCCTTTGATCTGCTGCCGGCACTTGTCGCACACGCTGCAATCGTTCTATCAAGAAGATGTCTACAGAGCGGAAGGTTATAAATCGGTTGCCTGAACAAATTCGAATTGTAATAGAAAGGGGGGCAAGCAAGATATGAGTAGGGGGTGATATGACATTAAAGATGAACAGAAAAAGTAAAGTTGATAAGTCGATTTTATTTCCAAATAGAACGTCTTTATAACATAAAAATTGGACTATAAAAGTTATTGTGTGGATCAGTTATACAAGGTGTACCGAATTATGGTTATATATGTGATGGTAGAACATAGAGATACTAATATGGGTTGTAACTTGTAGTTTATGCTATGTGAAGAAAAAAAAAAGGGGGGGGGAGGGGAATAGCAGGGGTGATTCAGGGTTTTTGAAAATTTTGTTGTCTCTGAATTTCATGTTAAATTATTTGTTTTTATAGAAATTTCACATTCTGAATGTTTAATTGGCTTAAAATGTATTAAGAATACTCCAAATATTACTTTTTTATAGGTAGCGATATGATACACCATTAATTAGTTTCCCTTATCTGCATGTAAGCATCAGACCAGAAAACAATAATTACATACAAAAGTACATTTAGAAGGGAGTTAATGACACAAGTTTAAAAAAAATCCGTACAACCATTTTTAAAGGAACGCACTTGCAAGACCTGAAATTGAGCTATTTATACAGGACGCCTATCAATTTTCCTGAACTAACCAACTAGTATATCATTCGAAAGGAGATCTAAGAGAGTGTTTATACAGCAATTGAAGAAAACTGTTTGAGCCGTTTTTGAGATACGGACTTACGGTCCCATTTCCGGTTTCCGATGTCCCAAGTCCTGTTTTCCAATTTTCACCAAAATTGGGAAACTTTATCTGTACACCAGACCTGTCTCAGTTTTGAAGCTTCGTAGCTCTATCTGGTACTTACGTATTAACGCAACCAGGCCAAAATTCGCATAAATCGCCAAATTTGGCAACCCTACTTACGGCAACCCTACGTGTTATACGTGGTTTTTCGTAAAGAAATTATTTTGCTTACTGGTTAGATTGAATGCCGTGAAATACTTTAAATAATACTAATAACTTAACTAATAATAATAATAACTTAATAATAATAATAATAATAATAATAATAATAACTAATAATAATAATAATAATATACTTATAATAATAATAATAACTAATAATAATAATAACTTGATTAATACTAATAACTTAACTTTCTTACTCAAACTTACAAATCGCGCCAACCTGGTTGCGATAATACGTAAGAACCCTCTATCTTTATTAGTTTCGGAAATATGATAGCCGAAAGATTCCCCACATACATACATACACACACAAGCTGACCAATTATCAAAAACTACTTTTTTGGACTCAGGAGACCCTAAAACGTGTAAATCAGGTGAAAACGCGATATCGAATTTTTGGACCGAATACAATACTTCCATTACCTATGATAGTCGAGTAATGGAAGTAATAGTCCATTGTCCAATTTTGGTTCGAGCTGATTCGGTCTTGATGACAAATTTTCTTTTATATTTACATATATAATTAAACAAGTGATTGCAGAAAGTCGATTTATAAGAAATCAACCTAATTATTCTTTCAAGAATTTAACATATTTTACTAGGTCTAATGTGCACTGTACTAAAAAATTGTAACACTCCATGAATTATTTTTACCGGCCTTGAACATTGCCATCAATTTCAGATAGTATATATGAAACACGAGAATGCCATTGTGGTGATTTCTGGGAGTACACCTTCGAAAAACGGAATACGCAAGCATGAGTCCAGGGATGATTTTTGCTATTTTTATTCAAAACTTAACAAAAAAATTTGAAATTCAAATAAATTAAAAATTATTACAAAATGCTCGCCTCCGAGCATCCTTCAAAAACATGCTACACCTTTTTTAGCACCAAGTCTCTCTATCTTTTTTGAGTCTCTTCCTTCCGAGCACACCTTCGGAGGGGGAGGGGAATACCCCACACGAAGCACTGATTCGTTGATCGTGATATCACTCTCCCCGTGACATCATTTTCGTCCAATCTTGGTCTACCCGAAACTCGGAGAAATGTCGGTAGCAACAAAAGGCCATGCGTGAAATCGGAAACTATTGATGTCACCGCTTCCATAGAAATATAAAAATTTTTCACACAAAGCATCTGTCGCTCAGACGGCATCCCATGGCTCCGTTCTGTCTGGTCACACGACCCCTGACCTCTTGGAATGTTTGTAACCTTCACTCCAGCACAGCTTCCTCCCTCCTAAAAGACCATTTTACGGCCTTCAGGATGTAAAATGGGCTCCAGAAGACACAGGTGCCTCCTCCCATTATCAAACATGCAACATCAGAGAGTTGAGCTAGCCCCCCAAAAAAATTTTTCGAAACAACCCCCTGAACTTTTATAGAACTAAAAATAATCTTAAAAATAAATTTTCTAGTCTTACACCTTGCACACCTTGCATAACTAGATCCCAAGG